>OX421314.1:22978021-23603021 GCA_949125395.1 Diaphora mendica
ACATTAATTTATGAGAACAAACAAGTTTATTTATGAATTTTAACGACTTTTATGCTTTGTAAAATTGATAGTTCTACTAAACCCCCTTGCCAAGTTGACATTCTACAAACGTATACGTTAATAGAAAACAACAAAAATGACGTCTCTCAACGTTAAGTCACGTGGTGAAAACAAAACATTAGCCAATAATATAAGAGAATCGAAGCGTTAGCCATTGTAGAAAAAGAATCAACGCGAAACACTTGCTTCTTGGCTTAGGGAGCTCTTGTAGCACTCGTCGCTGTAGTCGCAAAATTATTCCTCGAAGAGAACATCAGATGCAATAAAAGTCAATCGGTACCGTCAAGGTAAGATTTCCGACTTCGATTTAATTCGACTACTGTATAATATTGATGCATCTAATGATAAAACGTTTATCGATTGGAATTTTAAGTAAGAAATATTCCTATTGTTATATTATAGTAGATATTAAGACTTGTTTAGCTTCACCATTTCAATTTTACTTACATATTTCACCATCTCTCACAACGAAAAGGCAGTCCGACAAATCATTCACACTTTTTTGTATTTGAAAACTAAATTATTTCAACGATTTTAATAAATAATATAGCTAAAATATTTTCCTTTCAACCATCGATCTCACAAACTGTTTTCTTTCTGTCGTCTGTTGCCGATAATACACCCAAACCACAGCCAATACGAGATTACAATAAAATGGATTTTACAGTCGCACCGTTAAGATCATACACAGAAGTCATTATAAACACAATAAAATAGAACTAGAAGCTAGCTTAGAAGCTAATATGTATCACATAACATAATTTTAGTTTAAATTATGACTTAATTAATATTATAAATAATAATAACCGTAATATTAATATGGCAACGAAATAAATTTACTAGCTAAGCACCTAGATCAGTAGGATTTGGGTATTTACACATACTGTACATAAAATCCTTAATTTTAGAGTTTTCACTCGCCTCTAATCGTTATACTTTTTTTTCTTAATAAAATTATTGCCCATCAGCTAGTGTTCAACAATGCTTAAACTTTTTCTTGAATAATATAATTTATTATTATTATTATGACATTAAATTTTCACGAACACTCCGAAGTTTATAAATGCAGAAGTATAGTAAAGCTTCAATTATAATGTATATCACCTAAATCTACGTATATTCGTCAAAACAAAATATTTACAAAATAACTAATATATGAACTGTACATTATTGGGATATGTACTGTTACATTTACAAACTTTGAGAGCTTACTTAATCGCGCTTTGATTTTGATTTGACTCAAAATGTCGTCACAATTAAAATTTCGAGAATCGAATCATATATGCTATGCTATTGCATTGAATTACAATGATAGTTGTGATCGTAATAAATAGTATATTTGTAGGTTGCAATATTTGACCGTTTCTATAAATTACAGCTATAAATTTACATGAAAATTGTTTTAATAATCACATGTGACTGTGTGATGACTGTGTTGGCGCCAATGTTAGCGTTAGAAGTACTTGTGATGACCCCTAAGCTACCTTTATCATCATTTTTTCTATTGTTACCGCCAAATAGTATATTTATTTCTTTTAAAATAGTAGCATATATTTATATCAAATTGTTTGCTGGCTTTAATCTATAACGACATTTACGGTGAAACCAATAGGTAAGATCTTAAATGCGATCTTAACAATTATACATATTTAAAATAATAGAAATTACTACTGTAATTTGATATAAAACATTTTACAAACATTTTTGTAAATACGCGGAAATATGAATTGTATTTTTATTCTAACGTAGTTTGGGACTAGCTAGAAAACGACCGCACTAGACGTCAAGGCGTCTTGTCTTTTATAATCACTACAGTTTAGAAATCAAACACGCGTTCTCGCACTCATGGTGTCATACAAATGATATGGTTATTCTTACTTGTGTTATATGGCGCTTAAGTGGCATAAGTGAGTGCGATATTGGCGACGAATAGAAGTGTGACAAGTTGTGAGGGGTATAAGGAGTTGCTTGCACCCGTTCGTGGTGTAGACGTGTCTGGTGACGAATCGCTCGTGTCGGTTCCGCTTCCTGTTAAAAAAACAGTTATTAAAACCTATGTAACTAGTGCAAATATAAAAAATAAAGTCATAATTGCATTATCATCATATATAATTTTTAAAGTAAATAAAAACAATGAAAATAAAAGGTTTAGGTTGATCGAGCAGAGTGCATAGTCTTGATCTTATAAATAATCGGCAGTCAGTGAATTTTTATATTTATTACTTTTTATATGTAGGTACAAGATAATTACAAATAAGATCAGGTCGTAAAAGGCACTGGGCCCGCTATGTCTTACATTTTGATACGATTCAAAGAATTAATTTAATGCCTCATACATGTTGGTCGTGTCGATTTAAAACGTGCATAGCAGATTTACAGTGTTCAAAAGTAATTAAATACATAATGAAATTGACATGAGAGCGTTTAATGTGATTCTAATAATTTTAAAAGTTTAAATAAGTAGATAATGAAACTGAGTATCGTTTAATATCGACAATATGTTTCTCTGTCCAAATGTACATTATTTAAAAAGATCTAGATTTTACATAGATACTCTAAATCTAATTCTAAAATCAAATCACAAGCTCAAATCATTTAAGAATTGTCAACTACACACATCAAAAGTGTCTAGGGATCAAGCATTTTTATGCGGATTTCTTGAGATTGAGATGTGGCTTTGGCCCTGGCCTGCTCAGTCGCCAGACTTGAACCCGATTGAGCATGCATGGGATATGCTACAGAGAAGAGCTCTGCCGAATATGGAGGGTATCCAGTCGCAAGAAGACCTTTTTTTGTTGTTGCAACGAACATTCCACAGCGTGATTTGGATGAACTCATTTTGAGTATGCCAAACCGATGTTCTTGTGTTAGTGTTCGCGGTAGAAACACGGATTATTAATTGTTTAAGTTACCTAATAAAATTTTAAAGAAAACTGTTATTTCAGTCTTTTTTTCGAACTTTAATGTTAGTGGTTCAAATGTCAAAAATCCTTTTATTAGGAAAATGGCAAATTTCTTTATTAATGCAAAGGTGACTTGGTTTATCGTTACTGTGACAAACGAAAACACTTTATTTGATGAATCCTTAAAGAAAATTTTAATTAATATCAATCAGGAGAAAAGTTATTGCAAAAATATATGTTGATCCCTAGACACATATGTTGATCCCTAGACACTTTTGATGTGTGTATTTAGCCGACTATTTACATACTAATTTTAAACTAGGTTTTTTTCCATAATTTTATTGATTTTTTTTTAACTTACGTCCTTCAATTTCGCCAGAACCGTCGTCCCCGGAGCCCTCCGTATCGTAGTCGTCAGAGCTCCAGCTCCTTCCTGAACCAGAGCCTTCTTCGCCCGCCTCATCTCCTTGCATAAACGCTTCCGCTGAGGCCTCATTACTCCGCGAATAGGATACAAGCAGCTGTGGAAAAAGGACAGAGATAAAACACTGTAAGCTTGAAAGAGCTAAAAAATAAAGAATACACATATCTCATTTCGATTAAATTAACTAATATTTGTTACATAATATATAATATATCAAGCCTTTTCAAACATTTTCCAAAATAAAAAATGTTTTTGATAATCTACTTTTAATAATCTTATACCAGGCGCAGAGTGGCACACCGTGTTATTTTTAGTCCGTTCGATTTCGACCGATTCACCCACCCTAGTTTATCAGAAAAAGTGTGAATTGGTGAAATCTTTTTCATATCTGTATTGTTTTTGTTATCTCATACCAACGTAAATTTGTTTTCCAATTGCAACAATACAATATAGGTGTGTGTACGCTAACATACCTGTCGAGCCCGCTGAAGCCTGTCTGCCAAAGCCGTTACCCTCAAATCCTGAGGTGGGCTACCGCTGATCTCAGGGTTATACTTCTGGTCACTCAGTGATGCAGATGAAACGAGAGGTTTTGTGTAACTAAAGGATAAAGAAATACTAGTTATTAATATTTGAAAATACACAGTGTATCTTTTGTAGTATAAATCATGCAATGATAAATAAATTATCCATATCTCAAACTAATATTTTAAATTCAAAAATATCTCTGTCTGTTACGCTTTCACAGCTAAACTGCGGAACCGATTTGGATGAATTTCGGTATAGAGATAATAATAAATAATAATAATAATAAATATTTCGGACATCCAATACCCAACGCCATCTAGTCCCAAGCTAAGCAGAG
Organism: Diaphora mendica; assembly: GCA_949125395.1. NCBI lineage: Eukaryota > Metazoa > Arthropoda > Insecta > Lepidoptera > Erebidae > Diaphora > Diaphora mendica. Next base: position 22,982,274 of record OX421314.1, read on the forward strand.
CTTGTGTTATGGGTACTAGACAACTGATACAAATACATATATATACCTTTTTTTGTAAATACATACATATTATACATAGAAAACACCTAAATTCCGAAACAAATATTTGTAGATCATACAAACATTTAGTCCGACCCGGGAATCGAACCTGAGATCTCATGATAAGCAGTCGCAGACGCCAACCGCGAGACCAACGAGGCAGTCGACTGAAACTTGGAGAAGTACCTACATAGGCCATATTTGTCACAATAACCAACATGTTACGGGCGAGCCGCGAGCAGAAGCTACTTTAATCTATAATTTTATACACTTATGTAACGGTTTTATTAGAAAGACATTGGCGATAATAAAATTATATCTCTAGAAATAATCTTATAAGAAATAGATTAACATCTCTTAGATTATTTCGACACACAAATCGAATATGGAATATAACGGCGCGAGCACATTCCTTTCACAAACATACGAATTCCTAGATCTAATATTTGTATCAAATCATCAGTACATCGACAGCCATTATAGGCGCGTCTCCACCGAAATTGTTGGCAATTTCAGTGTTTCCAACTTTTGTTTCCATTGTGTCTACACTGAGTCGCCAACAATTTGAAAAACATTGCAACTAGGCATCTTCACAGAGCCAATAAATATCTGCAAAAAGCTTATTCTTTTGACGTTTACTGCCAAAACAGAAACGCGGTTCCCAACATTTGTTGACAATTTTTGTTGCCAACACAAGGAAATTACATAAACTTTTGTCAAAAACACGTATTGACAATACAAAAGTTGCCAACTTTTGTTCGGTGGAGACTCGACTTAATATTCATCGCTGGACATAAGCTTATCCTTAGAAATTACGTTTTTGGCTACTATACCACGCTCTCCAGACGTTGTTAGCATAGGGTTGGTGTCAAGTTTTCCTTCTGTTTGCTGTTACGTTTGCTCCTTTGGTTAAAAACCAAACGGTTGACGGTACACTCTTTTCTTGCTCGAAGGTTATTTCGATCCGATATATCGCTGATGACATTTTATTCCAAAGATTTATGGTACGAGTTTTCCACTGGTTTTTTTTATGTATGACCCCCTAAAATTACTTTACTCTGCCTGATGGAAAGCATAAACAGAATCCAAGAGTGTTGGTCACCATACTCATTGCGAATGCAGACAATGCAGCATGGCGACCCACACCGTGGCGGCCTAGTGATGCTTCTGCATCTTCTAGTCTAGTCAACAAGTATGGAACTTGTTGACTAGACTATTTAGTTGGCCGTAAGAGACAAAAAGATACTTAATAAATACTTACTCAGCCACGGCATTCCCATTCCAACAGCGTTCTGAACTGTCTTCTTCTATTGCAAAGTCTGGCTGCTCGCAAAGTCTATCTGCAAGTCCAGCGAACAGTTTCTTCGTCGAGGCGAGGGTTGCAGCAAATTGCAACAGTTCAGTATCTGGTGGTGGTGCTCGCAGATTCTCTCTTCGGATGGAGCCAGGTGTAGGTTGTGGAGATGAAAAGTTTGGAGACTCCATCGTAGACGGCAGACCACATTCTTGGCGTACCTAAGGGACAAAACATTGGATATTAGTAAACCTAATTGTAAATCTTATTACTAGTAGTTCCCAGTTTCTGCTACTGCTCCACTCCAAAGGATCATAGCGTGATATCGGATAACCTCAAACAATGAGGGTTCCATCAAAAACCAAAAATACAAATTAAATATGTATATAAATATGATGGTATACATATACATGCACACAAAAATAATAAATCTATTAAAATCTATTCGAGAGGTCTTGGATATTTCCCATAGTTATCAGTTTATGACATTCAAATATATACCAAAACTATAGTTAACATAATACTCAGTGAACATTTTCTTGTTTTTTCCATAAGAGTAACTATATTTAAAATTATAGAAAAATCCCATTTACTTTGATCGGACGATTCCTTGTGTAAATAGAATATTGATTTCAAGCTCTGAAGACAGACTTACATGAATATGTAAATCTAACAAACCATTAAATTTACGGACGCCGTTAAAATAACATGGCCTATATCTAAAATTGATGTCACATTCCAACAGTTAACACACAGTAAATAAGTTAATAAATAGCTCAATAAAATGGCTATTTCATAATATGGCATCTGCGTATCGTTCTATGTGCTACCTTGTAAATAGCAAAAATGAGATGCAATCAGTTCTCCTAGATGAAGATAGATGATAATGGCTAAACTGATGGTCTGTCATTCGTCGGGATAATACGCCGGTAAAGACGTGGCGAATATGAATTAAGGTGCCAATAGTAAAGACCCGTTCATCTGTACCGTTTTATCAATCAAATCAAATCCAAAAATAAATCAAATTCCAGTTCAGAGTCAAGATAAAAGACTGTGTATTTTTTCCCTGGGGTTTATTAATGAATGGTGTTTTTTTCAAATGTGAAACTGAAAGTATTACATTCTCAAATAAAAGAAGGATTTTCCAATTCGGTATATTAACGACGACAAACTTAACAAAAATACAATCGAATTAAGAACCTCTTCCTTTTTTAAATTTAAGGACATAGACACAGAACATTACATCATCAAACTTAAGTCTCAAACTCGAACCCAAAAATAACTTTGCTTCTAAACTCTAAAGTCATAGACAATAGCAAGTCTGTTTTCTCAAATATTTAGAAAAAGCCGGATCTCCTTGCAGGAATATCAGAATAGTGTTTAAAGTAGGAGCAGTGGTCGCACGTGCTCGTTCGTGTGAACGTCCTCATAGACTCGCGACACACGCAAATAAACATCAACAACACAACGACGCAAATACTCACATAGCTCCGGCGTAATTTTTGCAAAAGCACCACATAATACGCCGCTCACTTCTACGAATTCGTTTTCTTTTGTTAGCTTTTTATGCATTCTTTATTTAAACAAAGCTAAGAAATATGCAAGTTTTGTATAGTCATGACAATTTTTTTTTACCCGACTGCGAAAGGAGTGTTATGCTTTTCGAGTGTATGTATGTATGTATATTTCTTTGGCACGCCCTAGAGCCTAAACGGCTTGTCGTATTTTTATGTGAGTGGTGTCAATAGATTCGTCTTAGTCGTGAGAGTGACACTGGGTACATCAAAATAAAAATAAAAAATAAGGATTTTTGGCGCCAAAAATTAATATAAAAAAATAATATGTTTTCAAAATACATCGAGTGTGGTATCAAAATGAAGATTTTTTTATGGTGATTACGAATATATATAAAACTTATAGGTTTCATTGTTAAATATCGACGCAGTCGGGTTTTTATTTTTAATAATTTGTACTTCTTAACTTGTAAACGCTATGTCAATGCTAACTAGATATGTATTACGAAAGATTTTCTGGGAAAGCTTTTGAAAATGATGTTTTTCTCTTTCCTTATAGTCTTTTTAGCAGTCGTCTTATGCTATGTTGATGATATAAATGAAAATGTATATAAGTTTTGCAAAGTTGAACAAAGTTGGGAACTGTACCCTGATCCCTGAAGAACGCCAAAGTTTTATTACGGCTCTGACATCTGTCGCGAAACGTCGTACACAAAATGGGTTAGTTCAATATTCCTGCTTTTATTAATATCACATTTATATTCGAATAATTCTAGTTTGGAAGTAGTCGGAGAACTGTCTTATACAGCACGGTAGAAGAAATTCGTCTTAGATGTTTAAACTCAAGGCGGAGATAAACGAGAGAGTCCTTTTTTGGTTGCTTTACACATACCTATACAACGTTGTAAATGGACTTCACTTTTCATTAAACTTTTATAAGGCGTCTACAGCATTTAAGGGCGCTGCAAAATAATATTCCATAACGAATTTACAATTTTCATTAATCTTTATACCAGTAATGAAAGCGCATGGTCTGTTAATAATAATTTAGTTGCTAATATATGCAGGATATACTGTAATAACAATAAAAATATGTTATAAGTTATAATTGACTTGTATTATGTGCTAATTACCTTTTTACTGAGCATAAGATTGGCCAAGATAACACAAAAAGGGCCGACCGCTAAATATAGTAAATATTCATTACTTTTAAAACCGGCTGGCACCACCTTCGGTTTACTTACCCGGTTTGAAAAAAAAAAGTTGTTTGGTAAAGGATTCGCTTGCCGCGGGCTCTCTGTAATTACTGTGCAAGAAACGTAATAAAGCGAGTGATTTAATCTAAAGATATCAACTATAGACTATACCTATCGCTACGTGATCGCCTATTCGTACAATTGTACGGTTGCTAGCTACAGTGTGTAAAACTAGGTTCAGTTTAATTGAAACCACAGATAAAGGAGTTCTAGTGAAACTCTAGTAGCTAATGCAACCTCATTTTTTCAACAATAATAAGGCAAGTAGAGGTTTTCAATATATCAATCAATATATTGTATATAAAAATCAATGCCACTTTTCGTTGTAATTTTATAACTCACTAGCTGACCCGTGCCCACGTCGTTGGGCGTGTGTGTGTGTGCGATCAAGGTGACGACCGTATCTAAGCGAATGGAATATACGTCAAACAATAAAAGTCCAGAATCTGGTCACCTGACTCGGTAGATAAATCTCACCATCATCAACAATACATGTTTGATAGTTTTTTTTTTAAATGTTTTAGCTGCCAAAATGACTCTGCTCTGATGGAAAGCATGAGCAGAATCCAGGAATGGTGGTCACCATCCTCAATGCAAATAGGTACAATGCAGCATGGTGACCAACACTATGGCGGCCTAGTGAGATGCTTTTTCACGCTCCGCTTAAAGGGTTCATAGTGGGAGGGAAACACGTCCACAGTTCACTGCTGGACATAGCTCTCTCTCCTTAGAAAAGTGGTTTATAAAATTAGCTGCCATAAGTTATAGAAGTAAACTTCAATAAATCTATTATAATCTATACTATTATATAAAGCTGAAGAGTTTGTTTGTTTGTTTGAATTTTTTTTCAAATCGGACTAGCGGTTCCTGAGATTAGCGCATCTCAGGAACCGCTAGTCCGATTTGAAAAATTCTTTCAGTTTTGGATAGTACATTTATCGAGCAAGGCTATAGGCTATATATCATCACGCTACGACCAATAGGAGCGCAGCACCAATGAAAAATGTTTCAAAAACGGGGGGAAATTATCACGCTACGGGCTATAGGAGACGCAAACGAGGTTGCGTGGGTCGGCTAGTACCATATAAATGTTAAATGAGTAATATCTATCAGTAGCTCAACCTATCAATTAATATTGTACGACAAGTTCTTTGTTCGTCGATGTGAATCACTCACAATGATAAATTTTATTGTGAAGAGGTGTATCATGTATTAGAATTATATAATAATAAAATGTAGAAACAGTTTTGTTTCAGTGGATGTGTGTTTAGAAAACATTGACAAAGTTACTTACGTAAACGTCTACAATCTACAATGATGCATATTATTCACATGCATTCATATACACCGGTGATTAATCATGTCCTGATTTGCTAATGGAATATACACATACATATAATACAATTGTAACTTGCGAGAATGAGATATAGGCCGACTCGACCGATGTGATAACATTTACTCAAAGAAAACCGATGTTAAGGAACTTTTTCGTTCCTTTTCACCAAATGAGTTATTTAATAGGAGCCTAACTCCACCTTGTCCCTTAAACCTGCCCTTCCCCTTCAAATGCCACTACTTTTACTATTTTGGCCCCAAAAATCCTCCATATTGCTTTTTCTTTAAAAAAATCATCTATAGACAGACTTTTGGGTTTTTGGGGTGAATAAAACAATACCCATACTGTCAAAACCCATTCAGCCTCTTGAATACGAAGTAATAAAGAAATATACTAACAAACATGTAAGATACGAATGAAATATATAACGCTTCTTTAGCAGTCGGGTAAAGAATTTGAAGAAACCGACACTTGTAAAGCAACCGGCAAATAAATGAAAAAAGAGACGCTTGAAGAATTTTTGGCGTAGCTGAGAACTTACCGAGTCCCACAAAATGGCAGGCAATATTATTTACGATATATCAAAGCAAAGTCGAGAAGACCAATAAGCCGTGAGTGTTAGACTGGACTCGTTCCAGAGATACTAAACCCGGATAACAATAAAATGAAATAAGTAAAATCGAGTTTTCGTGCTGCAGTGGAATTAACCTTACAGTATTATATATAATATACATCGGTGTCCGAGTGAAACTTATCCATACTAATAGTGTAAACTCAAACGTAACTTTGTCGGTCTGTAAAGGTGCCGACTGACCTAAAAATTACGTTATGTTACGCCGAAATGTTATAGGCCAGTCTGCACCTTTATGCTTTTACGGCTAAACTGAGGCACCGATTTCAATAATATTTGACTTGGAGATACTTTGATAGTTAAGGAAGGACAAAGGGTACGAACTAGTTTATTACATGTATGCATGGAGAAACAAAACAATATTGTAATATGTGTAGCAGCGGTCTGGTTAAGCTCTGCCTAATTTAAGATCAGAATGATGGTTGTGTGTTATACGTAAAGTTATTTTAAACATCCAGACACAGAAAAAATGAACGTGCTCATCACACTGCCTCGGTGGCCCAGTGGTAGCGTATGCGACTGCTGGGCTTGAGGTCTTTTGGGTTCGAACCCGGGTCGGGTCAAATGTTTGTATGACCTGCAAATATTTGTTTCGGAGTTTGGGTGTTTTCTATGTATAATATGAATGTATTTACAAAAAAAAGTATATTCATATGAATTTATATCAGTTGTCTAGTACCCATAACACAAGCTCTGCTTAGCTTGGGACTAGATGGCGTTGTGTGTAGATGTCCGAAATATTTATTATTTATTATTAAATTATTACTATTGTTTTGTTCTGAGTGAGAATCCCTGGCTCTGGTTTATCGACCAAGATCACTAATCACTAAACTAATAGACTTGTCAAAGAAAAAAAAACACCTTCAAGAAAAAGAAATTAAAAGAAAATTTAAGTAAATTATACGGACAAGGTTTTACAAAAAACCCTTAAACAAGATAAAATGCTTGAATATGTAATAATATGTATGCAACAAATGAAACGGAACGTTTCAGGTAGATCAAAACCAACCTCTTTTGTCCTTGATTCCCATCGACTGCCACAGATACAAATAAATATTTTTTTATTGCCAGGCCTTTTTATTTGCAGTATAATAAAATATGTCAGGGTTGCTTTCAATAATTCATGACGGCGTTTGGCCTAGAAAAGCTGGAGTATTGGGTTCCGTGTCACGACATTGAATTTGAATATAAGTTTATACCTGTGATATATCTTGTAATTATATGAATATAATATTTTAAGAATATACCTCTAGGCCTAATGGTCGCTGTTTATTATGAAGGTATGCGTACGGTACGGTAGACATAGCTAGGTAAATAATAAATAACAAAATCACTGTAAAATGTGCCTTCCACCATATTTATTAGGTACTTATTAGGTTGTCAGCAATTTTGTCATATATTAACAACTCAAGTTGTTATATTTACATATATGGCAATATCTTAAATAACTGAATGTGTTGTGTTTATTAAATCCATATTAATCAATACTATTTTTTTTTAAAATAGTAACTCTGTCTGTCACTCTGAATCTTTCACGATTAAACCACTGCATTGATTTTAATGAAATTTGGCATGGAGATACTTTGATTCTTGAGGAGGGACATGGGATACTCTTTCCTACATTAACAGATATACACGCGAGCGGAGCCTCGGGTAAAATTTAGTTATAAAATTAGGTAAAAGTTGCTAGAAAAGGTAATATTTTAATAACAACAGGTACTCAGAGTAGAAAAGTACTAAATACAGAATCAAAATGAACATCGTAAAATTATTATAACACGTCTACCGTTTACCATCCACTTTTATCGTCAGTTTTATTCTCCTATTTCTTAAAAAATTTAGATTTTATACATACTTGAAGCGTGACAATAAATATTTTAAGCTTATATCCCTAATAGTATATATACGAACCCCATAAATCCACGCCCATGACTCTAACTTGATAACTCTCACTTATTTCGAACGAATCTCTTAAGTTGCGCATTCTCCTACTTTACAGCCCATCGTTATAAAGTGATGACTCTAAGTGCCGTAAAATGTATAATCCGGTTAAATTACCTTCATAAGTAATATTGCTATTACCTGGTATAAATATTTATTGATTTTTTTTTAACAAAAACCGACTTCAAGGTTCGACTTGATTTCTCTTGGATGCCATCATCAGATCTTAGTGTCCTTATCATGGTACCACCGTTGGGATATCTCATTTCCATTAAAAAAGAATCATTAAAATCGGTTCATAAACGACGAAGTTATCCGCGAACACACATAAAAAACATATATACGGTCGAATTGAGAACCTCCTCCTTTTTTGCAGTCGGTTAATAAAATACTATATATGATCAGATTTATGGGAATAAACGTAGTTTTCACGAGTTTCAAAACTCCGTAGTTTTAGTTTATCAAAGTTGTAAATACTTTTGGCGTTCCCAATCCTAAAGGGACAAATTCTGTACTGACGTCGGAAATAAAATAAAAGGAACTCTACAGAAATGTTGAAACTAGTTTTATTTCAAACACATTTTATTCGGAAACAATTGTGTAAATCATTCAGTGTCAAAAACAAAACGCGCAAACTGCATAGGAATATTGTAAATGCTGCAATAAAACTATTTGAAATTGTTGATTAACTTAGGGCCGGTTTTTCAATAGTCAGATAAACAGTCAAATAGCATTTATTCCTCAGTTAGCGTAAGTTTGGGTCTTTCAATAGTCAGACATCAGTTATCAGACGAATAAAGCTGTAATCTGACTGATAACTTTATCTGTGCTTTCAAACCTCAGTTAGTGTTTTATTCTGTAGAATAGTGATTTGACGTTGTGTATTTCTCTTGTACCTATTTGTGGTAAAGTTTAAGTACGTTGTCGTTATTGAATATTTGATAGATTATGGATGTTTTTGACTCGATTGACTTTTTGTTCTGAGGTAAAAAGGGTTATTAGAGAAATATAGGTTATAGATACTATAGAGAAGATGAAGATTTTTTATTTCACACACTGCTATCTAGTTCGAAACAAAACAGAGCTTGTACTATTGGTAACGAGAAGATTTCCCTAGTGGCCGTTTGCGGAACTAACGTATGACAGACACTTCTACCTGGCAGTTTAATGTACAGAGCGAGTGCATTGTTATTGTTTCATTGATAGACGTCTGCGGAGAAGTAAAAAATACGTATTTTAAAAGTGGAATGTTAACGTGTATACGTATTTTTATCTGTCATACGTTAGTTCTGCGACTTGCCGCTAGGGAATCTGCTCGTCACCAATAAGTACAGAGAACTGACATAAATACAAATATACTTTTTACTTTTAAACACATATTTATTAAACGTAGAAACACCCGTTTAAAAAATTATTATGCACCACCCGCAAACCCGGCATTTCATTTTTATAAATTTTGATTTTAATAATTGTTATGGACTCTACTACAGGAATATCATAAACGAATCACGACTTTTTACTAAATTATTATTTACTACATCTATTATAGACAAATAATAATTATAATCGAATGCTTTCATTTCATTTAATTAAATATCCCAAACCGGCAATCATAAAAAAGACAAAAAGAAATAGAAAAAGAACAGTCAACTTGAATGTTGTCTAAAAGTTTCTGGTCCTTATCTAACGTGTGACTACCTGTATAGCTGCATCTCACTTGCGCATGATTACAGTGAACATAGCTGTGAAGGACCATCAAGTAACTATCTGACTGTTTACTCCCGATTGAAAAACACAAAAAGTTTATTCGCTTGTTAAAGAGCTGGATACATTTATTCCCTTGTTAGTTATTAGACCGTTTAACTGCGGATTGAAAAACCGGCCCTTAATATACAAAAATTTACTTTAAATTGGGCTATAATTAAAAAATGATAAAATACTATTGATTTAAGACAAAACAAGGCATCTATTTTTTAAATTTCAAGTTTTGTTCTAATACTTGGCTGTATAATTCAAAGGATTTAGCGTCACGAAAAAAATAATGGAAAGAAAAAACAAAACTTAATTCTGACGTCACAATTTGTTACGATCAATGGTTTCGGGACAGCCATTTGCAGAAAATGACGCAATTACAGCCGAAGAGTTCACCCGGAAGATTGCTTAATAGAAAATAGGAAAAGTTTTCCCTCTCATTGCCCATTCGAAATTAATTAAAATATAAAACTTTCCTTGCCAATAATGGGCATTTTAATTCAGTCCAATGTTACTAAGAGTTGTACGTTTTTAAAGTTAATATTTGAATCGTTGTGGGTCATGCACAAAATTTGGTTTATAACACTGGATTTTTCTTATAGGTATAACTAGCACCAGTTGGTTCGATTCCTGGTAAAGTTTCAGATCGTATCTGTCTTGTCATGTAACATTATTTTACAGATAAGGGTTGCTGATGTTTACATGTCACGTTACAACACCGAAACTATCTAATCGATGTCATGTTTTTTTTAAATGTGTGTTTAGCTGTCGTGCCTTAAAATAGGTGAGTAGGAGTCGAGCATGATTGAAAAGAGAAGTAGAAGAACTAGCGTGGGTCAGATAGTATTGTTTATGTCTCCATCCCAGACTAAAGTTAAGTTAAGTCCAGAAAAAGCACCTACTTTCCGTTTTCTCTGCATCGCCCAATGGTTGACTGGTAGAGAATGCCTGAGGCATTAAGTCCGCCAATGCACCACAAGTGCATAATGTATTAAATAAATAAATAAAGTTGATCTGTCAGATAAGTTCAAATATGGACTTCTGATGAAGAGGTGAAACTGACCCTAGACTTGTGAAACCGAAATCTAAGATTTATCTGGCAGATAAGTTTAAATATGGACTGCTGATGAAGTGGTGAAACTGGCCCTTCATCTCATACTTTAGTAATGGTTATTTATTGAAATTAAAAATAAATACTAAAGAAAATTAAGGTTTAGGACTCGTGGTTCACAACAGCTCCAATTTTAACTTGAATGTTCCCAGCTTCAGTTCAACTTAGTTAATTACAGTGGGCAAAAGCTCAAATAAAATGACTTGTTTCGGTGAGTATTTTTGGACGGAAATGAACCGCGTTCTTCAAATACAATCGGGGATTAAAGAAAATCCAGCCGCATGAGAACAGAAATAAATGTACATTTATTCTATATACAATATTTTTTTTTTTATGTTTGGCCCGCCAAAATGACTCTACTCTGCCTGATGGAAAGCATAAGCAGAATCCAAGAGTGGTGGTCACCATACTCATTGCGAATGCAGACAATGCAGTATGGAGACCCACACTATGGCGGCCTAGTGATGCTGCTGCATCTTTTAGTCTAGTCAACAAGTATGGTACTTGTTGACTAGACTAATTGGGCCTCCGGTCTCGCACTCACCAACGAAACACGACAGCACGAACGCTGTCATTTTACGTTGATTTTCTGTGCGAGGGTAGTACCGCCCCGGTCGAGCCGGCCCGTTCGTGCTGAAATCAGCGTGGCTCTACTACCTTTTAAAAATATATATAAATGTATATTCGCGATTAGAAGAAACTTGTGTTTGAGTTTCACTTAAAATGTGGTAGTTTTCAATTGTTGATGAAAAATCTGTATACTAATGTCTTTTATCTATTAGACTAGAGTACCTGGATTAAAGAAAAATGGTAAATTTTCTAAAAATGAATCCTAGCTAGATAGATTTATCGACCCCCAAACCAACCACCACCAACCGAAAGCATACTAAATTTCATGAAAATCGTTGGAACGGTTTCCGAGATTCAGATTATATATCTATACAAGAATTGCTCGTTTAAAGGTATTACTAAGCGCTTATTATACTTGCCTAAATTTAGTCTTCTAAATGAGTTTTTTAGATTTAAAAAAAAAAGTTGTTTTTTTCTCAAAAATTTTTTTTTTTTATGTATGGCCCGCCATAATGACTACTCTGCCTGATGGAAAGCATAAGCAGAATCCAAGAGTGGTGGTCACCATACTCACTGCGAATGCAGACAATGCAGTATGGCGACCCACACCATGGCGGCCTAGTGATGCTGCTGCATCTTTTAGTCTAGTCAACAAGTATGGAACTTGTTGACTAGACTATTTGGGCCTCCGGTCTCGCACTCACCAACGAAACACGACAGCACGATCGCTGTCATTTTACGTTGATTTTCTGTGCGAGGGTAGTACCGCCCCGGTCGAGCCGGCCCATTCGTGCTGAAATCAGCGTGGCTCTACTACCTATTGTATTGTCATCGGCCCTGTGCAAATTTTAAGTTAATCAGACTCCTAGTAGTGAAAGAGTCCATTAATTAACAAGACTAAATTTGGGCAAGTCTAATAAGCGCTTTAGATAGAGAGATATAATTCTTGTCACACATTGTTGCTCACGATGAACTCCGAAACTATTTAACCGATTTTCACGTTTTTTTAATGTGTGTTTTGCTGGCGTATCTAAGATAGGATTATTAACATCAAGCTTAGACCAATAGCAGCCGAGCATGATTGAAAAGAGACGCGATGAAGTTGCGTGGGTTAGCTTGTAATTTAATAAATAAACAAGAGGTTGCACATAACGATCTGACGTATTCATTTCATTGCCAAATAGTTTAACATGTTTTATGGTAATAAAGTTAGATTTTTCCATAGATGTTATCAAGTTTATTATTTGAACGGTGTTTTTAACTGATCAGAAATAGATAGTCATTTGATTGTTTGATTTGTATAAGAGTTTATCTCCAAAGTTACAATCTTTATTACATAATATAGAAACCTATGTACATAACCATAATTAAAAAAACAATAACAATATTTACATACCAGCGTCAAAAAACTCCACATCTTCGCCTACTGGTAGCGTTTCCAAAAGACTGGCAGCATGACCACGTTGAATGGCAATGCTGATTCTCTGTGCTATTAAGAGTTTATGTCCAAAGTTTCAATCTTTATCGATTTTAGCAAGACCGAAGATATTCTTATATCATCATCATCGTACGTTGAAAAACTTTCATGTTTTAACGATTCCTGACCACTCGCTACATCAGCTGATCTTTGTTGGTCACGGGTCCTTTTCAATTAAAAGGCAAATTTATTTACCGCCACGCTCAAAGATTCCCGTCTCTATCACATTAAGTTCCGATTGAACAAAACGCAAACAAATAAACGTGCCGCAGAATATTTGACACCGATTATCGTTCTTTACTGAGTAAATAACATCTCAATAGAATTTTGTTAAAGTGCCAACTGTGTATAATTATTCGAAAAAGATTAGTTGTCAATACAACTTTATGACCGTTAAGTTAAATATTATTTTAAGGAAATTGCGTAACAATGCAAACATTCAGTAGAATTTATTGAGGAAATCCGTTTAGACGTCAAAGCTGTCATCACGGTGTTTGACACATGCGTGGGCATAACGTGACCAGTGTGATTAAACTTAAACATTTCCAAATCAGCACATTCTTGTTTAATATTATCTATTTACAATCTCATTAGACGAGCTCAATCTATATACCTTTAATAAAAATGTAACAGGTCCAATTCTGTACATTAAAGATATTTTGAAATTTTTTTTTGGAGGGCTCTATAATGGATACTGAACCCAAAACTATTTTTTTTTCATTTTTGTCTGTCTGTCTGTCTGTCTGTATCTTGGCCGCGCATTACGTTGAAACTACTGAACGGATTGAAATGAAACTTGGCATGATTTGAGTTCATACTACGAGGTAGGACATAGGATACTTTTCATCCCGAAATTCAGCATGGTATCCTTGAGAGAGGGCATGAAAGTCAAAATATGTACTTGGTTGTTATTCAATAACACATAGTCCGATTTCATTCATTCTTTTTTTGCTAGAAAGAAAAAAATAAAAGATAACGGGAAAAGTGTTTTTTTTTGTCCGCGACTGTACACTGCCTGTGGGAAGCTGAGACAGATATGTAAATATGGCGGTACGAAGTTCGCCGGGTCAGCTAGTCTATATATATAAAAGCGAAATACCACTCACTTATTAATCACGAAATCTCAGAAACTATAACACCTACAAACTTGAAATTTGGCAGGTAGGTTCCTTATAGGGTGTAGACACCCGCTAAGAATGGATTTTACTAAACTCCACCCCTAAGGGGGTAAATCAGGGAACGAAAGTATGCGTGAGCGAAGCTGCGTGCAAAAGCTAGTATTATTATAAAGCTAATATTATGTAGAAAATTGAAACTGTTTTATTTGTAGCTAGTAACTTTTTGAGCGAAATTTTCAAGTCATAGACGCTAGCATGTTCGTTTATATTTTTTTTAATTAGCCAGAACTCTTACATTCAAAATATTGACAATACTGTTAGTCGTACAGAGGAATAACAGTAATCACAATTAAGCAATTTCTTAACAAAAGTATTCAATAGAATCAGTAGTTGGTATATTTGAACACGTTATTGTGTTCCAATAAATAAGAGAGTCGTGGGCATTCATCAATGCACCAGATTGGATGTATCGAGGTTGTGTCGCGCCCACGCAGGCCGTGACCCAAACCACGAGCGGATCGTATATGTGCATCGAACGTTATTTTTTTGCTATGGAGGGCAGACACGCAGACGAGCGGACAAGTCAGTTGAAGTATCTATCTCTCGCAATATATAAAAATATCTATAAAAAAGAAATGTTTCTGTATAAATATTTTGGCCATTAAGTTCCGGTTTACATACGTGATATAAAATATAGTATGTTTTTATAATACTATAAAATATTACGAGTAGCTGGCAGCCAGCATTATGTAGGTGAGTTCGTAGTAACATTAGTACGCGTAGGCGCACAGATAAAAATTAAATGTGTTGAGAAATTAATATTAATAGCTGTCCAGGTTGCATGTTATCTTGTATGTTGTAAAGCTTTGGATCGAATTACGTGACATTCGGTTGTAAAACAGAAACAGTACGTACTTGTCAGTGCTTAAAACATAATATCGTTATAATATTTTATGGCGTTCCGCATTCATATAAAAATGAAGAAGGCCGTGTTGATATCTGTTAGACACGCAAGTAACAATGTTATTTTATCCTTTTTTTTTAATGTTACCGTCAGTAAGGACGTAGTTTACTTAATAGGCATTGTCAAAACATTTATAAAATGTTTTCGTAGTTTATGGACAATTTCAGAGAAGACAGATAAAGACTACTTGCCCTGAATGCTTTCACATCAGTTCCGTATTTTTGATATGCATTTCTGTGCATTTTGTGAACCTAGCGTTTTGTTTTAATTACGGATGTTTTGCTTCCATTAGCATTTAAGTAGCATAGGTGTATACAAAACGAGGACATTTTACTCTGAGAACCACCCACTCCTGTTTTTTTTATTTTATTCATATCTAGGCATTCTTGACTACCGTGAACTCACAGTTAATACTACCTCATCAATAATAAATAAAAAGAGAAAACCCGCTTTATTGTATAACATTAAATAATAATTTAACTACTTTAGAGGTTCACGCTTACGCCCACTGCATGGGTCGTAATTTCGCGAGGTGAAAGCACGGGGCACGCGTAGGCGCCCCCGCTTGATAGACTGAGATGCGACGCCGACTATGCTTGGCTTTGTGATTGTATACCTGTGCGTTTTACGAACAAATCCATAGTATATAGACGTTTCCTCTTTCTTCAAACGTCAGACAAAAATATAACAAAAGTGAAAGAGATTTTACTAACTATGGTTAGTAAGATCTCTTCTTTCACATAAAATAAGGCGAAAGGAAATGTATAAAATAAACAGTTTTTTAGGGAATACATCACACAAAGTTATATTTCAGAATTCATATTTAAAAGAGCGCAAAAGATTTTTTTTTAAAAGAAATCTAAATTAATAAAAAAAACTAAGTATGTACGTACCTACATAAAATCAAAAAAATAATTAAAAACCTTTTTGTAAATTATCTACAAAGCAGTTTTAATTACTTAAGCAATTTCAAACATGAGTAGTAATTCTTTTAATAACAAGAATTACGAATAGTAAATAATCTGTTGATCAAATCCAAGAACCTTGATTTCGGAAGACGTAGGTTCCTCCATTATTAAAAATAACAAAATAAAACCATACATTTACAGATGTAGAGGTGTATTTTCCAACTTATATTTAAGTACATATTCAAAGTACATAAATCTGTAAACTTGCTTTAAAATGCAAGAGTTTTAAAAAAGATAGTGAAAAAAAAACAACGCGTGCGACCTGCATATTGCGTTCAAAAATTATGATACCATTTTCCTGAAACAAATTATACCTACTCGTATAACAATCCGAAAAAGTTTTTTTTTTTTATGAATGTGAGTTTCCACGAAAATGATTTATATTTTTGAATTGAAATAAACTTTACAACTTTACATTACAATAATAATAAATCTTTTCATATTTATTCCTCTCTCGACAGAATACTACTACAAAATCAGTTCATAAATTTTGTGAAAGACTGGAATCTGCACTGAAAGAACCTGTATGTCAGATCACCAGCCTCTCCTATCTTTAGACAAGCCATACCTTGAGATGAACGGTTGTACCGAAACCCGTAATGTCTGAAGACGAAATAAGAAATTATAACACGAGCGAAGTCACGGGCGATGGGTAGTATGTACCGTATGTAATAAAGAGTTAGACGGTGTTCCAATTAAGTGCAATTCTATTGGCTGCAGTACGCGTGTTGTAATTCAATGGATACTGCACTTCAAATTAGTTTACGTCCGAACAAAGGCTTAAAATTGCTTTCGGTAGTCCAGATCAATAATACCGTTGTATAGTTTGCAATTAGACGTTAGCGAATAATATTGAAAGTTCTACAAAAAGTGACTGACTGCACGGTTGGTTTAAGTGGTCGCCACGCCACGGCCTACTCCGCCAAGTGTTGTGGGTTCAAATCCCTCATGGGACAACATTTTATGTGATGCACAAATTGTTGTTTTGAGTCTGGGTGTTTTTTGTGTCCGTTTCATGTACGTTTTTAAAGTCCCCCGTGACACAGAATGTATATTCCTAATGCGGGAATTGTCTTTTTTTTAAATTCATTGTACACCAACTCGTCTAGACAGCGTGGTATACCTGGAAGACTAAAATCTCATTTCTTAGGAGAGGTCCAGCACTGGAATATTAAAGGCTATTCGGTAATTATAAGTATGTATGTAAAACCCTTCGCGCAAAATTCAGTAAAGTTATAATAAACTATATAAAGACATGAAATTCTGTCCTGTCGTTATAGTTCACTTCAACATGACAGTGACATCTCGAGGCGTTGTCAAGTTGAGAATTCGGCCATAATAAGATACTGGTTTATATAATAAGATTTTCGTGGAATTAATGGTTCGACAATATGGTCGAATATTTTATATGAAAGTTTTAATTTTTATCATAATGAAACAAAAAAATATCTTGATTGTAGATATACCTATCTTTAAATCTTGGTATAAAATTTATATACATAAATTACGTTTCCGAACGTATAATTCCATACAAAAATGACTTTTTTACAAAAAATATATTCACTTTTTTGCTCATATTTTCATATAGTCACTATTGGTAAAATGAGTCTAACTTGCCTGTAAGATTGAAGCCATATTATGTGACTAGCTGTTGCCCGCGGCTTCGCCCGCGTGTATGTCGGTTATCGCTGCAAATAGTTGCTAACATGTTATTCTGATGTATAAGCTATATTACTGTAAAGTTTTATCCAAATCCGTTCAGTAGTTTTTGCGTGAAAAAGAAACAAACATCCATCCATCCATACTAACAAACTTTCGCGTTATTAATATAGGTAGGATTTTTATCGATATAAAATCATGATACAAAATGTATTGGTACCTGAATAGTTTTATTTTCTTTACCTCGCATAGAACTTTTATATATTTTTATAAATCAGTTTACATAAAATAAAGGGGTTAAGACAATTTTGTGAAAACTAAAAATTTAGTATAGCGCCATCTGTATTTTTGATATGGAACTCATTCCTATCTGATGTCCCACGACACCACCCGATTTTTTTTACAACTAATACACACACGTTTTACTATTAAAAACTTATTTAAGTATTTATATATGTACATAAAATATAAAGTGTTTATATGAGCTTATTTCGACATTTGACATCGACCGGGTCTGGCACCGCTCGCTTCTCTCCAAGCTCTCGGCATTCGGACCGCCTCCTAGACCCTGTCACTGGATTGACGCTTTTCTTCATCAGCGCCGCATTATGGGCCTTTGCGACGGCACGGCCTCTGATGTTCTGGATGTAAACGCTGGCGTACCTCAGGGTTTAGTCCTGTCGCCCACACTATTTCTTCTGCATATCAATGACATGTTAGCTCTTGGCAACATACATTGCTATGCAGACGATAGCACAGTTCATGGGCGATATTTTTGACACCGTTCAGCCAAGCTGGCAGACGTTGAGGAAAATCGACAGAAGCTTGTCGCTGAGCTCGACCGGGTTTTGAACCGCATTTTACAATGAGGTGATAAGAATCTGGTCGAGTTCAACGCTACGAAAACACAGTTGTGCGCGTTCTCTACCAAAAAGTCTTCATTCCTTTCCCTCCCCACTTTTCAGAGCACTAAACTACCACTACCCCCGTAAGCTCGGTGTTCTGGGCATGGATATTTCCCGGGACCTCGAGTACTGTTCTCATCTTTGTGATGGATCCGCGCAGTATTTGCGTGATGCTTTCGATCGGTTGCAATGGCGAACAGTCCGCTTTACCAACAGTCCCGAAGCCACCGAGTTCCTTGAACCTCTGCAGCTGCGTAGAGATATCGCCTCTATAGCAGTCCACTACCATCTGTATCATTGGAAGTATTCTGAGGAGCTCTTCCAACTGGTCCCCCTTCTCCCTTCCTCTGCAGAATAACATGTTCACTCTCAAACCAAACGGTTTGGTTCATCCTTCCTGTGCCGAGCAGCTAAAAACTGAAACTCACTACCAGCGCACGTGTTTCTCTCCCACTATGATCCCGGGGCCTTTAAGTGGGGCGTGAAAAAGCATCTCACTAAGCCGTCATAGTGTGGGACGCAATACTGCATTGTCTGCTTTCCCAGTGAGTATGGTTGCCCCCACTGTTGGATTCTGCTTGAGTTTTCCATCAGGCTGACCATAGTCACTTTGGCAGCTTCAAATAAAAAAAGTACAATTTTAATAACTACGTTTTTTCTTTTGCCATATTTTGCCAAAATATGGAGATTTTGTGGATTTGATATACGTGAGTATGCTGCTCATGAGAAAAAAAAAAACTGTATCTTTAAGCATCTGTCCTTGGGTTTTGATAATATTGTTATTGGAAATGCTGTTTTCAGCGGAAACTGCATTCTTTTAAATTAAAATGTCAAATAAGTTGGAATTATTGGAATACGGGGAATTAAAACATTATCTTCTTTTGCCATTCCATGCGTCATGATTGTAGTTTTTACAATGTTGTACCCCAGTTGTGTAATATTTAGCCATGTACTATTACATTGCTTTGGCGCTCAAGATACCTCATTTAATAGTACTGGAACATTAACTTGCAGCCTCAACTTATGGGTAGGCACTCCTGATATTTCCAAAGACTTTAACAACATCTCCCTCCACGCCTGACATGATCCGTTCGTTTAATTGATAACTATCTCATTAGTCAGCTGATCAGGATGGATATTATTTACATTTTTATTCATATCTAACCAACAGCTAGCTTATAATGACGATACTTCTGTAGAGAATTTTGAAGTTAAGAAACGCTTTTAATTAATTATATTAATTTGGCTTATTTATTTCTATTAATATAATGAACATACAAATCAGATTGACGAATATATACTTAATATCTTAATATTTAATTTTTATATATATAATATCATTGCTATCATTGTTAAGTCTTCATTGAAAAAGTGAAATATTTTTTATGATTGTGACAGCCTTGTTTATTCGTTGTCAAGACGCCCGACGTAGGTAACGCGCAGGCGTGTGGCGAGTGAACTCCCAGAACAACCTTTCATCCCCCTTTTAAACCCCTTACAACCCCTTTTTCGCATTAAAAAGTAGCCTATGTCCTTTCTCAGGCTCTAGACTATCTGTGTACCAAATTTCATTCAAATCGGTGCAGCGGTTTGGCCGTGAAAGCAAGACAGACAGACAGACAGAGTTACTTTCGCATTTATAATAATCAAATTTTTAAAATTGGACCAGTAGTTCCTGAGATTAGCGCGTTTAAACAAACAAACAAACTCTTCAGCTTTATATATTAGTATAGATGTATTTATTATACTCTTATAAGATCTAATACTCATAATCAACAACACATTTATTTGGATAAAGACTAATATTAGGTATTATGTTGATAAAAACTCTTTGACAAATAACTCAATAATATATTATATATTTTTATATATTAGTATAGCTGACCCACGCAACGTCATTTGCGTCTCCTATTGCCCGTAGCGTGATAATTTTCCCCCGTTTTGGAAACATTCTTCATTGGTGCTCCGCTCCTATTGGTCTTAGCGTGATGATATATAACCTATAGCCTTCCTCGATAAATGGGCTATCTAACATTGAAAGAATTTTTCAAATTGGACCAATAGTTCCTGAGATTAGCGCGATTAGCTGACCCACGCAACGTCGTTTGCGTCTCCTATTGCCCGTAGCGTAATAATTTCCCCCCGTTTTTGAAACATTCTTCATTGGTACTCAGCTCCTATTGGTCATAGCGTGATGAAATATATATATATATATATATATATATCTATACTAATATTATAAACCTGCAGAGTTTGTTTGTTTGTTTGTTTGTTTGTTTGAACGCGCTAATCTCAGGATCTACTGGTCCGATTTGAAAAATTCTTTCAGTGTTGGATAGTCCATTTATCGATGAAGGCTATAGGCTATATTTTATTTTCAAAAAAATTTGAGATCCGTAAGAAAATTGCTATTTTGTAACCCAAGGTGTGAACTCGAAAACCTATTTTTGCGTGCGCTGCAAAAAGTTTTGACAATAGAACAAAATCATGTATTACGGGTTTGTAGGTCCCATTAAGATCTACAAAAAAGTCCGCGAGAGCATATATCTAACTATCATGGTTTAGTCACAATTACCGCTTTTGTGCTCAAAAAAATTATTAAATCGTCTGAAGAAAGAAACTACGTTAAATGTGTATCGTAATATTAATCCTTATCCAAATAAAGCATTATGTTATCAAGGGTATTTATGTAGAAGTAAAATACTTTTTGTTTCACCCCATTCGGACATTTCGTTTAGAAGTTATCACAAGTATAAGACGCTAAGAGTTGGTACCTATTATTGAGTTATTTGTCAAAGAGTTTTTATCAACATAATACCTAATATTAGTCTTTATCCAAATAAATGTGTTGTTGATTATGAGTATTAGATCTTATAAGAGTATAATAAATACATCTATACTAATATATAAAGCTGAAGAGTTTTTGTTTGTTTGAACGCGCTAATCTCAGGAACTACTGGTCCAATTTGAAAAAGTTCTTTCAGTGTTAGATAGCCGGTTTATCGAGGAAGGCTATAGGCGTGATGATATATATATATATATATATATATTTCATCACGCTATGACCAATAGGAGCTGAGTACCAATGAAGAATGTTTCAAAAACGGGGGGAAATTATTACGCTACGGGCAATAGGAGACGCAAACGACGTTGCGTGGGTCAGCTATACTAATATATAAAAATATATAATATATTATTGAGTTATTTGTCAAAGAGTTTTTATCAACATAATACCTAATATTAGTCTTTATCCAAATAAATGTGTTGTTGATTATGAGTATTAGATCTTATAAGAGTATAATAAATACATCTATACTAATATATAAAGCTGAAGAGTTTGTTTGTTTGTTTAAACGCGCTAATCTCAGGAACTACTGGTCCAATTTTAAAAATTTGATTATTATAAATGCGAAAGTAACTCTGTCTGTCTGTCTGTCTTGCTTTCACGGCCAAACCGCTGCACCGATTTGAATGAAATTTGGTACACAGATAGTCTAGAGCCTGAGAAAGGACATAGGCTACTTTTTAATGCGAAAAAGGGGTTGTAAGGGGTTTAAAAGGGGGATGAAAGGTTGTTCTGGGAGTTCACTCGCCACACGCCTGCGCGTTACCTACGTCGGGCGTCTTGACAACGAATAAACAAGGCTGTCACAATCATAAAAAATATTTCACTTTTTCAATGAAGACTTAACAATGATAGCAATGATATTATATATATAAAAATTAAATATTAAGATATTAAATCGACAGAAGCTTGTCGCTGAGCTCGACCGGGTTTTGAACCGCATTTTACAATGAGGTGATAAGAATCTGGTCGAGTTCAACGCTACGAAAACACAGTTGTGCGCGTTCTCTACCAAAAAGTCTTCATTCCTTTCCCTCCCCACTTTTCAGAGCACTAAACTACCACTACCCCCGTAAGCTCGGTGTTCTGGGCATGGATATTTCCCGGGACCTCGAGTACTGTTCTCATCTTTGTGATGGATCCGCGCAGTATTTGCGTGATGCTTTCGATCGGTTGCAATGGCGAACAGTCCGCTTTACCAACAGTCCCGAAGCCACCGAGTTCCTTGAACCTCTGCAGCTGCGTAGAGATATCGCCTCTATAGCAGTCCACTACCATCTGTATCATTGGAAGTATTCTGAGGAGCTCTTCCAACTGGTCCCCCTTCTCCCTTCCTCTGCAGAATAACATGTTCACTCTCAAACCAAACGGTTTGGTTCATCCTTCCTGTGCCGAGCAGCTAAAAACTGAAACTCACTACCAGCGCACGTGTTTCTCTCCCACTATGATCCCGGGGCCTTTAAGTGGGGCGTGAAAAAGCATCTCACTAAGCCGTCATAGTGTGGGACGCAATACTGCATTGTCTGCTTTCCCAGTGAGTATGGTTGCCCCCACTGTTGGATTCTGCTTGAGTTTTCCATCAGGCTGACCATAGTCACTTTGGCAGCTTCAAATAAAAAAAGTACAATTTTAATAACTACGTTTTTTCTTTTGCCATATTTTGCCAAAATATGGAGATTTTGTGGATTTGATATACGTGAGTATGCTGCTCATGAGAAAAAAAAAAACTGTATCTTTAAGCATCTGTCCTTGGGTTTTGATAATATTGTTATTGGAAATGCTGTTTTCAGCGGAAACTGCATTCTTTTAAATTAAAATGTCAAATAAGTTGGAATTATTGGAATACGGGGAATTAAAACATTATCTTCTTTTGCCATTCCATGCGTCATGATTGTAGTTTTTACAATGTTGTACCCCAGTTGTGTAATATTTAGCCATGTACTATTACATTGCTTTGGCGCTCAAGATACCTCATTTAATAGTACTGGAACATTAACTTGCAGCCTCAACTTATGGGTAGGCACTCCTGATATTTCCAAAGACTTTAACAACATCTCCCTCCACGCCTGACATGATCCGTTCGTTTAATTGATAACTATCTCATTAGTCAGCTGATCAGGATGGATATTATTTACATTTTTATTCATATCTAACCAACAGCTAGCTTATAATGACGATACTTCTGTAGAGAATTTTGAAGTTAAGAAACGCTTTTAATTAATTATATTAATTTGGCTTATTTATTTCTATTAATATAATGAACATACAAATCAGATTGACGAATATATACTTAATATCTTAATATTTAATTTTTATATATATAATATCATTGCTATCATTGTTAAGTCTTCATTGAAAAAGTGAAATATTTTTTATGATTGTGACAGCCTTGTTTATTCGTTGTCAAGACGCCCGACGTAGGTAACGCGCAGGCGTGTGGCGAGTGAACTCCCAGAACAACCTTTCATCCCCCTTTTAAACCCCTTACAACCCCTTTTTCGCATTAAAAAGTAGCCTATGTCCTTTCTCAGGCTCTAGACTATCTGTGTACCAAATTTCATTCAAATCGGTGCAGCGGTTTGGCCGTGAAAGCAAGACAGACAGACAGACAGAGTTACTTTCGCATTTATAATAATCAAATTTTTAAAATTGGACCAGTAGTTCCTGAGATTAGCGCGTTTAAACAAACAAACAAACTCTTCAGCTTTATATATTAGTATAGATGTATTTATTATACTCTTATAAGATCTAATACTCATAATCAACAACACATTTATTTGGATAAAGACTAATATTAGGTATTATGTTGATAAAAACTCTTTGACAAATAACTCAATAATATATTATATATTTTTATATATTAGTATAGCTGACCCACGCAACGTCGTTTGCGTCTCCTATTGCCCGTAGCGTAATAATTTCCCCCCGTTTTTGAAACATTCTTCATTGGTACTCAGCTCGTACTTACTATTACGGGTTTGTAGGTCCCATTAAGATCTACAAAAAAGTCCGCGAGAGCATATATCTAACTATCATGGTTTAGTCACAATTACCGCTTTTGTGCTCAAAAAAATTATTAAATCGTCTGAAGAAAGAAACTACGTTAAATGTGTATCGTAATATTAATCCTTATCCAAATAAAGCATTATGTTATCAAGGGTATTTATGTAGAAGTAAAATACTTTTTGTTTCACCCCATTCGGACATTTCGTTTAGAAGTTATCACAAGTATAAGACGCTAAGAGTTGGTACCTATTATTGAGTTATTTGTCAAAGAGTTTTTATCAACATAATACCTAATATTAGTCTTTATCCAAATAAATGTGTTGTTGATTATGAGTATTAGATCTTATAAGAGTATAATAAATACATCTATACTAATATATAAAGCTGAAGAGTTTTTGTTTGTTTGAACGCGCTAATCTCAGGAACTACTGGTCCAATTTGAAAAAGTTCTTTCAGTGTTAGATAGCCGGTTTATCGAGGAAGGCTATAGGCGTGATGATATATATATATATATATATATATTTCATCACGCTATGACCAATAGGAGCTGAGTACCAATGAAGAATGTTTCAAAAACGGGGGGAAATTATTACGCTACGGGCAATAGGAGACGCAAACGACGTTGCGTGGGTCAGCTATACTAATATATAAAAATATATAATATATTATTGAGTTATTTGTCAAAGAGTTTTTATCAACATAATACCTAATATTAGTCTTTATCCAAATAAATGTGTTGTTGATTATGAGTATTAGATCTTATAAGAGTATAATAAATACATCTATACTAATATATAAAGCTGAAGAGTTTGTTTGTTTGTTTAAACGCGCTAATCTCAGGAACTACTGGTCCAATTTTAAAAATTTGATTATTATAAATGCGAAAGTAACTCTGTCTGTCTGTCTGTCTTGCTTTCACGGCCAAACCGCTGCACCGATTTGAATGAAATTTGGTACACAGATAGTCTAGAGCCTGAGAAAGGACATAGGCTACTTTTTAATGCGAAAAAGGGGTTGTAAGGGGTTTAAAAGGGGGATGAAAGGTTGTTCTGGGAGTTCACTCGCCACACGCCTGCGCGTTACCTACGTCGGGCGTCTTGACAACGAATAAACAAGGCTGTCACAATCATAAAAAATATTTCACTTTTTCAATGAAGACTTAACAATGATAGCAATGATATTATATATATAAAAATTAAATATTAAGATATTAAGTATATATTCGTCAATCTGATTTGTATGTTCATTATATTAATAGAAATAAATAAGCCAAATTAATATAATTAATTAAAAGCGTTTCTTAACTTCAAAATTCTCTACAGAAGTATCGTCATTATAAGCTAGCTGTTGGTTAGATATGAATAAAAATGTAAATAATATCCATCCTGATCAGCTGACTAATGAGATAGTTATCAATTAAACGAACGGATCATGTCAGGCGTGGAGGGAGATGTTGTTAAAGTCTTTGGAAATATCAGGAGTGCCTACCCATAAGTTGAGGCTGCAAGTTAATGTTCCAGTACTATTAAATGAGGTATCTTGAGCGCCAAAGCAATGTAATAGTACATGGCTAAATATTACACAACTGGGGTACAACATTGTAAAAACTACAATCATGACGCATGGAATGGCAAAAGAAGATAATGTTTTAATTCCCCGTATTCCAATAATTCCAACTTATTTGACATTTTAATTTAAAAGAATGCAGTTTCCGCTGAAAACAGCATTTCCAATAACAATATTATCAAAACCCAAGGACAGATGCTTAAAGATACAGTTTTTTTTTTTCTCATGAGCAGCATACTCACGTATATCAAATCCACAAAATCTCCATATTTTGGCAAAATATGGCAAAAGAAAAAACGTAGTTATTAAAATTGTACTTTTTTTATTTGAAGCTGCCAAAGTGACTATGGTCAGCCTGATGGAAAACTCAAGCAGAATCCAACAGTGGGGGCAACCATACTCACTGGGAAAGCAGACAATGCAGTATTGCGTCCCACACTATGACGGCTTAGTGAGATGCTTTTTCACGCCCCACTTAAAGGCCCCGGGATCATAGTGGGAGAGAAACACGTGCGCTGGTAGTGAGTTTCAGTTTTTAGCTGCTCGGCACAGGAAGGATGAACCAAACCGTTTGGTTTGAGAGTGAACATGTTATTCTGCAGAGGAAGGGAGAAGGGGGACCAGTTGGAAGAGCTCCTCAGAATACTTCCAATGATACAGATGGTAGTGGACTGCTATAGAGGCGATATCTCTACGCAGCTGCAGAGGTTCAAGGAACTCGGTGGCTTCGGGACTGTTGGTAAAGCGGACTGTTCGCCATTGCAACCGATCGAAAGCATCACGCAAATACTGCGCGGATCCATCACAAAGATGAGAACAGTACTCGAGGTCCCGGGAAATATCCATGCCCAGAACACCGAGCTTACGGGGGTAGTGGTAGTTTAGTGCTCTGAAAAGTGGGGAGGGAAAGGAATGAAGACTTTTTGGTAGAGAACGCGCACAACTGTGTTTTCGTAGCGTTGAACTCGACCAGATTCTTATCACCTCATTGTAAAATGCGGTTCAAAACCCGGTCGAGCTCAGCGACAAGCTTCTGTCGATTTTCCTCAACGTCTGCCAGCTTGGCTGAACGGTGTCAAAAATATCGCCCATGAACTGTGCTATCGTCTGCATAGCAATGTATGTTGCCAAGACCTAACATGTCATTGATATGCAGAAGAAATAGTGTGGGCGACAGGACTAAACCCTGAGGTACGCCAGCGTTTACATCCAGAACATCAGAGGCCGTGCCGTCGCAAAGGCCCATAATGCGGCGCTGATGAAGAAAAGCGTCAATCCAGTGACAGGGTCTAGGAGGCGGACCGAATGCCGAGAGCTTGGAGAGAAGCGAGCGGTGCCAGACCCGGTCGATGTCAAATGTCGAAATAAGCTCATATAAACACTTTATATTTTATGTACATATATAAATACTTAAATAAGTTTTTAATAGTAAAACGTGTGTGTATTAGTTGTAAAAAAAATCGGGTGGTGTCGTGGGACATCAGATAGGAATGAGTTCCATATCAAAAATACAGATGGCGCTATACTAAATTTTTAGTTTTCACAAAATTGTCTTAACCCCTTTATTTTATGTAAACTGATTTATAAAAATATATAAAAGTTCTATGCGAGGTAAAGAAAATAAAACTATTCAGGTACCAAT
Organism: Diaphora mendica; assembly: GCA_949125395.1. NCBI lineage: Eukaryota > Metazoa > Arthropoda > Insecta > Lepidoptera > Erebidae > Diaphora > Diaphora mendica. The sequence continues at coordinate 23,009,868 of OX421314.1, forward strand.
ACATTTTGTATCATGATTTTATATCGATAAAAATCCTACCTATATTAATAACGCGAAAGTTTGTTAGTATGGATGGATGGATGTTTGTTTCTTTTTCACGCAAAAACTACTGAACGGATTTGGATAAAACTTTACAGTAATATAGCTTATACATCAGAATAACATGTTAGCAACTATTTGCAGCGATAACCGACATACACGCGGGCGAAGCCGCGGGCAACAGCTAGTATATATATATATATATATCATCACGCCTATAGCCTTCCTCGATAAACCGGCTATCTAACACTGAAAGAACTTTTTCAAATTGGACCAGTAGTTCCTGAGATTAGCGCGTTCAAACAAACAAAAACTCTTCAGCTTTATATATTAGTATAGATGTATTTATTATACTCTTATAAGATCTAATACTCATAATCAACAACACATTTATTTGGATAAAGACTAATATTAGGTATTATGTTGATAAAAACTCTTTGACAAATAACTCAATAATAGGTACCAACTCTTAGCGTCTTATACTTGTGATAACTTCTAAACGAAATGTCCGAATGGGGTGAAACAAAAAGTATTTTACTTCTACATAAATACCCTTGATAACATAATGCTTTATTTGGATAAGGATTAATATTACGATACACATTTAACGTAGTTTCTTTCTTCAGACGATTTAATAATTTTTTTGAGCACAAAAGCGGTAATTGTGACTAAACCATGATAGTTAGATATATGCTCTCGCGGACTTTTTTGTAGATCTTAATGGGACCTACAAACCCGTAATACATGATTTTGTTCTATTGTCAAAACTTTTTGCAGCGCACGCAAAAATAGGTTTTCGAGTTCACACCTTGGGTTACAAAATAGCAATTTTCTTACGGATCTCAAATTTTTTTGAAAATAAAATATAGCCTATAGCCTTCATCGATAAATGGACTATCCAACACTGAAAGAATTTTTCAAATCGGACCAGTAGATCCTGAGATTAGCGCGTTCAAACAAACAAACAAACAAACAAACAAACAAACAAACAAACAAACAAACTCTGCAGGTTTATAATATTAGTATAGATGAGATACATGTCGAAACTTAAGCGTCCGCACTTCATTCAAGAAGTATTTTCTAGTCGGCAAAAGCGCACACACACACAAGCAAATAGCCACATAAACAGCATTAATTAATAGTTCATTCCTGCTAGATATAAGCCTCTCCTGCGAAGGAAGGTTAGCTACAGTTAGTTTACGGAAAGATATACTTTCGAATTTATAATATTAGTATACACTACACATAACATCAAAAAACTCGAAGTTAACTTCTTTCTAACGAATAGAATAAATATAAGCGTACATTTTATGATTACTGTTCAGTACAAGATATTTCATCCGTTATTTTCTTTGTGGCATGCGCTGGTCGTGGGTAGGAGATTAGTCGATGTATGAAGAGACACATAGCATGCTGCAGAACAAGTAAATTGCGCTCGTAGGAAGCACCGAGAGGCGATCATTAGTCGACTTGACACAGATACACGTGACATCAACGACTCAGCGTGCGACTCGAGTACTAGAAAGGGATCATATATTATTTATTTATTTGTTTTGGTAGTAGGTATATTTATATTAGTAAATTTCTCAATATTTAGGAAAGTCATTATGAATGCTGCTGTTTTCCTTTTAATGTTAGAACTCCGCATCTTTTGGTGGTGAAATTGACAGATTTCGATATGACTTTCAATGTTATCATAATTGGTGTGAGATTTTATAAAACAAAAAAAATTGCAAAGATATACTAATATTATTAACGAGATTTAATGATGATTATACGATTTTAAGAACTTATAATATTCAACTTTCGTAGATGTTCCGTAATTACCGCGTAATAGAAGCGATTCCCGTAAAGCAATAGATAAACCGTCTTATGTCTACATAAATTTCATCGGGAATGTGGTACAGATATCAATATTTCAAAGCTTAACTACTTACTAAGTTATACATAAAACCAGAACGTTTCATATCTTACATCTAAATTATTAGAACAAGACAACAATTATTTTAAGTAGGCTTGACAAACTTCAATAATATAATCTGACAGCGTTGTTTATAGTTTGCCAAGTCAATTTGAGAGATTAAGGGGAAGAAATACCTCTAGCTAAAGCCCGATTGAAAGTCAACAACCCCCGGCGACGGACTTTGCTTTCAAAACTAAACTATTTATCTACATTATTTAGAGTAAAAAATAATTTCTTTATAGTAGAGATTTACAAATCTATCTGTACTAATAATTTAAACGCGAAAGTTTGTAAGTAAGGATGGATGGATTTTTGTTACTCTTTCACGCAAAAACTACTAAACGGATTTGGATGAAACTTCACAGTAATATAGCTTATACATCAGAATAACTATTATTTATGTCAAAATAAATAGGCTACTATTTACCGCGATAACCGACATATACGCAGGCGGAGTCGCAGGCAACCACTAGTACTTTTATAAAAGAGGAATAGGGTGATCCGGCAGAGAACTAAGGTCATGGATATAGCACATAGGACTAGCAAGCTAAAGTGGCAGTTGGCCGATCATATTAGCCGCAGTACTGATAACCATTGGGGTAGAAGATTTCTAGAGTTTAGGACAACTGGACTGGACTAGGCCAGGTGGAGTGACGACTTGCGCATGATGGCTGGCAGGAGTTTGATGCGAGAAGCCCAAAATCGATCAGAGTGGCGTACAATGGGAGAAGTCTATGTCCAACCAGTTCAAACCTGGTCAGTAATGGGATGTTCGTCCATCCAGACAAAAAATTGACATAGGAAGGCTAACAAGCTGACGGCTCAATTGACAGCAAGTGACTACCGACGCTTATGGACACCTCTCAAGAGCTGTAAGTGCATTGTCAACCGTAACCTTCCTCCCCCTTCCCCCCAACAAGGAAACGATGTAAAATAGACAACCCGATCGCTAGAGACATAATCTGAATTTTGACATAAATAATTGTATCCTTATCGTTTTCGTAAATAACTTAGAACACTATGATTTTCGTAAATGACAGTGACGTATCTATGAATCACTTATCAAAAGTGATTAAAAATTATGCTAATGAGGGAAATCATATTATCTACTTGAGAGAGTGGAAAATTCGCATCACATTAGCACAAAAATCTCTTATTCAATACCAAAATCCAGCACCAAAATACCAATATTCTTTTTGAAATATCGAATCAAATGTTCTAAATTTGATTTGACAGTACAATATGGGAGTGGTACCGCCATAGTGATGACGTCATAGGTTTATTGAATAAGCCGTCTGTATACCGGGCAAATGATTGAGACCGAAATAAAATTACTGTTATTGCCAATATTGCCAATACTGATTACGGAACAGGAGAAGAAATAAAATATTTCGTCTTCAAATAAAATATTCTCGCAAATATAGGCTATTTATTTATTTATTTATTTAATAGTTTTTTTTATTTATGGTCTAAACTGGACTGTTGAGGGGTCTATTCGCACTGTGTAATATTTTTATTATAATTTAAAATCTCAAATGATTTTTTATTTTCTTACTTGTAATCTCCCACACTAGAAAAACATCCTGGATATACTATACTAAACAAGACATGCATGAAACACACAGAAAGGACTCAGACCAAACATTTTTATGAATCACACAAAGTGTTGTTCCACGTGGGGATAGACCCTACTACACTCAACGCAGTAAAAAGCGGCGAAGTGACCGCTTAAACCACTAGGACATTCAAGCAGTCGCACCACAACAGTTGGTTTAGGTAGGGGATAAAAGATTGGTTGGGACTAATTTAAGTGAACAGTTTGCAGGCAAGTTAATGTGGTTTGTTCTCAATACGTTAAGATAGAACCACAATCGTTGGTGCGGCCAAAGGTCAATGCCCTCTAGGATATTGAGCTCAGGAAGTCTATAGTTCTTTATAGGTTTAGCTTCAGTACAGACAAATATGCAGACGGTGTTTTTGCGACGTAAACACCGACCTTAGGCCTCGGACACGTAGTCAGCGGGAGCGGGGCGCGGATGCGCGTTCTAATGCATGGCTTGAAATAGCACATCACAGCCGCTCCGCTCCCGCAAAATTCCTGACCGAAACTTTACTGGTCGCTCATGACATCGTTATGTAATGTTCGATTAGCGATTACTTCACACTGACCATGAACTGCAAGTTGTTTAGCTTTCATTGCTGAGTGAGTCAACGGGATGTCAGAACGTGTGCAAATTGTCTTGTTTAAGGCCAAGTTCACATGACCGCGCGGTACAAGATCAATCCAAACAGTGGTAATTGTTTACATAAACGCGTGCCACCGCGCGGCATAACGCGGCGCGCTGCGACCCGCGCGCTCGTCTTATAACGCGCGTCAGCCGCGCGGTACATGTTCTACAAACCTGTATTGACCTGTGCAGTTGATCCGCGCGGTTTGAGACGGACTGACACATAGATCAAAGAAAAATGAGTAGCGAAGACGGTATTGTGTCTATCGATTTTGCTTATCGAAGAAATCGAAAAAAGAAATGCCATTTGGCATCTTAACTCTAAGGATTATTAAAATAAAATAATAAAAACAATGTCTTGGGAAGAATTAGTTTTAATTTTTTGCATTATTAAGGATTCTGATGAAAAAAGAAAAACTTCTTCTCCGACATCTCAGTTTTCGGTACTAAATCCATAAGTAAACTGCCTCCTCCACGTCCATTCTCAATCAATGTTGATACCAGACTGCCGCACGTTCATATTCTGACGTGTGAATGCTACCCCACGCGTCGCCGAGCGCTGCCGCGCGGTCATGTGAACTTAGCCTAAAACTGCCTTGAGCTTGTTAAAGCAGTTAATAATTGACTGCACGGATGGGTTAATGGTTGAAGCTGTTACCTCGCCGTTTCCTACTACGGTGTCTGTTATGAGTACAACTCCCACATGGGACAACAATGTGTGATCTACAAATTAATGTTCTGAACCTGTGTGTGACATATACGCGGGCGGAGCCGCGGGCAACAACTAGTAGAACAAATTCCTAGTTGAGCGGTTGTTTTTTAAATAACATGTCACCGGAGGCCCAATGATGCAGCAGCATCTCAATAGGCCGCTATTGTGTGGTTCACCATGCTGCATTGTTGCATTGTCTGCTTTCGCAATGAGTATGGTGACAACCACTCTTGGATTCTGCTCATGCTTTCCATCAGGCAGAGTAGAGTCGCTTTGGGGGGCTCACACATAAAAAAATGAAAAAAAATACATAAACGATCTGATCTGAGAACTTTGTGCTACATCTTTTCAGGTAGCATTGGCACTGTTTCTAGTACTCGGAAAATCTGTATTCAACAAGCTACATGTAAACGTCATATATCTACATTCTTCACCGAAGTAGGACGAAGTTTTGTAACAGAATATATTAAAGTTAGGTGATAAAAGTCGTACAATTTTACGCTCAACAGTAATTTCATACCACATCTGCAATATTAATATTCATGAACGTGTGTTATGCGATATTAAATAAGGTTTGCGACCATCTAAATGTGGGATAAAGTTTATGAGTCTCGTTACTTCTCAGAAATTCAATTTGCGAGGCTGTAGAGTGTGAAAGCTAAACTATAATGTTGTAAGATAAAAGTTAAAACTATTTTAAATCACACAAACTGTTTTCGTTATATGTTTTTTTTATGTATTACTATAGTCATTATTACGTAAGTACTGGCGCTAGTGGTTACTACTTCAATTATACAGTAATTATCCGATGTTGCAGTGTATAGACACAAGATTTTAGATTTCCATTGCAAAAAACTGATATTTTAAACATTAGTTCATTTTGAAACTTCTGCATTGTATAAGTGTAGATAGATGACAAAGACTTAAAATGATATAAGTAGAGTATTTTTAGCGGGATATCGAACAACGAAATGACATTGGAACAACACATTCAAATCTATGCTAATATTATAAAGCTGAAGAGTTTGTTTGTTTGAACGCGCTACAAGAACACTGGTCCGATTTAAAAAAATCTTTCAGTGTTGGATAGTACATTTATCGAGGATGGCTAAAGGCTACATATCATCACGCTAAGACCAATAGGAGCGGAGCACCAATAAAGAATGGTACAAAAACGGGGAAAATTTTTAGGCTACGGGCAATAGTAGACATAAACGACGTTGCGTGGGTCAGCTACTTTCTAATATTACTGCCGACTAAGGGAGCGAACTACGTAGGTCAACTCACTGAATAGAGAAAAAAAACTTGACACAACAAACCCTATCTAAACCCATGGTCTAAGAAAACAAGGTCTCGCATTCCGAGAGCGACACAATGTGACGTCACTATCCAGTTACCACTTTACAGCAACATAAAACGAAATGAACCAACGAGAACCAGCGATAGCGGTAATGATATAAGCCTCGTGTCACCCACGTGATCACTGTATCGCGAAATGCTATACCTGGCGAACTATATTGTTATACCATGTCTAAACCCAATTGGCCAGCATAACATAGCATTCCATAACTTCCTTTATAAGGAGCAGTGCACTGTTAAAAGCTGATGTCGTGACGTGTGTGATGTGATGAGTATAAGTTAAGAAGATGCCACAATAGCAGTTAAAACTCCTTATTCCTCTAGGTCTTAAGATAAAGAGTTAATTTAATGTAAAAGCAATCTCTTTGTTGTTGAAGTGGGCGCGTAATGATAAAGACGAGCTATGACCCTCGCCCACTCCTGACCCGTGCACTCTGCCTACGTTCTTTAACTGTTTATGACTTCGTAATATACTGTAAACATTTAGAAAGACACCATAAATAACAAAGAATTTCAAATACTCTTAACTCAATTGGTTTCAACCCACTATTTCCCAGATACTATGAACTTTAGAAGATTGTGATAACAAGTATTTATAGTTAAATGGCAAAGCATACCATCTGAATTTGTCTCTATATCTTTTCTATTTGATTAGAAAAAAAAGAAAAATACTTTTATAACAGTGTCACCAACTTAAATGTCCTAATTCACGATAATTCTAATAAACTGTATCTTTCATCCCTTATTTTTTTTACTGTTAATACCTATATTTATTTTAAAATTTGAATTAGACCTACTTTCAGGACGACCATGTTGTTGTTTTATTAAGGCTATTAAAAATAATATTTGCCTATTTAGATTCTGCACTATTCACTGATTCTTATTTTCAAATAGGTAAATAAATATATATGTCAAGCAATTTTTTTTAACAAACTGTATACTGTTGGAAAAATTTTTGTTACACGTAAAAATCGCTACATGCTAAGAATATGTAGGTACATTATCCATACATCCAACTATAACATTACTATACTGTTAATGCCGTTTTTAATTTGTATTATCCTCACATTTGGAACCTATTTGCGAATGCTTGTCAATAGCTACGTAATAGGTAATTAATTTTAGATTTTAGAAAGTATGTTTTTATACTGTTGGTATTCCAAAAAATAAAATAATAATAAAACTTAAGGAACATTGCACATACATTTCATCTTGCACTATCTTGCGTCTCTCCTTTTTTCCCAGACATTTTATGTACCTACAAAGTCTATCCTTAATCCAGTTTAATTTACAACTTGCACTTCATTCTTTCATTAAAACATTAGTACTGAACTCTAGAAAATTTAAATAAAGTTTCGTGTTTTCATGTTTCGGAGAAGAGATGTAGCTAAGTTAAAATTACTTTAGTGAGATATTCAATGAAATTGAAACGAATAAGGACTTCCTTTGCAAGTAATTGAATACTTGTCAAGTCCCGCTTTAAAGGTAGGAACAGCTGTTTGGGATATTCATTCAATATGATTCTTGAGGAAAAATTACTCTTTATCCCAATATCCGATATACACGCGGGCGGAGCCGCGGGCAAAAGCTACTAAAAAATAAATGTTAGAATGCAGATCATCGGCTCCAGAACTTTATGTTTGAACCAACTATCAGAATATTGAACAATCTCATCAGAAATAGTTTTTCAGACACGTGTGGCGGGCAGCCAGCCTGAGCGCCTACTAACTAGTACTAACTTCATTTTATTCCACTTTGAGCTAAATTGGAATATAACATTTTCCCGCCTGATTTCTCTATGGTAGTGGTGCAGTAATGTGTAGCAGCACTTCATATCTCAGTGGTTTTAACAGCAATTTCATGCTAAAATACCGTGTGAAATGTGAGAATTTTGTTAGTTAGCAGTGCACCGGTAAATCAAACGAAATTATAGCGAGTTGTGAATTCAGTGTTAAATTTACCGTTGTTGAAATTAGACTATGTTTTGAAATGTTATTCGTTATGTTTGTTTGACTTCCTAATGGAATAGATTTTCAAATTAAATATTTATTTTTAAAAATGTTGACATTTAATTAACCATCTTAATTAGAACTTTTTATTTTCGTTCTAAACATTATTACAATACTTTTTTCACACAAATAATTATTAAAGATTCACTAAGTCGTTACTTGAAACATCTATATCACTACGAATCTATTGACACCACACTTATTAAAATTGCTTTAGTAGTTTAGGTGCTATGGTAGAACATACAAACATACCGTCAAAACTATTATCCTTCCTTTTGACTTCACCGTAGTCAGGTAAAAAGTCTTAATCTATACATATAAATAAAATTTGAGTGTCTGTTAGTTTTATTAAAATGACCGCTTTTTAATAAATGCATATAATGTATGTAGGTATACACGGTACATACACCAAAATATTGTTTATGTTTGTCTGTCTATCTCTTTGTTCCGGCTAATCGCTGGAACGTCTGGACCGATTTCGACGGGACTTTAGGTAGCTGATGATATAAGGAGTAACTTAGGCTACTTTTTTTAGACTAGCTTCGCCCCGCGGAGTTACTCGCGGTACGACAATAACCGCGGGTAACACCGCGGGGTTCAGCTAGTCGCATATAAAACTGGCAAGATGATATTAAATCCCACATACCTTATTTTCCGACACGGCTCTATTTTCAAGCGCGTAGATGATGGCTTTAGACACTTTGGTTTCCAAGTCCCGAAGCGCGACATCTGCGTCTACCTTTGTAAGTCTCTCCACCCCTTCCACGTAGCCTGCCCAGGGACCATCCAGTTCTGCGACTAAGGATCCAATACATCTGTAAAGATATTTATTTTCAATACAGCTGCTTTAAAGCCAGTTAAGGCATGGTTAGCATACGAAAATCTATGGCAAGTTAGGAGTTATTTTAGAACCTAAGAATTCCGACAACAATCTTTCTACGAATTTCGAAGATATACTCTTTGCGCTGTAGCATGGTGCGTGGTGGTTTAATTTAATTTACTTTAATTTACAACAGTTTATGGTTTAATTTAATTTACTACAGTTATTAATGATTTAATATATTGCGAATGTGGTACAGCTGAAATACTAAGTCATAATTTGTAAATCGCGGCAACTTTCAAGAGTGAAACGAAATGTTACTGATCCATGCCACGCAGCTACAGCGCAAAGAGTATAGTGTACATATAATAATTGTCCTGGCTTCGGCTTAGCAAATTGAATCACGATCCACTAGACGCAGACCTACAGGCCAATTGTGTTTTTTCGTATAAAAATGCCAATAAATCATGGAAAAAACCATTTGCAGTTGTAATTATTGCTTATATCTTTAATAACCGCCCTAGCATATGATCGTTCGTGTTGGTAATGACGGGTAGCTGTGAATAAATTACATAAGATTATATGTGTGTGACTGTACCCCACATACGTGATGACTTCAGAGGTCAGTTAAATAGATACCTCTCATCAATAGGTAGGTAGACGTAAATCTATCTTCTAATTACTTTGTTAAGTTGGTAAAAAACTCAAAAAACTGCACCATTTGTGCTCAAATTTTCACACGGTATACAAACCACTTTAAAGATTGTTTTTCGCGTCAATTTTGTTTATGATTTCTTATTAAAGCAACCACAATGTGCCACAATGTTGCAGGGTAGAAATACTGTATTATAATAATGTTGTTCTAAGGATGCTTTAGTAAAGATTAAAATAAAAAGTAAGGGAGCAAAATAATATTTACCTACAGTAATCTTATGATATAAAATGCGAAACTAAATGCATGTGAAATATTTCCTATTTGCTCGGACAAAGAATGAAAAGTTCACAAAATTGGAGTTGTGGAAGGCAAGAGCTTTTAGTTTGCAGTATTTGTTTCAATATCACAGAAATTGAAGTTTGAATAAGAATTATCCACCTGTTTATTGAATTTGACTTACCCTCTGGCGACATTCAAGCAGTAATTTCTGCAAGGTGGTGCAGTGTGGCCGTGGCACCGCGAACAGCCAGCTGCGCGTAGCAAGCGGTCGGCGCAGGCGTCACTCGCACTTGACAGCACATGATCTGTAGTCGCGAGCGCATCCGCGCCTACGGCTAACATTTGTAGCAGCGCACGCGCCGCTTCCAAGGACCGAGATAGTGTAGAGCCCAGCTGTAGAAACAAAATAATATATTAATAATATATCCGACATGCAATACATATGGTCGTAACAACCAACTAGAATATTAAAAAATCTGGTACATAAAGGAATAGAGTATGTATTCTTGTACTTTCAAACTATTAATATTATATTAGCTTTCACCGCGTGTACATCGTTCCCGCGATAAATAGATTAATGTAAAGTTTCATCTAATCCGTTCTGTAGTTTTTGATCCATAACTCCATACATCCTCACAAACTTTCCCATTTATGATTTAAAGGCAGCAAGTGCTCTTCATTGCATGCGTAACTACAATTCTTATAATTTATACTTTCTGTGTTTGTTATTGTCACATAAATATTTTGTGGCATTTGTGGTTTTGATAATGTTTTTATTCCAAATTTGCCGTTAGGCACTTTTGGCACAGGAAACTACTTTTAGGATATTAATCCAACAAATTTTAATTATTCATACTATTTCATACCTTAAACGGCTAAGAATTTTAAGCCCAATGAATAAGATTTCGTGGTCCACGAAATCTTATTCACTGGGCTTAAAATTCACTTAGCAATAAGAATTATTAAAATAAAAATAGGTTTATGTTGTCATCAGCAGCTCTAAATCATCGAAAAAAGGCACTAAAGTGTTTACCATACCAACGTGTTAGAGATACAAGTTCCGACATGTCAAACAAGTACTAATTTGTCGACTAAAATGTAAAAATGAATTCAAAATTGATTTACAACGAGCTTAGTGGAGACTGGAGAATTCAGGGAGATAAATTCTACTTTAAAGTTTATGGCTTGGCCACCGACGCAACGGTGCTGTTAAAATCATGGAATAGCTGCAATTTAGTTATAAATTTTGTACGAAAAAATGTTTCCGGTATATATACATATTTGAATAATACAAATAAGAATTTTTAGTAGTGTTTGCGTGCATTAGTATGATTCAAATGTTAACAACAACTATCATTTGCATAATTAATGATCAAACGAACTTACCTGTACGTGAAGTTCGATCATAATTATATGATCAGCTTCATTCGAAGCGATTTAGGTATCACAAGTTGTAGTTGAGCCTCCACGCTGCAGCCTTGCACGGTATTTTAGAGTAGGGTATTGAAAATACTCCTACTGGCAACACTCCCCGCCACACGCCGTCCGGGAGCCGGCCATTTTCACTTCATTTAGTTCAAAGCTAATCTTTAGTTCACATTAAAGGGGTGGGAATGTATGTTAATACGCTTGGGAGGGTTATTATAAATCGCTTCGAATGAAGCTGATCATATAATTATGATCGAACTTCACGTACAGGTAAGTTCGTTTGATCATTAATTATATTTCACAGCTTCATTCTTTGCGATTTAGGTATCACAAGTTGTAGGATGTTCAGAGCAATGAATAGGTAATACAATGTGAACTAAACAACTGTTTTATTTATTTAATCATAGCTGTTAATCTGTTACGCTCGATTCATGTAAATTAATTTTTGCTACTACTTAGAACTGATACTGCAAATTGATTAGAATCATTGATGACTTCGCGATTATAATATCTATCAAAAGTAGAAGATGACTTAGTCCAACCTGCAGTTTTTCTTATAACGTCGAGGTTGATGCCAAGTAGCTTCGCGGCCGAGGTCCACGCATGTCGAGTACTGTGTGCGCAGAAGGCAGAAGTGTCCATACCACTAAGCTGTAAAGTGTCTTTGATCCAATGACTTAGTCTTTGAGATGATACTTTTGAATGTGGTCTCCTGTAGCTGATGAATAAATTATCTTCAGTGGAAGTGGCACGTAATGTGCTTGTAATATACGCAACTAATGTTCTAGCAGGACAAATTTCAGACCTTCTATTATAAAAAGGTAATTTTAGTAACGGCTGAAATGAATTTACTTTAAATGTCTTTATGAAGTCAGGAGTTTTAATGACTTCTTCGTTACCTGCTACAATATTTAGGTTACATAACTTAATCAAGGAAAACGTTAGTACTCTATGTGTGGTCACCAAGGCTAACAATGTCAAAGTCTTCTTTGAGAGTGTTCCCAGATTGGGACTATCATGGAGCTATTTTTTAGATCAATAATTAATAACCATATTCGGGACCCAGATGGAGTCATACCTCGGGGCTGGTGGTCTCAATCTGATACAACTTTCATAAAGCGTTTCAGTCTATAATTTTCTGAAATAAAGCCGAGTAATAATGCAAGTGCAGATCTCTAAGTGTTAATTGTTCCATATTTTGCACCGTTTTGAAATGTTTGGGTCAAAAAATCAATAACAGTAGGGATTGATAATCCTAAATAATCAACATTATGTTCTTTACGATAATCTAGCCAAGCTTTAATACATCCTTCATATTGTTTGTACGTATTGTGTGATAGAGAGGCTAAAATAATATTAATCGAATTGGGAGTTGTCGATTTTTGCAATAAATATTTTTGCAATTTCACAGCAATCATGATAAGGCAGTTGCTCAGATTTGAATTAGTCACTGAGGACCGAAATGTAGGAAATCTGAAACTATCATCTTATGAACTATAGGGAACTATGGTTGTGTCGGCCAATACGGCACAACCACTACATCTTCCGTATTATCACAAATAATTGTTTGTAACATTTTTAATATCAATGAGAACGGAGGGAAGGCATATAAATATATTTTCGACCATGAGGTGGTAAATGCATCGACAGCCCAGGCACTGGGGTCGTTCTTCTCCGAAATATACCTAGAACACTTCGCGTTACATCTACTAGCGAATATGTCAATATCTGGCTCACCAGAGCATTCGACAATCTTTTTGAAGGCCGAATCACAGAGTTCCCACTCAGTGTCTATGAATTTATTACGCGACAGTAAATCAGCCTTTAAATTATCTTTAGTGTTGATATATGATGCAAAAACTATCAGTCCCCGTCTTTCACACCACTCCCGTATGTTACTACTAATTTCATTTAGATGAGGGTACTGTATGTTACCCATTCTGTTTATACATGAAATGGCTGTTACATTATCGATTCTTTACAAAACTTTATAATCGGACAAATCTTTGGCACAGACTTAGTCTTACTTAAGACTTAGTGCGAGATGCCCCCGAAATGACTGACATCGCCAGCTACTACATTAAAACCTTGTTCTTATGGAAAGTCTACGAAAAGATAAACGATAGAAAATATTGGAACTCCAAAGTCAGCATTCTTTTCCGAACGATGGTAGAAGAATTGTGTTCCGCTATAGAGAATAAGAATATTGCATTTTTCTGGAAAAGTAATCACAATTTAATCGAAGGATTGAAAGAAACCGTTCAGGAGGGTTATGTTGGTAAACTGAAGGTTGTGCTCGCGAGTATCACAGCGAACGATCCAGATAAACTGGTCACTTATCTGTTAACGAAAGATGAGCTAGAAGAGTTTAAGAAAACAGAGTTTTATCAAAAGCATAACTTGCTACCAAACCTTGCGCCGCAGCTGGCATTTGCTAGGCGTAGGTCTCATGCGTCTGAATCATCTTTGTCTGAGCCAGTAAAAGCTTTGCGAAGGGAAAATGACAAAAAAGATAAGAAGATTGCCAAGTTAGAAGCTAAAATAAACGAACTAGTCAATAGAGTTAGTAGACTTGAGGGACTTGAACAAAATTGTTCAAGCCGATAGTTACGTAGGCCTTTGGTTGACTCAGTCTAGCCGATGGAATAAGTACCTACACTTGAATAAAATGGACGATGACGTCATTCTCGTCGATTAAGACGTAAATGTTTTTCATAATCCTTCCAAAATCCATGTGATTCATTATCATTACTTTATATATACTTATATTATACACCCGACACTGCCTCGTTGACCCAGTGGCTAGCGTAAGCGACCGCAGATTAAGAGGTCCCGTGTTAGAGTACCGGGTCCGACTGCTGTTGGGTTGTTCTTACAAGAAATTCTTAATAGCAGGCCGGAGTATGGAAGATGGCGGTGTTTCCCGCCCATGCCTCGGAGAGCACGTTAAGCTGTTGGTCCCGGTTTTCATAAACATCTATTGCAATCGTTATTGGAAATTCAGTGCCCTCAAATATACTGACAAGTAGTTCACCCTTCGAATTCCGTTCACCCTCAGGGGAGGCCAGTCACTCCGTGGAAAAACTAATATTCAGGTAAACCGGTTGAACTAGTAGCCGACCCCAAAATCTTGGGAATGATAAAGGCTAGGAAGATGATGATATACACACGGTTAAAGAGGTGTCAGAAAATATCTCCGTTTAAAACTTATTAAATTTTAAAAGATTCACTGCATTATCAATATGTATCATTTGCCGACAAAGTATATCAGATGGCCAGCGTATGTTACCTTGAAATCTAGCGCCTCCTGTGGGGCCTCGCCGCCGACTGGTCCGCCGTCCCCCGCTGTTGAGATCCTCTGTCCGCTGCTAATCGACCCTGGCATTGACGTGGCTTCCCTGCTTGGGGTTTGGGCCCCGTCTTCTGAGGCAGGGTTTTCCAGTTTAAGCGGTGGTCATTTGAGTTCTTTGAAATCTGTGATTGATTTCTATGTTGTTTTAAGTCCGTACCAGACTTTTTTATAGACTAGCTGTTTTAAGCTGAGAAGTTTTTACTGAATAGGTATTTGTCACGTTTGGCTTCAGAAATAGTCTCCTTCATATCGGTGTTAATAGAGGAGACCACAAACTTGCGACGTGTTTTTGTGCTATCATGGTGACTGTCACATACAAATCTACATGCACTTACGTGTTTCAGTATTTTAGCATGATTTTCTTCACAAATTAGTAATTCAATAGCTTGGTTTAAAGCTCCTATGGCAATACCAAGCTGTTAGGACATTAGAGAAAAGTCTCTTTTAACCATTGTCTCAGCAGGTCCTTGTGTGTGGCCTTTCCAAAGTTGGTTTCAATTTTTGGTGCGCCTCTTAAGAGAGCAAGTTTATCTCGAGTTCTTGCTCCTCTGGTTCGATAATCGAGAACGGAGCACCGCTCAGCCCGGCCGGAGGCGACGCGGCTGGCACTGGCACCCTAGAGCGGTCGGCGATTGCGACCCACGCTGTATCTGTAGCGGAGGCTGTCACTGTCGTCCGCCGACATGTCATAGTCGAATCATTATAGTAGTCTTAAATAATGATTGACTATCATCAGAATATGCAAAGTTTTTTAGTTTAATGAGACGGTAGACTTAACCCCAATTAGACTAAGCGCAAGCAATCATGTGACAGAGATAGCCCAGATGGCGTCTCGCATCACGAAATACAGGCATGATTTTAAACGATAGGCTGCGCTTATCTCGTCTGGTATAACCGCTAAACTATTACGTGAAAGAGATAGCCCAGGTGGCGTCTCGTATCACAAAAACAGACGATATTTGAGGGTATACTATCCCAAGCAATCATGTGACAGAGATAGCCCAGATGGCGTCTCGCATCACGAAATACATGTTTGATTTTAGAATAGGCTGCGCTTATGTCGTCTGGTATAAGCGCTAAACCATTACCTATGTGAAAGAGATAGCCCAGGTGGCGTCTCGTATTTTGAGGGTGTACTACCCCAAACGTATTATGTGAAAGAGAAAGCCCAAGTGGCGTCTCGCATCACTTGTTCTTTGTCAAATAATACGTATAATTTACGTAAGATCTAACAGTCTAAATATCACATTCATATTTTAGAAAGAAGATAAGTAGGTATTGCGGGTAGATCGTCTAGTATCACAAAAACAGACGATATTTGAGGATATACTACCCGAAGCGTAATATGTGAAAGAGAAAGCCCAAGTGGCGTCTCGCATCACTTGTTTTTGTCAAATAATACGTATAATTTACGTAAGATCTAAAAGTGTAAGTAGCACATATTCATATTTTAGAAATAAAATAAATAGGTATCTCGGGTAGATCGTCTCGTATCACAAAAACAGACGATATTTGAGGAGATACTACCCCAAGCGTATTATGTGAAAGAGAAAGCCCATGTGGCGTCTCGCATCACTTGTTTTTTGTCAATTAATACGTATAATTTACGTAAGATCTAATAGTGTAAATAGCACATTCATATTTTAGAAAGAAATTAAGTAGGTATAGCGGGTAGATGGATATAATTATGTGAAAAATAAATGTTGCACTTTCATTGTTATATAATATATAATATAATCAATTGTGTTACTAACCTGATGTATTACTCCTAGAAGAAATAAATCGGCTACGACGTTTGTATTTAGCCAAATCCAAACACTCTTCCAGCTTTTGTATTTTCCTACGTATTTCTTCGTAACCGTCGTCATTACGTTTGCGAGATGTCTTTGACATTATGATTAAACCGTATAGTAACAAATTTAAGGAAATAATTGTTCAAAAATTAACAGTACGTGCGAAGGCTTGAGCACGGAAACACAGAATGAAGTGAAAATGGCCGGCTCCCGGACGGCGTGTGGCGGGGAGTGTTGCCAGTAGGAGTATTTTCAATACCCTACTCTAAAATACCGTGCAAGGCTGCAGCGTGGAGGCTCAACTACAACTTGTGATACCTAAATCGCAAAGAATGAAGCTGTGAAATATAATGACAGTATAAATATTAATATTCTTTATTGAAATAGTTTTATATTTCAAATTAATGTAATATATAATATATTTATCATTATATACATTGCATCGAGGAGTGAGACAAGGGGATGTTATTTCCCCGAAATTGTTCACAAATGCAATGGAGGATTTGTTCAAGACGCTACACTGGAAAGGACGTGGCATAAATATCAATGGCGAATACATCTCTCACTTGCGATTTGCAGACGACATCGTCATTATGGCAGAGACGCTGCAGCACCTACAACAGATGCTGAACGACCTGGCTGACTCTTCTGTGCGCATCGGCCTACGGATGAACTTGGACAAAACCAAGGTCATGTTCAATGAACATGTACTACTGGAACCTTTCGCAGTACACGGTGCCGTTCTCGAAGTTGTTCAAAATTATGTGTACCTCGGGCAGACGTTGCAGTTAGGTAGAAACAACTTTGAGGATGAGGTGAACAGAAGAATCCAGCTGGGTTGGGCAGCGTTTGGGAAGCTTCGTCGGGTCTTCTCATCGTCGATCCCACAGTGCCTTAAGACGAAAGTCTTCAATCAGTGCGTTCTACCCGTCATGACATACGGAGCCGAAACGTGGACACTTACGGCACGGCTGGTCGACAAGTTCAAAGTCGCTCTGCGTGCTATGGAGAGAGCTATGCTCGGCGTTTCTCTGAGGGATTGCATCAGGAATGAGGTAATCCAGCAGAGAACCAAGGTCATCGACATAGCCCAAAGGATTAGCAAGCTGAAGTGGCAGTGGGCTGGCCATATTAGCCGCAGAACTGATTACCGTTGGGGTAAACGGGTTCTTGAGTGGAGACCGCGTCTCCGCAAACGTAGTGTAGGATGTCCACAGGCCAGATGGAGTGATGCTCTGCGCAATACGGCTGGCAGAAGCTGGATGCGAGAAGCCGAGGATAGAACCAAGTGGCGCGCAATTGGAAAGGCCTATGTCCAGCTGTGGACTGCGATAGGCTGATGATGATGATGATAATATATTTAGTTTTGATCTTATCTGAATTGGATTTATGTACATTGTCAGAGATATAGAAAAGAACATAGGGTTTCTTTGATTCTGAATAAAGTTCTATTTTCCATTCCGATGTTTGATACATACTAGTAGAACCGACACGGAACAAGTGTGTGAACGTTATATGTAACATTCCACCCCTCTTTTCTGCAATCTGTGGCAGTGATTTACTGAAAAGGGACGGCAGTTTGTAACAAGAAACCTCTTCATCTTCCTGTTACAAAAATTTCAGCGCGCTTTTTTAATTTATGGAATGAGCGGTATTAGATGTAAGATGTTACAATCAGATACAATATTAAGTGAAGGTATCATATGGGAACGAACATTATGTTCGAATATGACAGTGCGTGCTGCGCTAATTTCTCATAACCCCTGGGTTATCACCAGAACAACCCAATTACGCCATCCCCCGCTCAAGTAAAGGGGTAATGCACCATAACATTTAATGTCAGAACACAACCCCAAACGTTGAACGTCATGACACTTGAAAGTACTAAGGACACTTCTGAATTTTAAATGCCGACAGTTTTCATTGTTAAGGTACACTCTTTAGTAAGGTTGGTTGAAAATCGTGGAAGTGGGCTTTTTAAAGTAATGTTAAAAGTATTTAAAAATAAGGAAGCACTAATAGGTATACAATTTTTAGCATATTATCACTACATATTATAAAACACTGTTGTTTGCGATAAACTCAGAAGCTACTTCACGGATTTTATGCGGTTTCTACCAATAGATAGAGTGACTCTTAAGGAAGGTTTTCGTATATAATTTGTTAATTTTTTGAGTATAATGGCTAAAATATAACGATACTTGTTGAAGACGTCGGAAAAAATTGCACATCTTCTTAGAGTAACATAGGCTATATTATTGTTACGTCATAGAGAGATGGGTCTCGCATGGTCGGGAATATTCGAGAACCGAGGACGGCGCCATCTAGTGTCATGTAGCGCGCAACTGTGGAGATTATGACTGGTGATTCCGATATTCTCAACGCTAGATGGTGCTAGATTACTTGTTCTAGGCGTTGCTAATTATCCTAGAATGTTTTATCGAATACTCGGGATATTTTTTTTTGTGAATTATTATTGTTAAAATTGTTGTTAATAAATATTGCGTTATTTTTTTAGGTAATCAATCGACTACTTTCATTTATAAGCTGAGACGAGTTGCTAGTTTTAGTATATTCCCATAGTACAAGAATTAAAACTTGTTCACTCTGCAAAATGAAAAGCTTTAAATAAATTGGGGTTTTAAAAAACTCACCTGTTGAGGTTCATCACCAAACGGCTGGACAGCATCATATGCATCCTTCAAGCATGCTTCATATTCAGGTGTGAACTGTTTCGAGTCCAACTTCAGAATATTATGATGTGCTACTGGAAATATGTCTCTGAAGAACTTCTTTGCACTGGCTACCAAATCTCTTGGAGAAGCGGTACTGAAGCTTTCTGCGTTGACATCTTTGTCTGAATTTGACCGGAGGACTATCCGGATGTCGTCATAGAGGGTCGCTAGAGGTTTGATCGTCCTCACCGCGTGCCCCCGGTATAACTGCGTGAATAATGTGGCTGTCTTGTTCTGTGATTGATGAGACAGCCCCGTTAGGTGATCTGTATGGACAAAAATAATAATTTATTACATAATGTAGGATCGACAAATCATTTTCTTTAACACGCTTTTAGTAGCTTCACCTCAGCTTTGTTTGTAACTGACTTTTGTAAATGTTTTTTAGTTTTTAAACTGTATTTATGATTCAATTTAATGTACCTACTTCTTGTGTGTGTCTTTTCAGAGGAGCAAGTTTCGAACCTACTGTTGTACCTACTGAAGAATTGTAATGTCAATTTAAATGTTACGACGTAAATATAATCCTGAAGTATTGATTTCTAAACGTAGAATAAATTATCTATAGGTAGAAGCCTTGAGGAAAATAATGTTAGAACAGTCGATAGACGAATGATTGATAGACATGTCTCTGACACACTAATTTGCTTGTGTATACAGTAATGTATACCTACACAGTAGTAGTGATGTACGTATACATTTTCGTATTTTGGGTTTGTTAACTATTTTGTACAAGAGTTTATTATAATCTATCTATACCTACAAATATTATAAACGCGAAAGTTTATAAGTATGGATGTTTGTTCAGTAGTTTTTACAGTAGTACTGTAAACAGTAATATAGCTTATACATCAAAATAACACATAGGCTACTATTTGCCGCGATAACCAACATATACGCAGGAGGAGCCTAAGGCAACAACTAGTAAGAAATAAAGAAATTGGAGATCCTTAATTCAACAATGTATTTCTTAAGAAATATATGTATTTTAATCTGATTTAGACAATTTATTATTATTCATAGGGTTAATCTATTGCCAGTAATCCTTCATCAATATACATATATTTAATTATGTTGTATAGATAACTATAACAGTATTAAAGGACACAACCAAAGTAAATTAATTTATTAACTACATTACGTTGGCAGAGAAACACCAAAATATAGCTTGACAAAGTTACGAAACAGCTGTCTACAATAAATTAAACGCAAATATTTAACAGGCCTATGTAAATACGTTTAGTTTTCAGCAAACACTGTCTTGTTTCTCATAGTTCATGGCACCTGCTTAACGCCCAAGACTTTAGTATCAAGTGTTATCTCAACGGAATTCGAGGGCAAGGCTCCTGGGATCAACGCATTCCCACATTCCTCACATGTATACTCATTTGAATACACAACAAATCCCTTATCTAAACGATATGAACGGTGTGTATTTTTCTTCAGAGTTATTTTTATAAGCTTCTCTATCGCCTTCGTACACACAGGACACTAATTTACAACAATCGTGTACACGAGATTTCGGCCAGTGCCATGGTATGTGCAATGTACTAATACTTTCTTAAATCTCTCTATAAATTGTAAAAACTTTTAATTTAATCTCTAAATCTTTAACTAAAAGTATGCATGTGTTTATATTTGAAACATAATTCCGAGACACATGACACGGCGCCGCATGAAGTCATGTGCAAAAAAAAATGGCGGCTGCATGGCGCTAGGGATGGCGATCTGAGATCGATTAATCGAAGAATCGATTTTTCAGGCCCTAAAAATCGATATTTTACATCGATATACAGTACTGCGTCGATTCAGTGGATCGATATTTTATCCCTGAAAATCGCCATTCGATTTTTATTTGTTTTGGTACAAACCATTTTATTTACAATTAGTTAAATGTATCGGTAATAATACGGTGTTACTGATTAAAGGGTTGAGTAGTCAAAAATTTGCGAATTGGCGGTGTGCCTAGTTTCCTTTGTCTCTCTTTGTTCCTTGTGAGCGCCTTTTTTCAGTTGCCGCTTGCCGCCAACATCGCAAGTGTTAAGCGGAACCGCTTGGGTCCCAGTAGACTTGACAGATTATTGTTTTTAAAAAGTGAAGATATGGAGCATTGAGAACTTTAACCTTTTCATTCATGTACTACTAAATAATTTTTTAACCGATTTCAAACAGGAGGAGGTTGTCAATTACTGTTTTTTTTTTATGTTTGTTACTTCATAACTTTCGACTGGGTGAACCGATTTTTATGATTCTTTTTTTATTTGATAGCTGGTGCTTCAAAATTCCCATTTCAATTTGGTCCCCTTCTTGAAGACGGTTTTTTTTGTTAAAATTTGTGATTATGAAAATTAATGTCTTCTTTCATACCTGATCTGACTTTGATATATAAAAAGAAATAAAATTGAAGTGTCTGTTTGCAATTGCAATTTAACCCTGGACTAAAAATTTTTTTTACTGATAAGAGATCAATTATAATGCCATCTTTCTTGTTTTTTATAAAATGGATTTATAATTACATAATAAATTAAAGTTGAAAAAAAAATCGATCCATTGAAAATCGATCTTTTAAAACTTGATTTTTTTGTGAATCGATTTTTTAGGTTTCGATTCAAATCGATTCAAAAAACGATATTTTTTGGAAAGAATCGCCATCCCTACATGGCGCGTAATTTGCAGGGCCGTTGCCGAATGTGCATCTCGGATCTCTATGGAATAATCACCCTATTAAAATTAATTCATATTTCTCTGTGATATAAACGACAGAAACACCAAAACTTGTTGACTATCGTGGCAAAATATTATAAACTTAACGTTTTATAACAAGACTTTTATAGATAATTAAATAAGTAACATAAGTTTAAATAATGTTATCATAACGCAATGCTGCTAAGCCTGTACAAACGTGTATGTGGCGTCAAGCTGTGCTTGAAGAAAGCCAGTGTATTTATGTTTGTGTAAACGAGGAGAAGGCTTTGATCTTGGGTTTGAAGGGAAGCTTTTTACGTAGTGGCTTTAACGACATACCTTTTGTTGATATACTGTAGGTACTGTGAGGTTTCCCTTTCAAATTTCATAACAAAGCTTGTACAAAACAAGTGGTATATATATTTCAATGAAATTAGAGTAATTTGTTTAGGTACATAAATGAATTATTGTAAACTCTTATAAATACCATGTGGATATAATAATAAAAAAGAACTTTTGATAAATTAAACTCAAGGTTTTATTTATTTTTATGTATCGTTCTTCAGCCATACTCAGTTTGAGATTGTTTCTGTATAAATTTTCAAACGGAGCAAACTAACAAAAAATTTGTTCTACAATTTTGAAACAATTTTAACCCATTTAGGAAAGTGAATAAACTAAAATGCTTAGTGATTTTATAGAGGGTATTAATTTAATTAAGTTAACAAGTAATTTGATATAAAATAAAAGTACTGTATAATTAAAAACAATTTATTTCTGTACGTCCTAATATTCCTCCTGATCGTTTAAACCTACATCAAAAGTTTAACCATTTTAACGAACCGGGGTAAATCAATAATTTGATAACAGTAACTCTAAAAGTGAATTGTGGGTAAGCGCCGCCATCGTCGCGTCGATTCAATAAATAATAAGTGCCATTCGTCTCTTCAGAGCAGTGTCAGACCTCCAGACGCCCTTTGCTAGGGCTGCCAGACAGCGACCTTCTAAAGTTTTATTTAGCCTGAACTTTCTGATAGTCTATACTGATACACAACATTGAATGAAACGCGAATAACTATTAGACATATCTCAGCGTTTATAATATTAGTATAGATTTTGCTTTTCTACTGTGTAAAAGTAACCGGACCCGTGTAATTGGCATTCCTTGAACAGTGTAAGGCCAAAGACTGATGATGACTGTGAAAAGTTAAGTCTTCTTATAAAATTATAACATTTTTGATCGAACTGTTCTAAGATGTGGGTAGACAATCTTTAATAGCACTTAATTTATTAATCAGTAAATACATAAGTACACGTACTGATGGCAACCGATTACCGTTCCCTGTGGCATCTTTCTAACCCTAGAATATCACCAGTACATTAAAAAGCCTGTACTGACAGGTCAACGGTTTTAGTTTGTAGAATTATTCTATATTCGATAGATAATCGATATTCGATTATTTTATGCATAATTTCTATGTTAAATGGTTCCTTATTTGAATTTTTTAAATGAAATTAGTGTTAGTATGCAATAATATTGCCAGTCAATCATTGACAACTTTCGCAAGATGGCTGACAGGAGTTATATGCGAGAAGCCCAAAATCGATCAAAATGTCATGCAATGGAAGAAGCCTATTAACGGAGTGCAATAAGCTGATAATGATATGATTATTGCCCATCAGAAATAACAGCAATTGAGATTATAAGATTAGAAAATAATTTCAAGAATATTGTACTTTCTCACTCCATAAAGAGATAAAAAGTTCTTTGGTACTTTCTTCTATAACACCGCTCGGTAAATTGTTAAACTTAAAAGCAATAAAGTAAAAGATTCATAAATAAAATAGTTTCACATTGTAGCTTTGTAAAATTGCAGCGTGAATAGTCCTGGACTCGTGGACTAATTACTTAGCATTGCAAATCCAGCTACGGGACTTGTTTCAACAAATGAACTTCAGCTAAGATTTTTTTGCTTTTCAGACGATCTCATTTCATTAAGTCTTTCAGTCTGTAACTATTGTAACGAGTAGATTCATTCAGACGGGAGGTCTTGCAATGTACTACAATGTTACGTAACGTCAATATTAACGTTATTAGTAGGTAGGTATGTCTATAGGAATAACTGAATAAGTATTACCCTATATTGTACTAAAAATCGGAATAATTGTTTTTGGCTGAATGCGGTGAACTTTCAAAATATCAAATAGTTGCGTTTTCGAGTAGATTCATAGGACAAAATGAAGGCTATTTAAGGACAGGCATATATGTATGAAATAGTCTATCATACGTAATCATGTGTAAACATAGTCTATTCGAACACTTAAACCAATTGCACGGATATATTGTAGGCATACAGTTTTAGAAAAGTTATTACAAGGTTTTCGTGGTTTTCTCCCAATTCTCCTCCATATAATTATTTTCTTAAAAAATATCTTATATCGTTTCTTTGACTGGCTTGGTAACATTCCAAACAGGTGAAGACTATTCGTTCCGATTGTAAAACGCGGAAGATGAAATTAAGTATATGGCTTTTTTTTAAAACATTTGTTTTATAAAAAGACAAACACATCATATTTAAGTTTAGTTTTACATTCTACTATGGTGAAGATTACATTATTTAGCCAGAGTATTTCTTTTCATCCTCGAACTCAATTGAATTTTGTCAAAGAATATAATTCAATAGTTTTAGTAACTTCCTAAGAAGCCTTTAACTTAGATTTTGCTGTCGGTAATTCACCAAAAGGCCCTAGCTCTGATATCATAAGTAGTAGTAGCTAGATTATAAATTTAAATATATGACAGAAAGGATATTTAGGGATATTTTATTATGTAGGTTTGGTTAGGATTATATCCTGTCAACGGCAATGTATCAATGTAGAACGGCTCACGCCAATTTCCTTGCGTACTAAATAGACCCGTATATAGTCCTATAGTGTAGGCAAATACCGCAAATATATACACAGCAGAAAGTTACGTTAAATGTTTGAGAGGGAACGTTCTTAAATTTACGCCAAAATTTTATCTTGGAGTGAAGATCGAAGAAGCAAGAATATACGGCAAGAGAGAAAACGAAAATCAAAGGGTAGTACTTAAATGATATTTTTAACGGGAGAAAAGAAGATTTTACAATTTCTCCGCCTTAGAAGTGCGTTTTAAACTTACAATTTACATGTATAGGTTTCTCATTCAATAAAAAAATGTTAAAGGAAGTAAACACGCAGAAGGAGGACGATAAAATTTTATGATTACGAAAAGTTTTTATTGTATGTCGACGTGGTCAAACTTCTGTAAGATATTTTATATCGGATGGTATATATCATCACATTTAAATTCCTCGTTAGTCATGAAACGCCTGCTGCAGAACATATATTTTTAACCTTTTAAGGAGTCAACAAGTCAATACAATTATATAATCCGGATTTAAGTACCTTTATCATGCAATGACTAATCAATATAACCGTGGGAGAGCCAAGCTTCGGCATGAATGATATGTCGAACAGTGGACTTTAAAAGCTGGTTTAAGTGGCTAGGCTGATGATGTGGATGATATGATACTTAGGCTACCTAATCATAAAACTTTTAATAATTGAGTAGGTGCTTCTCCACCGAAATTGTTGGCAATTTCAATGTTTCAAACTGTTTGCAACTCTTCAGAAAATCGCCAAATTTTGTTTCCATTGTGTCTACACCCAGTCGCCAACAATTTGAAAAACATTCAAACAACAAACAACTAAGCGTCTCCACAAAGCCAATAAATATTTAAAACAAGCGTATTCTTTTTATGTTTTCCGCCAAAAAACAGAAACACGGTTCCCAACATTTGTGGACAATTTCTGTTTCCAATACAAGGAAATTACAGAAACTTTTGTCACCAACACGTGTTGACAACACAATAGTTGCCAACTTTTGTTTGGTGGAGACTCGGCTAGTCTCTCAACCGCTCTACGACACTAATATTACAAATTCGAAAGTAGCTGTCACTTTCACGGTTAAACATCTGCACCGATTTCAATGATTTTTTTTTTGACAAACACTATTTTTTTTAACAACTTTTTTTTTTGACATTATGTGTCAAACTGAGGAACGAAGGTTATTCTTAACCACGATAAACGACATACAGGCGGGCGGAAAGCTAGTATTCATATAAAAACTATAAATAAACACATCCCTGGTACTTTTGCATTCCCAAACCCTAAAGAATTCCTTACCTGAACGGTTAATGAGAACTTCATTAATATGAAGAGTATTAACAGTAATGTGCGGTACCTTTGCAAAGCACAAAGGTAAAATTATTTTAGTGTTCTAATGAGGGTTCGTGCGTGTGGTCCCAGAGACCCTTAGGTACTCCCCGAACAATAGAATAAAGCGGAACCGTCTGTGTGAAGTACACTCTGATTATTTCCTCTGAGGAACTGGGGGTTGGAAGTGGATCACATTGTCTTATATTTCCTAGTCGAGAGGTTGACACACTCGAATGTATGTTCTTTATAATAACTTTTAAAGTGCTCTTTTGAATTTAAATGCATGTTACCAATATCGTGCATGTCTTTGTGAAGTTTTAGTTTTCGTTTTCATCGATTCTTTTCATAGATTTGTAAGTACAATGTCTATGGCCTAAACTGATCATTGGATCATTGCGTTTGAAGATTCGTCATAATGGTGAAAGTGACACTGATGCTAATTCTGTTGTTGACATCACTAAACTAACATTTCTCTAAAATTATGGTTTAAGTTGAGTAAAATATTCGTATCGAAGTGAATTTGTTCACTTTTACATTTTTAGAATACAATATGTATTAAATTTGTCATTTTAAGTTACGAACAACAGAATTAGTACCGTTGTGTTTAAAATTTAAGAAATAAAAAAGTATACTCCAATGTCACTAATACATCATTACATAACCTATTAGTACACACTGTCCTAACTGTATTTGCGTGATATACTGATAGAGACACAATCATTATTCTAATTTGACATCTGAATGACACAAATGCGTAGATTCAATTACAAGTATTGGGAACGTGCACGACAGTGGCGCCATCTCGCAAACGCAAATTTCGGGGCGTTTGTCATGTAATGAATACCAGTTTGTACTATTTTATATAAAATAAAGTAAATAAATAATTTATAGAATAATAAATAAATAGTATTTTTAGAGGCATTTTTACAAACAGGAATAGAAAAAAATGGATATTATTATGAAAAGTGGTTTTGAGATTGTAAAACACATTATAAGTTTCCGGCGCCACACTATGCTGAAGAGAAATAAATTGGTTTAGCAGAACATATAAGGAATGTAGAAGAACTAAGAACTAATACTAGTTATTAAATACGAGCCAACATGATTCGGCAAACATCTAACCTAAAACGAACACATATTTTAGTATTCTATAGTAGGTAAAGTAATCTATTAACATTTTAATTAATTTATTAAGAATTTATTATGGATTAAGAACTCTCAGGTTGTCACTGGAATAAAATGCAGTGGCGTTTTTACCAGAGCCGGCAAGTGCAAATATATTGCTGCTTTAATATGCCCATGCTTTATTATATCCATTTAAATCTTTCATATAAGTTCCAGCCCGCTTTAAGAAATACATAAAATGTACACTGACTGTTTCTGTAATTATGTTGGCAGTTTACAACAACAATATTGACCCATTTTTAAAGCAATCGTAAATTGACAAGTTTCACTAAGCCCCTATTGTTGTACATTTAAGCCATGGCAAGCGCTGCGACCGTTTCCTATACGTCCACCATACACTTTGCACGATCCCAATAGTGTGTTTTATATGATGAATGTCGCTTAGATTATTTATTAATAATACTAATTTTAGAAATAAAATATTTAAATATATTTAAGTGAAATGATATCATTCAATGATTTTAGTTTCCATTCGATGATTTTGCGCGGGAAGGCGTTGGAAGCGGGCACAAAAAACAGTTGACCATCTTCGAAGGATGTTTTTATGTTGGATTTTAACTTAAATTCTCAAATTTATTTCAACAGCTACTCACTAAACCTAGAACGACAATCTACTTGTCAAGTAAAATTTTAAAAATATAAAAACCGACTTCAAGGTTCGACTCGATTTCTCTTGGATGCTATCATTAGATCTTATTGTCCTTATCATGGTACCACCGTTGGGATATCTCCTTTCCATTAAAAAAATAATCATTAAAATCGGTGTTAAAAATAAACGACGAAGTTATCCGCAAACACACATAAAAAAAAACATATATACGGTCGAATTGAGAACCTCCTCCTTTTTTGAAGTCGGTTAAAAAGGAGACACAGACTACTCTTACTATGTAGTTCATCTAAAGGTTAGTAATTGGTCGCAGATTGTGATAGGCTCTTTTTTTTGTTTTTATACTGTACCCAATTCTTGGTGTGCAATGATGATGTTCTCCTAGCCGATTTCGGCTACGGCGGCTAGTCTCAACGAAGACCAACCAACTACGCAGCAGATAATATATTGCACAGGTGTATGCGCAAACACAGGTGCACTCTCTGGTGTACAATAAAGATTACGTAACTATCTATAATCACGGACCTGTGAAGCTACAAAGAGTATTGCGAATAGTGAATACTTTCTTCCGTCGTTATTGAACCGAATTGAAAAAATTCATATAACATTTCGACAAATTGAAAAACAAAACCTTTAACAATAGAAAATTAAGGAGTGACGTAAATCATTACAACATTTATTATTTTAAAAGTTTAATTGTTGAAAATTACCGTTATCTGGTAAAACATGCGGACAGTGTATTTATTATAATAGTTTTGTTTACAAGTATATTAAACCACATAAAAAACCTGCTTCGTAAATATAAAGTTTTAAAGAAAACACGCAACATCTGCATCCAAAATCGAATAAATTGCTTTTTAAATACTCGCCGTGAATATATGAAGTAATCTTTTATTTAATTACCTTTACATTTTTCAATTTAATTAAGATTTTTGACAGTGTAATCGGATCCTTTGTCCAGAAAACAGATATAATACATAATTATCATATTAAACATCTTTACGAGCTTTTAAGAATGCATTGTAGCAGATGTAGGAGGTAATTACCATTTTAAATAGAGTCTATCTACACATACTTCAACTGCAAGGTTAGACTAGTGGTTAAGCGGTCGCCACGCTGTTTTCTACTGCGGCAAGTATTGTGGGTTCAATTCCCACATGGGACAACACTTTGTGTGATTCGCAAATTAGTCTGGGTGTTCTTTGTGTCCGTTTTATGTATGTTTGGCAAGCCTCCCGCGACACAGGAAGTATATTGCGGAAATTGTCTTATAATAATAAATAAAATTTAAATATCTGTTTGTAATTTCAAATTAACAGCTTTTTACTAAATGCATATGAAAGTATACACGGTACTAATATAAAAAAAATCAAATTTTCATTTTTTGTCTGTCTGTCGGTCTGTTTGTTTCGGCTAATCTCTGAAACGGCTGGACCGATTTTGACGGGACCTGCACTGGCAGATAGCTGATGATACAAGGAGTAACTTAGGTTACTTTTTTAGACTAGCTGCTGCTATATGCTATAATCACGCTTAAATTAATACGCAGTTTCATCCCTATCATTTAGATGATTGGCAGTCCACAACTGCACTTTTCCAGAAACTTTCGGTATTCCCGGACCAATACGACCTTCAAGAAAAGAGCGTACTCCTTCTGAAAAGGCCGGCAACGTACTTGTGACGCCTCTGGTGTTGCGGGGTCTCGGTAATCGCTTACCATCTGGCGATCCATCTGCTCGTTTACCCCTTATCTTAAAAAAAACAGGAGCCGAGTATGATTAAAAAGAGATTACGTGATTCGGCTGGCATACTATAATTATGAATATGTAATCAATTATATTCAATACTAGCTGACCCGGCGAACTTCGTACCGCCATATTTACATATCTGTCTCAGCTTCCACACAGGCAGTGTACAGTCGCGGACCAAAAAAAAGACTTTTCCCGTTATCTTTTATTTTTTTCTTTCTAGCAAAAAAAGAATGAATGAAATCGGACTATCTGTTATTGAATTACAACTAAGTACATAATATTTTGACTTCCATCCCCTCTCTCCAGGAAACCGTACTGAATTTCGGGATAAAAAGTTTCCTATGTCCTACCTCGTAGTATGAACTCAAATCATGCTAAGTTTCATTTGAATCCGTTCAGTAGTTTCGGCGTGATGCACGGCCAAGATACAGACAGACAGACAGACGGACAGACAGACAGACAAAAATGAAAAAAAAAAACAGTTTTGGCTTCAGTATCGATTATAGAGACCTTAAAAAAAAAATTCAAAATATCTTTAATGTACAGAATTGGACCTGTTACATTTTTATTATAAGTATATAGATTAATTAAATATAAAACAATATTAATTATGAATGAATACTATGGAGAAGAAATCTCCCTCCAAACCGATTCAAACCAAACAAATAAAAGTGGTAGACTGCATGGCTCCGAGCGTACTATGTTGATGTTTAGCGTTATCTAAATAAGAACAAGATCGTCCGAGCCGATCCAAGTTATTTGCTTTGGTAAGGACACTCGAGAGCAATGAATTACATACAACACATACATCTTGACGGCCCTATTGATCTGGTGGTCCGGATTGTTAAACCGGAAATCGTGGATTGGTTTACCCCCCAGGACAAATATTGTGAGATGAATATTTGTTCCGTATTTGAATATGATTTTTATTGTTTACTAGCTGACCCGACGAAATTCGTACCGCCATATTTACATATCTGTCTCAGCTTCCCACAGGCAGTGTACAGTCGCGGACAAAAAAAAAGACTTTTCCCGTTATCTTTTTTTTTCTTTCTAGCAAAAAAAGAATGAATGAAATCGGACTATGTGTTATTGGATTACAACTAAGTACATATTATGACTTTCATCCCCTCTCTCCAGGAAACCGTGCTGAATTTCGGGATAAAAAGTATCCTATGTCCTACCTCGTAGTATGAACTCAAATCATGCCAAGTTTCATTTGAATCCATTCAGTAGTTTCGGCGTGATGCGCGGCCAAGATACAGATAGACAAAAATGAAAAAAATTACAGTTTTGGCTTCAGTATCGATAATAGAGAGCCCTCCAAAAAAAAATTTCAAATTATATTTCATGTACAGAATTGGACCTGTTACATTTTTATTATAAGTATATAGATTACCAGGACGGTGACCATAGTACAGGCTCTACCCAATTTAGGATCAAACTGCCGTATATGAAATGTATAAAGTTACAAAATAAAGCTGACCACTATATTGTTTACCTCAAAGCTAGCCAATCACAACCTGACACGAACACATTGCTCTCTAATGTACATTGTGTATACACTGTGAACGCAGTAGTGCATATGCCGACTTTATCAATCGATCTACTTGTTATTATAATCCTATCTGTGTTACATATCTTTAAATGACGTCTCTTTTGTACTCGACACAATGAAACCACAGACGAGGGTGAATATGATTGTAGATATATCCACGCGTACAAAACGCATCAGCGATATTTTTAGACATGGTCGCTAATGAGAACAATGGACAGGGAAGTGGTCAAATTTGTATATGTTACAGTCAGAGGGCCTAGTGTGAGTTTATTCCAATCGATGTTCTAATTGTATTTAACTGTAAGGGTATTTCAGTGACACACGGTCCAGAATGCTGGCCACTCAAAAAACAACTAATGGATAAACTTCACTGATTGAGATGAGTATGCTCAGATGGGCTAGTGGTGTAACAATACTGGATCGAATTTAGAATAAGTACATCCATGGTAATTTTAAAGTGAGGTTGATACCAGAGAAACTAGTATAGACCCGCCTCAGATTGTACGGCCAAGTCATGCGGCGTCCAATTGACTTCATGACAAGAAAAGTGCTTGAATTGAATGAGCAACCCGGAAGACGAACGGAACAATGGAAGACGAAAACTCAAATGGATGTGATTCCTAAATAAAAACTTAAAAGATGCTCAAATACCACCCGAGGCAGCCCAGGAGAAAACGTCCTCGCGACGCCGCATTAGGAGTAAGCAGTATGCCGCCCCAAGTAGATGGGACAAGGCTAGGTGGAAGAAGAACTATTATTATAGAGCCCCTTAGTGCCTCTGAGAGCACGTTAAGCCGTTGGTTCCGTTTGCTATTCGAACATCATTGGCAATCGTTACGGATAGTTGGAGTCCTAATTTCGACAACAGGCTCTCTACAGAATTTAGCTATCGTCTAGTACTTAGGTTGTGGTGATCTGATGACAGACGCTCGGAGTCTAAGTTCAGACGTATTATAGTATACTTAAAAAACCGACATAAAAAAAATGTGTAGTGTTACCAAATTTCATTTAAAATTTCTGTTTATCTTAACATCTGTTTTTCCTGACTAATCTCCGGAACGGCTAGATCAATAAGCAGTAACTTCGACTTTTCTTTCTTTTGTAGTTTCGACCTAGAAATGCTTCTAGAAGTATAAGTTGTCAGAGCTAGTGTTTACTATTAATATCCTTGTACCTTTTTTCAATTAACTCTATAAATATCAAATTTAAGCACAATCTCAGCTCTGGATAGTAGCATATCTAGTACCTATTCAACACCACCTATTCCTAGATTATGAAGCGTCTATAGCGGAAGCTTGCCAATTTATTAGATGGAAGCGATGGCATAGTTTAGGTACAAGTCCTTTGATCTACGCCGTCGCTTCGTTTGATATTCCTAAGTCGCGTTGCTGAGAAATTTGCAGCTACCTATATTACAATATATCTATAATGTAAGTTGTGTTTAGCGAAATTAATGAGGAGCTATCGGTATTTCTAAAGGACGACTAGTGATAGATTAGAATAGGAGGATAAAACATACTGCGTCGACTCCAAATAAAATTGGAATAGGGCAGGCAGATGATGATATCCAAATGGATACAACTCAACAATCATTTGATTATGCTTTGTTGAGATCGCTTAACTTAAATAAATTCAGTTTTTTTTATAGAATAGCGGGCATACGAACAGGCTTATCACCAGATGGTAAGTGATTACCGATATCATTCAATTATTATTATTAAATCATTTCAATGATTCTTAGACCATTCATTTCGTATCGTCAAACTTGCTTTATATGGATTAGTAAATTTGATTTCAAATGTTTTGTACTGTCAAAATTGACAGATTATTTTGATGTTCTGGTAATACGTGCACTTTGATAGCTACTCATTTCCTAAACTCGATTTAAGGGTGTGTGTAGATTGGTTGCAGTTGTAGTGTGTGTAAAATGCTTATTATGTTTAACTTTGTCCAACTCCTGTTTAGTATGTTCCCTCTTGCCTCAAAACCTACCTGGATTAAGTGATAGAATCTGGGAATGTATCTATATTTATGTAATTAATAATTATTTTTACGGGAATTAACGCAATCACTTATTTGAAATAAGTGATCGCGTTAATTCCCGTAAAAATAATTATTAGTATATCATGGAACGCGAAAGTTTAAAAGTTAGTATTTATGTAATGATTTTAACTATAAAAGAAAAGTATTATCTCGTGGCCATTAAAATCTAGACTCTATTTGATTTATTTTATGGATCTATTTACCTTGAAGTGACCTCCTCGTAGACAGTAAAAGTTCAGCCGTCCGCGTGGTGGTAGCAGCGGAACTGATAACAGCGGCACGCCGTAGTGATGATCGCAGCTTCACCTCTCTCCCTCGACCGCAGCACTGGCCACCACATATTGGACCTTAAGACAAAGAAAAAAATGGATTAGGTACATTATGAGCGAAGTTCGTTGAGTATTGTTCTTTCAATACGCAGAAGCGTAACATCTAACAGAATGTGTGCATGTAAGTCTTACAGAATTAGATTATGTATTTTTATCGTTAGATACGCTGCGGAGATGGCGTATTGGTTAAAGCAGTCAACACGTCGCTTTCTACTGAACTGAGTGTTGAAGGTTCAGATTATGGGACAACACTTTGTGTAATTCACAAATTGTTGTTAAGAGATTTTTTTGGATAAGTCTTCTTTACTTATTGGTTTTAAATTAAGGCTAATATTATATTAAATTCATTAAAATCTTTTTATACTCTTTGCGATTTGTTTCGTGACTACTTACATCTTCTGACGCATACTGCAGAAGTTATTAATTTAAAAAGTGGCCGGTAACTTGGGACTTATTAAGGCGGCAGGCCCTTAATAAGCGATTCCAATTACCGTTTAATGTGAGGTCAAAGGTGGGTTGTCTGAAGTAGGGTCACGTGACATGTGTCAACGTGATGAGGGTACACTCCGGTTAACACGCTTAGAAACACTTACCTTAATCACTTGACTATCACTAGGTAGATCAAGTGTCGTCGAGGTGCGGGACTTAGTAATGATTAATGTAGAAAAAAAATCAAAATTGTCTATAGATACATATTATCGGTTGAAGTTTTAAATTTCATTCTATTCTCAAAATTTTTAATTTATACTTGGAATCATATATAATTAGTATTTGGTATAGGTACAATGGGTATAATATTGGTATTTATACATGCAAAAGTTGATATTGTTACGAAGAAAGAATATTCTAGTAAAAAGCTTGAGACGAAGCCAAACGTCAGAAAGTTCTCGTTGATTTCTTGAGGCACAGATAAATGAACCTTACATCGATATTCATAAAATCGAATATGGATTGATTGTCGTGAGTTTGGCTTGTTTATATTTCGCGGAAATGACATTATCGAGATTGTTCTTTAGGTGTTACTTCATCACGGAATCGACTAGAAGTTTCTAGATGCTATGGCGTTCAATATAAAAGGCGCTACGTTGACAGCAGTGCAGTTTAGTTTGAGGTACAGTGCCATAAATATTGGAGTGATATTAGTGATTAATCTGGCGACCTCGGCGACAATAAAGGACTGTTATTCTAAGTGATATATTGATTTTAAAAGTGTTTTTAATAAAGTATCTTGTACAAGTGAGAGGGTTTATATCTCAAATTCATGGAAACCTAATACGTAACAACATAGAACAATGCCTATTAGATGACTTCTGTATAAATGCGTGGGTAGGTAGTTAGTTACGTTGACTTTTGAAGTTGATGTTGAAATATACGTGATGCACAAACATGACGCTTGTTCAAAGTTACTTCGTCGGATTCGTAGCCATATGTCACAGAGATTAAGCTAGATTTTAAGGACTGTAAGTTGTAAATATATCTAGCAAATTAATGTTTCGCTTTCGATATCAATAACACGCTAAGGAGGTATTAATATAAAATTAGCCTAATACATAGTCACGTGGTATTTCAACTGTTCTCTTTGGCTGATGTCCAAAGACCAGCAATAAGAAGATGAACAGTACGGGAAATGTTAGCAGTTGTCAGGCTACATGTGGCATGCCAACACGTTTTCTTAGACTATGAATTGGTGACTATTCTGTTGTCATAATAGATATTACATTTTATTGTTTCCTTTAAGGAGTTGCAAAAAAAAAGTCTTTTTGTACTGTATTAGCTTTTTCTCAAAGTTTTACCGTGGCGTTGATGATCTGTGTGGCAAAAGGATATAGAGTGAGAATAACGTAATTTTGAATGATAACACTGAAATTGTTAAAATTATTTATATCTAAAATTAAAATTCCTTTAGCGTAATGCACCACCAATGCATTAAGGAGATTATCAAGAGTAAGATGCAAGATAAAATTAGAAAAATACATATTTCATAGTTTACATTAAAATTATAAAAGCAAACTAGATTAGAGTTCATTCTGTTGTTTTTTTACTCAATGAGAGTAATATTATTATTGTTCTTGCTATAACAACATACGCATTGAATTTTAGATAGCATTTAAGCTCACAGCTTTAAGATTTAGTACTAATCATTGCATCTGCCTAACAAAATCCCAAGTACTATCGTACTACTAGCCTGATTAGTAGTTGTTATTGTAATTTTCTTAGTTAACAATTATAAAATTGTGTGATATGTGCAAAGGATATTGGATTGCAACGGGTCACCTAATGATAAAATTTCCTGGTCTAGGAAAAGGCTAGATTGGGACTAAGAATTATTAATTTTTTTTTATTTTTTTTTTAATGTTTGGCTCACCGAAATTTACATGTGTGAAAAAATCTATTGAATTGAATGGAATTGAAATTGAATTGAATGGAAATCTATTGAAA
Source organism: Diaphora mendica (assembly GCA_949125395.1). Taxonomy (NCBI): domain Eukaryota; kingdom Metazoa; phylum Arthropoda; class Insecta; order Lepidoptera; family Erebidae; genus Diaphora; species Diaphora mendica. The sequence continues at coordinate 23,046,079 of OX421314.1, forward strand.
CTTACTTTTTCAATAGATTGTTTGTACATAAATTTTTTTATGTATTACAGCACGCTATGATTAAAATAGCAGTAACTTAAATATCAACATAAGTGAAGACGAAACCTCGGGCGAAGTAAAAAACTTTAGCATTAACGAATTTAAAAAAAAAAATCGTACGAATATGGTAATGTCATCATACAACAGAATAAACACTGCAATTAAAATAAAACTAGAATACTGAAACTAGCTATTTAGAGATGTCTAGGTATTAGGCTAATAACAGGATGTGACTAAGACATGTTTAAGTCATAGTAATATTCGATAAAATATCCCGGGGTTCCAATTCCGTTGAATAAAATATACATCAATATACATTTATAGCATGCCACATGTAAATTTAGTACACCTAAATGTTAGATCAACTAGCATTTATTTATTGAAATACATATTTTCTTATACACGTATTATACCTAATCTCATTCAATGTTACTACTTACTATATTTCTTTAGGTATATTCTGTGAAGTAAGTGGAGTGCCGTGTCGAGTTGAACGCTCTATCGATTTCAATTTCATCGGCAACAAATATGTCGCAATAACTTTTTATTCAACTTTGTGAGTATGTAACTATACTGTATTTAGAGATCTTGTTTTGCTATCTATAAGTAAATATATAACAAATATTTAATGTCATTCTTTACTTAATTTTCTTGGGAATGGTGTTCCAAAATTATCTTATTCTCAGATTCTCAAATGAACTTTTGATATATCAATTAACAAGCATATAATATACATATGTAATGTATATATTTGAGCGATAACCACGAAGACGGTAATTAGACAAGAATAAATACTGAACTGAATGTTCTTTTAATGGTCACAATCAAGTAATTTGGTTCGAAATACAAGTTATCTTTATTTTATACCGAATAAAATACGGTACTCTCGATTGATCATCACTACTCGGCTCTCGGTCGTATAACCCTCTTCCCGAGTAAGACTTCTTTATTACGACTTTAAACTTTTATCTTTGTTGTAAAAGTTATTATAATAATAATAATAAATCTCTTTATTGTACACCAGCTTATGTAGTTACAAGGTTAACTTAAAACTATTCTAAAGTATGTACAAGTGGCGGCCTTATTGCTTCAAAGCAATATCTTACAGGCAACCATGGGATGGAAAGAAGAGTAGGGATGAAAAGTATATGGTAGTGCCTGGTGTATTATTGGTGGATAGGAAATTAAGGTAAAGTTTACACATTATATAAACTAATAGCAACACGTAGTGTAAAGGATTGTGTTAATACATACAGACAGATGAGTGAAACATACAGACATTCCATGCAGCCATAAAAGTGAATACCCCGACCCACTCAGTGTAGCAGACTATGGGACATTGACTTCTCCCAAGTAATATTCCTTTACCAGTCTCTTAAAGACAGTCAATGTTTTCGCACGTCTTATTGCGATTGGGAGGGCGTTCCATAAACGAACTGCCTGTACAGTGAAGGAATGGTCTAGGAATTTCGTTGCATGTCCTGGCATTTTTAATTTCAAATTCCCTGACGATCTCAAAGATTTAGAATGTGAGTCAAGTAGGAAGTTAAACCGAGATTTCAGATAGCGTGGAGTAAATGGATTGAAGAGAATATTGTACAGAAGAGAAAGAATGTGTGAATTCCGGCGAAGGCGGATGGGTAACCACTTAAGCTGTTTACGATAATCGGAGACATGATCATATTTGCGTAATCCAAATATGAATCTTATACAGAGATTTTGGAGTCGCTCAAGCTTATTTAATTGGTCTTCAGTGAGATCAAGATAACTGGCATCAGCATAATCAAGGATGGGGAAAAGAAGGGATTGTGAAAGAGCAATCTTCGTAGATATGGATAAAAAATTACGTAATCTGCGCAAAGATCCTGCAGCGGCAAACATTTTGCGACTCAGCTCCTGCAGCTGAGGACCCCAGGATAAGGTACTATCAATATAGATCCCCAAGTTCTTCACTTTGTCACTGTACGGGATAGGTGTGCTATTACAAGTGACTTGAGGCAATTTTGTCCAATCAACTTTGGAGACCATTCGCGAGCTTCCGACGACAGTAACCTGGGTCTTGGATGGATTAATTTTCAATCCATAGGTGATGCTCCACTTACAAATTTTATCCAAGTCAGCATTAGTGGTGTTAACTGCATCAGCCAGATTCATCGGAGTTGCACTGGTGTAAATCTGGAGATCATCAGCATATAGGTGGTAGGAGGAAGTAAGATTATTAGTGATGGTGTTAATAAAAACGGAGAAAAGTAGGGGAGAGAGCACGCCGCCCTGTGGCACGCCAGCTGCAGTGCTACACCAAGAGGAAGCAGTGTCCTCAATACTGATGCGCTGCCGGCGACCAAACAGGTAGTTGTGAAACCAGTCAATCACCGTTGGAGATATGTTTAGAGAGCGTAGTATACACAGCAGAACGTCAAAATCAACGGTGTTGAATGCATTGCTGAAGTCTAAGAGGGTTAGAACTGTAAGCTGGCCATTCTCCATAGCAGATCTGATGTCATCCGTAATATGGACTAGGGTAGTAGTGGTGCTGTGACCAGGTCGAAAGCCAGACTGGAGAGGGTTTAGTAGCAGGTTCCGGGATAGGAAATTTGTGAGCTGAGAATGGATAAGGCGTTCAAGGACCTTGGAGAGAAACGGGAGAATAGAAATTGGGCGGTAATCGGAGAAGGATCCGGGATTTTTCTTTTTGGGGATAGGGATTATTTCAGCATCCTTCCAAGCTTTAGGGAACACGCTGTAGGAGATTGAATAATTGAGGATGTGACATATGACAGGAAGAATTTGATCAAGGATTGGAATGATCATACTACGGCTAAGACAATCAGAACCCACTGCATTTGAAGTAATAGATACTACGCTCTTCCTAACATCACAATCAGAAAATTGACTAAAGAAAAATGGAGAACAGTCAGGAGCTGGGGCAGAAGAAAGAAGTTTTATTGTAGCATCTTTTGTCATTTTATCAAAATTTGACGAAGCAGAGAAATGTTGATTGAGGGAGTTTAGGTTTACATTTTTAGGAAACGAATCTTGAATAGGTTTGCCTACTCCCAATGACTTTAAAAATTTCCAGACTTTAGCTGGATCTTCGTTTTCAACGGAGCTGTGGATATATCGGCGTTGAGCACTCCTACACACCTTGCTGCAATGATTCCTTATAGTCACATACTTGTCCCGGTTACTATCGGTAGGTTTTCTTTTATATTTCGACTTAGCAATCACCTTTTTCTTTATTAGCACCTTAATGTCTTCAGTTAACCATGGTGATGGAAGACGTTTGACCCTCATTTTTTGGATCGGCGCATGTTCATTGTAGAGAGTCGTTAATTTGGCAATAAAAAGTTCCACCTTATTATCAATGCAATCAGCACTGAGGAGAGGTGCCCAGTCGATGTTTCTGGCGTCCCTCATCAAGGCACCAACATCTATACCCTTGAAGTTACGCTGCAGGATGGTCTTCGCTTTAGGTTTAGGAGGTCGGAGGCGATAGGATAGGTAAAGCAAGTCGTGATAGGAAAACTCGTCAGCAGAGCACTGGCCGTGTTTAACTGCGAGGTTAGGGGAGGAAACAAGGGTAAGGTCTAATAGAGACGGAACAGAGTGTGGGAAATAATGAGTTGCATCGGAAGGAAGAATAGACAGGTTGCTAGACTGAATTATAGACTGAAGAATAGACGACCGAGAATCGTTTTTATGGAGGCAGGTATTGAAATCACCCATGATTATGGTCTGACTGTACAAAGGGGTAAATTGTTCCAGGAGCAGTTCAAACGATGAGAAGTAGTTGATACGTAGGGAAGGGCAATAAAAAACACCAAGAAGTATTTTAGAGTGGAGGAGGTCCACTTCGAGAAAAAGATGTTCTCCTGCATTAGTTGGAGGAGGCTGCGGAGACATACTTATAACAGTATAGGGAATTTGTGACCGTAGATAGATGGCTACACCACCGCCACCCCCAACAGCTCGATCATTCCTGATCAGGTTGAAACCTGGTAAGGAGTATGCAGAAGAGGGTAAGCAGGGCTTCAGCCATGATTCGGAGATAAGTATGCCGTGTAAATTTGTACAGTCAAAACATGCCAGCATCTCGGGGAAGTGAGCCGGAACACTTTGAGCATTAATGTGCACCAGGTTGAGATTTTTGGGAACGTCAGAGAACTGAGACAAAAGAGTCTCCGCGATTGTTGGGTGACTCTGGAAACCACTACTACTACATGCAGAAAAATATTCATTGCTGTCATCGCTGCAGTCAGGCGAAGACATTTCAAGCAATGAAGTAAATATATTTATGTATATATATTATATTATATATTTCAAGGAGGTGTATATATGATTAAGTAATAAAATAAAATATATACGTAGGTACTCTCACTCCACCTGCCGGTTGCCAGTTAAATAAATAAATAAAATGAAATAAAAAAAGGCCGTAAAAGCAATATAAAAAATAAAACAAATATAGGAATCAACGAACAAAAAAAAAACACAAAAAAACAAATGAAACAAAAAAATAAGTAAAAATAAAATAAAATCAATTCAATTTAAAACGCTAAAAACGGTTAAAACGCTACCAATACAACCAATCGCTAGGCTAACCGTCTGCCGGTTCGGTGTTAAACGATAACAACACATCAACAAAATACTTAAGTTTTAAAATAAGGTAAGCTTACCAAACACTTAAATTAAATATATTAATTTATGAAGCTTAATTCTATCAGTGACTCGGGATCCGGAACGCATCCATATATTAAGTTAATCGGAACGTTCCTTCTGACAACATTAAAAAACAAAAGACACCTGACATGATTAAATTTTGAAGTTTGACTACTAAGTGTTTACGAAATACCGTGTCTTGATTTACAAGTTTCATATTGCGAAATTATGAAAATAATATCAAAGTGAGGGTGCGGACTATTCATAATAAATTAATCTTCGGCGGTATATAACGTAAAAAGTGCCTCCTGTATCACAATGTAAACAAACGATAAATATTTACTTTTTAGCTCGCTTTGACTTAGTGGAGACTGTTTTCACGGTCGCCACGGGCTTATCACAGCTAGTTCCGATCTCGTTCAACTCCACAAGAGACGACACACGATGCTGTCTTCCGTCAGGGCCCAGTAAATAAACATAACCTTGCCTGGTCCAACAGCTGCTAACACCACATCTTTCTCGGGCTGCCATAAATAATTAAAAAACACTTATTAATAAGTGTTAATTTTTTTTAGCCTTAAATAAACTCCTTTTAACTTTTTTGTTAAAACGTTTTAAAACGCTTTAATAAGTACTTTGATGTTTTATATTGCACGTTTTGAAATATAGCTTTTTTTATTCAAAGTTTTATTCAATATTTCACAACTCTGATCATAAGTCAAAAATATTTCAAAATTGTATTGCGATTTTCATAATTTATCTGTGGCAATCGAACAACCGTCTGGGATATGTGGTATTATCTGTGGTAAGCTGTTAATATTAGGTATATAGGTCTTTACCTATGCAATTTCATAGGTAAAGACCTATTATTATTATTTCAATTTTTATGGTTGATAGCTTATTATGTATATAGATAGATAGATTGCATCATCACCAGCCTTTATTTGTCCACTGCTGGTAAAAAAAGTAGGTTTAGTCAATTTACAACTCAAATAATCATTAAAAGTGGCTTAATTTGAATAATTTTGACACAAATTAGATTGATATCGAAATAAATAACATTTCATAGCAGAAAATCGTGAATCACAAAATAATATTTTTTTGGACTTGGTCCAGAAAGTCCAGATGTTAAAAGTTGACCACAGTTAGGTGTTGAAAATGCTAATGAGTTTGTGTGCGTGCATGTGATTCTGTTTGGGAGTATAGTTAGGAACAAAATTCCTAAAATAAAACTAATTAAGAACAATATCTAAGCACATTAGACATTCCCAGAATCCATCAATAGTTTTCGTTTGCTGTCGTTCCTAATACTGGGAATGCGAATAATGTGTTCTATACCTTCATCATCTGTATTTGTCCTATTCCCGAACAATAAAAAAAGTTAGCGAACACTCGTAATTTTTAAATCCTATGTATCATTTCGTTTACAAAATTTACAAAAACAGTGAGTGACTTTTGAATCAGTCTTTATTTAAAGTCAAAAGAGAATAAAATATGTTATTAGCGACAAGCGTGTGAATAATTGATAATGGTATGGGAATAGCAACATGGGCATGTACAGACATGCTACAGGTTGCATTGTTACTTAACTCATCTTTTAAGTTTCGATGTAATGTGAAAAGCTCTCTATCCGAGAGCGTGTAGAAAAGTGTGTGAACTACGTCCAAGCTGTAGTAGTAATATGGCAGGATGGTGTCAAATGGACCTCTTCCTAACCTATACTCATACTGGAATAGGGCGTGAGCATATTACCATTTGTGAATGAGTATGTGTGTATTCTAGCACTTAAGTGTGCGTTTGAGCGGTTCGGTCATTAAAAAAACAGTAACAATTTTTCAAGGTTTTCAGATTATTCGCAAATTTATGTTTTTGCAGTCAGTAGCAATTTCCGTCGCTGATTTCTATACAACATATTATTATATTACGTATGGCACGTCGTAAGAGCGTCGCCCGCTCAGCAGGTTCAAGGTTTCGTCGGCGCATTGTTGTGTGACAGCTAGACGAGAACATAAAAAGGCCGGCTGCTGAATAGTATTGCCACAGTTTTTCTTATTTGAATACAAAAAATACATATTTAAGTCTATTTTAGGAAACGACTCTTGTAAATGTCTTAGCTGTCGGCTGCGCGCTACCAGAGAATTCCAAAGTACTTTAGAAATAGTGCCAGAAACAGACAACCAGTCCAGACAACCTTGAAATAGGTGATTTTACGGAAGGGGAGAAGCGGGTTGGCGTATTTCTTGCTTCATTAGTATAATGTTATAAACATTTATTTTTTGCAAAAGCGTACGTTCGTTGTCACACAGAATTCTCTTCTATGACAAAAAAACAAGGTTTGTGAATGAAATTCTTTGGAAACGCTCCAAAAGCTTCTGGGCATGATTCAACGGTTTCCATTTAATCTGAAATTGAAAGGAATGTCACGAACACGAAATATTGACTTAAAAAACATAACTGACAAAAAGGCTTCTACATCATGAATAGTAAATAAATTGTATTCATCCCATAATTTTCTATTTTTCTAGCTGCTATTTTATTTTTCAAATTTAAATTTCATCATATGGAAAGTACTTCAAATCTCTCAAATACAAAAAATAACCATTTTCAAAATTGGTTTACCAATTCGGAAAAAGGATAGTATGTATATCATATCATATATACATGTATAATTATAGCTTTCCACACATGGTGTAAATGAGGTAACAAATATATGGCTGGTGAAATTCTGGATGCGACAAATCGATCAGATTGGTGTGCAATGGAAGAGGCCTATACCCAGCAGCGGACTACGATGGTCTGGTGATGATGATGATGGTGATAATTAAAAAAAACCACTAAATTATGGATATCTTCCTTTGGAATATGTTCAAAAATATTTATTAGCATGCCTTATATACAGATAGTCGCTAAAACTGTCAACAAAATCGATTACAGGTAAATTTAATGATAGATCGTGACTAGGTAGCAATATAGGTTTCGGTACAGGTTCGAATAGCGATATTATTAGCATAATCACGTTGGTATTTGTAATAATGGCGAGGCGTGTAGCGACAGCTGTAACGAGCCGTGACAAGGCCACGCCACTAGACAGAACGGTGCCCCGCTCAACCTTCCACAAATATATATAAACTATTAGGTAAATTAGTTTTATAACATATTGGCTCGTAAAGGGTCTCTTATTTCACCAATTTCAATATCGTAGTGTATCTCATTACGTACTTGTGCGTTATTGTAATGTAACACTTTTTTTTTTAATAAAGTAAAACTCACGGTTTATCAAGATGCTCGAACAATACTCTTTTAAATATTAGCAAAGAGTTTTTATGTCAGAAAAGTGGTCAACATTTTATGAGTGAAAGTAGGAGAAACGAGACCACAGAGTTCCGCAGCCGCCTCCGCCGCTGCCGCCGACTGCTGAACTCTGTGGTCTCGTTTCTCCTACTTTCACTCAAGAGAGTGAGAGAGAGACTGGTGAAATTTTAATTAATAATAATAACTTGACAAGCTTAAAAATGCCAACTGGCAACGTAATAATCAATTTTACAAATTGTTCAAATTTTTATAACTGATTTACCAAGATTTATTCGATCAAGAAAGTCCGAGTTATTTATTTGCTCGCAAATATGTTATAACACGTCGTATGACATACGTGCGCTTTGATAATTACAGCCTCAGCTTTCTTGTAGTCCTCGCCTGCGGCTCGGGCTATCAATATCGCCTCGGTTGTAATTTTCAACTTACCGCACTTATATCATAATGTACTAATATAATGATGACATCCATCTAACAGTTAAATACCTAACACCTACACATTAGATTCATTACGACTTGATTTATAATACGACGATTGCATGTCGGATATCGCGCTAAGAAGTAGTCTATGTGTTATTCTGATTTATGAGCTTTAAGTTTCATACAAAATATGTTCAGTAAATCTATGCTAATATTATAAAGCTGAAGATTTTGATTGTTTGTTTGAACGCGCTAATCTCAGGAACCGCTGGTCCGATTTGAAAAATTCTTTCAGTGTTTGATAGTACATTTATTGAGGAAGGCTATATATCATCATCAATGAAGAATGTTATAAAAACGGGGGAATTTTTTTACGCTACGGTCAATAGGAGACGTAAACGACGTAGCGTGGGTCAGCTAGTATTAAATATTAGCCTACATGTTATTCTGATGTATAAGCTATATTCCTTTGAAGTTTCATTTAAATCCGTCCAGTAGTTTTTGCATGAAATAGTATATTTATACATCCATACAAACTTGCGCATTTATAAGTAGGATTATATCAAACACTAACAGAGCTCAGCGGATGCTACGGAAAAAAGTACATAAAGTAGCCTGAGTTACTCCTTATATCCATAGCTATCTACCAGTGAAAATTCCGTTAAAATCGAGTCCAATCGTTCTAGAGATTAGCCGGTACAAACACAGAAAGACAAAAAAAAAAGATTTTTCGATGTAGGTACCGTTGCATATAAGCTGTTCGCTTGAATTACAAACAGACACTTCAATTTTATTTATTTGTAGGTATATATAGGCCAATACTGCAATGAGACTGTATTTAAACATTGGTCTCGACTTTCCCGCCTTCATATGACTCAGGCCAATTCGTTTGCCAGCTTGTAAAACAGAATTTTGAAATTACACCGAAGCATAATTGAACCATAAATCCAGTCAACTACTGTCTAAGGCAATATAACTGTAATCAAGATCTGTCAGTAAATTGCTGGGTTAGTACAAATAGAGCGGTCAATCAATCATACGAGAATATAAGTGACGTATAAAAACATGGTATAATTCAACAACTGCTGACACAATAATAAACCTCTTTATGGTGTACTGTACTGTTACGTTTCCCTACAAAAAAGACATTTCATAACAAGCATTCATTTACGACATGACGTTCTTTTTAGGGTTCCGTGCCAAGCAAAAAACGGAACCCTTATACATTCGTCAAGTCTGTCTGTCTGTCTGTCCGTCTATCTGTCCATCCGTTTGTCACAGCCACTTTATTCCGAAACTATAAGACCTTTAATGTTGAAACTTGGTAGGTAGATGTATTCTGTGAACCGCAATAAGATTTTCACACAAAAATAGAACTTAGAACTGAAACTGAAAGAAATTTTTTTCATTCAACCCATACGTGTGGGGTATCTATAGATAGGTCTTCAAAAATGATATTGAGGTTTCTAACATTATATTTTGCGCGAGAGACACTTCCAAAGTGGTAAAATGTGTCCCCCCCCCCTTTAACTTCTAAAATAAGAGAATGATAAATCTAACAAAAATATATGACGTACATTACCATGCAAACTTCCAACGAAAATTGGTTTGAACAAAATATAGTAAGTAGTTTTTTTTTAATACGTCATAAATCGTGAACTGCAATTTACCTTTCATTCAATCAACACAAATGTAAAAAATAAAAATTATATTGTGTTACTTGCTGCTGCGGAACCCTTCATGGGCGAGTCCGACTCGCACTTGGCCGCTTTTTTAATCTTACTGCTTAGACATAAACTTTAATGATAACAACAAAATTTCAAAAAAAGGTGTGTCAGGACCGTAGTAAGTGGGGATCAATTGTCTCTGCCTTACACCTCTGGAAAATATTCGTGATATTAAGTTAATTAATACTAATTTAGTCAATTTGAAAGTAAATCTCTCTGTCTGTCTGTCTGGCAGGCTAAACCGCTGCACCGATTTCGATTAAAATTTGGCATGTAGATACTTTGATTCTTGAGGAAGGGCATAGACTAATCTTTACCGCGATAACCAACAAGCCTAGGCAAAAGCTATTTTGGTGTATATGTTTCAAATCACTTTTTTTTTTTAATTATTTTAACGTGTGGAAATCCCCTCGGACCGTATCCCACCGGGGCTTGCGGCGGGGCGGTGTGTCGGACTCGAACCGACTAAAACCACACGGTGTGCCACTCTGCGCCTGTGAAGGAAGGAATCCGGGAACTGCAGTTGTTAACACGTCCGGACCCCTCCCAGCGCTTGCCCGCACAAAAGCGGGCACCGTCAGCTGTTAACCTCTCATTTTAGGCAACGTACGGCACACACGTAACGTCGCCTCCTCGCGGGTGGCCACTAGAGCGGATGGAAGGGAAAGCCCGTCCCGACCATCCGCGGCCACACTCAGGGCAGCATGAGGCGCTGATAGGCGCGCCTCCGCCGCCCGATTCGCCGGCGGCGGATTGGGTCCGAGTGGATGTCATCCTCCCGGGCCTTCTCCGCCACCTCCTTCTGCGAGATGACTTCTTCGCAGAAGGTTGCGACCGCGGTAAAACTGCTATCGCTACCGGCCATGGAGCGTATGACGGCCGGTAGCAAGAGAGCTCCTCCGATGACTGCAGTGAGGGCCCGACGCTGCGGCGCCCAAGCGGGGCAAACCGCCAGCGTGTGCTGGGCCGAGTCCTCACTGCAGTTGCAGTGGTGGCAGGCGGGACTCAATTCCCTCCTGGCGACCGAGTGCAGATACTTCCCGAAGCAACCGTGCCCGGAAAGTACCTGCGTCAGTCGGAAGGAAAGGGTCCCGTGCTGCCGCCCTGCCCACTCTAGGATGACCGGCTGGAGAGCCTCCACGGCGGCAAAGCCAGCGCGTGGAGTCTCCAGCCGGAACGACCATCTAGCCATCGTGGCTCGACGGGCGGCGGATTGAACGGTTTATTGAAGTTTTCATTTTAAAAGTTAGAAATAAGAAATAACGACGCGAATGAAGCACAGACACACATCACAATAACTTGTAAACTGAAAATATGGTAGTTGGAGCCCCAGTTAAATAAGTCCTAAAAGAAATCTCAAGGAATACGTATTAAGTTCAATATCTTCAAATCTTTAAATAATTTTCTTAACAAGTTTTCATCTTAAAAACTCGCAACTTTTCCAGGAGAATATAAAAATAACAAAGTCTCCAGAGTAATTAATTTCAATTTCTTTAGATCTTTTATACAGAAATAAAATAATAAGTTTACCGGACTTCAGACGATCAAGTTACAAAAATAACCTCCGTGCTCGAGATTTCCAATCTTAAAATTTTTGCAATAAGAATAAATTGAAATGGAAAATAAATGACCTAAAAACCATTACAAATGAATAGTTTTAAACTGTTATGAATTTAATTGCTTAGTATTTATTTAAAACCGTGAAACTCCGACTCCGGTTTTCAGTCTGACCGTCCATTAATATGGATTGGACTCGTCAATTTCAAATGACCCGCGGCCATATATAAAAATGTATCGATGTTATGACAAATAGTATGAGAATTTTCGATTCATGGTTGCGATTCACATGAATTATGATGATGAATAAGTTCATTCGACTCAAAAGTGATAAAAAAAATTACCTTACTAATATGTGCGAAAAGTGTAATAGTAAGTCTGTCTAATTTTTAACCGACTTATATGTTTTTTTTTTATGTGTGTTCGCGGATAACTTCGTCGTTTATGAACCGATTTTGATGATTCTTTTTTTAATGGAAAGGAGATATCCCAACGGTGATACCGTGATAAGGACACTAAGATCTGATGATGGCATCCAAGAGAAATCGAGTCGAACCTTAAAGTCGGTTTTTGCTTTTGTTCAAATTTTACTTGTTATGATAGATACCTTGTTACTCATTACCGCCATAACTTACACTACATACACGTGAGTGGAGCCGCAGGCAAAAGTTCGTCAAAAATATCTGAAACATTTTATTATGATGTTATTCTAACTAAATTACATTACTTGACTAACTGTGGGTTAGTAGGTTCGGATTCACCGCCAACAATTTTCGTTTTTCCAACTTCTTTACTTTCTTACTGCATTTAATACTCTCAAATTTCTCTCAAAGTGCGCGATTGCCTCGTTGGTCTCGCGGTTGGCGTGTGCGACTGCTCATCATGTGGTCTCGGGTTCGATTCCCGCGTCGGACCAAATATTTGTTTCGGAGTTTGGGTGTTTTCTATATATAATATGTATATTGTACGTATTTACAAAAAAAAAGAGTATATATGTATTTGTATCAGTTGTCTAGTACCCATAACACAAGCTCTGCTTAGCTTGGGACTGGATGGCGTTGTGTGTTAGATGTCCGAAATATTTATTTATTTATTTATTATTGATGTAAATAGACTTGCTCTACATAAGTGGGGATTAAAATAAATCTGTAAAACCTAGTACCTAGTGTACATCTTCGGGCATAAAGACGTGAATATATTTATGTTGCGTTTATGCGAGAAGCGAAAACTTTTCTCTCTATCAAAGCTTCACATAAAAGGTAGATAGTGAAAACGTTCGTACTCCCACGTACATAAGTCGTTTGATTTATGAATATTATCAAAAGTTGTCTCTAAACGGTATAAAACTCGCATCTCCCAAGTTTTTACGATTATTAAATTACGTCACAAGACTTATATTACATAGTTTTAACCGCAAAGTATTTAAACAGTATTCTGCAGACACCAGGTGTGCCCCATCAATAAAACTTTTACGACCTAATTCGTGTCAAAACTAGTCTAGATAAAAGTTAAAAACTCTTTCACTTAATTTACACCTTATAAAACAAGTTTTTTTTATTATACGAAACTATTAATTGATATAATAGAGTTTATTGACGTATGCAAATCGTGGCGATAATTTCTTTACCGCTATTTACTTCAACTAATAAATATAGAGTATTTGAAGTGGCCTGATAGATATATGACTTCCGGTTGAAATAGCGTAATTGTCTAATAACTGTTACACAGTTTTTTCAACAACTAAATAAATAACGTTTTTGGTTATCTCCAGGATACTGGTTATTTATTGATATGCACAGTGTAACCAGCCTAAGTAATTTACGGTCATTGCTTAGTATCTGCTTTACCGTTTGTTGAGGGTATAATAAATATGTAGACAAGCTGTAACATGTTGCTTGAGTAGAAACCACTTCGTTCACCTTTATTAAAGTTCATGTAGCTTCTTTTATGTAGTAGCTGCTGGCAACTTGTACCATAAAAATAAAGGTTATAGTTTTTTCGACCTCTATCGAAATGTGTCATTTTAAAATGAAATACGTTTTAAGTTTTTTGTGATATAATAGGGTAGTATATAATATAGTAGGTAAAATGAGTAGACTTTACCGATACTGTCGTCATTCAGGATTACAACTCAAGAGCCAAGAGCCACAGACTGCGTTAAGTCTCTACCGAACAAAAGGTGGCAACTTTTATGTTGTCAACACGTATTGGTGACAAAAGTTTCTGTAATTTCCTTGTGTTGGCAACAAAAATTGTCAACAAATGTTGGGAACCGTGTTTCTGTTTTAGGCGGTAAACATCAAAAGAATACGCTTGTTGCAGATATTTATTGGCTCTGTGGAGACGCTTAGTTTGAATGTTTTTCAAATTGTTGGCGACTCGGTGTAGACTGTAGACACAATGGAAACAAAAGTTGGCGATTTTCTGAAGAGTTGCAAATAGTTGGAAACACTGAAATTTCCAACAATTTCGGTGGAGACGCGCTTTTAACGCCCTTCATGCCTCACTCTCCGCTAGAATCGGGAGGAACTGTATAGGTTTTTGCTTTGGGCCTTAGTAAAAAACTCACTAATTAAAAACTTTATGAAAAACTCTTTCATAGTAGGTGCTGCAAGTTTGTAGCTCTCTGTAGCCTGTAGCTCTGCGTTGATACATCAGTTAGTCAGGGCAGATATTTTTGAAGTGAAAACTTCTTTTGCCACGTTGAGCACTTTTTGGTACGTAATCTTATGGGTTCGCGTCACCGACGTGTTAATTGTTCAAAGTTTTCACTTCTATCGGCAGTCCCTATGACTGCCATTTTTTTAAGACAAGTCCTGCGCTTGTAATTAATCATATGTCGCGGGGGATTTTACAAACTTACATGAAACGGACACGAAGAACGCCCAAACTTATTAAAATAAAATAAATACTAAAGGGTATATTTTGTAAAACACAAAAGTATGTGTACTTAGTATTAAAAGCTAGACTTTCATTGAAACGTTTCTGAGTAACTTGCTCAAGTGTGTGAACAGTGTAATGAATGCTAAAGGATGATATAAGTAGCGAAGCCCTCAAAACAAACAGCACGTGCGAGAACTTTATTCTCCAAATATTTAAACACCGTCTAGTTAATGATAGTGTGAAAAGCGAAACATGTTGCCGGCACCAAACAGAAACGAACGATCAATGAATGTAACGTTTATTAAAACTGATTATAGTTTCTTTTGCCTTGTGTTTTGTGGAGTCAGTGTAGTAATTAATTTGTTTCATTAATTGCAAAATGTAATTAATTAATTAAATAAATTTTAGATTTATACAGTTTTCAATTAATTTATTTTTAATTACGAAAAGGATCTGGTTATTAATCATAGGCAATGTATTTTTACGTATTTAATTAAAAAGTATAAAAAAATTAAATTTTTTCTTAAATGTTGTCGATCGAGCTTATTTTAAAATTATTATTTACAACACCTTGCTTAATTGGTTAATGATTTATCAGGCCTTTTTACAATAAACCAGCTGAGCCCCGCGGTGTTACCCGCGGTACAACAACACCGCGGGAAACGCTGCGGGGCAAAGCTAATCTCAAAAAAGTAGCCTAAGTTACTCCTCATCAGCTATCTGCCAGTGAAAGTCTCGTCAAAATCGGTCCAGCCGTTCCAGAGATTAGCCGGAACAAACAGACAGACGGATAATTTCGATGATGTACTTACTGCCTTTAGTAAAAAAAAAATCAGTCCGTATTAACAACATGAAAGCATAATTCACAAAGAATATCAGTTTGGAATTAATAATATCTACCACTAATTAGTTTATCTCCTGGTTCAAAATCACTAGATATTTAATACAAAGATACCACTATCTACTCATTTGTAAATAAACTACACCCGCGGCGTTACCCGTTCACACTAACATTAATTTTTTTCGGGATATAACTAATCTACGTGCCAATCCACAGTATCACCTTCTCCATACCAAATTTTATCAAATTTGTTCTAGCTGTTTGCATGAAAAAGTAACAAATATACAAAAACACACTCACAAACTTTGCTAGTGTGATTGTAGATGAAACTTTCGCTAGTGAGTACTGCTTCCTACTAATTAATTAGTATGGTGCTATCACAAGTAGGTAAATTAATCAACGCGTGCGTTACCTCTCTCAGCAACGGGTAAATATTAACATACGGTACCGATGCACGTTATTTGTGCAGTGTGTACACAGCCTATCCCGTACACTACTAATTTTAACTGGAACAACATCGCTCAATGTTATGGCTATTGCAGTCATAATATTTGGCTATAGGATTGTAATATTTCATTTTATTTGTTACTGAAGCAAGGAATACTTATTTACTAATTAATTTTCATTTAAAATAACTTGTTTATAATTGGTGTAATTTTACTATGGTGATAATCAATACTTCTCAGATTAAATAACTTGCATTTTTTACATACCTATATCCTATTTAATATACTAGGATTTTATGATATAAAATGTTGACATAATTTGATACATTTGTCTTTGAAATTATCATTGTATTCAATTTTTATCTCTAGGGCAGGGAGTCATCATTATCAAGCAATCACATTTTGCCAACTATATGGTCTGTTTCAGCGACAGTCATTCAGTCTTTTATACTTAAGTTAAATTTATAAGTATACGACCAAATCGATACTGGGTACTATCCCACAGATGTGTCAGGTCGTAAAAATAAGTAAAAAGGTATTAATCCTAGAAATACTCTTAAAACTAATGATGTTCCTTTTGTGTTCATTCTGTCTACAAGAAGAAAAAGTTTTGCGTGTATTTTTAACCGACTTCAAAAAAGGAGGAGGTTCTCAATTCGACCGTATGTGTGTTCACGGATAACTTCGTCGTTTATGAACCGATTTTAATGATTCTTTTTTTAATGGAAAGCAGATATCCCAACGGTGGTACCGTGATAAGGACACTAAGATCTGATGATGGCATCCAAGACAAATCGAGTCGAACCTTGAAGTCGGTTTTTATTTTGTTAAATTGTTACACTTGCTTTTATACAAACTAAGAATCTGATTAAAATAGTTTACTTTTAGACCGAAATGTTAATTTGTAGTAAGCTTTCTACGACCCCTGCAACCAATTTACC
The DNA here is from genome assembly GCA_949125395.1 of Diaphora mendica. Classification (NCBI taxonomy): domain Eukaryota; kingdom Metazoa; phylum Arthropoda; class Insecta; order Lepidoptera; family Erebidae; genus Diaphora; species Diaphora mendica. The sequence goes on from OX421314.1 coordinate 23,062,901, forward strand.
GCAACGTTTTAAATACTACAGTCTATTATTGCACGAGTTCGCTAACCTAGTTACTAGGCCGTTACAGGAATTATTTCAGTACCTATCAAAGGAAGGTAAGTCAAGGTTAAAGAAAATCACCATAAAACAATGTAATCACCTCACAATCGGGGCTTGCATGACTTTGCACTTTTATAACGATATTGCAATGCGGCATATAGTAACAGCAACACTGAATAATAGCTAATTAAAACTCTCCGTAGCGTTTTAAACCAAATCACACTGTGAATACTGACTATATTTCCTTGTATGTAGGATGCACTTGGGGTAATTGACACTGCTGTCTGACTAGAATTAAATGTTGTCTTCGCTTAAGTAAATTAAGGCTTTTAGCATACTTTGTTATTTATTTACTTTCTCCAATTAAAATTTAAAAGCTTTTTACAGATGAATTTGTTAAACAAATACACACACAGGTAAAGTAAACCTCTATATTTTCAACTGACTTCAAAAAGGAGGAGGTTCTCAATTCGACTGTATTTTTTTTTCACTTTTTTTTAAATGTTTGTTACCTCTTAACTTTGGACTGGGTGAACCGATTTTGATGATTCTTTTTTTATTTGAAAGCTGGTGCTTCCGAATGGTCCCATGTAAATTGGTCCAGATTGAATTCGGTTTTTTTTTGTTAAAATTTGTAATTTGGTTTAAAAATTCACAATTAACTGTGATACAGGCCGTCTAGGTCTTCTACTAATTTCGAAATATACACACATAGATACAAACCTCCATTCTAAGGTGTTGCCTATTCCAGCAGTTGACAGTTAAAGGCTGCTGATGATGAAACACATATAACAATTTTATTACCAGGCTATGGTCGTGTAGTTTTGACAAATGAAGTCACAACGTAAACAATTGAAAGGAAAGTTGCGTTTTAAGAGACAAAAGAAATAGAAATCAATCGAGAATTTAATTTCAAAGTATTTATAGCCTTAGCGTTCGATTAAAGTCGCTTTGTCTAGAAACACTAAAGATGAAGAATGCAGTCATAAAATGTGCGTCGACAGTAAGATCTATTATATGGTGCAGGCATCAAAATCAATCATCGTAAACCTGTACAGCGTAGAAAGAGGCTTTCTTCGTGTGAGAAAATGGCGGCTATAGCTGTGATAATATTAGTATTCTACATTTCTACTTACTTTACTTTTAAGACAAGATAAAAATTCATATATTTATGTAAGAATGAATCGCTTTTTCCCTTGGCCACGGAATCACGCGTGAATGGCTGGAAAAATTTTCCTAATTTTTTAAGTGTTGGATAGGTCGAGGAAGGAAAAATGTTACAAAAACCTGGAAAATTTATTCCATTTGAGTGCGGCAGACGAAGTTGCATGGACTAGCTAGTTTAGTTTAGAATTATGTTTATAGTATTTCGGAATAAACATTATGGTAATATGATATAGAATCCTTCGATCAAATATATTATAGATAGATAGATAGATAGAAAACTCTTTATTTGTACACCGTATTACAGTTTTACAAGAAAGTACAGAAAATGACAAATATATGTACAAAGGGCGGCCTTATTGCCGAAAGCAATCTCTTCCAGGCAACCTTAGGATGGATCAAGATGTATTGGAGAGATAGTAGCAGTTGACGGTGCAATAAGTTTTGAAGAATTATAATTTTCTAATGAATATAATTAGAAATACATACATATCTCCGCACATGCATATTTACACAAATATATACATTAAAATAAATAAATACATACTAATACATATCATCAGGGGAGCATACATACAATAATATAATATACACACAAGTATACATGTTATTATGTACATATTAACTGTATATCTGGTAATAAATGTATAACATAGAACTGTGCATTATAGATGCACAGTTCCATACAAAACTAAACAAAATACTGTCCACGCTTCTATACGTACTTAAGTACATGTATACCACTTGAGATACAGCGAAAAAAGTCCTGAACTGACATACAGCTTAACCTAATGTAAAACTTTAAGCAATTGACGTACGGACGGAAATAAATCCATATTAAATTCACTACATATTACCTTTTAGTTTGATGACAGGATAGGACAATAAAATTTTATGACTTTCAAAAATCAGAAATAAAACAACATATGCCCAAAAACAAGTGTATTGAAAAATTAAACTTAACGTTAACGTTAAAGTATTAATTTAATATTGAATATTCAATCAGATATTAGACCTTCTATACCTACGTGCCTGTATTTATACATATTATATTGCACTGTTCCATAAGTTGGACTATACCTAAACTGTAATCATGAAATATATTCTAACTTAAATGTTTTTCAAGATATTTATGAACGGACATACATATAATTTTAAATTTTGATAATCACGTTTAGAATCTGGTATAGACCAACATATATAAACTGTTTGCAATTTTGACAAAAATACATACATGCAGATCGAATTTATAACCTCCTTTTTTAAAGTCGGTTAAATATTCTTAGTAGATTATAATACCTACCTGTAAAGTTGGTTAGGCTGTCTTTTTTGTTCTCCTGAATTCTTTTTCTGTTATGTACATATCATCTTCACAAAAATGGTTGGAACACACCACACTAGATGCATTTAATTTATATAAATTTTGGAAAACAAAAACAAATCTTCACTTAACCTAAAAAAATAATTGTAAAGGCGACTCCATCATTATCCTACTGACTTTGTTCGCTAGCACTAGGCTTGTCTTGTTTTCTCTTATGAGCATCGCCCGTGAGTGTGAAAGGGATAGATGCGTACATTAGAAGCCGTTGTAAATCACAAATTTTATCAAAATATTCATAAAATTAGCCTTAAAGCATAACGAAAATACACCAATATGTTAGATTAAAGATAGACTTACTGAAAATATGATATTCTATCCTTCTTTTGCACTTTTAGAGTGTAATTTTTACAAGTTTTTACTACGCACTTCGGCATTGCTAATTGTGTAAACACGAGCGCGGCCACCAATCGAATGCGTGCGAAACAAGGCATATTGTTGTTTCATGCCTTGTTTTGCCGGTGCCACTTTTTAAGCGGCAACAGTGCATCTATGATATATTTGATCGAAGATAGAATCAGTATAAATATAAGCGAGTATAGAAAAAAAGAAAATGGATATCGTTAAAAAACTAATGTCATTTATTTAATTTCTTTTGCTTTTTTAGAAAATCCTGAATAAATAAATGTATTATAAGCAGTAAAAAATAGTAAAAATGTACCTCAACAATATTAAGTCGAGTCTCCACCGAACAAAAGTTGGTGTTGGTGGAACACATGTTGGTGACAAAAGTTTCTGTAATTTCCTTGTATTGGCAACAAAAATTGTCAACAAATGTTGGGAACCGTGTTTCTGTTTTTTGCGGTAAACATCAAAAGAATACGCTTGTTGCAAATATTTATTGGCTCTGTGGAGACGCTTAGTTGGAATGTTTTTCAAATTGTTGGCGACTTGGTGTAGACACAATGGAAACAAAAGTCAGCTATTTTCTGAAGAGTTGCAAACAGTTGGAAACACTGAAATTGCCAACAATTTCGGTGGATACGCGCCTTTATACCCTTAACATCAACTGTTAAATTCGGATTCTCACTATTAACCAACGAAATAAAAAGCCTTTAACATTGTTCAAACTTCGACCATTGATTTCGTTCCGACAATTTATTATCCTATTATTTCCAAAAGCTTTTATGAACACATATATATACAGTCCTTTGATAACCCATAAAATCGACCGGTATGATAATATCCGAGTTTATAGTGCAGAGGAATTCTGTAATAAATTCTAACCCTACCCGAATGCAAATTATAATGGCAGCGAGCTCTTGGAACAAAACACTGCATAAAACTAGTTGAAACAAAAGACGAATGATTTAGATTACACTTTGAGGCGATACTCATGTATTTAATGTGTGTGCATTTGTAATCGTTTTGTATGTTTGTCTTATGTGAATAGTAGTATAATAGGAATGTATTCTGGATCACGTAGGACTACAAGAACACGTAGAGTAGACCCAGAATAAAAATTTGTGGAGCACACAAGTGTTGCTCATGTGGGGACCGAACCCAAAATACTCACCGCAGTAGGAAGCGGCGGACGACCGCTTTAACTACTAGGTCATTGTTGATTCTGTTGATATTAATAAGTTTCTGTATATTTATGTGTTACAAATTACCACAGGCTATAATATTGTGTCATAGTGTTACATGTCCAAAAATTTGTTTTCAACAATATTCATTTACGTGAGATTTAGTCGATAGCAAAAAAAATATTCTAAACTGCAATTATTTACTGCCTCAAGTCAAGTAGGACCAAATGTGTCTATGATCTCCGAAATATTTATTATTATTAATGTCAGATTTTTGCCAATTGTCTTTAATAAATAAATGATTTTATGTTTCTTTTACCAATTTACCATCGAATTACGATCTGTAAATGAACACACATGCACATTCAAATTTCTTTATAGTAATATACTTCAAGGGACGGTATAATCCCGGTATGCAAGTCAGCCGTCACCTTAATACTGTAATATATGCGACTTCAGTACTCAACTATAGAGTTTGTAGCTCACAGTTTAAACACTAACTCAGAACACAAATACGTCTGTAACGGCATCGAAGTTATGTCTGGACTGAATTTACTTAAGCCGGTGTACTGTAAGCCAGTGGGCGTCGATCAACTACGTTTGTATTATGTGAAGTTTGTTTAATCTTATAGGTATTGTATATACGTGAATAATCTATCGGATTATTTTAAAATGCCCTGGCACACTTCGTCTATTATAGAGAATGAAGTACAAAATTGTCGTGGGAAAAATGATAAAAACAGTCTTAAAATAACTTTAAAAAATCGAAATTTGAACAAAAACCAACTTAATATCCATAGTACATATATAAATAAATTAATATTTTTGGACATCTAACATACAACGCAACGCCATCTAGTCCCAAGCTAAGCAGAGCTTGTATTATGTAAGCGTATTTGTATTATGTAAGTAGTAAGACAACTGATATAAATACATGTATACCAATTTTTTTTGTACATACATATGTACATATTATACATAGAAAACACCCAAACTGCGAAACAAATATTTGCAGATATATTATTATATATTATTATAATATATCCTACTAAAAGTATAAATGCGAAAGTTTGTAAGTTTCAAGTTTCACGCAAAAACTACTAAACGGATTTGGATGAAACTTTACAGTAATATAGCTTATACATCAGAATAACACATAGACGGGCAACAACTAATTTTACTATAAATGTAGTAGTTCTAAAGATAGTAGAGCCACGCTGATTTCAGCACGAACGGGCCGGCTCGACCGGGAAGGTACTACCCTCGCACAGAAGATCATTTAAAATGACAGTGTTCGTGCTGTCGTGTTTCGTTGGTGAGTGCGAGACCGGAGGTCCAATGATGCAGTAGCATCACTAGGCCGCCATAGTGTTGGTCACCATGCTGCATTGTCTGCATTCGCAGTGAGTATGGTGACCACCACTCTTGGTTTCTGCTTATGCTTTCCATCAGGCAGAGTAGAGTCAACATAAAATAAATGTCTGTCTTTCTGTCTGTTACGTTTTCACGGCTAAACCGGTGCACCGTCATCAATGAAATTTGGCTCCTGACTTTTTTCCGCGATAAATGACATGCACGCGGAACAAACTAGCTTTTTCTGGCAGAGCCGCCAGCAAAAGCTAGTTTCTTCATATGAATAAAGATTTAACACTGCTGCAATTACAGCAGATTTTGTACATATTTTCTGTCTAAATTGGTCAAAAACTTCCATTAACAAAGCCTATATCAGCCAGCCAGTCATAATATATAATAGCAATTTATCATGAAAGGGCTTGTTGAAGGAATTCATACAATAAGTACGGCACTGAACTACCCAAAAGTACAATTTTCATTCACAAAAAGGAACAGTTGATAAACCATTCTGGAAACCCAAACATATTCGTATGTTCTATCAAAATAATTCGGACAAAATCATGTATTTTTTGTCAAGGTCCGTAACAAAATCCCAATTCACAAATCACTGCGGAAGGTCTACATTGGATAGGATGTGGCGTCGCATGAAATGGTCAGAAAGTGATAATACATTTCCTTTTAGACGAACAAGAGAAAATGTCGGCAATTTCTAGCCTTAAGTACTTCATACAAGTATTTATTACTACCACTTGTAGATGAAATACTATTTGACGTAACAAATAGAGAGCTGATAATTATTAGCACGAATGTTTCAATAGTAAAAAGCAGGTAAGTGGGCGAATAAAACAAGATAGTTAGATATTTTAAAAAGTTAGTACGGAAAAGAGGCTGAAATACGTATCAAGTAATATCTATAAGTCCACTTCGAAGAGACTTCGCACTTTTAAGAGAATTTAATACTAACTAAACGAACTTTAAAAGAGGTTTGACATGAAAATTATGCTTGAAACTAAACATACTTCAGAAAAGCTAAAAATATTGAATTTGGAACTTTTAAACTAGCCAGTTGTTTGTTGTTAGACGCCATTTGACAGTTCACCTTCTTGTTAGAAAAAAAAAACAAATTATAACGGTTTTACAACCACAACACGGTAAGCCCGTATTATTTATTGGACAAGCTGGCAGCTGCCCACGCATTGAATATAATTTAAAGATTAGAATTTCGCTCAATTTCATTGTGGTGAGTTTTGTGTTCAAAATTTATTATTTTTTGAATAGACCGGATGCGGCATCATTACAATGGTGTATTTTTATAACAAACAGCAACCTAAGGGGGATAAAATGTGCAAATCTCGAGATACTAATGATTACCAGTAGTTTTATCATGACGAAAAAATATACGTGAGGGACAGGGGCCCTAGCCAAGTTGCAAGCATTTCCAATCGCTTATCTTTCTGCAATCGCTGACGCTTTGTCTTGAGTAATTTTAGAAAGCGATAACTTGGTAGCCATGATGACACAAATGATTCAATCGCTCGTTCTACAATTTAGGTGGAAAAAACCTAAAATATAGTCTATGGTCTATCCATCGAAACGCTATAGTAGTCATGGTAACGTTGACATTGTTAATCAACAATTTTTATTGTTAATTTTAGTTGGCTGAATTTTAAAAAGTAATTAAAATAAGGCATAAGTTCTATTTGTAAATGGTTTATTATAATATCACAGTGTGAAATGTTGTTTTAACATTTTTGTGACTTGGAAACATAAAGATCCTGCTTGAGTATAAACTTACAATAAATGACGTGATACCTCTTACAGAATGGAATCTAGAGCCAGACAGAACAAACCCAGGGCAATTCCTCGTTTTATTCGAATTCATGGAAAGGTGTGTAAATTATTAGTTATTCTTTGTTGTATGAAAGTATCGCACTCTATCGCTTGATTATCACATTTAGTTTTCTACGACACAAAGCATATATTATACAACAGCTTACTTCGTAGACAAAAACAAGCACTATAAAAATTAATCAATAAGTCATCTATAACTTTTGTTGTACCCATGTAATATATATAATGGTGATAAACTTCATTTAAAAATTGACATGATGAGTCATATATTTTCATTGACTCATCTTCCACAGCTTTTAATAGTCCACTGTTGGACATAAGCCTCTCCTGTAATGGGAGACATTATTCTAGCAATGAATGTTTAATACATAGATATGTTTTAATATGTGTGGTCAGACTAAAACCAAAAAGAGAGCCCTAGCAAAAAGCGGTGAAGCTTTCAGGACTGGTGGTGGTCCTAGCAGCAGGCAAACACTTACTGCTTTAGAAGAGAGGCTGTTGGGTTTGATTGCTGAAGTAGTACTGTACAACAACATTGTCCATTCTCTGCCCCAGATTATGGTATCTTATAGTCTGTTTGTTGTGACTAATCTACAGAATGAGTGGACTGATTTTCACATAACCGTTAATAGCAGGAAGGTACTTCTAATTTAATTAATTAATAATGTATTTTCAGCAACATCGGGGGCTGCTTGTTAACTGCCCCCTCCCTCTGGAGAAGTTTGATGGCATATCAGTCAGCAGCAGTCAGCAACACGTAGCCTAGTGTGTCTATGGCTCAAAGGGCTCCACAGCGCCAATGACATTGAGTGAGTTCGTGGCCATAGAAAATAACCGGCTGCAACCAAAGGCAGACCGGCAAAAAACTTGGATGTGAGGAAACTGGAAAGGAGGCAATTAGCATCCCGAAGAATTGAAGTGAAAGATAGATCCAATTTTAAATGCACTGTATAACAGAATTTTCAATAAACAGAATATAATTTTAATTGTTTTGCTGATATTTCAGAAAAAATAATAGAAACTTTACCACAGTAGAGACCATCATCATTATCATGATAATGATAGTGGTCTTAATTGTGGGTTACTAATCTATTCCTTCAGCTACATTAAAAATTATTGATAATAGAAATACTTTATGTCAATAACTACATAATATTTTGTAATGTTTCTACTGGGTAAATAACCATACACTGTAATAATAAAGCCATTTAATAATTGTTTTAACATCTGAGTAACAAATAGACTTATAGAAAATATAAAAAGTATAATTTATAATCAGGAAATTTGAAATAAAATACTTAAAATCACGCATATATGATTCAGCTCTACTAGAAGACCAAATATGTGAAACATGTGTAGCTCCACCAAACTTTGCATTCACATTAAAAATTCACATACTACTATTACAAATCTGAAAATCAAATCAATATAATGAAGTGACTTATCAGTCTCTTACATGCTATACCCTATAAATAAAAATAATCTACCATTTGAACATTCAGTGAATGATACTCTTTTCTGTTGAAATATACATGCTCTTCAGTAATGGGTTTTACCAAAGCTACATGTGTAGTACAATCTATGCATCCAATTACACCAGGCAAACCAAATCTTCTTTGGAACCTAGTGAAATAAAATTACCTATATGTTTTTACATGGTACACATTCATTTAAATATAGTTAGCTTGTTAAGATGGTACTCACTTTTGTTTTAAGCTGTTCTCTCTTGTTGTGTTATTGGAAACCTAATCCATTTTGCCATGATAGCAGTGTGGTTCAAAGCATCAACAACTTGTCTGATGCACCGACTAGCTGTCCGTTGAGCATGATGCTGAGTGTCACCAACAATTCACTGATAGGATCCTGTGGCTAGGAAACTAAGAGCGCGTAATACCTATAAAAACACAAACATTATGAAAAAGAATGATAAAAATGCACCTGACAAAAGTAGTCAATACTGCAAAACAATCAGATTATTAACTTACCTACCTTAACTTTTAGAGGAATCTCGTTGGTCCCCTTTAGTGATTACTTGTTTTGGCGATCTTGACAAAGGGCTTCGAAAGCTTGACTTGTCTATAATAGCCGGAATTGCTCCACAAATAAAGTGTCCGGCATTTCGCGGAATGTATCGTTGCACTGACGATTAATGTCTTTTTCTACGTCTAAGCCATACTTCCTCATCACGAGCGCACCACAACATATTTACAGTATGCATTTTAAAAGTTCTAATTATCTTAAGCAAAGTAAATACTTCTCGGTGGTCATATTAGACTGTTTAGCTGTCAAATAGACGCCATTTAAATAGCGATAACTATAGATATTTGAAATCGCTTTGTGATCGTTCAAACGCATGGATATCGTTTCGTTTGCGTTTGTCAAAAGTGGAACTTGGCTAGCGTTTGTATGGGATTTGGCGTCAAATTTGTAGAAACGAATGGAAACGATCACATTCCATTCCATCACTACGAACAAATGTCAGCTTGGCTAAGACTTTTCTAATGGAACTAAGTCACGTGATCCAAACAAAATATTAGCCAATGACACACGAGAATCTTATGCGTTAACGATTGCAGAAAAACGAACGCTTGCAACTTGGCTAGGGGGGCAGAAATTGTACTCTTACCAGATATTAATAACACTGGACATTTAATCAAACTAATAACATTAACTCACAATAAATGCTTGATTAACAATGAGTAATCAAAAAGATTCACGATTGCTTTTAATAAATATGAGTTTATACCTATAACATGTTTATATATTTGCGCAAAAGACTATAGATATAATACAGGACACTGGTTGAGTATTTTAAATAGCTGTAGATAATTGAACCTATACTCTAAAATAAGTACCAAGTAACATTAAAAAAAAAGATAATTGACGAGGAGTGGAGTTCACCTGTTCTTCCAAACCAATAATTAAAATCCCAAACATTTTCTCTCGTAATAATAAAAAGAGGTAATTCCGCTTAGTTAATTTTCATTTTCAAAACCAATCCTATCAATTTCCTTTAAACTTTAATTACTATACGGTATGACCAAATGACTATATTGACTACACGTTTGGCCTAGTGGTTTAACGGTCACCACGCCGTTTCCTACTTCGCCAAGTGTCGTGGATTCAAATCCCACGTAAGACAACACTTTGTGTGCCCCGCAAATTGTTGTTCTGAGTCTGGGTGTTCTTTGTGTCCGTTTCATGTATGTTTGTAAAGTCCCTCGCGACACAGGATTTATTCCTAATGCGAGAGTTGTGTTTAAAAAAAAAGAAATGCTTAATCAAAACCTTGACACACTAATAAACCGTAAGAGAGATTAGAGAAGATTAGAGAGATTTAAGAGTGCATCAAACTTTTATGATGTAAATCATTTATGGAAAAACCTTTACAAATAGCAATGTGTCTACGAAATAGTTTACTCGCAAAGGTCTCTAACATTAATTTATAGCTGAGTCTACGTTCGAATAAATCTGAATCACTCACACTCACTCACATACTCATTTCGTCTGATTAACTGTGAAATTAAATCGAAAGAGAACCGACAATGTATCTTAACTACAGTAGATTAGAGATACGTATGTTAATTCAATTTCCCAATAAATAATGTCTTGATGAATAACTAAAGTCGTTTGTAGAAGGGGTCTACTATAAGTGGTCGGTGCAGTCGTATGTGGCACATTATATATATGTGGTTCACTAATCTGTTTGACATTTAGTCGTAATATAAACGGCATTTAGCATTAGCTCGAATGAGCGGGCCGTTTGCCAAACTGTGATAATTATTATATCGTGTTTAATTTTGTGTTTCGACGATCAATTTATAGATCTAGGAGGCATCTCTACTAATTCGTAGAAATCTACGGATTCTAGTTAATAAGTTATTTTGGAACAACAAAAAATGTACTTGGATGACAAATTACAGAGTTCATTTCAGTTCATATATAGCACAATAAACCGCAATTTTCAACCTTTTTGCTAGTACTATTAGGGTTCATTTTGATGATAATAAACGCATACAGATCGCTTCTAGTAAAATATTAATTTCACACAATGACAACACTAGAGAATAATCTATGAGCTGCGGGGCCTTTTGTTGAAGCTTGGACAGATAACTTTCTATAATGTAATGTCTGTAGATAATTTCAAATTACTTCAATCAGCCGTAAATCCGGATGATAAGCAGATTGAGTAGAACCCCATAGACAACTTTAAAACAATTAAAAACTATTAGGTATATACATGTAGGTATATTTATCGATTCGGTATATTTAGTGTCTGTTCAGACACAGCGGAATCCGCTCGGATTCAATCCGCGCGGTTAGACCGCGCGGATCTTATTTACATAAGCGCCGATCATTCGTTCAGACATGTGCAATATGCTTGCAGGAAGTTTTAATAAATAAATAAAATGAATATGCGCGGCCGCCGCGCGGTTCTATTTACTCGATATAACCTAGAGGCGTTCAGTTGCTACGCGGAAGCCCCACGTATTGGACGATGACAATGGATCGATTCGACACCGAGATAATTATCGACGAAGTTGAGAAACGACTAGCTTTGTGGGACATGCAGTGCGCAGAGTATCAGTAAAATTTAAAAAACGGTGCTTGGCAGGAGTTAGTGGTCATTTTTGGCGAAAGCGAGGATTCGTTAGAAAAAAAAAGCAGAGGCAAAGTTGAAATGAAGCGGTTGTCACCCTAACCCCACTCCTCACACTTACCGCGCGTTTCTGAACACTTTTCGATCCTCGCGGATTGGAACCGCGGGGTTCGCATCCGAGCGGTATTCCGCCGTGTCTGAACAGGCACTTATCGGTAAGGTCACTTTCGTTGAATCAATATAAAAATATAGTATAATAATAATTAACTTAGGCACGCCAGCAAAATAGACATTTAAAAAAGACGTGGAAATCGTTTAGGTACTTTCGGAGTTCATAGCGAGAAAAAACGTGATACGATAATTATGCATAATACGTAGATTAAGGGCATAACCTATCAAGAATTTAGTTTACAGTAATAACTCATACTACTAACTTATCTCCTCTACATGAAACTACTACAAATTTAATCTTAGTTGAACAAAAACTTAAAAATCCTTGTAATAAATTTACCACCTAGGTTCTATAAGCATGTAGATATTGTATATTATTGCTTATTCTTCTTATCAAAACATGCGATCGAGACAATAAAACGTGGCAAAACAAAGCACGCAAACTTCATATAAATACCCACATACAACTTACAGCAATGCGTTTGCTTCCAAAATATGAACGTGTTATTTTAGTTTCTACTGCCATCGTAATATGGGTTATTGTGCTACGAAGGGTACGATTACGTGTTAGTAGATGATAAAATCATGTTGGAATACAATTAGATATCGAAGAAATAGCATTGGAAGCCAATATATGCTTTAAAATTATATGATTGCAGTATTACGATTATATAATAATATGCTAATTTCATTATTTGCATATGAACGACCTTAATCTAATTTTATGCAAATACATCAGGTATCAGCTACCCTAGTTTCTACAGCTACCGTAGTAGCTGGTATTACCGTCGACTAAAGCAACCATTAGTAGTCGCCCGTAGTGCACCGGTAGCACTGTCGCTCGTAGTACGCCGGTAGCACTGTCGCTCGTAGTACGCCGGTAGCACTGTCGCTCGTAGTACGCCGGTAGCACTGACGCTCGTAGTACGCCGGTAGCACATTCGCGTCGCCCGTAGTACGCGAGTAACACTATCGCCCGTAGTTCGCCGCTAGCACTGTCGTTATAACTACACAGTGTATGTGTATGGCATGCTACTAGGGACAGTACGTAGTACTATCGTACGCTGGTAGTAATTGACTCCACCAGTAAAAATACATATTGCCAACAACACGTTCTAAACTGTATTCATATTCTTAGTTTTCTTTTAAAACGCAATGCTAAATGACGTATATCACAGCTGTCTAAGAAATCTACATTAAAAACGAAAAACGACAGGCGAGTATAAATGTGAATATGCAATGAAAATGTCGCTTTCAGGTATTGAAATATCAAGACTAAGAAATAGGGCATGTACTGCTGTGAAGAAAATTGGTATCGTTAGACGTAAAAGTGACATGGAAATATATTTTCCAATTCATCATTGTTCGAAGAGTATATCTATCTTTCTAGCCTTTGTTATTCCCAAAATTATTAGGGATTGGCTATTAGTTTAACCGGTTTTACCTGAATATACGTATACGTTGTTGAAATTAAGAATGGTGTCCCATCCATTGACTGACCTGGTTAAGGCTGCTTAACTTAGCAATATGCTAACCTACTCGGTTGCTGCCTAGTCACGAGCATCTCAGGTTTTATAATTATGTTCATGTCTAAACATACGTGTGCACTTTTCATACACACGCTCTGCCACTAGATTACAAGAAAAGCAGTTATCATGTCGTTTATAATCCTAAAGAACCTGAAGATATATGGAGCACATCACCATAAAAGTCCTCGATAGATTTTAATTGAACTCTCAGTGTGACCTAAAAGCTTTGAAAACTGAATGCTGCCTGAAGTGAATATATCTACAGACTTATATTTTTTGATCGAAGATTAACAGATGGGTGATGTTGATATACTTATACAAACTGCCTCGTTGGTCTCGCGGTTGTCGTGTGCGACTGCTGATCATGAGGTCTCGGGTTCGATTCCCGGGTCGGACCAAATATTTGTATGATCTACAAATATTTGTTACCGGAGTTTGGGTGTTTTCTATGTATAATATGTATGTATTTACAAAAAAAAGTATATATGTATTTGTATCAGCTGTCTAGTGCCCATAACACAAGCTCTGCTTAGCTTGGGACTAGTTGGCGTTGTGTGTTAGATGTCCGAAATATTTATTTATTATTTATATTATACTTAAAATAATGTGTGATTTCTTATGGTTTAGTTGGAAACAAGCAAATGGTTAATTAGGTCGATTGACATCACCTAAGATAAGATAAGGTGGCTACCGAAGACCAAAGGAACGAGCAGACGTATCGCCTGATGGTAAGCGATTACCGCCGCCCATGGACGCCTGCAACACCAAAAGCGTCACAAGTGCGTTGCCGGCCTTTTGGGGATGGGGGGGGGGGTAGGGAATTGGGGTACGAGCCTCCGGTATCCTCACGCACTCGGTGAAACACAGCGCAAGCACTATTTCACACCGGTTTTCTGCGAGGCCGTGGTATCACTCCGGTCGAGCCGGCCCATTAATGCCGAAGCGTGGCTCTCCCACGGTTATTTACTAATCATTAAAGATTGATACTCTATCTTTCCACCTTATCCAAGTCATTATTCTTATTATTTAATTCTAAATCATAAATCTCTAAACGGTATTACTACAACTAATAATGATAAAAAAGAGTAATTAATATTCCAATTAAGTTTCTACGAAAACTCTTCTTAAGGTGAAGACATTGTATTTTCTAGTTATTTTTATTCATCGAGTAAATGATTTCTCAGAATATCGGACTCGTTAACAGCTAAGCTTTCAATAGATACTAAGCGTGGCCAATTTCTATAATGAAATATAGAAAATCTGTATAATTTTGTAATATAATTTATACTGATAGCAAAATAGATCGCCTCGTATTGTTGTATACAATATATTTTCACACAATGTACATACGTACACATCGAGATCAAATAAAATATTACAGCTATACATTAAATAAACAGCGAAAGTATTCAAGATGATGTACACTAAATAGGAGAGCTTTTGGCACCGTGAAAAACCCCCCTCAAAAGTACTTGCTGAAGATCATATGGCAACTCACTTTTTTTTATATACGAGCCTGCCAAAGTGACTCTTCTCTGCCTGATGGAAAGCATGAGCAGAATCCAAGAGTAGTGGTCACCACACTTGTTAATATAATTGCGACTGCAGACAATGCAATAATGCAGCATGGTGTCCCACAGGATGGCGGCCTATTGAGTTGCTCTTTACTCATGACCATAGACATATAAGAATAGACCGCGGAAGTGGGCGTGATATGCGATAGCTCGATAAAAAGAGAACGCACCAATAAAGGCCCCCTCTGTCTCTTTTTAGTTGCGACTGCGCATCAATGAAAACACGCTATCTATATATATCCTTGACTGAGCCTATACATACATAAGTACACACCCTAAACAAGGACAGAGAGGGCATTTTTTATTGCGTTCTCTTTTTATCGAGCCTTATACAATTAAGTAAATTAAATACATTGTGCATTTAATATAGATAAAAATAGCCCTTTACAGTATCTAATTTAAATGAATATATTCGAAGATATTACAGATTTAAAATGCACGAATCGTGTCGTCGGCGGGGGCATCTGAAATCCACCCTTGCGAAGCCGGGGCGGGTCGCTAGTTTAATATAAATTCAAAAATGTCTTGATCCTGAAACCTAGTATGAATTAAACAAACTAATTAATTGTTCTAATTTCTTTCTAAAGGTTAAATTTATACTAATTAAAGAAGAAGGCCCCTGTTATTACCCAAAACATTTAATTAAGGCAACACTGTTAATGTGAAGCTGAATATTGTTGATTGGAGAATAAATAAGGCGCTATCTTAAAGATGTGTCTTTACATAACTTACCGATAATATTTATTTATTGATTTTATTAATTCTTTATTGTACACACAAGATAACATGTACAAAGGCGAGCTTAACACAAACCTAATTTATATTGTAGATAGAATAATTTTAAGGTTAACATCTTCCCAAAACTAAAAGCCACAACACGTAAAAGATACAACTTAACTCACCCAACCAACGTATTCACTTGGTTTCCTCGAATGATTGAATTCATAGTGGCCGCATGATCCTAAAACTCACATTAACACTAAACGCTTTTATTATAACTGTTCCCCAGATAAATTTGATTGACTAATACATCCAGTAATAATTGATAAAAACCGTTTAACACCATACATTGCATACAAGTTTATATTGGCGCCCAACGTGGGGCCATATCAAAAAAATTAAGCTGCCGACAATTTAACAGCCATTTATTTAGATATTTATAAATCCGTTTTCAGATCAAAATTCCATATCGGTGCTACTAACCGACTTTTAAAACTTGTATCCTTATAGCTTTTGAAGTTAAAATTAAAAAGCTGTTTGTTGTAATATATTCTTAGAGTGTAAAAAATCAAATTCCTAAAGAAATAAATACGGCCTACTTAGTCCGCAGTTATTTCTCTAGAAATTTGTGGACTCCGTACCTTTCCCTTGTCCCCGAGATGGCTATTCAAATTACTCAGATTATTCAACTCACTACCCTACTATAAATCGAAAGGTAACTTAAAATTGATTGAATTCGTTGTCATGAAGCAAACAGGAGTACTTCGTAATTAATGATGATTGGAATAAGAGGTCGTGACTTTTATTGTTGGATATTTATTTATTATATTTAGCTTACGGCTTGCTTAAATGAAAATTCTGTCCAGAAATTACATTCATTCTACAAAGAGTCCTTGCGAACACAAGAAGACCTATAGTTTTTGTTCTGTATTATAACAACTTAGGTGAAATTGGCTTTGACAGTTCACTAGTCAGGACGTCAAATGAAACAAATAAATTTTATGTGACTTAAATAAAGGGATCGTTTTTTGTTTTTTCGAAAGACGGTCCCCATTTCAATTCATCCACATTTTTTACATTTTTATCATTAATTTCATCACGACGAAGACTTGAAGAGTCGAAGACTTAAGATTTAACGATTTTAGATTCTTAACTTTAGCAGAAATAGCTGATACGGCTGGTTGCCATTTCATTGAAAGAAGAATACTTATATAAAATGTGTTGGATTTTACATTAATAAAATTATCAATAATGAATCATTTCAACACATGTTATATACAACGCAGTATATACATACCTTAATAAAGTGTTCTATCGAAGGGAATTTGTTTACAGTCTGGGTATCACAAGAGACTTAATTATGATCAAAATTTATATCTACCTGTAGGCAGGAAATAATTTAATTTAAATGGAAATTGTGGCCTGACGTCAGTGACTCAATTTTGATTTATATAGTGTTCGTAATCTAACAATAGAAAGTGATTTTGGAGAAATTATAAAGTTTGCTTTTTACCTGACTATGGTGAAGCCAAATGGGTAATATTTTTCTCAGTCTATCTATGTTTGTATCCACCGTAGCACGTAAACTACTAAACCGATTTTGATGAATGAGGTGTCAATAAATTACCTCTAATATTTTGTCAAAAGTTTTTACGTAGTCAGGTTATACATTTTTTGATACATTTTCTTGTTTATTTAATTGTTGATTCTTTTAGAACATAGTACAGTTTTTTTTATGTATGGCCCTGCCCAAGTGATTCTACTCTGCCTAATGGAAAGCATAAGCAGAATCCAAGAGTAGTGGTCACCATACTCATTGCTCGTGCAGACAAAGCAACAATGCAGCATGGTGACCCACACTTTGGCGGCCTAGTGATGCTTCTGCATTATTGAGCCTCCTGCATTATTTACTGGAGGAAATCTTATCAGACTACATATTATGCAGCTTTAAACCTTAAGTTCTCAATTCGACCGTATATGTTTTTTTTATGTGTGTTCGCGGATAACTTCCTCGTTTATGAACCGATTTTAATGATTCTTTATGGAAAGGAGATACACCAACGGTGGTACCATGATAAGGACACTAAGATCTGATGATAGCATCCAAGAGAAATGGAGTCGAACCTTAAAGTCGGTTTTTATTTTGTTAAAATTTTACTTGTTTTTCTTATAAGGTCGATATGTTATACATATTTGAATTGCCAACCTCATTGGTCTTCATCAATTAAGTAACATAGAGAAAGTGCCATGCTCCAAAAGTGTCATATTCTGTAAGACATAAGCTTGTAAGTATTAACAGTGTGATAGGCACAAGCAGCAATATATAAAAGGCATCGAAAATAACTAAATTGCCATATGTCGCAATAATTATAAAACAAACATAACAAATACCGCTAAAATGCTTCAATGTACCGTTAAAATGGGCCATAATAAAACCAAATTAAATATAATTCTTAATTATAATGAAATAGGAGTTTTGACCTTTTGAATATTTAAACAAAATCTACATATAATAATGTATGTTTGTGTTTTATTCAGTTTACCGATTAGATATAGATAGAAGATATGGTCACTTTGCGTACCATGTTGTTTGTACTATTTCTGAGTAATGAAAAAACAAATTTTGCTTTTACAGCAAGCGTAGCAGCGGGCAGAAGTTAGTTGGTAATAAAATTTAATACTGATACTTACAATATTATTATAAATACATAGCTTATGTAAAGAGCATTAAGAAGCCCTCGGCGTACTTAATTCTATTAAGTGCTTAAATTTTTCATATTTTCATTACTTAAAAGGTTTGAGTAAAATATCAACCTTACAGCTTCTTATATTTTTAATCTTAAAAAATCAACATTATTTTACTTGTACGTTAATAGCGGTGATTTTTAAAACGACTACAAAATTTTTTTACGATGTTCACTTTTTAACCCCCGACGCAAAAAGAGGGGTGTTATAAGTTTGACGTGTCTGTTTGTCTGTCTGTCTGTGGCACCGTAGCTCGCGAACGGATGAAGCGATTTCAATTTAGTTTTTTTTGTATGAGAGGTTAGATACGTGCGAGTGTTCTTAGACATGTTTCATGAAAATCGGTTGAATCGTTTAAAAGTTATGGGGGTGAAAGTGGGGAAGAATAACGAAATGTCTGCAAAAATATCATTAGCGTATGATTACTCGATTAAGTGCTTGAGTAGGGGGTTTTTTAAATTTTGAATTTAATGTTATCGACTAGGTATGTTTATTACCAATGGACTTCAAAAAAAAAAGAATAATTGCGTCAAACTGAGAAGGTCCTCCTTTTTGTGCCATTAACGATTGAACCACCTGATCACCGAAGGAGGCGTACTTTATGCCTGCTTAGAGCTTAGAGCCAAGAAGAATTTACTCTCTAATAATGAATAGGCCGTAAAAGTGTTAGAAGCTGCGTAGCCAAATACCAATTTAACATCCCGTGACGTATCATGACTATGGTCTTGGAACTGGAGGCGATGAAAGTATTCATAAGATGAACGCTACGGCTCTGTGTATTTAAACACAATTATGTACATTATTTTTAAACGAGTGGCGCAAAAACATTCCTAAGACAGGCGTAAACTGAAAATGACTGTCAAAAAATCCTTTGACAGTGGTCTGACTGAATAATTGTCGTCAGAAGAAA
Organism: Diaphora mendica; assembly: GCA_949125395.1. Taxonomy (NCBI): domain Eukaryota; kingdom Metazoa; phylum Arthropoda; class Insecta; order Lepidoptera; family Erebidae; genus Diaphora; species Diaphora mendica. The sequence goes on from OX421314.1 coordinate 23,082,461, forward strand.
TGGAATCACACTTCAATTTCTTGGTTAGTAATAACTGATACTTCAACGTCATAATAATTATCAGAATAAATAAAAGTGGCTTACTTAGCCCTTTAGAAATATAATTTATTTTCATGTTTATTAAGTAATCTTGGGTTACTCTTAGAAAATGGCTCAAAACAGTTTTAATAAACTTTTAAGAGTTTTCAAGTACCTACTATTGAAGTCGCTCCTAATATTTAATTTATTAAGATAGTTTTTTTATTCGTTCTGTAGTTTATCAAGATGAAACTGAGTATTATTATAATTTTATTAAGAGTACCTATGTAAGAAAAATTTCAATGAATGCAAATCATTGACTATGACTGCACGGTTGGTCTAGTGGTTTAAGCGGTTGGTCCGGATGTGTTAATGTCACCAGTTCCCGGATCCCTCCCGTCTCAGGCGCAGAGTGGCACACCGAGTGGTTTTAGTCGGTTCGATTCCGACACACCGCCCCGCCGCCAACCCCGGTGGAGTACGGCCCGAAAGTGGTTTAAGCAGTCGCCAAGCCGCTTTCAACTGCGCTAAGTGTTGTGGGTTCAAATCGCACCTGGAACAACACTTTGTGTGATCCACAAATTGTTTTTCTGAGCCTGGGTGTTCTTTGTGTCCATTTCATCTAGTCTGTAAAGTCTCACGCGACACAGGAAATGCGGGAGTTGTCATTAAAAAAAACTTATATCCTGTAATCAAATATCAAATAGTCTGGTATCTAAATTTATGAAAGAATAATAGGATCTAGTCTTAAAATGATTCAACAGACTTACTAATTTAGCCTAACTTTTTTACTAAATGGCTAACATTTAGTAAAAAAGTGAACATAACAAGTTTTGGGATTGATACCCAGCTACTTTGAGCATGAAGGAAGGATCTACTGTCTACAGCTAAGAGGAACACCTTTTTGGTCATCTGCAACTCCATAATCACCAGTGTATAGGCTGAATCTGAGTAGGTACCTCAGTGAGAAGAGGAGAAAAGAGGCCCTCTAGTTTCTTTTTAAGTATTAACTGTCAAATGACTGTACTCTGCTTGTAGAAAGCTAGAGTAGAATCCAAGAGTGGTGGTCCCTATCCTCAATACAAACGTGGACAATGCAGTATGGCGGCCTAGTAAAATGCTTTTTCGTGCTCCACATAAAAGACATTGATGACTTCACTGACATAGGTGTTAACTACATAGGTCGTAGGGTAAGAAAGTTATATTTAAATCAATATATAGGTATATTAAGGTAACAACCCAACCTTCTGAATTACACTATTAAACATATGCTTCTACCAAAAACTGACAGTATCAAAACCTAATTCAAACAAAAGATATTTCAGTTTTTTACAAGTCATAGCTGTAAAATTATCCGCACATTTCTTACCCAATAAGGACGAAACCTGTCGTGTTCCTCTCCGACACCCCGTCGAGCCCAATACAAGCTTTAATTACCTCACTTTAGACTCTTAATTAAATCCCCCGGTGACACGTATATTCATTCAAAAGATTTATTTATCATATTAAGCCGGGTTTCCTGAGCCTCGTTCTCACTCACTCCTGTTCGTTCGGCCTTCACCCGGCATTAGATATAATGCCGTGGATGTACATGCGATTTGACATCGTTTAATGTTTATTTAAGATGCTAAAACAACTATCAAATATTATTTTTCTTAAAGAAAATAACGAAACTAACGAAAATAAAGAAAATAAGCTAAAGTTTATGAACTACATTTTATAAATGCAACGTCATCTTCCCTTGTATGGTATAACAGACTTGGTATGATAGTTAGGTCCTACAAAACGATTTACACTGTTTCTAGATTTTTATCATTAAGCCGAGACTTTTAAATTAAACTAAAAAATTGACACGAGACAATTTCATTGAACAAACATTAATTACGAAACGCCGCAATGAAAATAATATCCTAGTAAATTATGAATTCAAATGCACATGTGTCCATTCAGTTTTAATTTTATTGGATGGTTCTTGGTGCCTGCTTCATTAGGTGTTATTTTACATTTCTCAGATCCTATTTTATACTTCACTACTTACTTCCATTTCCAAGCTACAACAATGTCTCGTACAAACTCGATGTCACATTCTCTATCCAATTACCTGAAAAATACAAACATCACATTACTAACAAGCAGTCAGGAAAGCATGCAAATCAATCACCATGGCGCACTCGTTGACATTCGAGTACAGGAGGAACGCAGACTGTTTGGCGAGCCCGCCACTCCAACTGAATTCTAAACTGGTCAGAATTATATGCGTTCGCGACGGCAACGGCCGAGGCAAGCGACGACGATGCCGCATGCGAAATTAGCCTCATGTCGTTACCCTGCCGAGAGCGAGCCGCCTCCGCATCGCGCGCATTAAATTATTTCGAGAACAGTTCCACATGCTCTTTCGCTAAACTTTACACGTTGTAAACATAACGCTCTCTCACGCGATGTGATTCCACTACAATTAGTACGAACGTATCCAGACCGAAATTATAGCGTTTGTTTTATTGCCATGCGTTCAGTGCACATTCTTGTTGACAATGGAACGATAAATAACGTCGCCATCGCAGCGGCCAACTTTCAAGAACAAATGCCAATGCGACGCTTAATGCTGTATTATCGACAAAATCTCATATTCATTTTAATTGTATCATGGACACGCTATATTGTTACAGCGTCACCTCATAGCAACTGTCAAGTTCGTGTTCATTTATAGGTATTCGATGCAGGAGACGGTACGGATGATTTTTTTGAGCACCGAACTGTATGCAAAAAAGTTAACTAAGTGAGGCACGCAGATTTGTAAAGAAACAACAAAATTGGAACGCAGCAAGTTTCAAAACGGGTTCTGTTCATGAGAATGCACGCTAATGTATGCGGCATAAGAACACAAGGCGATGTCTGCAACCGCACAAGCCGCGCCTTGTCGCGCTGTTACTAAATTAATATGTGCTTATCCATAAGCCCCTTTTTATTTTACAACTTTGTATTGAAAAAAAACATGAAAACATCAGAAGACGATGAATAATACAGAGGGTTGTTGCAGCTAAGTATTGATAATGATTACGATGTCTATAATGACAGCTGCATGCATGCACGAGCCCGCATGCAACAAGAGTTTGGTTCGTTAGAGCTACGGATTTAAAATAAAACTCTTCGCAGTGAGAACAAAAAGAAAAACTTGCGGTACCAAGCCGGCGCTTGACCTGAGAGCTGAAATGACATCAGCTTGCTGAACAGCGCTTCTAAAATGATCCTTGCGAAATTGTGACAAGACATAATTTGGCGAATCGCAAAACTCTCTTATAACATTTTAGTTCCAAGTTCTGCTTTGGCGTTTTATTTCAATTGTCTCTGCGGGTGGATTGCCCTATTTCGAGAGTGCATTCGCAAACAATTTTCGCCTTATAACATTCAGTGCACTTGTAATTACCGCACCAGCCAGCGCGCTTATAATGTACTCATATTTAAAGTCCAAATAATAATTAATGGTCGCACGCTAGATGGACCGGCTGTGTGCCAATTAAAATGGTATTGTTCGTGTAACGTCAGTTTTATCAATTAATATTATCTACGGACAGGAGGGGACAAGTGCTGTTCTGTCGTTCATTAAAAGCTCTTTATCTGTGGTCGCGATCAAGTAGATATCAAGTTAAAAAGCTCCGGTCGGTTTAATGAACGGTAATCATGTTACAGGCGAGGGCTGTCGTCCGTTGATTGAATAAAATTAGTTGTGATTGTAGATCAGGTTACCGCACCGATTTCGCACTCGTAACTTTTTCCTCCTGCCAGACGCAGCGGCGCGTCACTCAATAATAACATCTTATAAACTCTTATAGCTATATTATACAAATTGGTTCGTATATTATTCCTTTGATGAGAATTAAATTGCAATAGTTATGTGAGCTTAATGTTGCACATGATTTGGAAGATCGCCCGCTGGACTAATTAAGCTTTTGTTAGCATAAAATACACGAAGGAAGCCGTACTGTTAGAAGAATAACTTTACTTTTTTAAGAAAACTTTCGTTTCACCTTTTTTTAAAGTAGCCTAAGTTACTCCTTATATCATCAGCTACCTATCAGTGAAAGTCCCGTCAAAATCGGTCCAGCCGTTCCAGAGATTAGCCGGAACAAACAGACAGACAGACGGACAGGCAGACAAAAATTGTAAAAATGATATTTTGATACATGTACCATGAATACATACATATGCATTTAGTAAAAAGCGGTTATTTTAATATTACAAACAGACACTCCAATTTTATTTATTTGTATTGATGTATAGATTATTTATTTAGGCATCACCGGTACATTTATTTTCAAATTGAATTTTAGCTACAAAGAAGACCTAACATTTATAATTGAATAGGGTTTGATGTTCGGCCATGAAACTGATATTTACGCTTGTACAAAGTTCGATCGAATTCCTTTTGAATAACTATGTTGTTTAAAGTTGGAAAGGTTTAATGAAATAATTGGAAAACTTTCCTAAATCCGATCGCTGAAATCCTAAAATATGCCTCGTAATCCACTACAGTCTTTTGCATGACTGAGCAATTAGAGCTTTTATCGCCTATCGAGTATATTAATATTATACACGTGTGTTAAAAAATACTCTAAAATAGTCATAACATTATAGGTTGTATTTAAATAATGTTCCTTTGAATAGCTTATTATAAATATACTTCTGAAGGGTAAATCCTTTTATCGCGTGTTTACAGTTTAGAATGAACACAATAAAGTTCAGGCTCCAAAAGTATCTGTGAATTACACAAACGAAAAAATATTTCTTGAGGCTTTTTAGTACATTATATTTTTGTTTTTCAAATTACCATAGAGTCAAGAGCCACCTTCTTTAACCTCGAGACTCCGTGCATTCGATGAAACTAAATTACAACTAATAGTGACCCCGTAGGTAGATTTTACACGTCCGTACATGTGCAGCATAAACTTACATCTCCTAAATTTTACAAGAACACAGCCATAATGTTATAAAAAGATAGGAAACATAAGTAGCGCTCTGTTAACAAACACTATTTCCACACCAATATCGCGAAATCGGACGATCCTAAACAAAACATGCCAAAATATACTCAATAACTATTTCCATAGACGTTAATATTGTTTAAACATCGTATTTTAAAGAGTCAGACGTTCGGTTCTTGAATAAAAGCTGAACTAATCAGCTAACAGCTTCGAACAAGACCGGCCATAAAACATTCAATGTCCATCATCAGTGTATTTTGTATAATGGTGCCTAAGAAGGGATTATTCTGAAATCTATGTAGCTGCTCCGTTATATGATGGAAATTTACATTTTTTATTAAACTAGCTGATTACTTCGTCTACGACTCTTAAAAGGAATAAATAATTGATACTCCTATTGGTGGTAGCGTAAAATCCTAAATACGTTATGGACTTTCTTTCGTTTACGGCTCTTAAAAGAAAAAAACAATTGATACTCGGGTCTTATTGGTAGAGTGAAATAGAGTTCCTTGTCAAATGAGCTATTAAATACTAAAATAATATTGCCAGCAGCAGCAATAATATCAGCTATTAGCAGCAGAAATTTTCTTAAACGAAGGTGTTTATTTAATATCTACCTTTATGGAAATATATCTTGCAGTTTTATGTTTTATATTAAAAATTAATATATTGTGAAAATATATTGTGCTTCCAATCACAATATGGCGTGTCAATTAGCTCCAATAGACTGTACGTTACTGTACAAATTAACACAAAGGGACCACTCCTCTTTCATTAGCGAGTCTTTTATTCACTCCCATTAAAAGACAAAGAGGAATATGAATGATGGTAACGCAAAAAGCGTATAATGATGAAAGGAACGCACAGTTCCAAGGCCCTTAATTGCAAATCAATGACGTCAGTCAACGCATCCATGTAGCATTATATTGGAATTATTCTTGTATATTAGCATTAATAGATAGTTATTTAAACCTTAGAATGTATTAAAGAATTTTAATCGAAGATCATATTTTAACCTCAACACAAACTCACGCAATAAGATGTCAAGGTCTAGTATAATATAATATAGTACATCGAAATAATTATAATAGAAAGAAAAAAAACTAAAAACATTAAACATTTCATCAGTACCTACTTAATGTTTGCTTGTAAAAAACTTTAAAAAATTGGCTTTTTAATGTAAGTATCGTATATTATACTTTCATGTGCATTTAGTAAAAAGCTGTTAATTTAACAAGTAAAATTTTAACAAAATAAAAACCGACTTCAAGGTTCGACTCGATTTCTCTTGGATGCCATCATCAGATCTTAGTGTCCTTATCATGGTACCACCGTTGGAATATCTCCTTTCCATTAACGACGAAGTTATCCGCGAACACACATAAAACAAAAAAACATATACGGTCGAATTGAGAACCTCCTCCTTTTTTGAAGTCGGTTAAAAATACAAACACACTTTAATTTCATTTATTTGTATCTCTAAAATGATAAAACGGACTTCTTTTATTTATTTTTTAACTGACCCGGCGAACTTCGTACCGCCATATTTACATATCTGTCTCATTCTTTCCACAGGCAGTGTACAGTCGCGGACAAAATAAACACTTTTCCCGTTATATTTTTTTTTTCTTTCTAGCAAAAAAAAGAATGAAATAAATCGGACTATGTCTAATTGAACTAAAGGTAGTAGAGCCACGCTGATTTCAGCACGAACGGGCCGGCTCGACCGGGGCGGTACTACCCTCGCACAGAAAATCAACGTAAAATGACAGCATGCTGTCGTGTTTCGTTGGTGAGTGCGAGACCGGAGGCCCAATTAGTCTAGTCAACAAGTTCCATACTTGTTGACTAGACTAAAATATGCAGTAGCATCACTAGGCCGCCATGGTGTGGGTCGCCATGCTGCATTGTCTGCATTCGCAGTGAGCATGGTGACCACTACTCTCGGATTCTGCTTATGCTTTCCATCAGGCAGAGTAGAGTCATTTTGGCGGGCCAAACATAAAAAAAAAAAAAATTGAATTACAACTAAGGACATATTTTGACTTTCGCCCCCTCTGTTCAGAAAACCGTGTTGAATTTCGGGATAAAAAGTATCCTATGTCCTACCTCGCAGTATGAACTCAAATCATGCCAAGTTTCATTTGAATACGTTCAGTAGTTTCGGCGTGATGCGCGGCCAAGATACAGACAGACAGACAAAAATGAAAAAAATTACAGTTTTGGCTTCAGTATCGATTATAGAGAGCCCTCCAAAAAAAAATTTCAAAATATCTTTAATGTACAGAATTGGACCTGTTACATTTTTATTATAGGTATAGATATGCTTATTCTTATTGTGTTTCATAAAATATTCCTCGTGGAAGGTCACAGGTCACAGGCCGTGTAATAACACTATGGCACAGAATAATTAATAGTACTGTCGTACAGAAGTGTCACTGTCGAACAAAAGTTTAGGCATAAAAATTTTCAACTTAGTCACCTTGCACGCGAATTTGAATCTTGTCGTGTGACTCGAGCGTTCATATTCCGTTAGACATCGCTCGATTTACTACAAGAACACGGGGCTGCCGCTTGATGTACATTTAGGTAAATATTAAAATTAATTATAAAAATATAACAACTTTAGTAATGAAGAAGGAAAATTTTAACAAACATAATAATCATGTCTACGTAACGTACTACTCGTTCTGGGTACCTTCGTGATAAGTTACAGATTTTTGTATTGACAAAACATGTTTATCATACTGACTTGACTACTTGACTGTGAAATCATATAAAGCATTATATTAGCAGAAGTCACAAACTGTTTTTTGTTTGTATGTCATCATACCTAATAGTTTATAAGTACCTAGTTGTAAACAAACCTTAACAAACGAGTAAGTACGCCTTATATTCTTACTATTCTCAGGCTACTTCTATTGAAAATTTCTTAGGCTACGGTACTCTGTAGGTACTCACCTACAGTAGATAGGTACTTACCATGTAAACTTAAAAATAAGTAATTATAATTTAATTTAAATTGGTTTTTATTAAAACGATTACTTGTTTTTATTAAATAAACAAACTGGTATTCAGATAAGTTATGGAATCAGGCGTTACTTTGCGGAAATCCATGACATTAAATGCTATGAAATATATTTAGCTTTAATTCCGCGAAACAAATATCCAGGTCTGAAAGCAGGGCACAAATCCCACCGTCATGCATACTCACATGCACATATGGGTATCATGCATATGCACACATACAAAACAAGTGAGAAATAATTAGCATTTTTTTTTTTTTTTTTTTATGTTTGGCCCGCCAAAATGACTCTACTCTGCCTGATGGAAAGCATAAGCAGAATCCAAGAGTGGTGGTCACCATACTCATTGCGAATGCAGGCAATGCAGTATGGAGACCCATACTATGGCGGCCTAGTGATGCTGCTGCATCTTTTAGTCTAGTCAACAAGTATGGTACTTGTTGACTAGACTAATTGGGCCTCCGGTCTCGCACTCACCAACGAAACACGACAGCACGAACGCTGTCATTTTACGTTGATTTTCTGTGCGAGGGTAGTACCGCCCCGGTCGAGCCGGCCCATTCGTGCTGAAATCAGCGTGGCTCTACTACCTTTTGACCGAACCTATAACCTATAACCTACCTATAACCATGCAACCAAACCTATACTCGTCGAGCGTTTGAGCTCAAACGCTCGACGAGTCAACATCTCCTGAGGATGCCCCGTGGAGGGGCGAAACACGTGTCGAGTATAGGTTTGGTTGCATGGCATGCTAATTATTTCTCACTTGCTTTGTATGTGTGCATATGCATGATACCCATATGTGCATGTGAGTATGCATGACGGTGGGATTTGTGCCCTGCTTTCAGACCTGGATATTTGTCTCGCGGAATTAAAGCTAAATATATTTCATAGCATTTAAACTGGTATTCAATCAACAGTGAATAGAATTTTATTAGCGTTCTAAGTAGGTAGGTAATTATTTTATCTTTTAATTAATAGGAGGTAAGTGTAGGTAATTAATATGACCTATCTATAACAAAATCGACCACATTATTTTCCTATCTAATACAGTTATTTATGTGATGCTAAGTAATCTGAGATGTGATGATTAACATAAATACATTAAAATATTACAGCTTACCTTTAATATCTTCCGGAAATTTGAAAAATGATAAACGAGTATATATTCATTGTTCTTCCTTTTACTGAAACACCCGTCAACAGAACAGTACCTTTAACCAACCTTTAACCAGTACCGCCAATTGTACTGACCTAGTTTTAAGTAATTTATTAAGCTATCTGGTGTACAATAAAGAGTTATATTATTATTATTATTACCTTTTGTACGAACAATTAGTTCGTTTTGAAGTCATTTTTCGCAGTAAGTACCTACACGTAATATTCAACTTATTTACGTGCGACGCGGGTAGCGTGCGAGCCAAGCGCAGAGTGGCAACCATTGCCACATAGTTCTTCCCGGGAGGCGCTCGGCGAAATACACCTAAAATGTGAAGTGAAACCCCCCTGACTATGGCCTTTAGAAACGGGGCAATGACTATAAAGACGATTAAAATTGAGGGAACGGCTAGCATGGTCATAAAAGCAAATTGTAATTAAAAGGAATTTGCTATAAAGATAAGAAGGTGAATAAAGATTATTGTGTCTCTATAGATGCTATTTTGTTTAATTACTTTATGAACAAATACATGCATGGACGGACTTAATTGCCTAAGGCATTTTCTGCCCGTCGACCGATTGGGCAATCCAGAGAAAAGATGAGGTAATTGCACATATGAGGAAATGATAAAATTTTGTGATTTTAATAAATTACAATTATCTTGAATAAAACGATATATATATATATATATATAACGAACACATTTAGGAACTGTAATGCTTAAAACTTTTCAATAAAAATTATCAGTCATCACTCTATATTTTTAACCGACTTCAAAAAAGGAGGAGGTTCTATGTCAGAATCGCAACAAAGGACCTAAAGAAGATATAAATTTGAAATCTTTAATATAAACAATTATTTTTATTAGCCTGTCGCAGTTCGCTGCAAGCCACTCTGATCGATGGATGCGAGAAGCCTAAAATCGATGCGAATTCAAAAAACTTATCATTTTTTTACCTTTAAATTTCGATTGCCTATGTTCTATACTATTATAATATCATATGTTCTGATCAATTCATGATTCAAGTGACTCTATTGTTGAAAGATACTAAATATATTCCTGTGATCAGACGCATAAACGTTTTATTTGCCGTCATTATTAATATATGCGAGTACTAAATTAATATGCGTATGTACAACACACGAATGGACTATGAATAATAATTAGCGACAGTATGAACTTTATGCGCACTGCGATGCAACCGGTAATGCAAGAATCATACTGATGTAGTTCGCTAATGTTACTGGGTATTAGTTGTTATACATATATGAATTTGAATATGTAAATGTTACCGTGAGATTGTCAAAACCGTTAGATTGTAATCTATCTCGCGAGATTGTAAACTGTCGAAAGATTGAGAACTGTTACAATTTTGTTCATTATGTTGAGTACTGCTTACAATTACGTACGTTCGTAACGTATTATTTTTAGTAAGATTATAATCTATCGAAGTGAAACCGTCAAATTGTGATATGGTGTGCAAAGGATCGCAAAATAATCAAAGAAGTACAGTGTGAATGATAGAAACCTAACCTAACTCCATAGAACGGCCTACTCCTTTAAAAAAACTTATTACAATATTTTGGATAACCATCTTGACTGATTGGATGAATACGAGCTAAGCATTTCGCAATATCTGTGAATAAACAATTGCAATTTGGATTTGTTTTAAATCTTTTCAACCGTAAATGTAAGTAGCTTTATCAAAAACCTATCAAGGTATCTTACCTAAAGCCTTATTACTTTTAAATAAAAAAAAGAATATCAAACACCGACACGAAAATATATGGCTACACCGTTTTTACATTTACATTTCTTAAATAGCTTTTAATGTTAAATTGGCTCAACGAATTTATCATTCTTTTCAGCACTCAGAGAGTATAGAATACTCAAAGCCCGAACCGAAGGATAATTTTTCAACCACAGCGAAGGTGCCAATAATTGCCTCTACTACGCTTAAAAGCCCCTACGCAATTGTATAGCAAGGCAGCGAGGCGATTACCAGGGCTTTACTAACTTATTGGCATGTGAATGTAGGCATACACCTACAGAATTGGTAAAAGTCTACCAGATATATACTTTAGAACGCTTTCGAAACCTTATTGTTTGCCCACCTTTTTAAAAAGTCTAATTCTTTGTATCAATTGAATCCTTTTTGCAATTTTCGCGCGCTTTTCAAAGGAATTCAGCGGTTGAAAATAATTTTAATTTACGAGTTTAAAAAAGTGGAGATAGTTATTTTATTTTAGGCGACGTGTATTTTAAATTACTGTTCCTTTAAATGTTGATTATTTGTGGTATGGTGTGTCAAATATTATACTCTTTTCAAGCTAATATAGAAAGGTTTAGAACTTTAGAGCCTTTTATCCATTCCCTCATTCCGTTGGTACCAGTAACTCCCTAGTAATGCTATTATAACCAAGAACTTGTAGATATACATATATAATTCTGCAGACCCTTTCGAATAGTATAATGGAATGTGTTAATGTTATAACTTAGATTGTTGGGATAATGTATTGACTGTAAATGTTTGTTCTGAAGTTACGTTGACACAGTTAGATGCACAAAGTAATAAATAAGCCCCGAGAGTAGTATATATCTCTTTCTCTGTGAACATAACAAATTGAAAGCAGTGTCAACATTTCTTCTCTTTGGGACCAAATAATTCTCGCTCAAAATAGGAAAAACTTATGCGTGAGTAAAACTAAATACAAATTTAAGCATATACTAGCCGTGCCCGCTACTTCGTACATGTGACATTTGGATTTTCAAGTTATTTTTTATTTTTCACCGTTTAAACCTTTCCTGGACTACGACAAACATTTCAAAACCAAAATCACCTAAATCGGCCCAGCCGTTCTCGAGTTTTAGCGAGACAAACGAACAGCAATTGATTTTTATATATATGATGATTATAATCTTTTGCCTGTACGTTATATATATAAATATACTATATATAATACAGTCGTAAACTGTATTGATCATCATGTGTATAATTTTGGAACAACTTCTTTTTCACAAAGTTATCTCTATTAAAATCAATGTCGATGCACGTAAGTAATTTTTTAAACTGTTGTTGTTTTCACAAATTGAAGTCAATAAACATCAATAGATTTCCAAAGAGTTCCTAATTCAAAATTGAAATATTTTTATAAGCTGCTTTCCTAACTGGTCTATGTTAAAAAAATCGTGTCACCCACGCCACGTACAAGTACTAAGCTTTGTAGATTGTTCTGAATTGATGTTATCATTCGCCATTATTCAGAATTTGTGCAAACAAACTTTCATGACCAGTAGTAATCAACTTCTTCTTAAAGTAGGTACCTCTAATCTCCTGACTCGGAACTTTCCACCGGGAAAAAAGCCATATCATTAACTATTTATAGATTTACCTTGATTTCTAATTAGATGGAAGATCGGTATGTTTACTCATTAACATTCTCCGACTGCCAACCTGCTTAAATGGTAAGTATTTTACAGTTAATAGTATAACTAATAAAAATAATTAAAAATTTAGACAAGCGTTATTCGTGCACATCCTCATCTTGCACCACTAAGGTTTTTTAATTAAATTAGCTTGTGCCAGATTCATTCTTTTAAATACTTTATTTTATATTTTATTCTCTTGTCTTTGGATGATTATGTATGTTACTAAGTGTGCTTGCTTTATAAGTACCATATTATTCATAGGTACAAGTGTACAAAGACTATTATTATAAATTTCGATCAATTTGTGAAGATGCAGGGTGCTCATTAATCCTCACAAAAAATAGGGTCGCTTGAGGTTTATAGGTAATTCGATCAGTATATTAACATTTCTTGCAAGTAACCTAATTGCAAATTGTGAATAACAGTAGTTAACAAACATAACACTTAAAATTACTTAAATTATTATATTCAGTTCAAGCACCGTAAATGAGTGTGAAGTGGTCTAGTACAGAATACACTCTACATTTTCTATATTATTATCACTACCTTAGATTATCAATCTAAGATCACTACATCCACAAATTAAAAAACATAAGGACAACTACATTTTTTCTTATTTCAACAAAATCTCCAAATAGTTTGGATATTAAAACATTTAAATAACCGCTAATCAAAACTTAACCGTTACATAATTAAAAATCGAAAATTCCATTTTCAAAAATGACATTTAAAAAGGATTGATGCCAAAAAGATCCCATGTTATCAACTTAGTAAATAGGTGCCCTAGTTACAAAAATACAAGTGGGGCGAGCTCGAGGATAATGCCATAGAGTACCGCAGAGGGCTTGTAAACTCTCAAATAAACATCAGTTGGAGAGCGTCCACAGCACCAGTGTTCCATATAAGGGCCTTGTTTGAGTAACACAATGACAAATTTTCAGTGTTGCCGCACTTGATATATTGTTATGTACCCACATATATTTCTTCTTATTGTGTGCGTGTCATATAATGGGGAGAAGAGTTTTATTTTTCGTTAACTTGTTTGTTTTACTCCATTTTTAGAAACCCGAACCGATCCTATAAATCGAAAATAATTTGGCAAGAAAATCAACTACATTACTATGTTTGAAACTATTTAAATATTTTGATTGCCCCAAACACTCTCGTTAAAAACTTTCTACTAGTCCTCTAGGTCATCTTTGTGGAAAGTCTATCTAAAATGTTAAGGATGGGACATGCATTTTTTTTTTTTTTTTTATGGAATAGACCGGCAAACGAGCAGACGTATCGCCTGATGGTAAGCGATTACCGCCGCCCATGGACACCCGCAACACCAGAGGCACAAGGGGGGGGAGATAGGGGGAGGGGTTGGGGTATGGGCCTCCGGTATCCTCACTCACTCGGTGAAACACAGCGCAAGCACTATTTCACACCGGTTTTCTGTGAGGCCGTGGTATCACTCCGGTCGAGCCGGCCCATTCATGCCGAAGCGTGGCTCTCCCACGGTGAGGCTATGGCTATGGCTATAAACCAATCAGCGCCATTGAAGTAAAGACGTCTAACCAATAGAGTCCCATTCATTTTACTCTTGAACAATCCTGACCCTTCAGCCAAGATGCAAATGTTTAGCGTTGATTTTTTTTCTACAAACGGTATTAGTAAATTTTTGTTCAACTTGGCTAGGGGGGCTGGACTACATTAGCTTGAAAGAAAGCAGAAAGAAAAGCAAGCAGTGATTCTAGATTTTGCGAATCAAACAAAAAAAAACGAACGTATGTTTTTCTCTGCGGATTGATGAATGAAAATGCAGAAACAAATTTAAAATAGAAACCATGACTCACAGTGATTATAAACAAAAAATACTATTTCAAGAATGTTTTTGTAACCTTTCGCCCACGTTCATGACTAAATAGTGAAAATACCACTGCAATGTAGCATAGTGTTTTCCGGATATTCTGTAAAACAGTCGCATGTGTTCAAAGTCGTACATCCATCACAGTATGCTAATAAGGAAAAGGTAGTGCAAGATTGGGGCGTATTTTATGAAAACAGTTTTGGATTTTCAGAGTTGAGTTGAGTTTAAAAGCTTAATTATGTTAATTTCGAAGCTTTTCGAGATCTCATATGAGAAAAACTACTGTCTATGGCTGAATTATCGTCTATGTATAAATATGCAAAGACAAATCAGTTCAGTACCTTTCTCCTGTTTTGACGTTTTCTTCTTTTTTAACCGACTTCAAAAAAGGAGTAGGTTCTCAATTAGACCATATATATGTTTATTTATGTGTGTTCGCGGTTAACTTCGTCATTTATGAACCAATTTTGATGATTCTTTTTTTAATGGAAAGGAGATATCCCAACGGTGGTACCATGATAAGGACACTAAGATCTGATGATGGCATCCAAGAGAAATCGAGTCGAACCTTGAAGTTGGTTTTTATTTTGTTAATTTTTTTAATAGTTTTAAACAAGTTCAAAGAGGATTAGGTTCTCTTTTTTTGTATCTAGGTTATGTGATTCTCAACATTAGAACATCGATTTTTTATTGTGTGAGTTACACTCAAGGTTGTTCGCATATATCATTATCAATATATATAAAAATCAATGCCACTTTTCGTTGTAATTTTATAATTCAAGAACGGGCTCACCTATCCAAACCAAATGTTTAGGCTTTGTTCGGACTATTTAGTAGATGGTTTATGTGAAGTTTGTAAAAAATCGGTCGAGCGGTTCTTCATTTATCACATTTTTTAATAATATTTAATAACCGACATACACGCGGGCGGAGCCGCGGGCAAGAGCTAGTATGTAATAAAAGTGTTCTAAGTAGAACACTTTTATTACATACTAGCTGTTGCCCATCATTACTACATCCTCCGAGCTTACACTTGAGCTCGGAGGATGAAGTAATGAAAAACGAACTAAATACAACCTCTATCTATCTAATACGATCTATACGACCAATTCTTGTGGATATATAATCTGAATTTCGGAAATGACTACTACGATTTTCATGAAATTTAGTTTGCAGGGGGTTTCGGTTGCAATAAATCGATCTAGCTAGGATTCATTTTTAGAAAATTTATTAAAAAAAATACCGATCAAAGCTCGGTCAATCAGGTAATTGCATTAAAATCGGTAATATTAAAAATATATATATGGTCCAATTGAGAAACATTTTTTAAAGTCAGTTAAAAAAACGTTTTTGTTTGTTTGTTGTACCTGACCAAAATTACCTCTACAAATATATTGGAAAAGTCATTTTTTCTCCTACCTCTCCCTTTAAATGTCAAGTGCATCTAGTTTAGATCACTATGCAATTACTACTGAAAAAAAAACCCTTTTTTATTTATTTTACTACTTATAAAAAGCTATAAATAAAATTAGTAATGCAATTGCTAACTATGCAAAGCAAGTTAGGTGATGAGTTACGTTGCAGTACAATCACCGCGAACAGTGCCAAGGAAGCCGTGGGATGCGCACATGCATCGACATATACGGCGATGACACCTGCAGCCTGCTCTTACGACAAACACTGAATTTAGAATGAGTTGACTTAAAATGAAAAATACGTTTGTGAATTCCATTCCAGTAACGTCAAACTGTTGTCAAACTTCAATTTAGTGCCGGTATTACATTATTATATTAATTTGACACGATCCCGGCATACATATCTCGATTTCTTATAGGTACACGCTCATCCGTTGAAAATGGTGTCACAGGCGTCTTTTTAGTAAAAACCCGTAAATTTTGACAGTATATACATGTATACGTCTTTCGGGACCCATTTCGACCTGACCACAGGATTCTTATAAATTTCTTTAAACATTCAAAAGTTACTACCAACTACACCTTGCTTAAAAACGATTATAAAAATTT
Organism: Diaphora mendica; assembly: GCA_949125395.1. NCBI lineage: Eukaryota > Metazoa > Arthropoda > Insecta > Lepidoptera > Erebidae > Diaphora > Diaphora mendica. Next base: position 23,098,952 of record OX421314.1, read on the forward strand.
AACCGACTTCAAGGTTCGACTCGATTTCTCTTGGATGCCATCATCAGATCTTAATGTCCTTATCATGGTACCACCGTTGGGACATCTCCTTTCCATTAAAAAAATAATCATCAAAATATGTTCATAAACGACGAAGTTATCCGCGAACACACATTAAAAAAACATATATTATATACGGTGGAATTGAGATCCTCCTCCTTTTTGAAGTCGGGAAAAAAATAGGTTATTTTATGCAAAACATTTTATCAAATCCAACTGATAACTTTCCGGTAACTCTTTCGTGTTACGAATGCGCTTTTTTATGAGTATATACAATTGTATACATACGTTTTTAAATAAATATCGTTTTACATAGCCTTCAGACTATAATCAAGCACTCTTAACAGTATTTCTTCGTTAATATGCCATGGGTATCTTAATATATATATTTCTTGTGTGCGTGTGTATGTGACTGAACTCCTCCTAAACGACTGGACCAATTTTGATGAAATTTTTTGTGTGTGTTCAAGGGGATCTGGGAATGGTTTAGATTCACAAAAACGACTGGACCGATTTTGATGAATTTTTTTGTGTGTGTTCAAGGGGATCTGGGAATGGTTTAGATTCACAAAAACGTAAACGATGTTACGTGGGTCATAAATATGGCGGTACGAAGTTCGCCGGATCAGCTAGTATGACTATAAAAGTCTATAAATAATGTTATATTTGAACGCATGTACTTTCATTAAACGTCTAATACCATTGAGGACAGCTGTTACTAACGCGCAAGTGTTCCGTTCCGTATCTGTTATTAAACTTGCTACGACAAAAATGACAGTTTCTAAACGAATCAGTGGATCGTTTGAATTAAGAAATATACATAATAAGTTATCTAAGAGACACAATTGCTTTCAACTCTTACAACTCAATTTAAAATCAATTTCTAAATGTATGGAAATTAATCGGTTACAATATTACAGTACCTAATACAAATTTCGCTTATTTAGCCAACCTTTTAGAGTATTTTAACAAACAAAAAAAAACAAGTATTTTAAAAACATTAGAAATAGCTAATATTAAAGATTTGCATTACTCTCTCATGTCCGTTGTGCCCTATAATATGTATTATGGTATATTCCCAGAACAGCATTTTATGAGTATAGATAAAATTAACGAATTCGATTAAAACTTTATCTTTAATGAAATCAATTGTTATTTTTAATCGAATCGCAACATTTATGGGCATCATTAGTTAACTATTTATGCTACTGATAAAAAAAATGAATAAATAGAGCATACAAATCAATATGAACTGAATTTAGATAAGGATTTGTATATATTAAATGTTTTCTTCTGTATGTAATAATAGGCATTACCACGGTTGGTTTCAAGTTGAATATCTTAAAAAACAAGAGATGCCTGGAAAAACCCCATACTATCTCAAATCAAATCAAATCAAAATCATTTATTCATTTAAGACACCAAGTGACACTTATGAACGTCAAATTGAAGCTATAGTTAAAAATCATAGATCGACACAAACAGAGGCCACAGCATGTGCTGTATTGTCGAGGTAAATTAGGCGAAAACACCAAAATCTACTGCCTGCCTGTGTCGATCCATAACTTACAGTTTCCAAAATGCGTAGAGCTCATGAGAAGAATACTGGTAAAGAAACTCACGGCTACTCTTTTTCAAAATCTGATTTTTAGGTACAATAGTGTTAGTATTACATGTAAGGTAAACAGTATGCAAGCTGTTGCCACCTGAAATTCCTTTTATTAAAAAGCTCCAAAATCTAACGCACAAACAAAAAAAACACTCAGTGATAACGTTGAAGGTTTGAGTCTATAAAACATAGAACAAAATAGAAACAAGGTGCACATCCACTTACATTCAGTTGCAAAATCTACTGTTGAAAATAATTCGTGACTGGATTAAGAGGCTAGGGTTGCAGTTGAACGAACCAGAATAATAGTATTGTCTAAAGCATCGCCGACTAGACCGACCAGTCACCCCAAGCAGCACCCGTTCACGAGTATGACGCATGGACCAGCCATCATCTCCTTCGCCATATCAGAGGGAAGAAAACGACCCGCCCCACGACGACGACGCAAGCAATGACATTTTAGTAAGCATGACAAACCATAGTCGAGATACTGATAAAAATAACTACTGATTAAATTACCATAATAATCGTCACGCATTACTTTCAACTAACAATGGTTTGTTAATATTTAGCTTTATTAAAAGACAAAGAAGTTTGTGTGTATCTATCTAAATTCTAAAGCTTAAGCCCATGACTGTTTGTCGTTTAGATAATCGTTGATCGTATAGTAGGCTTTCCTAATAAGGTGATTTTTTACAGTTAGCTTGAATTTGTTTACAGGAAGGTCGATTACATGTATAGGAATTTTATTATAAAAACGTACACCAAGACCTTCGAACGAGTTGTGTACCTTATGTAATCGATGATAGGTACCAATGAGTTTAGATTTGTTTCTAGTAATAATATTGTGTACATCACTGTTTTTCTTATAGTCATTAATATTGTATCTAACAAACATAATATTAGCAAATATATACTGTGATGCAACAGTTAAAATACCTATATCTTTAAACAACTCTCGAAGAGTAGACTCTAGCACCTAAATTATACATTGAGCGGATGGCTCGTTTTTGTAGAATAAAAATCGTTTCAATATCAGCCGCCTTGCCCCAAAGTAGTATACCATAGGACATGACGCTGTGAAAGTAGCTAAATAAACTAACCTAGCTGTGTCCGTTTCAGTGAGCTGACGTACCTTCCATACTGCATAAGCTGCCGAACTAAGTCTACCCGCAAGTCTATCTATCTGGGCTCCCCATTGAAGTTTACTATCTAATGTAATTCCTAAGAATACTGTTGAGTCTACAATACTCAAAGAAGATTACCCCTTAGAAATTCTTCATAAACGCAAGGAATTACAGAAACAACTTAAAAAAGAAAAACCGTAGTAGAGCCACGCTGATTTCAGCACGAACGGGCCGGCTCGACCGGGGCGGTACTACCCTCGCACAGAAAATCAACGTAAAATGACAGCGTTCGTGCTGTCGTGTTTCGTTGGTGAGTGCGAGACCGGAGGCCCAATTAGTCTAGTCAACAAGTTTCATACTTGTTGACTGGACTAAAAGATGCAGTAGCATCACTAGGCCGCCATAGTGTGGGTCGCCATACTGCACTGTCTGCATTCGCAATGAGTATGGTGACCACCACTCTTGGATTCTGCTTATGTTTTCCATCAGGCAGAGCAGAGTCATTTTGGCGGGCCAAACATAAAAAAAAAAAAAAAAAAAACAGAAGGGTAACAAAGCTTACATTACATATGATAAAATAGTGATATTGAACTATTCTGAACACTAAGATTCTCAAACATCAAAAAGTAAAAGAAACCTATCAGAATCACCAGAACAGGCAGATATTCCTAAAGAAACTAGGAAACAGGATATAATCCAACCATCAAAAAAGAACAAGACAGCAAACATTAAAGACTTTATCCTGAAAAAACCGAATCTTCATTACACGCACACTGAAAACTCCCCAATTCTTCTCGGTAGCACCCAGCACAACACAAAGTAGCAACAACAGATGGCCCCTTCAACTCAATCTCCCACTACGACTGGTCATCGAGGGAGAGATCGACCACAACCCTCCAGAGACTAAGCCATACAAGCAACCAAATACAACTAAATCTGGAGGAGGCCTTCACCCTCACATAAGAGGGATTCTGCATGTTTAAAGTTTAAAATTCTATTTAATCCTAATAAAAATAGTAATACATAATAATCTAATCTAATAATCAATCTCATAAAAATGGAATGTTGAAATGTTTTTAATCCAATATTATTAATAAATTTAAGATTTCTTATTAACAAATATAAAATACATAATTGTTTGAAATTATATTAATGTTAAATAATTAATATGTACACTTACATAACAATGTGACAAATAAAGAGCTTGTCAGTGTGTCATCTTTTGTACATGCATGAAAATAAAAGGCTTTTTCATTTTATTTTATTTTTTAAATGTTTCTTCAATGTATTCAAATTTCTAACATAAAATCGATGAACATATCACTGAATAGATAAATGAGTTAATGGAATCGGAATATTACTTTTGATTGGTGCTAATTCTGTTGTTGTGTCACTAAATTGTAATTCCTACATTTTTTTTTTAAAGACAAATCCCGCACTAGCAATAAATCCTGTGTCGCGGGGGACTTTACAAACATACATGAAACGGACACAAAGAACACCCAGACTCAGAACAACAATTTGTGGATAACACAAAGTGTTGTCCTACGTGGGATTTGAACCCTCGACACTTGGCGAAGTAGGAAATGGCGTGGTGATCTTATCGTTATCTTTTATTCTCTTATTTTAGAGTAGCGATTTCCAACTTTATTTAGATACCGTCTATTTTTTGTGTGACATATCTAATTTTTATATTATTGTTATCATATTCAGGTACTATAACTTATGTCTGACAGATGAGCATACATGGGTGTCGACACTCTTAACGGTTGTGGGAAATCTACTAGTATTATCTTCTTAATCTGTCTAGCAGAAACATGATAAACATCATTCATCATCAAGCGTTTTAGTTTCTTGTGACTCAGCCCGATTAGTTTGAACTTATTTGTCCACTATTATTTCAAATAAACAACTATTTTTATCGTTGTGACTTCTAATAATTTAACAAGACCTATCCATCCTAGAAGTGTTATAGATAGTACATATGAGTAATAGAGATAGATATATTGTGTAAGCAGTACCAGAATTCATTATTATTTCAGACAATTCCCGTACTAAGAACAGTGCTCTGACGTGGGGGACTTTACAAACATTCTTGAAACGAACACAAAGAACACACAGACTTAGAACAACAATTTGTGAATCACACATAATGTTGTTCCATGTGGAATCGAGCCCACAACACTCAACCCTGTAAGTAGATATTTTAAAACACTACGCCATCGGTGCAGATTTACTCCGGCAATCACATTTGAGTGTCTAGTAGCCGTATAATTAAGCACTTTTGCACGGCGTTATACAGTTTTATAGCTACATTCCTCCCTAAAGTGTGATTTAACGACGTCAGTAGTCTTCTGTTCAAAGTAAAAAAATCTTATATTCGACTTTTTTGATATAAAATAATGATTTGTACATCTTGGTATTTATAACACCAAATATTTCTGAAAATGAGAGAGAGTTCTCATTTAATCTTGACTTTATTACGTTTAAAGTGACAATTTATACTTCTGTGACAGTTATCTAGAATAAATAGTTCGCACGAAAACAAATTACCGTTCAAAAATTGGACGCGCGGTCGAAAGCTGCATCAAAAGAATCAACCCATTAAGTGACGCACCGGAAAACATTGAGCGGGAAAACTCTTCGAGTTTTAAAAATACACTCAAACTTTTTTGCTCTCCCATTCACGAAATTATTTCTGGAACGAGATGCACGTAATAGCCGCCCACGCTAACGATGCTATATTTCATTTAGAGCGGGCTAAAGTTGGCAACATTGACACCTGGTTGTTTTATTGCGGAGTGGTGGCAATAAAGTTAAGAAATAATGATATTAGAAATACTACTGAAAGGAGGAATAAACAGAAGGACTAACTTTAACTTTGCTAATATTTTGAAACCCTCGCGTGAAAAATGGTTTCAAGAACGCACTACCAACCTGTTTTTCGTCGATTTTATACAACCTTAACCTCTATCGAAAATATACCATCCACGATAGGTTTGTGGTACATGGCTGATTATTACAATTCTTTAGAAGGCAGATTTGCATAAGCAAAACAGAAAACAACATATGAGTCAGCTGCTTGAAGAAAAAATACAGATTCTTAAGTTGAAGGTGTAGTTTGTACACAACAGGAGAGATTGAAAGCAAAAACAATTGTCTATACATTTTTGTTAAAACATCTTTTGTATCGTAAATTATAGGTATGTATAGTTGCCCACCCATTTGCCATATCTTCCAGCAGTAAGTCTTGCATTAAAAAAAAGTCTATTAAAAAAGTACTCATTTTGTTCTGATATCATGCCTCTGATGTCATACAAGTTTATCTGGTACGACATCATATTTAAAGTTTAAAAAATAAAACTAGATACTACAACATAATGCTCATTTTAATAATTGTTTCTTTTTTATTTTGTCTTCTATGTAGCCTTTCTGTTTCCGTTAAATTAGCTGGAAGGTTCCTATTGTCTCCACATTAATTCGAATTTAGAACAGAACAGTTTTATTTAGTTTACTTTTATTTGTTTTTTTTTGTTTTCATCCTTCTGCTTAATAGACATAGGATGCAAGTAGAACTCTAGTGAATATATTTGGTTAAAAGACATTTCTTCTTTTCTAGCGTAGTTTTATTAAACTGCAGTTTCCTATAAAGATGATTTATTTGCCTAAATATGTGTACAATTTGGGGTTAAAGGTTTATGGTTTCAACATGTATTGCCTAATTGTAATTAATTTAAACATATAGAGGTGTAATAACGTACAATTTGACACAATTTAGAGACACCAGAAAGTTAAACATTAACTTATAGGTAAGGTTAGTTACATGTCTCTACAATTTAGGACTATTTGTTTCACCTTACTTGTCAAATAATGTTAAACGAATTTAAATATGACAATAAAAACGTGAACAGCTCTGACTCTTGACTCACCATTTCTGACGTTAAAATGTTTCATAAACACAAAAACTTTAACTATTATCGAGGTTATATCTAAATAAATATCGTCTGAGTGTTATTTGATGAGCACATCATTACCGTTCCGAGGCAATTTCGACGGTTTCTGTCACACAATCGAGCTCCACGACCCTCAGAAACAACGTCAGCTTACACTGACAGTTGTAAATGATTCGGCGAAATGTACAAAAAAATATTCTTATTTCGTTCAAAACGAGGATTGGCTTGGAAAATGCCAGTACTATTGTTCTAGAAATACCAAAAGATCTTTACGGTTTTGTTGTAGATAAAAGTATTATTAAATATTATAGTTTTGTTAATATGTATAATAATATTCAAATGGTGCTATCGAATTTAAGTTAGTATAATATACCGCGAAAATTATAGAAAAGGGTAACAATTTTAAGAAAATTCGTGGTTTTTCATACAAAAATGTAACTATGAAATATAAATAATAATTTGAGAATTGACTGGCATAGTAATCGTAATAGACATGCATTCAAATTTCTTTTTTTTTTCGAGCGTAATCGACTGTTTTTCAGCTACATACAAACCTTCTTAATTGGAACACAGGATTGTGTAACAGCCTGTACACAAAACGTTAAAACTTAATTAGAAATATCAGTCCAGATAAACGAAACAAATGAAAATTACGAAATCTCTTATTGGGTCATAACAATTTTTCATTGTGATTTATTTTTAAACCACGGAAAAATTACAATTGGTTGTTGTAGACGGCAATGAATAATTCGATTTTTAAATAAACCTTTAATAATCTACTGTTTTTTTCTAAGCTTCTACTAATGCTAAGTACTCACATACGGTTTTACTTGATCGAGCAACATGTCAAGTAAAAACCACGGCACGGTCTTTCGTCCACACATTCAGCATTGATCGATCGAGTGACGCATCTTTTGGCTCGCCGTTAAATATTCAGCGAACCGTTCGAGCCAAATGAGGTCTGTTCAACAAAGGAGACGGTGGCTACATTTAGCAAGTCTAGCAATTCTTAATTATAAAAGAATTAAAGAAAATTAAAAGGAGAAACGTAAAAGGAGATTGAGCCATCGAGCCAGCTCGATGCGAGCCTCCGAGTTGTGAGTGTATGTGTGAGCGGTCCACACGATAATTTTTACTCGTTTTGGAGTAAAACTATCGAGTAATACCGTATGTGAGTACGGACCATTAGAAAGAAGGTTAGCCTGCTATAAAACGCTGGCCAGACGTTTTGGTATAAGGTTTGTTTCAAGTTTTCCTTCTCTTTGGAGTACTGCTTCGGTTATTCCCTTAGTCGCTCTTACGACACCCGCGGGATCAATAGGGACGGTAACACTCCATATTCACCACACAGACAATTGATGTGTAAGGTAATAGTGTCTTGGAAAGGATACCAATTATCTTTACTGCTTCAATTAGTAAAACGTAGTAACCTAGTAACACTAACTCCACTTTCCATCAGTTTAATGAAGGTTTCTGCTGTAGAGACATCCCATAAGAGAGTTCCCTACATTTAAACAAAGATTAAAACAGTCGTTAGAAGGTTCGTAGTTTCCGGCAACTGTAAGTTCGGGTTAAATGTCGATTTACCTGTTGGACTAGTTGTTAGTGATCCTGACTACTAAGTCAGAGATTGGGGGTTCGATTCCCATTCTGTGAAATAATTGTACGATGAGCATGATCATTTGTTTTGTGCACTATTGTAAAATAACACTCAAGTTATTTATCTATGATATATATGTGTTTAGAAATATATTTCAGCAGCCATAATGCAGGTGCTGTCAATTTTGGGATCAGACAGTCGAGTATAAGATGCGTCAGGTCATCATAGTTATATAGTTATCTTATCTTAATCTATACGAACAGTTGCTTACACTCCCAATTGAATTCGTGAAAGCAGTATTCGTTTCTTATCCATGTACCTATTCTAAATTTGTCATCTTATATCTAAGTTGTCTATTGATGGCAGTAGGCTTACGCACAACTGACTTATCAGACTAAAATTAGAGGTGGCAAAATGTAGGAGTTAAATACTTTTTTCCCAATCCCTTATTAAATATTTACAGAAAACCAATTTATTTTTTATAATTGGTTGTCTGTAAAGTCGTTTCACGGATGATAGTTTAACGTGACAACGTCATAACAAAACATTGATGAAATGATGAGAGATAGATATGGCGCTTGCGCCATACAACGATGTACAATGAACGTAACGGGACAACGAGCGTAACTGGACAATGAGTCATCCTTTTACTTGCATACAGCCGGCGTTCATCATTTTTATTTTTTATAATTATTATTACACGTTGTCACGTCAAAATCGGCGCTGCAGCTTAGCCATGAAATCGTCACAAACTGATTTACTTTAGAATTTATAAATATTAGTATGGATAAGCGTGCGTGTTTGTACGTAGAGTAACTTTTAGAACATCGGAGAATTGTGAGTTCGCAACTAAAAAATAAATAACCAAAGGTTTCTACCCAAACTTGTCTCAATGTTCGTGCCTTGGCATTTGAAATGTTACAATATATTAAATTATATACTCTTTTGTAGTCTCCAAACAGCTAAAAGGCACGGAATTACAAAAACGTCGAACACAGCCCTTAGGGACATGTCACAATGTTTCTTTTGCCCTAGATGTTGGATAAGAATTCTTATTTCTCCTTATTTACATACTTGTACAAAATAAATGATAAGATTCAGATATGAATACTGTGATTTCAAGAAATGTTTACTACGAAAGGCTATATATTTACGCATACAAATCTATATTAAAACAGTATAGAATACATTATATTTGTAAAATACAAAATTTGTACCTGTTTCACAAATATTATAGACCTATATGAAGCAAAGAATTGTTTAAAAATAAACGAAGTGTAAAGAAAAGAAAAACTTATTACCGTTTTACAAGAATATTATTATTAAATGTTGATAAATATAATATTTTTGTAGTACATAAATTAAAAACAATATATGGACTTTACGTATTTTAAAATAATAATTGAAAAGTTTTTTTTAATCGGACTTTACATAAAACTTGTAAAGGACCTTGTGTGATTTATATTCTAAGTATTTGTTTAAAAATTTGTTATTTAAGCTTAAAATCGAAGGAGGACTCCCAAGATTTTCTGATGATCCAATGGGAATATACCTACTTAGATACTACTTAGATATTCAGCCTAAAGCGTTGTTTGAATACAACTCTCTTATTACATATTCTGAAACGTAGGCATAAAAACTAGCTCTAGAGTCCCAGACTCTTTTATAATGCACACTACAAAATATCTACCAATAAGTAGTTATAATACGAGGTATATTGCCACAGTAAACATTTAGTGTCCTAATCTACTGTAATAAAAACAAAAATGATATATTTAGTAAACTATATAGATGGTGGTTCAGAAAACATCACTAATGTTCAAAGTTGCAACTTTCAGTACCAAAGCTAGTGGTTGCGCTTCACTGAGTAGCCAATTGTCTAACTTAGATTTAAATACTGGCAACATTCTTCTAAAATTAAGACGGATAGCCTTCACTTCAAAATTGAGTTCTAATAACTTGGCTTCGTTAAACCTACAGTATTTATTCAATATTGTAAAAAAAATATGAGCCAATAAATAAAATATTACTCTTAATAAATTGTTTAAATCACAGTTTCTCAAACTGTTTTCTCTAGTACACTCTTTAAATGTTTGCTAGTTTTTTATTCATTCGCCTAATATTGTTTATTAAGTGCTGTATCTATGGTACATAGATATTCGATTATAGGATAAAGAATAATGCAATAGAGAAACATCTCAAAAGCCAATCTCGATCATGGAATAATCTACCTATTTACTGAGGAGATGATTACAGTATTGAGTGTAAAAACAACAATCATCTAACCAATTTGAAGATTAGAAACCATTGACTTTAATAATTGCGTAAATGCACGTAATTTGTTGACGCGTATACCATGTAATTACGCTAACTGGTTAAATGTCTTTAATATAGGTGTAGCCGTATACATATGTACACAAGTTAATAGAAAACAACATACTAGTTGTACCGGCTTAAATAATAATCTACGACTATTAATATTCAAAGTACACTATTGCGATGTATGATTGATGATTGATATCATCCTTAACGCAACGCGGTACCAATTGTAACTAGCATTCCACCTTCAGACAACTGATGTACTGTTTTATTAATTAACTCTTTGTTAAACAATATGGTTTATATATTAATTTATTATAGACATTTGAAAATCAGTATGTGCTAGCTTTTGCTAGTGGTCTCCCAAGTGTGTATGTCGACTATCGCGGTTTAATGTAGAGTTGCCACGAATAGTGATTTAGCCGAATACCGAATATTCGGCAAAGCTGTCGGCCGAAGGTAAGAACGTGAGGTAAGTGTTTTCCACCAAACAGGTCTTGCAGTAAATGGTCATTTAATCAGCTAAAATAATGCTACAGTCATTTGTGAGGTGGCAACACCAACATAATCAATTAATAGAAAGTTAAAAATTATATCGGTTACTACTAATACTCGGTAAGTATTTCCCGGCAAGAGCCATTTCGAGTTACGGGTATGTGACCTTGACCTACTCGAGCTCGAGCTTCAATCGATCCATATAAGCAATATCCTACCATCGCCTTCCCATCCTACAAACTTTTCCTTTCATATTGGACTCTTAATTTTCCCTTTTTATTTCTAAAGGTCAACGGGTATAAGTGGCCACGGTGACTTGTACGTGAGTGGGATTCAAAATACAATCATGAGTGTTTGACATGTTCCTGCCTATTATTATTATTTATTTTTAAAAGACAACTCCCGCATTAGGAATAAACATCCTGTGGCGGGGGGGACTTTATTATACACAATGAACACCCAAACTCAGAACAACAATTTGTGGATCACACAAAGTGTTGTCCCGTGTAGGATTTGAACCCACAACACTTGGCGAATTGGCAAGCGGCGTGGCGACCGCCTAAACCACTAGGCCAACCGTGCAGTCATATATATAGGAATTGCCATTTTGAGATAGCAGCAAGACATATCGATGTCAACAATACTTATGTACGTAATACCAATATATCTATGAGCATTACACAAGAACATAAAATAAATTTATTTTCACGTCAGTCGTAATACATAGTATATAGCCTTTGTAAGCTTCAACGGATGATATCAATAACAGATAACTGTCACAAAGAAACAAAAACATTCATGTCAGAATTGGGAATATCGTAAATCTCCGAGGTTTCTGTATGCTGGATATTCTATGATAGTACAAATTTCAATTTGCGCAACCCCATTTTTTATCAGAGAAGCCAGATATTACCTCACCGCTCATAAAAGCTCTTGCCTTCCTGTTTAGCAATATAAGTGTTTTCTTATGTAACATATAGGCTATGCTTCGACTTCAAACGTTTGTAAATATGACCACACTTCAAAAGGAAGTCAAAACAATTCTATATGTCCTAATTGTGCACACTTATTTCACAGGTATCCCTTCGACTTCAAAATAGAAGGACATTATATATTTTTGATGAATGTCGTCTTAGGACCGATTTAAGTTAGTTCATTTTTAGTAGGTAGGTATCAGTCTGATAACGGTATCTAAATTTAGTTAATTTATACCAAATTCGAACATAAATCAAAACCTTAAGCGTACTTTGCTACTAATATAAATACTTTAGTTGAAAATCCTTAGATCGATTCCTCAGAGGTTTGTTTGCTTACGGAACTCTCGAGGCACGAATCAATGCAACTCATACTTATCGAGTTTTTTAAAATATTCTTTTCGTTTGTGATAGATACTCACAGTTAATCTAAGGGTAGCTAAATATAACCAGGTTCATAAAATTAAGCTACATATATCAAACACAGTTACAAACTGTCGGAATGATTACCAATGCTTTAAACATCTTTATAGCAGTTCGTCACTGCTGGTGCTGAACTGTTACAGAACCCTTAATTTTCTTCCATTGTATGTCTACATAATTAGTTCATAAGCATACAATTCAGTGCTCAACATTCTGATACCTACAGTAAGCTTAATTGAATGTTAACAAAACAGTACATCTGTTGGGCATACTAATTGGCAATCAACGGTGCATCGATTACCAACAAAGAGTACAAATATACTAGATATGCCAACAAAACAAGTAATGCACTAAGTGTTATCGCAAAGGATCGATTTATACTTATTCACCAACAAAACACGACAGCACGATCGCTGTGATTTTACGTTGATTTTCTGTGCGAGGGTAGTACTGCCCCGGTCGAGCCGGCCCATTCGTGCTGAAATCAGCATGGCTCTACTACCTTTTAAATAATGTAGTAAAATGTCGCTGTTTCAACTTTAAAGTGACAGTGAAACAAATAAAATGTACAATGAAAATATAAGTTGAAGGCGCCGACTGAATGAACTCGTAACTTCACAGAAGAAAGGCGAATAAGCGATTGGGGTTAAGTGTCGTGTTAGCAGATACTATTGTTATTTTTCAAGTGTTTATACGTGCTGGCATTAGCATACTGTAGGAAAGGTTCTTCCCTTAAATCTTAGTTTTATAAAATGTACATTTAATCCCCTGTCAAATCCAGTAAACTCCTTAGACGTTAGCTTTATTTTGAGAACCACTGGTCTGTGTGACCGGCCCACATTCAATTCTTAGGTATTAGATGAGGCTACTAAGGGCCGGTTCAACCGGAGGGATACCTCACAGAAAACCGGTGTGAAACAGCGCCTGCGCTGTGTTTCAACGAGTGACTGAGGGTACCGGAGGCCCTACCCCTCCCCTTTCCCTCCCCATCCCCCAAAGGCCGGCAACGCACTTGTGATGCCTCTGATGTTGCGGGTGCCTATCCCATCAGGCCATAGCACTGTAGAGACAAATAAAACTTGAAACAAAGCCTATACGTACCCGTTTGGCTAGGTTCCTATAGTATGCCTAAAGCTCCTACTAGGAGAGGCCTATGTTCCGCAGTGCACTACTAAATGCTCTTTAAGAGATGTGATAATCTCTGGTAATAACTGACAATTAGTCCTGCTTTATGCTTGTACGGCTCATCTATTAAGCAATGAAAAAACTTAGCTAAAATTATATATACACTCTAGAATTTTAATCATCAGTGGGTAATCGTAATCGCTTCTGTTTGCAATGTAAGCAAGGCATGCGCAAACGAACAACCTTAGCACACATACTGACTAACCGTCTGTTTGTAATTAATTCATTACCTACATATCAATGTATCAGTTGTGAAAAGTGACGATGTATTTCTTAGTTCCATTTAACATGTTTTAATAGTCATAAGTCATAATATATCTATACTACTGTAGAGAGGTAACGTTTGTGAGGTTGTAGGGGGTTATCTCTGGATTTACCGAGACAATTTTGAAGATTCGTTTACCAATAGAAAGGCATTTTTTCTGAGGGTCATAGATAATAGGCAAAATTGATCAGCCCAAAAAATGCCTCTAATAATCGAATAAGAGGAAGCTTCGACAAGGCTTAGTTAACATAATTGAGAGGTTGATTTTTATTGCGAGGTGCAACATGTAAGCACATAGTAGCTACAAAAATATTTGGTAAGTTTTTGTGTTAAGTTTACAATTTCTTTTGAAAGTATTTTTTTACCTTAATTTTGTAAACTGTTCTAAATTAAATTAGCTATCGAATACTAATATAAAACAGCTGATCAAATGAATACGGAGAGCATTCTAGTGTAGGGAAACCCTTTTTAAAAATTGAAAAATCAGGCGTATGTTCAGTTTAATTTATTTACCTATATGCTGATAGGTAGTATCCCAACACCACTGGTGAGTTTGTAACCAAAGGTATACCCTAAGTTTTCTATTTTAACCCTATTAGTTCCCTAAAGTATTGAATATAATCGTTAATCAAACATTACCATTAAACTACAAATTATAATTTTCTATATTTTAAATTAAAAAAACAATTCAAGTTAAAATGAACTCAGATTCTATTAGAAATTCATGAAGCTTTCAAACATTCTCAATTATCCGCAGTTATTGCTTAAATGTTAAATAAATATTGTGACTAGAATATCTAGAAGCCATTTACTTAAATTTATGTAAAGATTTTATGTAAATCGGTGAACGAATGTCTCCATTAATCACGAACAGTTAGAACAGCTCTATTATGAGTCACGTTTTCGTCATAAATCATTAATAACATGTTACCTATGACCTTTTAGAAAGTACTATTCGAAATTTACAGTTTCACATATTAATGTCTTAAAGAATCGAATGAAAAACGTGTAATATCTATACGTTTATTATAATTATTAGAATATAATATTACAAAGCTGAAAATTTTTGTTGGTACGTTTGGTTGAACGCGGTAAACTCAGGAAGTATTGGTACTTTTGAGAGCTTCCATTGCGTGTTTTGGATAAACGATTAAATATTCGCAACAACAGTGTATGAAAGAATTATACCTCTATAAAAGTTCTAAAAAAAGTCTAAGACAGTTTTTTTTTTTATGTATGGGTAGAGAGTAGAGTCACTTTGGCAGCAAAGTGACTCTACCTGATGGAAAACATAAGCAGAATCCATGAGTGGGGGGTAACCACACTCACTGCGAACGCAGACAATGCAGCATTGTGACCCACACCATGGCGGCCTAGTGATGCTCACACCATGGCGGCCTAGTGATGCTCACACCATGGCGGCCTAGTGATGCTTCTGCATCATTGGGCCTCAGTCTCGCACTCACCAACGAAACACGACAAGCACGAATACTGTCATTTTAAGTTGATCTTCTGTGCGAGGGTAGTAATCTCCGCCGTTCGTGATGAAATCAGCCTGGCTCTACTACCTTCATGATTTCAAATTTTAACAAAAAAAAGAACCGAATTTAAGAACTGGACCAAATTTAAATGGGACCACACGGGAAGCACCAGCTTTCAAATAAAACAAGAATCATCAAAATCGGTTGACCCACTCGAAAGTTATGAGGTAACAAACATGAAAAAAAAATACAGTCGAATTTATAACCTCCTCCTTTTTTTGAAGTCGGTTAATAAATAACTATGTTTCCTTCCTTAAAACGAATAGTACAAAACATTTAGAAAAATATCATTATTTCAGCTTTTCATTTCTATTTCAAATTTTAATCAAATAAACATTGTCATGAGTTGGTATTTGGTACATTTTTCATACAAAGTTATCGTTTTGACAGATGATAAAAAGAAACTAATTTGACTAATGTGTCAACTATCCTATTCGACTGGAGCAAAATTCGCAAAAAAACATCACTGCAAAAGATACATCTATAGTTCTAAACAGTAAAAAATTTTTTTTTAAGAAATGTAATAATAAAAAACAAATGGTATTGTCTTCTTCTCAACTAGATGACTGCCTCTTTGGTCTCGCGGTTGGCGTGTGCGACTGCTGATCACGAGGTCTCGGGTTCGATTCCCGGGTCGGACCAAATGTTTGTATGATCTACTTACAAATATTTGTTTCGGAGTTTGGGTGTTTTCTATGTATGAATGTATGTATTTACAAAAAAAAAGTATATATGTATTTGTACCAGTTGTCTAGTACCCATAACACAAGCTCTGCTTAGCTTGGGACTAGATGGCGTTGTGTGTTAGATGTCCGAAAATATTTATTTTTTTATTTTATTTATTTATTTAGATTCTGATGACAACTTTCTCGTACGTTACTGCTCTGTCCTCATGCCATGTTTAATGTTATTCCTTTACCTAGGAGTGAGATCCTGGTGATCTGTAATATAGGTCTATATAATATATTAGCTTTTGCACGCAGCTTCGCTCACGCAGACTTTCGTCCCCTGATTTACCCCCTTAGGGGTGGAGTTTAGTAAAATCCGTTCATAGCGGATGTTTACACCCTATAAGGAACCTACCTGCAAAATTTCAAGTTTGTAGGTGTTATAGTTTCTGAGATTTCGTGATTAATAAGTGAGTGGTATTTCGCTTTTATATATATAGATGTCTGTCTATATAGTACATATGATAGACATCAGCTCCTCGCATATACTAGACTGCGTATGTATTCTTTTCGTTATGTTGTGTACTCACTTTTTAATTTTTTCGGACATCAAACACATAACGCCATCTAGTCCCAAACTAAGCAGAGCTTGTATTATGGGTACTAGACAACTGACATAAATACAAAATAATATCCTTTTTTTGTAAATACATACATTATTATACATAGAAAACGCCCAAACGCCGTTACAAATATTTGTAGACCATACAAACATTTGCTCCGACTCGGGAATCGAACCCGAGAACTCATGCACAGCAGTCGCGTATGCTGCCACTGCGCCAACTACTCGTATATCACAAGGTCTTGTTTTTGTGAGTAGAAATAAATAACGATATTATTATTAATAAAAATCATCAAAAACCCATAACGTCCCACTGCTGGGCTCGGGTCTCCTCTCAGGAGAGGGTTAAGGCCATACGTCCCCACGCTGGCCAAGTGCGGGTTGGGGACTGGCAAGACAACGTTGTGGCGACATTATCTTGTCGTTGGATGTTTTTAAGCCGCCCAAAGGCCTCCAACTAAGCTTTACGACTGTTATCATATGATAACAACCGGGACCGACTGCTTAACGTGACCTACGAATCACTTAATAAAAATACCTAGAACAAACCCTTCAATTTATCTGACAAAAACATCTAGAATGTAAAACAAGGTTTGGGATGATTCAGAATAATTTGAAATCACGACCGGCCCGTCCTCGGCCCCTAATTACTCGGGTTCCGTGATAAATTATCTCGCACGTGTCATTAATTACTATTGTTTTCGGAACGTTAAGGATTAAGCCCACTTTCAATAAATAATATTAGATAAACCCGAATAGGGTTTTCAGCCGTTAAAGTCTCCATTACGAATTAACAACTACCCTTTTTAGTTGGTGTTAGTACAAGTACAAGATAATTATTATCTAAAATAAAAAAAAATGAAGTGTCTATTTGTAATTTCAAATTAACAGCTTTTCACTAAATGCATATGAATGTATTATACAGTACTTACATCAAAATTTTTTGTCTGTCGGACTGTCTGTTTGTTTCGGTTAATCTTTAGAACTACTGGACCGATTTTGACGGGATTTTCACTGGCAGATAACTGATGATATAAGGTACTTAGGCTATTTTATTTAAACTACCCTGTGAAAAAGATATCAGATCTCATGTAGAGCCAAGCTTCTGAATCTACACGCCCTAACTCTACCAACCCTAACTCCATAAACTCTACATCTCAGTTAAAATGTATGGCTTCGCTGTAAGCCGTAAGCCATATGCAGTCGTCTTGGCAACATTCTACATGAAAATATTTTTGGTGGGATGTCTATTTTCTATTTACTTTTAGAAACATAAAATTATAACAAAATAAAAAACCGACTTCAAAAACGACGGAATCGATCGATTTCTCTTGGATGCCCTCATCAGATCTTAGTGTCCTTATCATGGCACCACCCTTGGGATTCCATTAAAAAAGGAATCATTAAAATCCGTTCATAAACGACGAAGTTATCCGCAAACACACATAAAAAAACATATATTCGGTCGAATTGAGAACCTCATCCTTTTTTGAAGTCGGTTAAAAATGGAAACATTATTTTACAAAAAACACCGCAGTATTTATTCTTAACAGACAGCATTAGCTAACTAAAAACGCAAACTGGATTTGATTGAGATAACCAAACTAACGATTCATTAAAACAAAAACAAGTCAATTACTAAGATAACTTAAAAAGGCTAAAGAAAAGTGGTCCTAATAAGTAGTAGTTACCAAATTGATTTATATCTAGGTGTGGCTATCATTCACAGCTGTGTAGGTGAGTCAGTTCAAATCAAGCTGTATTCATAGTCCCATTAAGTCAATAAAATAATTAGCTATTCGTAGAACAGCCATGTGATCGACATCTCGATGTAATCAGCTAGGCTTTCCTGTCACGCTCCGTGTAATCACCCACAATTAACATCTAACAACATTTAGGGTTGCCGCCTTCGCCATTTTCTTGCGAAAAAAAGGTATTTGGTGAGGTTTGACTTAGTAAGCAAACGTTCGCTAATTTATATAATTTCTACATTTATATAAAAAACTAGCGAACCGCCCCAGATTCTTTTAGATCTTAATAAATGAGTTGTAAGTGTCGGTTATTGTATGATAACTTGGTTTGCAAAATATTTGATTGATTTTTGATTTTGATTTTGATTGATTTGTCTACTGAAATAAAAGTGTCATCATCATCATATCAGTCGCAGGAAGTCCACTGCTGAACGTAGACCTCCCCTATTGATTTCCATTTCGACCGGTCTTAGCGGCCTGCATCCAACGTGTAAAGAAAAAATAAGTGTAATTAGGTTATTTACTTATTTACTTTTTTTTATTTAATTAATTTATTTACTTAATTATAATTAGGATAGACTGCACGTTTGGCCTAGTGGTTTAACGGTCACCACGCCGTTTCATATTTCGCCAAGTGTCGTGGGTTCAAATCCCACGTAGGACAACACTTTGTGTGATCTACAAATTGTTGTTCTGAGTCTGGGTGTTTTTTGTGTCCGTTTCATGTACGTTTGTAAAGTCCCCCGCGACACAGGATTTATTCCTAGTGCGGGAGTTGTCTTTTTTAAATAAAATAAAACAAATAAATTTAGGTTATTTTATGTAAATTTTCCTTCAAAACATTATGTAAATGAAGGTAAAAACCTTGTCAAAATCCGTTGCATACTTCAGAATAGTCATCGGATTTTCTTTTTTTTATGGCATAGGGGATAAATGAGCAGACGTATCGCCTGATGGTAAGCGATTATTGCCGCCCATGGACACCTGCAACATCAGAGGCGTCACAAGTGCGTTGCCGGCCTTTGTGGGATGGAGAAGGGGATGGGGGAGGGGTTGGGGTATGGGCCTCCGGTAAACTCACTCACTCGGTGAAACACAGCGCAAGCGCTTTTTCACACCGGTTTTCTGTAAGGCCGTGGTATCACTCCGGTCGAGCCGGCCCATGCATGCCGAAGCGTAGCTATCCCACGGTAATGCATACTCGCAGACTGATGCGTAAAACGACGTTGTTTTACATAGTATTGTGTGAAAAAGTCAAAAATTATAATATTTTATTTATACACCATGTAAAAATTTACTTTTTGCTGACATCCTTATTTCCCTTTTTTCAAATCGACTGAATTGTTGAAATTGATAAAAGGCCGCGAATGTTGTTCCGCTGAATTTAGAATACAATTATTTTTATAATTACAAAGGTATAATTGCTGTCCAAAATAGAGCCATTGTTTAATTTTTTGTAGCTTTTATATGACTGTCATTGTGTATAGAAACCGAAGGCAATAACTAAAACTACTTCCTAAAAAAAAATAGAAAAAACAACGGAATTCTCTAGAAATTTTGAACAATAAATAATGTATAAATATTTTCGGAAATCTAACACAAGGTTTAGTTCTGGTGTCGATTTCTGTTCGTCTATATTTTAACTCAAATTATACCTAAGCACCATAATAAACATCATCGTAATCTAATAAGCCGTCTATGTATGTGTTGGTTAGTCCTACAGCAAACATAGCAAATCACACGTTCGTATAATAACATATAATATATAACAACATAACATTATCAGAAGATATTTATTTATTACACAGAGAAACCAAACAGAATTACAATATTTGTTCCCCAAAACTTGGTTGATGGTTTGACTGAGGATCGAGTCTCCGAGTTACTGAAATAACACTTTTTTGCACCCCTTATTCCTTGATTTATTCTAGAGATTAACCGGAACAAACAAACAGACAGACAGAAAAACATTTTAAAAATTGATTTTTCGATGTAAGTACCGTATCTACTTTCATATGCAATGAACTGAACACAACTGTTGACTTGAAATTACAAATAGACACTTCGATTTTATTCATTTACAGATTTGATTTAAAAATTCAATCTTTAATACACACATCAAAAGTGTCTAGGGATCAAGCATTTTTATGCGGATTTCTTGAGATTGAGATGTGGCTTTGGCCCTGGCCTGCTCAGTCGCCAGACTTGAACCCGATTGAGCATGCATGGGATATGCTACAGAGAAGAGCTCTGCCGAATATGGAGGGTATCCAGTCGCAAGAAGACCTTTTTTTGTTGTTGCAACGAACATGGGCGGCCATTCCACAGCGTGATTTGGATGAACTCATTTTGAGTATGCCAAACCGATTCTTGTGTTGTTAGTGTTCGCGGTAGAAACACGGATTATTAATTGTTTAAGTTACCTAATAAAATTTTAAAGAAAACTGTTACTTCAGTCTTTTTTTCGAACTTTAATGTTAGTGGTTCAAATGTCAAAAATCCCTTTATTAGGAAAATGGCAAATTTCTTTATTAATGCAAAGGTGACTTGGTTTATCGTTACTGTGACAAACGAAAACACTTTATTTGATGAATCCTTAAAGAAAATTTTAATTAATATCAATCAGGAGAAAAGTTATTGCAAAAATATATGTTGATCCCTAGACACATATGTTGATCCCTAGACACTTTTGATATGTGTATTATATCTACAATCCGATAATGTCACAGAAAAAGTTTTAAATGTACAATTTTTTATACAATACTAGCTGATCCGGCAAACGTGGCTTTGCCGCAAAAAAAAAATTGGGGTATAAAATATAAATGTTGGTCGATTCTCAGACCTACCCGATATGCACACCAAATTTCATAAAAATCGGTCCAGCCGTTTCAGAGAAGTATGGTAACTAACATTGTGACACGAGAATTTTATATTTAAGATAAATATTGTTATCAAGAACAATATCAAAAAGCTCAAATATAATTCATTACTAACACTTTATTAAAATGTTGTCCGCAGCGCCTGCATCGAATTAATGGTTAAAAATGAATTCATTAGTTGCATTCACACGGGTTCGCCGCTATAGGTATTGCAAAATATAACAAAATAAAAAATACATTTGTTGCGACGTGCGGGTTCTGTACAACATATGGTGGTAAAGAACGTACTAATATGTAATTTACCACAATCTTTAGTTTAATACTGATCTTTTAATATAGACTTTTTATCAGATTTAGACCCTGTTTCACCGGTTACAGATAAGTTCCAGATAGCTTATCTGAAATATGTTTTGACACAATTTATAACGTAGATACGTCAAATTATGCGTCAGATAAGCTTTCCGAAACTTATCTGTAACCAGTCTTAGACAACTATTTTTAAATGCCTGTAATGTTTATTATTTATTAAGTACTTTTTGAATTAAGGTAACCAAAAAAATATTATAGGATCGAAAAAAGACCGATTGAGGACAAAAACCAAGAGACTATTTATACTCTTTTAAACTTTCGCGTTCCATGATATAATAATTATTATTTTTACGGGAATTAACGCGAACCGACAGACGAGCAAATCGGCTATTGCAGAACATGCACTCGATGCAGGCATCAACCAATGGATTGAATTTCACCGCACGCAAGTCCTCTCCACCGAACGTCACTTTTATTCAAGAGTTGTACGTGAAGCGATTGAGATTAAAAAGCATAAAACTTTCAATCGGGAAGATGGTTTTAAATTATCTACAGCGTGGAATCCAGTGTTAAAAAACATACCACCTCGCTTTTCTGCGCAGTTGGATAAACACCAGAATAGGAACACATCGGTTTGCTTACAGAATAGGGACCCTGTTAGTGTGGTATGTGACGGTACATGGCGAAACAATTTTATCAATAATATCGAAAATGTGCGGGTGGATGAAGAACCTTCGACTTCACGGATTCGACGACGGAGGGCGTGCGCCGCGGAGCCAGTCAGCCTGTGACCACGGCCAGTGCAACCTGGTCGAAACGTCAGGCAAAACAGAGGTATGTAGTACCTTGAAATAGTGATCGCGTTAATTCCCGTAAAAATAATAATTATTATATTCATACTATATTTACAAAAAGGTTTATCAAGTCTCTATGAAGTATGAATTCTTTTTCACAGACCTGTTAAAGGTGCCTCAAAATTTTCTGCTCATTTGTTCCGACAAGAATGTAATAATATATTATTATTATTTTTTTTAATAAGGGGCAAACGAGCAGACGTATCACCTGATGGTATGTGATTACCGCCGCCCATGGACACCTGCAAAACCAGAGGCGTCACAAGTGCGTTGCCGGCCTTTTAAGAAGGAATACGCTCTTAAGGTATTTCCTATTTTGTTAAAGAACTCTAAACAAGTCCAAAATAAATTAAGCTAAAAAAAACAAACATTATAAGGATGCCAATTTACATAAAATTCTTTCGTCCGAGTTATCTCTGTGCGGGTTCGGTTGGCGGGACCATGAGGTGTCAGTTTCTCGTGTTGTGATATATGTGTGGGTCCTGACAAGGGTTGTATTAATTTAATTCAAAGGATAAGCCGCCGAGTTCGAGTATTAGCTTGCAGATAATGACGAGTGATAATTCACGCGACGACTCACTGGATAATAAAGTCTGTCTGTGGGCAGTTTCGAGTTCGCCAGACAAAATGACGCATACACTTTAAGTCTTTTTATGCACTGAGAAAAAGTCTAATGGGATTGGTTATAACACAGAGTAGGTTTATAAAAGCTATACGTTTATGTATCTTTTTACTAATGGAAGAGATATTTAATAGTCCAATTATGGATATAGCCCTCTCCGTAGTACCTAGAGAAAGTATGCGATTATGAAGAAAGCAAAAGCTTAATCAAGATGACCTACGATTTCAAATATATCATGGTATAGTCCATTCGCTTAGATACTGTCACTTAACGGTCAAAGGGACGCCGCCACGACATCAAAGAACCCGCCTGCCGCGTACACCCACAACGCTGTTTACGCCGTCGTTGTATGAATTAATATACTACACTATCTAAACGAATGGACTATACCTATCCTCTTCGGAATAGCATTCTAAAATAATTAAAATATGTAACATAATGCATGTTAAACAACTAACTACTTACGCTGTTTATGACATTATCACACAATTTGGCAGCTGACAAGTGTGGACCATATCAATACAACAAAGAAATTAAACGCTTAATAAAGAGAGCTAATAAAATTTATCCTGAAGATCGTTTAAAATTGTGTAGGTAAGGACTAAGGACGTACATAAAAACAGGTCATTAGCCCGTTGACCGTCGAGGTCGAAAGTGCCCTACACCCGTCCTAAGTAAAGTATACATATTTTTATGGAGACGCATCGTCTGCAAGAAATTACCTTCGATAAATAAAGGTAAATGTATACCATGGTGTCGACTTACTTCGCGGGGATCAACAGTAAATAATAGCATACAGTTAAACTCCCACGAAGTCAATTGATTGTACTGTATTCGGTTACCGAACGAACGAAACGAACAGTTTTCAATGCAATGTCCGCCATATTGTTTTTTAGTACGCAAAAGCTTCTTGACAACTGACCAGTGTTGTCACATAAAAATAATAAAAGTATGGTAAGATTCATAAAATTGAAAACGAATCCACGAAAAGTCGTATGGTTTAAATACAGTGGCAAAAGGAATGTTTTATTTTACCGTATACGCTTATTTCATTAGTTTTTGCCATTTTTTTTATTCGTTGTATACACATTTTTTAAAGGAAAGTTACTTGTCAGCATAGTTCCTACATGATCGGTTGAATAGTACGGTGCAAACAAACATCGAGTTTTATATGTTTAAGATAAGATACAATGCGAAGAAACCCAGATATTTCCGTTTAAATAGGTTATTTATACCATAAATCATTGTTGTACATATTTGTTATTTGTATAAAATAAACCTCCACTCAGCAACTAGAGAGTTGACAGTCATTGCTCCAACAAATCATCAAGCCATTTAAGAAAATATTTATTGATTTAATATGTCTCTCAAGAAAGGTATTTATGATGTATTAAAGTTTTCAACGTACCATTTCTTTTGTTTAAAAAGTTTTATGAACTCCTGCCGATTGCTCAAATTGTTTAAACATTGCAGTAGTTGTAGATAGTACGTCTAGAATGCATTTGCCGGGCAAAAATGTATATTCTAGACAAGCTTACTCAAAACAAGAAACTTTGTTTTTGTTGTTAACTCGTCTATTCTATTATGTACCTTATGTTTCCCATAGATAGTTTTTACTCAAGAAATAAGATTTTCATTTGACATTATGTCAAGCAAATAATTCCATAATGATGTAACACAAAAAACTGAACATAGAGTATGTACAATCAGCAAAATCGAGTTAAATGTGATATATGATGTACTACTCACATTAATGATACAAACAGCTTTGTAGTAACGTTGATTAGCTCTCTGTTAGTCGCTAAACAAGAAAGTGTTTGTTTAATTTCGACTAAATGATCAACATTTAAATTTGCAGTAGAATATTTAAGAAATAAAACAGTCCACTACACAGCTTGACTTAGAATCTTTACATTTTAAATACTATGTTGAATATTCATGGGAGCGATCTGAAGTTCACCAGGGATTAACATTTTCTTACCATTGTTTATTCTCTAAGTAGGTACTTCATTTTGACGGGATGGAAAATCTCTTCGTATATCTGGCTCCTACAGGACACAGGAGCCAGGAGTATGTGGTGTTTCCACTAAAAACCACCCCGACCACTGGCCTATGGTGTCCTGCTCTTGGAGGACTCGGAAAGACTAAGTTATTTCAGGTCCTCCCCGAATCGACGCCATGTCTTATCATGCCCTGTTATGGGAAAAGTTAGAAGGTACCTATAGCAAACAAAAATTATCAAAATACACAATAATAACAATTTATAAATTAAGCTTAGTCTTTAGTCGCACAAGAAATATAAAATGTTAATAACCGACTCCAAAATTTCGGATGTCGGTTGAATGTTTTTGGGTTTATGTTTGTTATCTATAACTTCGTCATTTAAAACCGATTTTGATTTTTTCCATTTCTTACATTAAAATTGCAAAAATCTATTTCGCGATTTATTATTTATTAAATACGTAAGCTTGTGACGATAGATGATTGTAACTCGTTCACGCAAAAATGTCTGTGTGGATTTAGATAAAACTTTACAGTAATATAGCTTATCCATTAGAATAACATAAAGGCTACTGGTTACTGCGATTACCGATATACACAACGACGAAGCTACGAGCAAAAGCTTAGTATGCCAATATGTTAGGACATTTCATTATCTCCCAATATTAAAATGATTAGTGTTCAGTCCTCTCGCCAATGCAGCGTTCACCTTGGGAAGTTTGCAATGTCTATAGGGCCCATGATATAAGCATTCAATCGCTAAGCTTGTTCACTGGCGAGAGCATTAAACTTCACGGCGTTTCACCGTGTTCTTATTCTAAGCTAATGTAATATCAAGCACTTACTGGAGATGCGTGAAGTCCTTGATATCGGCGGTCTGAGGGGCGCCCCTCTGCTGGTACTCTCTCCGCGTTCACACATTCATAAACTCCTCAGTTGCTGAACAGGCTCCCACGTATTATTCTAATACACCAGGTTTAACTGTCGCGGATCGCGCCTAATTGACGTGACTACTAAAACTCGCGAGTCTAAACCCGACCAATCATAACGGTAACCAACGAAACACCGAATTGGATGGACAATCAGCTAAATTTTACTTAAACGGCAATCCCGACGAACCTTGTTCGACCGTTTTCACAAAGCTTCTCGATAGTTCTATCTTGTCACTTCAAAACGTCAAACAAGAAAAATGACAATCAAAAATGTTGCCATTATAATGACGTTCAATTTCTCCTATTAGTATCCTCCTTTTAACCTTCCAACTTCAGCGACTTTAAATTAAAACAGTCTCAAATCTTACGTCAAAGTTAGTAACTAACTTGAACTTGAAACTAGGGGGCTGGGTCTCCCCGCAACTCGACGGCTTTGATGCGCCTATTTTGCGTAGTGGGTCGGCACTAGTGGTGCCAGCCCAGTTCC
Source organism: Diaphora mendica (assembly GCA_949125395.1). Classification (NCBI taxonomy): domain Eukaryota; kingdom Metazoa; phylum Arthropoda; class Insecta; order Lepidoptera; family Erebidae; genus Diaphora; species Diaphora mendica. Next base: position 23,125,607 of record OX421314.1, read on the forward strand.
TCCTGGAAGCCTAGCAGACCCCTTGCGTTGCCGACGACTTAGTGAAGTGACCTCGGCGATCCGAGGTGTTTCGCCCGGTATTCTGCCAGCCCAGGACATGCCAAGATGACATGGGTGGCTGTTTCATCTTCCTCCATGCAAAGTTAGTAACTAGCGCCTCACAGTAGATCAGATTTAGATGCTTCAATAGATATAAACGCCTAAGTAGTTATGCTAAAGTTCAAACACAACAATTATTGTCATTAAACTTGCGATACACTATTGAGGAGTTTATTGACTTTGATGTATGTTTAATAGAAGATGATTTATGTGAATGATCAATAATACAATAATAAAAACCAAACGGTGGCATTTATTTTTATATATAATCATTATTATATTAAAGAAACAAAATATATTGGCGAATGCTACAAAGGTTATTATTAATAAATAATAATTAATGTTTCGGACATCTAACACACAACGCCATCTAGTCCCAAGCTAAGCAGAGCTTGTGTTATGGGTACTAGTCTACTAGACAACTGATATAAATACATAAATATATACTTTTTTATTATAAATATTATACATGGGAAATACCCAAACTCCGAAACAAATATTTGCAGATCATACAAACATTTGGTCCGACCCGGGAATCGCACCCGAGACCTCAAGCACAGCAGTGGCATACGCTACCACTACGCTACCGAGGCAGTTTATTTCTTTCAGGTTTTAAATAACAATCAGTTCATTGCACTTTATTAATGAGGTAATTTAGAAACGCTAGAGACCTACTCTGTTAAAGTGAGAAAATTAATAAAATCAGTGTTTTACTGGGCTCGCTAAATGATAATGACATTCCACTCCCGCTTTTTCTCAGGGTGGCACGTAAAATCGCCTACTTTAAGGCTTCGCAGAAAGGCAATATATTAAACTTGAAATTAGAAAAGCTACAAGAAATAAGAAACATAAATTGACTTCAATAATACAATTGTACTAACACGTACAATTTTGCAAACGTATAATTACTACAGTACTTAATAACTTCAGATATAAAATTGGTATTTAATCGATCGTTGAGTAAAATACCTAAGACCGATATTTCGTACCATGAACGTTTTTTTATTGGAATATTTAGTTCGTGTATTAATTAGTTCCATATAAAGTATGTACTAAAATAAAGGCGCACTTAATACTGAAAGTACTCACGGCGAACTGGGTACGGTAACAACATAATATTAATTGCTAGGGTTTCGTTCTAGAGAGTCTAGTGGAAGTTTTTTTTTTCTCACATCTGGGGTCCATGACCGTAATACTTTCTATTTAGTGAGCCCTATGTTCATTTGCCTAAATAATCCAAGACAAAATCAATGGAAGTCCTATCTTTTCATCATCATCTTCCTAGCCTGTATTATTCCCTAGATTATTTGGGGTCGGCTACTAGTTCAACCGGATTTACGTGAATATCGGTTTTTCCACAGAGCGACTGGCATCGGAATCGTGAACTCAATTCGAAGATTGAACTAGTTGTCAGTATATTTGAGGACACTGAATTCCCAATAACGATTGCCATAGATGTTCATGACAACCCTGTCCTATCCATCTATGAAATAAAAAGTAATAGAAACTTTAACAAAGTGTACAATGTTTGAGAGCTAGTCTGTAATATAATAAATCCTCCGAAGTTTTAAATTCAATATAGATTGTTGTATACTATGTATATAGTACATCCGTTGTCTGTATTTTTATTCACCCGCCACTCCCTTCCAGCGCGGCAACGTCTGGAACCACAAATATAAATGTCGCAATATCTTTCAACCAAGGTGGGCCGACGATAAAACTAACGGAGCCGATTTAAAAAATAAATGTACCTTTTTATGACCATATTATCTCAATAATAACATAGACTACAATGGATTACATTATATTATTATGTGTAAGATCATTCAACATGAATCTAATCGATGGCTGTGCGATCGACTGACTATTGATTAGTGGGTGTAAGATAATAAACTGTTCTTTCTATTTCTTTTCCTTCTGTCTTTCATAATATCTGTGATTGTATAAAGAAGAACTAGGAGTAGGTATACATTATAGAGTATAAAAAATGCTCTATAATCTATAATGTATACTCCTAGTTCTTCTTTACACAGTTGCAATTCTTACCTTTAAGACATGTCTTTCTCTGGCAATGGACTCTAAATTTTTGCAAGATATTCTTAGCTTTGTAATCTAAAAGATGCAAATATGATTGTGGCGTATGTATTTCCGAAAAACTAAAGACAAAATTGGAGAGAAACAAAAGAACAGAATTTTGATTTTGAATAATTACGGAAGTATCTTCTCAACAAAAATGTATTTAAGTGAACAGTATTCCCGACATACCTACATATATATCTTTTGTATTCAACTTCACTTCAGCTTTGGTTTTCCCGAAATATCGGGCGCTTTTTCACATGTTGCACTAATATGAAATTATTGGATAGCATCTTATTATTCTGAACTAACTTTAAAGAGTTTTATTGATATGTTATTCACCTGCGAATACATAAGTTCAATGCAAATATATGACGACTAAGCCTAGTAAATTTTCTACCGGCCCAACAAGAATATATTTACCTACAGGCGTATAATAAGAAGACGGAAAGCGAAATAAACATTTCCATTTTACCTGGTACTAAATATAAACGTAGCAGGTGAGAAGTACCTTTAACAGTCCTTACAGAGGTCTGAACCCGACATTTGTCAAAACTTTACGACACAACATAACAGACAACATTCAAACAGTACAGTCTGGTCCGTAAACCTACATTTAAAGTCACCGAGCGTGGCAAATAAACGAACCTAAAATAGGACCGACCTATTACAACCAACAAGACCGCTTTGTATTCTTAATTACAGTGAGGTGTTGCAGCAAAATAATTGCACTTGTAAAACATAGCGGAGGTCTTAAATGATGGGGAGTGCCGACAGACGGTCGTGAGCTCGTGTCTCGTACCAATGAGTCATGGAATGATCTCACTCGTACCGAACACGGTATTATCTTGATCGTCAAATCATCTGTTGGTTACTAAGGCATCGACCTTAGTAATTGTTTAAATACATATCGAAATTTCTAGAAATACTGTATTTTTCTATGTCTTATATTCATGATTCATTGTGAGTTTTAAATTAAAGTGGTAAGTGTATTATAAACGATATATCTACATATTTTAGTTATTTGACTATCATTATGGTCTGTCTATCACAGTCCACGAAGGCAAGAGTCCCGAAAGAGTGCCAACTAATCCGGTCTTGGGCGATCCGCATACACCCGTGACAGCAATTTATATTATGAATTGTGTAAGATTACATAATTAATCATTACTAGTGGTTGCCCGCGGCTCCGCCCGCGTATATGTCGGTTATCGCGGCAAATAGTAGCTTATGTGTTATTCTGATGTATAAGCTATATTACTGTAAAGTTTCATCCAAATCCGTTCAGTAGATTTTGCGTGAAAGAGTAACAACCATCCGTCCATCGATCCATCCACCCATCCATCCATACTTACAAACTTTCGCGTTTATAATATTAGTATAGATTTTATTATTTTACTGTGCAACATATGAAAGTGTTAAGACATATTGTAATTTCATCCGCAAGCTCTTTAAAGTAGCAGTTTCATGTATTTTCAAAGGCCTACCCAAATGTCTGCTGGGAGTCGTGGAGCTCCATAAGCTATAGTTAAGTCCGTTATTATAGATTTATCTGATTTTCTGATAAAATTACTCCCATGTTGCACTTGCGTATTTTGAATTTATGTAGACTTGGATTCTTAGGTTTGTTGTTAAGGTTAGTCATTTAAAATATCGGGTCTAACTGGTTCTACCAGAAGATACTACGAAATAAAAACGTCTAAAAATATTATTTACAATAAACCATATTTAAATTTATCATTTCTAATGTTGATCATCACTTACATGTAAACAATGGCAAGCAATATTACTTCTGCACAGGTGCACATTGTAAACTGGTATAATACCAATGCAAAGTTATAAATTGTGTTTAAAAAAATATTAAAATATTGTTGAATTTTATCTAGCGGAACAGAATGGAACGCATAAATAACGAAAAGCTTGGAAACGTTAGGGTTGCCAATACGTATAGGGTCAGATAATTATTCCTTAGTTGTCAGTAATAAAAAAGATTGTCTCAATTTCAAATACAAGATTATTTTTTACATAATAAACCTATCGAAAATTTCGAGTTAGTATAGCCACGCTGATTTCTGCACAAACGAGCCGGTTCGACCGGGGCGGTACTACCTTCGCACAGAAGATCACCGTAATTTGACAGCGTTCGTGCTGTCGTGCTTCGTTAGTGAACAGAAGCATCACTAGGCTGGTGTGGGTCTCCATGCTGGATTGTTCCATGTGGGAATCGAAGCCACAACATCCAGTGCTGCGACCGCTTAAACCACAACTTATTTATACTTAACATTTTTTTAATGACATGTAAGACTAACATTTTATGATTAAATATTCTGTGGTAGCAACCCTAACAAGAATCGCGTGCCACCTCTGTAATAACGTCACTAACCTACATTGCAAGAAATGACCGTATTTATTACTAACTAGCATTTTCCTGTGGTCTGTGGCTAGCAGACTATGACATGGTTGACCTTACTCTGTGGATGGAAGGCTTTTATTCAGTAGTTAAAACAGGTATCAATTTTAATGTTGACGTTTTACGGCTATCAGATTTCATTGTTCAATTTCAAATGTTTTAATTCATAAATGTCCGACTCGTACATATTTGATGAAGGTCAAGACTGTGTATACTTAATTACTTCCTTAAATACATTGGTATACATTCGTTGTACTTAATAATTGGGGTATTTTTAACAGAAGAATAACTTTTTAGTTTACTTCATGCTCGTTATAAAAAGTTAGAAGCAACTTTGCCTAAAGTAATTCAAGCCACAACGAAGTATAATATCTTCACATCTACGGATATGTAACACCTTAATATTGCACATACGTTCAATGATAAGAGTGTCGAAATTCTCTTTGAAAACATCGTTAGTACTTTAACTTTGTTAGAAAACCAACAATTCTAATAGTACACGTTTTAACAATCTTCAGCTGTCTGCCTTTGAAATTAAAAATCGGTCTAGCCGTTCCAGAGATTAGCCGGAACAAACAGACAGACAGACCACAATTTTAAAAATTGAATATTTGATGTAAGTACCGTATATATTTTCATAAGCATTTAGGGCTCCCACACATAACTGCGAATTCGCAACGCATCGCAAATATCTGCGAGCCCGCACGAATGAACCGCAAGATCTTCACGTCGCACCGCATCGCAGTTATGTGTGTAGGAGCCCTTAGTAAAAAGCTATTAATTTGAAATTACAAACAGACACTTCAAATTTATTTATTTGTAAGTAAGTATAATTTAAAATTTATAAATAAAATAAATAAATATTTCGGACATCTAATACACAACGCCATCTAGTCCCAAGCTAAGCAGAGCTTGTGTTATGGGTACCAGACAACTGATACAAATACATTTATATATTTTTTTGTAAATTCATACATATTATACATAGAAAACACCCAAACTCCGAAACAAATATTTGTAGATCATACAAACATTTGGTCCGACCCGGGAATCGAACCCGAGACCTCATGATCAGCAGTCGCACAGACCAACAAGGCAGTCAAAATTAAAATTAACTACGTTTACTGTAAGCCTATGAAACCTATTAACCATACAAAACTCTTTGCTGCTTATTAATATGCTATATATATCTATATATATAAAAGAGTAAGGTGACTGACTGACTGTCATATCCAGAGATCAACGCACAGCCCACACCGCTGAAGCTAGAATCCTGAAATGTTGCATGTAGGTTCTTTATATAACGTAAGTGAGCACTAAGAAAGGAATTTTCGAAATTCCACCCCTAAGGTGGTAAATCAGGGGATGAAAGTATGCGTGAGCGAAGCTGTGTGTAAAAGCTAGTATAATAATAAGAAGTAGTAATGACTCCTTGTTAACGTAAATCACAATAAAAATTCTGTTAAGTTTGTTATCGATTTGACGTGGCACACAAAAAGCTCATTCACATCCAAGAACTTCCGTTTATATATATTTGTGAATGGCTTCAACTAAAAGTGTTGCAAATAGCCGTCTCATTTTCTTTGTTTTTCGAGGTCTGCAAGTAATATTTTGACCCTATCATCTTGGCCTATTTTGCAGTATAAATTAGAATTCATAATATGTACTACGCGTATAGCGTATATACGTGGAAACTAAACTAGTATAATCACATTGAAAATTACTACACTACTTGACTCGTGTCAGGTAAACTGCTTTCTTGTTTTTCTAAGCTTGCAAATGCTTCTTTAGCAGTAATCCGAGAAACAACGCTTCCCTCAAAGCTTTTTATCTATATAAATAAAAATGTATCACCGAAATGTTTGTACGGGCTTGACTTCCGATCGACTACCAAATCGGATAATTCCTTTTTTTTGTGTTTGTTATTGTCAGAACAAGGTTTATATTGAAGTAAATTAAAAGAAAACCGGAAGTTTTAAATTTTTTCTTAGTCCGCGAATGTACTCTACTCGTGGTAAGTTGAGGCGGTCATAAAGTTTAAATCAAGGTTTTTGGAAATTTTGGAAATATTTAGGTACGATCATAAATTATGGCGTTACGAACTTCACCGGGTCAACTAGTGTCATATAATAAATAGTAAAATAGCCGAGACTTATCAAACCCTAACAGTTGTACGTGGAAATATCAGGCACTTTGTGCACGGAATCAGAAATAATAATAAAATAAAATCTAACATGTGCTTGTAATTCCTAAATACCTGCGGAAGCGGCGGCTTTCTCACATATTTTTTCATGTACTGTCAACTTATAATTACCTGTAAATAAAAAAGAAATAATTAAGTAATTGTTCCGCAGTCGCAGAAAACTATTGACAAATGCAACTACATAAAATAAACCAATCACAACAAACCCTCAGTATTCTAAATATGCGTGTTTAAACATAAAATTATCAATATTGTTTAAAAAAAACTTCATGCACACATGTACATCGGTGGGTTTAATGCCCAAGGCATCCTGCCTTGGGCATTAAACCCACCGATGTACATGGTAACCCGCTAAACCTTGGGTATACCCGCTAAACTACTAGCTAAACTTTGGGTGATGTAGAAATCTTGTAAGGTAGGAGCATTGTGGTGAAAGTCAGGAGTCAGGAAATCCTATTTCTGTTTATGTGTACCAGCAATAATATATGTAAAGTTATATTCAGTAAATGAAGGACAGATAATGAGGGACTCCATAAACGGGCGTCACCCGTAGTCGTACGTTACTGAAATACACCCATAGTAAATACAATTACAAATACAGGTAACGATACTATAAATAATACAACATTTTAACAAAAAAAAAACCGACTTCAAGAACGACAAAATTGAAATGGGCTCACACGGGAAGCTTTCAGCTTTCAAATAAAAAAAGAATCATCGAAATTGGTTGGCTTGATATTAAGTTATTCGTCAATTTGTCGCACACATACTTAATGCAAATTGAAGACTTATATGGTTTTCTCATGGATGACAGGTCAGAACTAGACCAAATTGAAATGGGACCACATGGAAAGCACCAGATTTCAAATAAAAAAGACTCATCAAAATCGGTTCACCCAGTCGAAAATTATGAGGTAACAAACATTAAAAAAAAATACAGTCTTATTGAGATCCTCCTCCTTTTTTGAAGTCGGTTAACAATTACAAACTAACTGGGCTTATTTTTGCAAAATCTGCCATTAATGCTCTGCTCTTATTAATGGCAGTATCATGTTATACAGCCTTTCTAGGTAAATGAACCATCCACCATAGATCCTGTGATTAGCGCGTTCAACCAAACAATAAAACTTAGGTAACCATATCAGTATAGATACTCACACTGGAATACTCATACTGCACTGAATACTATCCAGTCGGTTAAAAAGAAAACATTATATAGGTTACGTCATATGAGTTTCACACATACGATGGCATTTCACCTAGTTTTTAACAAAATTGCATAACGTTACGGTAACCGGGTTCCGCTGTATGTAAAAGTTGAACAGCAAAACATACGTTATTTTAGTTCAGGCGATAAAACACAAAGTTATTCCGAGTTATTGCACCGTTGTGCCACATCAAATATACATACAATCTTTGTTGTAAACACGGAACTGCCGCGTCTGTTACTGCAAACTATTTACCTAATACCTACTTACACATTTAGAATCTGAAGTTTAATTAAATTTAATATTAAATTCAAAATTAAAAAAAACTCCCTACTCAAGCACTTAATCGAGTAAACATACGCCAATGATATTTTTGCAGACATTCTGTTATTCTTCCCCACTTTCACCCCCATAACTTTTAAACAACTCAACCGATTTTCATGAAACATGTCTAAGAACACTCGCACGTAACTCACCTTTCATACAAAAAAAACTAAATTGAAATCGCTTCATCCGTTCGCGAGCTACGGTGCCACAGACATACAGACAAACAGACAGACAGACACGTCAAACTTATACACATACTACATATTATGCATCGGGGGTTAATTAATAGGACCATTTTTGTAATTAGTGCTGTTTAAAAGATCGCCTATTTGTGTATGCTGAAATTGTGATGTACACTTGTACACTCTGTTTATAAATAGGTATATTTAAATGGATCGGCTTTAAGGTAAATTCATAGATGCGATAGTGTGCGTCTCTTAGTTTTTTAGGGGTACCCTCAATTAAAATAATTTCATCGTTGTAACAAATTTAAAATTGATTCAATGACAAAACCGTAAACATAAAAATTTTAACAAAATAAAAACCGACTTCAAGGTTCGACTCGATTTCTGATCAGATGTCTGATCAGATCATCAGATCTTAGTGTCCTTATCATGGTACCACCGTTGGGATATCTCCTTTCCACTAAAAAAGAATCATTAAAATCGGTTCATAAACGACGAAGTTATCCGCGAACACGCATAAAAAAAACATAATACGGTCGAATTGAGAACCTCCTTTTTTTAAGTGGGTTAAAAATAGTACTAGATGGTGTTATTTTGCTTGTAAATAGCTTTTGTTTCTTGTTATTGACGAAGTTGCCTCTTGGTAACACCAAACTTCGTCAAATTACAAAAAAATATAATTATTAAAACCTATACTTAAAGGAGAACAAAAAAAAATATTATCTACAAATTTTAACAAAAATAAAACCGACTTCAATCTGGACCAAATTTAAATGGGACCATTCGGGAAGCACCAACTTTCAAATAAAAAAGAATTATCAAAATCGGTTCACCCAGTCAAAAGTTATGAGGTAACAAACTTAAAAAAATATAAAAATAATATACCGAATTACCGAATGATTTATACATGATTGTGTGCGCCCCGTCCCCGAGTCCCACCTTTGTGTGCTAACCCTTAGATAGCGTTTAGCTGAGCCAGGTTTCACTAGATAACGCCCTTAGAATGTTATTTTGTGACGAGGGAAACCCGACGACGAGACGTGGTCAACGAATTTTATTATTTGCTGAGGAAGGGTTGTAACTATTGTTTATTTATTAGAGCTACCCTGATGTCTTGTAATGTATGTACTAAAGTAGTTAAAACCTAAAATATCGGGTACATTTTAAATTTAGACAACTTTTATTTTCAATTTAGGCACTGTAAAGATGTAGCTCCACTTTTATATTCCTTCAAATTTTGATTGTAAAAGTAAAAGTTTATATCCCACACACTTTCGAGTTATATGTGGAACTTAAAACAGTATTTGAAAATGTCAGATAAAAGAAGTTTTAAATGTTTAGTAGTGATTAGTGAAATGAAATAGTCAAGAATAAGATTGAAATAAACTCATTGTAATGGATTCCTATTGTCAGTTACATTCATTACTTAGTCAGTACATACTTATGTTATTAATATATACAATACACAACTTTCAGATAAATGAAATTATATTTTTATGAAATATTCTAGTTCTATAACCACTATTATGAAATTGAAAATGTAATAAATTAATGTCCCACGTTGGGCACCAATTGTAGTACTCGAATTACTCGTAAGGTAACTAAATATGAATTCGAGGAATAAATTTAGTTTTCGCAATCTTATATGTACTTACTTATTAAATAGTTTTATATTAAAAGTCCCAATAAGTAAGTGAAAGAGAACATTTTGATAATAATGAAAGTCGAAAAATAATTAGGCCTAATATTTTTTTGCTTAGGTGCCTTACTGACAAGACTGTCGTGCCTGATCAAGATAGTTATAATATCTACCTACCATTTTCCTTAAAAAATGTATATCACTAAATACATGCACTGTGGATATTATCAAGTGCATAATCAAATAATTTCTGAAATAAACAATTTTGAATTCAGATACCCTTCAATGTTTATAGAGAATAACATCTAAACTCGTTACAGCTCAAATATTACTGGGCTTTTACATTACGAAATGTAACTAAGACAATAGAAGTTTACAATAGTATGTCCCAGATACTAAACATTTGTTAGCTGGCAACTGCCAGCAACTGCACTGTACGAGTGGTACACGATGACATCAATTGCATACTTACGTGCAGAACAATAGGTCATACAGAATATATAAATACTAGAAGTTGTTGAAATTTAAATGAAAGTGCACTCAAATCACAAAGACATTGTTTATTGGTGCTCCGCTCCTATTGGTTTTAGCGTGATGATCTATAGCCTATAGCCTTCCTCGATAAATGTACTATCCAACACTGAAAGAATTTTCCAAATCGGACCAGCGATTCCTGAGATTAGCGCGTTCAAACAAACAACTCTTCAGCTTCATAATATTAATAATAATATATATACCTATTGCATAGATTATTTATTTTAAATGTAAATCAATAAAAAAAGTGGTTTTTTTAATGTATTCTACTAAGTAGGTTTTCCAGTCACCTACATTTGTTGTATCCGACATAGTCTTTAATTGTCACTTAACCAAGTATATAACATTATGAAGTGCAACAAAGAACTTAAATTAGAATAAAGTGACAGGTATTGTGCATATTTCTGTCGTGCAATTTTTATATTAGGGAGTATTCGTCGTACTGCCCTCCGTATTCGACTGCATTCGCTACACGTACAACTCTCCATTAAGTATTATCACCCGGACTTACGTACCGACGAATTGAATGATGCTAATTTTAACACAAATAGTGACGGACTTTATCTGCTGGCTGTATCTTACTGGACAGTATTGTAAGGGCGTACTAATTTGTCAAAGTGTTTCGGTTCCTTGAACATTGTATTGTTCCGTTATAAAGGTATATTAACCTTCATTTTCAGTGTTGGAGAACACTACGTACATTCATTGATTTTTTTACAATCGCTTCAGTAGACATAATCAAAGATTTTAGAACACGCTTGTATGGCTAATACCACCATTTGATGTTATAAACGTAATTTGATACTGCTGTAATTACTACTGTCTAAGAAGTGAAACAGTTATATATAAATAATAATGAAAAAAATACGTACAGTGGAACATAGAACCTCCTCCTTTTTGAAGTCGGTTAAAAATGGCCGGAGGATGCAGAAGCATCACTAGGCCACCATAGTGTGGGTCACCATGCTGCATTATTGCATTGTTTGCATTCGCAATGAGTATGGTGACCACTACTCTTGAATTCCGCTTATGCATTTTGTCAGAGCCAAAAATAAAAAAATGTTGTAACCCACCCAGGAAATTTAATAAACATTGAAATTGTATAATAGGCGCGCTTCTCTTTGACTGTTGTAGAAATAGTACCTAAATAATGGTAAAGATGGTTTCACAAAATAAACGAAGTATCCGTCAATTGGTTTGTAAATAATAATACTTAAAATATTAAATAAATATAGACCCATTTCATGTTACAGTGTATAAATTGTAACATCTTTATTCCTTTTACATATTTTTAACTATTATGTTGCGATGTATTTAGCACCATAACAAGCAGTCGAAAGTTGACGACACTCATTCCAGGGAACACGGAATGGGTACCTACACAACATTATTACCTCGCGTAACCCCAATACCCTACGTTTACTTGACACTGCCTCTCATTATTCCCAACGAACATTGTTACAATAAGTACAACAGCTAGCACTTTGTACAATATATCGACACACTATTGTTACTCAATATTTGCAATACTACGACTAGCGATAATTAGGATTAATGGACAGCTTAAAACATAGCGACATCTGACGTCATATATGCTCGTATAGACGGGTATATCAAGTTACATATCCAATTAGATTAATTTCCACTTACACTTACGTGAAGTTACGTGTAAGTCTGTAAACGTCATGGATATACCCGAGACGCGGTTTCATGAAGAGTATTCGATTTCATATCGTAGTCCAAGACCTAATATGTCTTCCCACAGTTGAGTAAAATAAATCTCCTTACTTGAGGCATATAAATAAGGTTCTTAAGGGTTTCTGAAAGCTGTTAATCTGCGTTAGGCGAGGTGAATCCTGCCCAGATTGAAAGGTCAATCCCTAAAGGTAAACGGGAAAACGAAAGATTGTGTATTAAGTTAGACGTAGTTCCACCTTGTTTATTACTAATAGAAGAATAGTATCTAGTTGCAAAAAAGCTCACTAAATAGGGATATCCCAAGGGTCCCGTGTGACATTTCTCAATTACTGTTAGCGGTTTTCATACATTGTCCCAACGTGATTACGCTATCGAGTCGCTGCAGAAAGTGATTTGCCGCGTTTGGAGTGACGTTCAATTAAAAAAAAATACTAAGAACTTATTAAGTGAGGATTTTTTTATATTTATAGATTCATTTTTACCATAACATTATTACTTAAAATAATATTCATTTAATAAAATCAACGTTATTTTATATTAATTCATTTAGAAAAATTAACGTTTTCAATTTTGTAGTCGGCCTATTTTGAATACGTAGGCAAGTATTTATGGGTCTACGTTTTAGGTGTTAAAAGTGTTATAGCTTGTTCAAATGGGTCTTTAATGGCATCATTCTTTATACACCTACGACACAAAAACAAATATTAATGTGAAGCATTTACGTTAAAGTTAATCTCTCCCACATTAACACTAAACATTATTTTGTTGGTTAAACATTTGATTATAAATTGTTTAAAAAAGTTCATTTAGCGTTTGCAAGGCTTATCTTTTCAGTTTATTACCCTAGTTAAGTTTACAACAACTTTTACTTTTTCAGCGATTAATCCTTTAACTTTTATTAATTGTTATTTGAACCGCTAAATGCTACTTCGACCACTAATATTTTGTTGCTCATTTTTACTTTACATTTTAATAGCTTTTGTCCGCGGCTCCGCCTGTGTATATGTCGGCTATCGCGGTAAAGCCTATGGCCTATGTCCTTCCTCAAGTATCCCCATGCCAAATTTCATTGAAATCGGTGCAGCTGCTGAGCCGTGAACAGGAAGACAGAGAGACAGTTCGACATGACTTTCGAATTTATAATATTAGTATGATTGATCAGACTTACGAGTCTGAACTGGCTTCTATTGTCTGTGGCTTCAAGTCAATCTGATCTTTGAAGGAGGAGGATCTGACTTTTAAAAATAGTGGCCATAAGTTTCTTTGCCAGTATTCTTCTCATAAGGCTATACGCATTTTGGAAACTAGAAGTTATGGATCGACACAGGCAGGCAGTAGATGTTGGTGTTTTCACCTAATTTACTTTGACAATACAGCATATGCTGTGGTCTGTTTGTGTCGATTTTTAATTGTAGCTTCAATTTAACGTTCATAAATGTCACTCAGTGTCTTAATTGAATAAATGATTTTGAATTTGAGCAAAAGTTTGTAGATATTTTGCAGTTACCTAATACACAACCAGATATACCTACAGTAAGTTATAAGGTTTATCATGGAACATTTTCTTCACCAAAAACATTTCGAAATCATTTAACTTTTAAAGTATAGAGCCCCACTCACACTCGTAATATTGAATTCGCCATAAAATTTATCCACGCGAGAAAAAATCCTCGTCGTATACAAGTACCTACATAATTCCGTTCATCTTAGCAACGGACAACATAAACCTCGACCTCTGTAAGCCCCAATGTTATTGATTTCTTTTCGCTATCATCAAAGCTGTCTCATATAAAGAGTAAGAGTCTTCACACTGTGGATTTCATTGAACGCCAACTTGTCCTCACTATACGTCGATGACAAGGCGCTTTTCTATTTGATACCTACATAATGTCAATACTCGATAGTGAAGTTCGCATTGATCCCATTCTTATCCACGTCTATTGTATATTTTATTAAAGAAATCTGTCTTGGGCGTAAATACACAATACAATGGATTATTTGTCTCCAAATAGCATGGATATCATATTAAAGAAGTTCAGATCCATACAACTTAGATGTGTACTTGTGAAATCAGCTGCAAGTCCAACATGTATTGGGGTCATGTATCAATTTATATGCACTGGGCACGGGAGAATGCATTAACGGAATCGACGTCGAGAACTAAGAGCTAGAATTCGTTCTACGTTTGGACTAACAATACATTTTTTCATATGTATGGGCCTGCCTCAATGACTCTACTCAGTCTGATGGAAAGCATAAGCAGAATCCAAGAGTGGTGGTCGCCATACTCATTGCGAATGCAACATGGTGACCGACACTATGGCGGACTAGTGATGCTTTTGCATCATTGGGCCTCCGGTCTCACACTCACCAACGAAACACGAAAACACGAATGCTGTCATTTTACGTTGATTTTCTTTGCGAGGATAGTATCGCTCCGGTCGAGCCGGCTCGTTCGTGCTGAAATCAGCGTGGCTCTACTACCTAGAAGTGGCGTCTACGTGCTTGTGGATTAAGAACGCGTAGTGTATTTGTATTTGTATTTATTCTTTATTGTACACAATAAACACATAAATAGGAAAAATAATACAAGAAAGTTTCATGTACAAAGGCGTGCTTAACCCAAAATTGAGTTTTCTGCCAGCAAACCCTGAGTGAATAGAGGATAGCAGAGAAATGTAAGGGCATAGTCATGCGTACTTAGGAATCAGAGAAACAATCATATTAATTTATACAGTAGAAAGAATATATTATACATACATATTACAAGTTACACATATACGATATTTATGCGTAGATACATACAGGTATAGGTACATATTGTCTTGCTATTGTAGGGACAGATAATAATCAATGGTTTTCTCCCTGAACACACTCAGAGAAGGACTGGCGCGTATCGCACGCGGCAAGGAATTCCATAGCCGAACAGCTGCAACACTAAAGGAGTTATTGTAACAGCTCGAAGTATGAGAAGGAGTTCGAAGAAGGAGAGAAGAGGAAGAGCGACAGGGTTGGCTTCTGGGAATAAAGTGCTCGAAGCGGTAGTGCTACGTAGGGGTGCTATTCATCCCGCGTGGATGTCGTTAGAGCCGACTGCGGCAGCAAACTATGCAGAACAAAGACTACAAACAAAAAGAAAACTTGACATAAACCCTAAAACAATCCGTCTGGCCAGCAAAGTGCCTGTTGTAAGTCAAAACCTCCTTTCTAAGGCAAAGGGCTAGCTGTGGATTATAAAATGTTTGTTTTAATTAAGAAAAATAAACAAATCTAAAACTTAATAGCAGTCAATTTTCTCTAAAATTTCAAAAGTATAAAACAAAGTAGTATTGGCGAAGGTCCATGAGATTTATTCTCAACGACTATCACCTTTATTATAATTAAAATCTAAGCTAATGCGTCTAGACAAGTTAATTAAATAATCGTAACATTAATTAGTTACAAAAAGTTATTTCTGATGAGATTCTAAATGAGTTTTGGCCACAGTACACTATGCTACCCTATTATAATATCTATATAGTACTTTAAAATCTAAAGTAGGTACTACTGTACTAATATAACAGTATCATAAGACCTAATGATTAAACTTTGTCAGTTTGGCTGTTTACGGGCTGTAAGAGAGTGTCATACCTCCTTCCAGAATTGACCATCCAAAAAACAAAAATACCGTTAAAAAAATTAGATGTCCGAAATATGTATTATTACTATTTCTGAGAAGTACTATGAGCAGAGCAGAACGGGTCATTTAGGAAGAACAAAACGTTATGTAAAGCAACTATAGTTACTACCTGTATCTTGAACAAATATTGGTAACTGTAGTTCTGGTGGGTGTCAGCCATTAGTGACACAACAACTAGATTACCCCACTCGCCCACTTTCATATAAACAAACTACTTATTTAACATTCACCATCTTGACCTTACTAAAACCGAGACCATACTTAGTAATCTGACCATATAGAGTGATGTGCGTAGGCGCAGTGACACGTGGGAGCCGAAATGTGGCCTCTAATCTGGACCTCAAGATATACTTGACAACCATCACATAATCAACGGAAACCACGAATCTTATTTTCCTATCAATATACTGCAGGCTTTTCGATTATCTTCGTTCTTTAACCTGTAGATAGAATAAAATTGTAAGAGGTCTGTAGGTACATTTAAGACCTTAAAAAAATGAAGAAATTGAAAAAGAAGGTCTATAATAAAGTAACAATAAATAAATAAATTATATAATAAAAAATACATTTAGTTTTTGTTTTATTTCAATCGGTTTACAAATAAAAGAGTAATATCAGTTTAAAGAATCAACGCGATAATAGTTATTTGTTATACAAGAGTGCAAAGTTGCTTTTTAACCGCGTGCTCAATTTTGATCACAGAGCTAGGGAAGGATTCTAAAATTTTCTTTAAATTTGAATCCTGACCGTTAGCGAGGGAATCAAAAGAGCACTAGGTAAAAAGAAATTGCACTCGAGTGCAACACGTAACTTTTCATCCCACCTTAGCGAGGAAATGACTAAATGACGTGCAAAGAAAATAAAAAAAAAGTACACCAAGAAGGTTCCGAGTCTGAGTTTTTAAGAAAAAAATATTTGATAAATTCGATACCATGGAGGTAGAAGTAAATAGGTTAAATGATGTTTTGACTTCACAAGCTTAGTGCACATGATGTTCTGAATTCAATTTTACTTTATTCTCTAGCGAATAAAAACGGCTTTTGCACTCAGATATCGAAGGGCAAAAATACTCTTTACGAGCTGGTGGGATGAAAAAGACATTTACACGGGTAGAGCTGCAGGCAAAAGCTATTCTCTAATATAATAATAGAATTTGTCCCTTCAGCCTATGTAGAAGGTGTCTTCGGGCAAGAAAAACCCAATTCAATGGTTTCACTCCCCTCCTTGAGAGAAGAAATGAAAAACGATTTTTTTAAATATGGTGATGGCAATACCCAATATCACACCTCGTAATGCAAAACCCATTTCAATAGTGTCACTTGTAACAACAAAAATCACTTAAAAGCGTAAAATAAACTGGTTCTTCATAAATTGCCTATACCTAATTCTTCATTCATTTAAATAGTAGTATTATAATGGGTGCTAGGTACCTAAAATCTGTTTGAAGTCGGTGCCAAGTGACTATCGCTTAGACTTTTGTAATTGTTCGTTTGTATTCTTTTTGGCTTAGCACCGACTTCAAACAGATTTTAGGTACCTAGCACCCATTATAATACTACTATTTAAATGAATAAAGAATTAGGTATAGGCAATTTATGAAGAACCAGTTTATTTTACGCTTTTAAGTGTTTTTTGACAGAGAGTTTTCGTTGGATGTTTTTGGAAGTCGGTTTTTTTTTTTTTATAATAAGTTTTTATTTAGAGTTTTTAGTGCAAACAATCGTAGGTAAGTAGTAAGTTGAATTATTTCATCAAATTTCATCATCAAGAATACAAATTAAGGTACGTGTAATATTAAAATCATCCTCTAATCCCTAACTGTTGAAGAGTTTAATCTTCTATCATCAGCTCACCTAAATAGCTTGAAAGTATACGACTGAAGGTCTTTAGATACGTATGAAATTGAAAGAATTATTCTCCAACTCCTAACCGTTGAGGAGTTGTACCTTCCACCTTCCATCATCAGCTTACCTAAATAATTTGTAAGAATACGACTAAAGGTAACTTATATACATATGATATTTAAAGATTTATCCTCCAACTCCTAACCGTTAAGGAGTGGTACCTTACATCATCAGCTCATCATCATAAAATGATGACTACCAGACGCAAATACCGGTGTAACTTCAGAAAATATACGCAAAACATAGTATGTGCCTATAAAAAATGAGGGTTTCCCTCGATTTCCCTGGGATCCCATCATCAGATCCTGATATGCTGGCAATGGGACCACCACAGAAGCATACCCTGTCGAATACAAAAAAGAATTTCAAAATCGGTCCACAACTGACGGAGTAGTCAGGTAACATACATAAAAAAAAAAAAAAAATACATACAGTGGAACATAGAACCTCCTCCTTTTTGGAAGTCGGTTAAAAATGAGCGATACCGAACTTTATACACATTACAAATCATTACTGCGATCGATACTGCAATGCGTCGAGGCACTAGGCTAAACCTCGTAGCCCTTACTGTCACGAGGTACTAGTGTTTTAGGGTTGTCAGTATATAACCGTTCCAAATATTAAATACGGCATCCACTGAGTATAAAGAATATTTTACTTATGGGTATTTATGATACCTAATACTCATACGTAAAATCTTCTTTAATCAAACAAAATATTTTGGTTTGTTTCCTATTTACCTTAACATTTATGTAGTCATCACCGTAAAATAACTTTAAATTTATTACATTAGTATTGTAATATGAAAGAATATTTATATATTCTATGATAATTGACCAATAGGTTTGTGTAACAAGGTCGTTCTCACATAAATTAAAGTTATGTCATCCTTAAGCATTTAATTAAGAGTATAGTTACTGATTGTAGGACGCATGAATATTATATGTGCATTTTGGCATTGTTTTCAACTACTGTATCAGGCATTTCTTTTACAATATGCGTCTGAACACCGCAACACATCTTCATAAACAAGAGTCAACCTGTATCATCTACATGACGGAAGAAGAAATAAATAACTATGTTGATGGAAGAAACCAAAAATAAACAGAAACAAAAAAAAAAAAAATTTTGACAACGAAATGGCAAACCTTAAAAGAAAGGTTTCCAAACTAGCTTAATTTGACGAATAAACTTGTGCTTGACGTTACCATTCGTCTCAAATCTTGAAAAATAGCTGTCCCTTTTTTCTTCAAGTCCGTTTGATACCCGTAGACATACCTACTCGTATTAACCTATCCGTCAGGAACAAGTATTTCACACCCGACCTTTTTAAAGCACATCACTACGATGACTATTTCCATGCCGACATATTTTACTAGATAGGTATATCATTTTCGAGATTCCTTTTCGTAAACTCTTCAAACATTCACTCTGCATAATCAAAGATTATATTATAGGACACTTCTCTAAATTTTCCTCACTTCATTCACATCGAAATGATCTTCGTATTATGTAAACGGGGGGATAGCAGTCGAACCGAAAGTATACCCAATGTCGCAGGTCCAGAAGTGTTATTTGCTATAGGATATCCGGATATTTACATATTTCGGAGTGTTTCATAAACTATTTGTTGACTTATTTTTACTAGGAAATGGATATTGTATAACAACGAGGGTTTTGTAATCAAGAATTAGCGTTTTTTTTCGAGAACTGTAATTAATATGGCGAATGTTTGTTTTATTTATTTCAAATTTTGAAATGTAGTTATCCGATTAAAATTCTTATGTAGAAAAAGCTTGTTATTACGGATTACTGAAGAAAAAACAGGGACATCCCTGTGTGTGCTTTGTTTTTAAACATTACTAAGGCACAAGGAATAATATCTTGAGTTTCAGGGAACTTTACAAACATATATGAAACGTACACAAAGAACACCCAGACACGGAGAAGCATTTTGTGGATCATCAATACCACTTTCATCGTCAGCCGTAACATTAAGTCCATGTCAAATAGTGCATTAATTGCACTTATAACTTTTTTAAGTAAGTCACCCTTTAAATTTATAACTAGCTGTATTTAGTAATACTATTATTATTGACAGATATATCGCAAGAACACTGGCTCTTATTGTATCTGGCTATATTGTAAAGTTGGTTATCCAAGTTCTCATGTTACATCATAAGAACATCCATCTATAAACTCTTATCTCTGTCTTAAACTAAACTCAATACGAAGTGAATAAACTTTTAGATCAATTACATTTAAAGTCTATTAAATTGAAATGTAAGTCGTGAAACTAAACTAACCAAACAATTGGGTAATAAAGGAGAACGTTGCCAGCGAGAACGAGCGTTTCGAGTTTAGCGGAAACATGGGCGATTAGGTAGCCCGTAATTGTACGAACACATAGAAATAACTAGAATAAGATATTCTAGTTAAATACATGTTTAATTATTTTCTTTTTTTATAATTTAGCTGCAAAAAATAACTCTACTCATCGGATGGCTGACATTTTTACAAATTCTATTTCGTTTAGTTAAAAATATCGATGCTTATAATTATAGATTCTAAAGTATCTCCGGCTGTCTGTTACGTTTTACGGCTAAACGCTGATCCGATTTCAATGAAATTCGGGATACATATACTTTGATTCTTGAAAAAGTCTAGGCTTCTCTTTACCGCGATAACCGACATACACGCCGACGAAGTTGCGGGGAAAAGCTAGTAATAGAAAAATTATACCTAGATATGATCATAGAATGAATCATCGTGATCATCGTACAATATCTGTCCTAAGTGAGAACAGACACTACGACAGGGAGCAAAGAAAATTCACACGCAAAATCACAAAATCGCTATCATTTCCAAATTAATAATATTATATTGCTGTGATTTTATACAAAAGACAACTTGGAAGGCAAACTTGTCATAGCCAGACAAGCCAACTAAATTTGAATAGATATTTCGTATCTTATTTCCATAATTACAGAACAGTTACTTACCTAAGAAAGTCTCCACATTTCAGACTTGTCTCGAACTTCATAAATTTTCGACCTATCCTTTGAAATTGAGGGCTAATACTTTGTTGAAATGCTATTCATGAAATGACAGTCCATAAAGTTTGGCGATTTGCGTAGATATTCAAGTTAAACATGCAAAATTATTCATTCAATCCCCGAAAATTTATAGCTCCAATGAAAAGATATTCTAATCGGTAACTACGCTTAAGTAACTTTTATATAGCAGATACTGAAGTAATCATTGTATTTTAATGCGATATCGTAGGTAGTGTTGTAAAGCTTATTTGTTTTGCCTAATCTATGATGTTGTGTTCTCCTAGCCGATTTCGGCCACGGCGGACAGTCTGAACAAAATCTGAATCAATGAAAAATGGCGCTAAAACGGGGGAAATTTTTTCCTTGTAAGAGCTTCCATTGCGTGAGTAATGGTTAATGTTTCGCAAAAATTATGTGTGAAAGAATTGTTGCTCTATAAAGTGTTCCAAAAGAAGTCCGCAACACCATACGTCTATCTCTTAAGATTGGCTCCTTATAAACTTTTTTATACAAAACAAATATAAACACGCCCAACACAATGGCAGACCATACTGATCTGTTCACATGTTCACTGAGCAAATTCACAAGAGTTTCGAATTAGTCTATGTGTTACCTTTAGAAAACATAAGATTTTTTACGATTTGTTTTTTTTTTTTGTATTTTTGTGGCATGTTTGTTTTTTATTAATTGTATGTAAGTGATTAGTATTAATCTATGTAACTACGCTATCGTATGGTATTGGGCTAGGAGCCTGTGAGAATAGCGCATGTTTGTAAATAAATAAATATTTTATTAAACTACGGGCAATAGCAGAGGCAGACGAGATTGTGCTGGTCAACTAGCATATAATAATGTGATACATTTAAAAGTGCCGCAGATGGTAAAAATGTAATAAATATATAATTTAAGACACGGTTTACTTTAGGATAGTAAGTTATTGATAAGTTTTAATAGGCATTATATTATAAGAGGCGTAAGGTACACTCAAACTATTTAAAATGTCTGAAAAGAATTTAAGATGAAGTATAATGTTCTCAACCTATAGGTATTATTGTCATGGTCCGTATAACATTATACGCTAAACCACGGTACAAAAAACTCAATTACCTCAATAATTAGTTCAAGCCCTGAATAGCGCACGAACTTCATCAGCTAAAACACGTAGACTTCGTAGAGTAACTTTTAATGACCAAGTTCCCGCCAAAGTTCGGTTGTTAATACTAAACAAGCACCGACAGCACTTCCAACAAACTTAAAACACTATCACACAAAAAAATGGCTATGAATCAAAGACAACTAAAATATATATTCATAAATGCTTACGACCTCATTATATTTTTTTTCTTTTGTGTGTCGGTCTGTCCGTTTGTTCCGGCTAAAATCTGGTACGGCTGGATCGTTTTTGACATGAGTTAAGCTGTAAGATAGCTGATGATACAAGGAGTAACTTAGTCTACTTTTTTGGACTAGCTTCGCCCCGTGACGTTAATTGCGGTTGTTGCTATAAAACGACAACTATAAACGCTGGTAACACCGCGGACTTGCCAATTCTTATTATAAAACCTTTTAAGCGAAGTTTTATTTCGGTTAAATTCGGTTGTAAGCTCGCATTTTATTATTTATAAAAATACCCTCAGATAAGAGGCAGATAGGTAATCTATCTATATGTTGCCCAGTCATCTTCACCAATCAAATATTGCCAAACCGATACGGCTCATATATATAAATCTATAAAAAAATAGCACACGTTATAACAATTCGCGTCTCAAAATAGCCTGTTTTAAATATGATAACAACAATAAGGATCATATGACACCATAAACATGTAATTGGGATGAGATCACTGGCATATAAACTCCGTATTAGAGCAAATGTCACATCAACTGTCCGTCTGCTTGACATACAGCTAAAAAATACCCACAAAAAAGTCCATTATAGTACAATAAATAAGATTGTATTTCATTTCATAATACTGTGAATTTTTTGTCAATTTATTACTGGGTGTATTTGGTGTGATAAGCTGAGACGGTACACATGGTGACTAAAAAAGCGTCTTAATTGTTAGACTAAGTCCATGTTGGAACTAAGTTCTTTATGGGGCGTTATGGAGAGGTAACCTAGCCGGCAAAAAGCGTCCGTAAAGTAAGTTTGACACCTCGTTGTCAAAATGGTAGCGAATGCTGTGCTTGAGGTCTCGGATTCGAATCCCGGGTCGGATCAAATGTTTGTATGATCTGCAAATATTTGTTTTTTCGATTTTTGGATGTTTTCTTTGTATATTATATATGTATTTACTTTACTTTATTTATTTTTTTTACTTTATTTTTACTATTTACTTTATTTATTTGTAAGAATATATGTGTTTATATCAGTTGTCTAGTACCCAACTGATATAATACATATATACAACAACAACACAACACAAGCTCTGCTTAGCTTGGGACTGGATGGCGTTGTTTGTTAAATGTCCGAAATATTTATTTATTTCGTGAATTTGTATATAACAAGTACGGAGTAACTCTAGACAGAACTTGTTTCAGTAGAGATTACAAGGTGGCAGCACAAGTGACCATTTTCTTTATACCTCGGCAGCACAAGTGGCCATTTACTTTATACCTCGCATAGAACTTGATTATTAATATTGCAGTTTGCTATTATTAAATATTTTTTCATTTTAAATAAAATAAAGGTGTTAAGACAATTTGTGGTTTTCAAAGAGCGTGAACTAAAAATTTAGTATAGCGCCATCTATAAGGTGTATGTATTATTATATTTTATGATAAGGAACTTCGTTCCTATCTGGTGTCCCACGACACCACACGACTTTTATATTGGTTTGACTTTTATATTTTCTTTAAGCTTATGACACCATTTAACGTTCTACGTTCTAGTATAGCCATAAGTGAATAACAAGGTACCATGTGAACAAAATAATACATTCTTTAGGATTCTTTACACAGTAACGATACCGTAACACACAAAAGCACAATAACAAACAGTAATGAAGTGTGTTTTTAACAGATTCCAAAAAGAACACAGAAGGTATTTAATTGAATTGCATTTAACGACAGACATATTGTGTCTCACTAAAAGACATGATACATCTATCAAAGATCTATCTGGAGAAAACAATTGCAAGCTCATTTTTTATATATTCCAATTGAAGCCTAAAACTGGAAAAATCTTTTTGTAGACTTCATTCTTGCGGCTTTTATAATAGGCAGTCAGTTTATAGTTCAACTAACTAGCACAACAGTCAAATTGTAAGATGCTAGTTATCACAGGATAAGTTATAACTTATAAATAGCCAACATTGCAAAAAGCTCGTTAAATCATTTATAAAAGGTAATCTATACTAAAAACTAAACAAGCTACTAGGCAATCTGCACATTCATCAATATGTATCGGCCGATATAATTTTAAAACAGGACACATTAATAATTCAGCCTTATGTTTTTTGTCGAGATTTGTCAATTACATCAACGGCGAGTCATAGACACATTTCATGGTAACAAAAAATATAGTTTAGAAACACCAAAAAAATCACGCCAGTGCTCGAAATTTTTCATTATTCATCGTAAATTTCGATTACGTATCTACTGGTGTCAAATATAGACATTCTTTACTAAACCTTAGACTAATTCCCTCAACTACCGTCACTTTTTCAACTTCTCTCAGGAAAATGCAGCAGACCAGTGTAGAAAGGGAAGATCCAAGAAGTGTTGGTTTGACGTCGTAAATAATTATGCATGTCAATGGTCTCACAACCGAAGATCGTGTGAAGTAGAACAAAAAGAATCGAAAAGCCACTGGGACTAATGCTGGAACGATGATGAGACCCTGACGCTGACTAAAAATGTCATATGAAACAAAGCTACCTAATTTCAGTTACATTAAAGTAAATATAAATTAATAGACATTACAGACACTTCACACGTCAGCAATATCTCAACATATCACTTTGTACAAGTAGCCGGCTTCAAGTGGCCTTTGATTTTGGTAGTGTCTTTATCAGACACTTCTCTAAACTGACAGTGATATCTTAAACTTTGAAGAATGAATATTGAGGTGGAATAGTTGCTTTCATTTACAGTGTGTGTGTGAAAAGATCGTTACCGGCATATTTTTAAATTTTGGAATGTAATTTATAAAAATAAATATTAGGCTGAATAGAACAATCCTTTGTCTAAAATGCATTGTAAAAAACATATTTTTCCCTCCAGTTTTCCTTGTTAAAAATATTATTTTTTACAATGAGTGCCGCGTACGCTTCCCGATTTGAAACTGTGTTTCTCTGTACTCATCCGAAAGGCTCCAAAATGTCCCGCGACTAGGCCGCCTATTATATGAAAAAGTCCAAGGCCTTCGTGAGCAAGTGGGTGAGGAGATATTCACAAACAAAAACCGTCGATGACTTACCAGATCGTGGCAAATCGAAAAAGACGTCTGTTGCAGAAGATAAACGGATTGTGCAGCTGTTTGCTAGGAATCCTTTATTATCACTTCGCTCTGGGCAAGAAAAGTTTAAGAAAAAGGGTTTAATCATATCATTTGACACTATCAAAAGGCGTTTAGTTGTAAATGGCGTGAAATATCGAAGCAATGTGAAGAGAACTCTTCTTTCTGAAACACATATTGAAAAAAGGCTGCATTGGGCGAGCGAAAACAAAGACCATGATTGGGACAAGAGATTTTTTACTGATGAAGCTTCATTTTGGGCAACCGGTTACTCGACTCGAGCTTGGACTATGACAATAGACTGATGGTACGAACCGTGAAACACCCTTTAAAGGTGCATGTTTGGGGATGCTTCTTAAAAAAGGGTTTCGGAAATTTGCACTTGTTTACCGGTACTTTGGATGCTGAGAAGATGACGAAAATTTACGGATAAGCATTATTGCCGTCGGCTAAGAAGATGTTTCAACACCAAATTGATTTCTTGATTCTGCAAGAGGATAATGATCCTAAACACCGAAGTCGGCTCTGCACCACTTGGAACGCGGAACATGGTTTTAACGTTTTGGATTGGCCCAAACAGTCCCCTGATGCCAATCTAATTGAAAATGTTTGGGCGTGGATGAAGTTTAAACTAAGGGGAAAAAATGTAGTGACCGTCGCTAACCTCACTCGTGAACTAAAGTCCGCGTGGAGGTCTTTACCTCGCAGCTATGCTGAAAAATTGACGGAAAGTAAGCCACGAAGATGCCAAGCAACTATGGATAATAATGGAGATTGGACACCGTATTAATATAAAGCATCAAACAGCAATAAAATACTTATTTGATTACAATTTATCGTTTAATATTTCTAAGATTTCATAAAATTTTGCCAGAGAAATGCTTCCTCGTAGTAATTTTGCGGTGCCGTCATCTTATTTTCATCATAACTATGTTTGTTTTGTTAATTATGTTTTGAACTATAGTCGTAGAACAACTACGTTTAGCCGGAGTTACCTTGGCTTTCCAGGCAACCGGTGTTAAGCTTTTTGTGGTGTGCATATAACGTGATCTCCGAGACTCCCCCTTCCCACACTCTGGGGAGAGCACGCTCAAATGATAATGGTGATATGGTCGATAATGGTGGGTAGGTGTGAAAAAGTCGATACATCTTTTCAAAAGCTCCTTATTTATTAAAATTAATGATACATAAAATAGCACTAAATAAAGTAAATTACTGTATACTTTTGATAACACTTACAGTTAACATCTAGTTTATATGTTGAGCTAAGTGTTTAAGCCACCTGCCAGCTTATTTGCTCAATTTCTTTTTTTTTTTTTTTAACAAATTAAATCTTCATCTGTGTTTCCGTGTGAGTGTGGATCTTCAATTCCTACAATGTCCCAACTTGCTGACATCCAAGCAGCTCAGAGCAGTCTAGAGGAAAGTTTCTCCAAGAGGATGGCTCAGCTGGAGGCTCAACTGCATACCGGAGGTAATGCAAAAGAAACAGTTGCCCGTGTCTCGGAGGAGTTTAGAACATTCCGGGAGCTGATGTTCAGCATACTGGGTCTGCTTCGCAAGCAAATTAGCGAGTGTGTCAAAATGGTGGATGTTATGGAGACTCGCCACCGACGTAAGGCACTTATCGTTCTAGGAGTGCCTGAAGCAATTAAGGAAGACTGCACCAAGACCTTGTTAGATGTATTTGACCAGAGGATGGGTCTTAAGGATATGACAGTGTCTAGCATCATGACCTGTCACCGCATTGGCACTCCATCCAAAGAACGACGTCGTCCGGTGCTGGTTCGTTTTTCTTCAGTGGAGGTTCGGGCGGAAGTCTGGAAGGCGAAGACGAAACTGAAGGGGTCTGGTTTTACCGTAAGAGAGTTTCTCACTAAAACTCGACAGTCAACTTTCAGCATGGCTCGGCAGCATTTCGGCATGGAGGCCTGCTGGACGCAGGATGGCATTATAATCATCAAACCTGCAGGCGATAGTCGCTACAAGATAACGTCCCCGGACGAGCTGAAACCTCTCATGGCCAGATACCCCAAGACAGCATCACCACTCAAGACGATTTCAAGTGCAGTCACCAAAAACTCGCGGAGATCATAACCATCTTACACTGCTCCGATATCTTGTTAAGACACATATTTAGTTTGTTATTTCTAAGCACAAACGCACAGGGTTTTGTACTGTTTTGTTTGTTTACATCGCACTAGGTCAATTTGTGACAACATTTGTCATCTGTCAATAATTCAAACACTTTTTTGTCATTCGAGTAAGTTCGGAAACGTTGGACAGTATGACAAGAACATTTCTGTTTTTTCTTTTTTCCTTAATTTAATTTTTGTTCCCCTGTTTTTTTTTTTATCTACAGTCAAATGTCATCCCAATCATTTGACACAGAGGCAATAATTGTGTGTGTGTGTGTCTGCTGGCGGGTGGTGTAGAAATACGATAGTCCTTTCTTCGATTCAAGAGGGATCGCTGCGAGGACAAATGGAACCTATATAAGGCTGCAAGGAATCGGTGCAATCAAGTGATACGCAACGCAAAACGCCGACATATACTTCAAAACATAGAGTCTTCTTCTTCATCCAATATTTGGAAGTTTCTTAATACTCTAGGAATAGGTAAGAGACAACATCAAGTTTTCAATCATAAAATCGGTTTGAATGATATCAACCGTCACTTCTCATCCACAACTGAACTGGATCTTCAAACTAAGTGTCAAACGCTACATTACGTATCTGGTCTTGCCAGTCCCACAACTGACTCTTTTGAATTTTCTCCAGTGTCTCCTGATGATATCAAGAAGATAATCTTATCTATCCGCTCAAATGCTGTGGGATGTGATGGCGTCAGCCGTCGCATGATTACCACCATCCTTGATTGTATTCTCCCTGTAATCACACACATTGTCAACTTCTCTCTCGATTCCGGTACTTTCCCCTCATTGTGGCGTAAGGCTTACATCATTCCTCTTCCAAAAAATAGTAGCCCTTCACTTCCTGATCACTTTCGACCTATTTCTATTCTTCCCTTCCTCTCTAAAATACTCGAGGCCTGTGTATATAAACAACTCTCACAGTTTGTATACAGAAACCAACTTTTGAGCCCTCTACAATCAGGCTTCAGGCCCGGACACAGCACAGTTACCACCCTCCTTAAAGTGACTGGCGATATTAGGAAAGGCATGGAAGACACCAAAGTAACGGTTTTAGTATTAGTTGACTTTTCTAATGCCTTTAATACCGTCAGTCACGAAATCATGTTATCTATCCTCACATATCTTGGGGTATCTTCTGAGACGCTGGAATGGTTCTCCACTTATCTTCGGGGACGACAGCAGTGTGTTCGTGTTGATGACTTGTCATCAAGTTGGTGCGACCTATACGCTGGCGTCCCTCAAGGCGGAATCTTATCTCCTCTCTTATTTTCAATATTTATTAACCTCATAACTCAACATCTTCAGTGTGCGTATCACTTGTATGCTGATGATCTGCAGCTGTATTCACAGGCAAGGGTGGAGGATGTAACGCAGGCTATTGATGGGGTCAACAAAGACCTAGAGCTCATAAAATCCTGGTCAATGAGATTTGGACTGTCAGTTAATCCAACCAAATGCCAGGCAATCATAGTGGGCAGCAAACGTTTGATGAGCAGATTGGACGGCGACTCGATCCCACCAATTTTATTCAATGGCTTAGTTATTCCATACAGCCCTGCAGTAAAAGACCTTGGTTTACTTATCGACTCAACCCTTGATTGGCGAGCTCAAGTTACTAGTGTGAGCCAGAAAGTAACTGGAAACCTGCGAACATTATATCGTCTCAAAAATTTCCTGCCTCCTAAAACTAAAATCACACTTATGCAGTCCTTAATAGTTCCTATAATCGACTATGGTGATGTGTGTTACTTCGACCTGAATGCAGATCTTCTCAATAAACTAGACCATCTTCTTAATAACTGCATTCGATACATTTTCAATCTTCGTAAGTATGACCATGTGTCTGCTTTCCGTTCCCAGTTAAAATGGTTACCTATTCGCCAACGGCGAAATCAGCGAGCACTTACCTCCCTATTTTCATTTCTAAACTCACCATTCTTACCTACCTACCTTGCTCCGTATTTCCGATACCTGTGCTCTAACCACGATAGAAATCTTCGCTCAGTTAATAATCTGCTTCTCTCATGTCCCTCTCACAACTCCGACTTCGTGAACTGTTCGTTCTTTGTCCAAGCAGTTCTACTCTGGAATGCGCTCCCGCTCGAAATCAGGATGTCCTCTAACCGAAATCGGTAAGAGATCATGTACTCTCTTTTTGAACGTAAATACGTTCAAAAAGAGAGTACATGATCTCTTTCTCAGTGAACTGGCAGAACTTTCTAATCCATAGTAAACCTTAAGTTACTGATATTCATAGTGTATAGATATAGTATTTGTGTATATGAGTCTATTATATTATTATATTTATTTGTGTATGTATGTGTGTATATATATGTATGTATATATTTGTATATATGTGTGTATATGTTTAAATATTTAGTGAACTATTAACATTCTAACTGACTACTTAATATGTAACCTCTGTGCACCTACCTTTAAAGATTTCTGCACCACCTAAAGGTTGACTGGAAGAGAATGCCCTGGGCATTAAGTCCGCCAATGTACAAACTTAGTGCATAAAGTTTTTAAATAAAAATAAATAAATAAATGACCATAACTTATTTTTCCTTTTACTTTTTTTCAAGACAACGTCCGCATTAAAAACATATCCTGTGTCGCGGAGACTTTACAAACATACATAAAATGGACACAAAGAACACCCAGACTTAGAACAACATTTTGTGGATCACACAAAGTGTTGTCCCATGTCTGACACTACCAGGTGAAACTTACCCGTCTGGACGTTATCTTTTTTTACTATACCATTAAATAGGTAAATTAATAAACTTTGAAATTATTCATTTTCATTACAAAAATATGTAATTAAATCTAAAAATAAAGTTATGTTTTAAAGAACATATTGCCATTTGTAATTTTACTTTAGAAGTTGGATTACAAATTCTAATTCAGATTAAAAGTGAATACTTCAGACAACTGTTTTCTTATTTCAGCTTATATTAAGCATACTTTAACTTGGATTACAAACACTTAAAACATTTTTTACATCAGAGAAAAAGAATCTAAGATAGTCGGTCTTGATCAGTTTTATTAATAAATTCTTTGCGAATACAGTACACAAGGAATTTTCCAATATTTCTCACGAACACTCCTGTGCACATAAAAGCCAGGGAGTATGATAATACTCGTATAGAGTTAGACGAACAAGACGCAGTAATAACTCGGCCCGTGGCATGAATGCGTTATGTTGGAATGTCGCAATGTGTCTCGCCTCCTGCCCTCTTAGACTCTCGCTGCACTCGGTTACGATCCACCCACGTATTTTATGCATGTGATGTTCTTTCCAATACCTTTTAAAAATATTTCGAATAGCCCTTATTAGTATTAATTTTAGGGTTGCCAATACAAGAGACCGCGGGCCGCCACACTATGGAGACCTCTGGTGGCAGATTGATTGCTGCGGTCGGGATATCGGCATAATTGCGTAATTGTGCAATCGGTCTATTCGATTGAGGTAAACAATTTCCCTCGGCAAAGAGCCTGATAAGGCACGGCGTCGATTCAAGGAGGACCAATAACATGGTCCGGTTCCTCCCAGAGTAGGGCGCCAGAAACTGGTCGTCAGGGTATATTTTAGTGGACGTATTTCTACTATTGCTCCTAAACTACTGAACCGATCTTAATGAATGAGGTGTCAATAGATATGTAAACATGGCCCGGGCCACATAGGCTATATAGATTAAATCAAAAGTTTTTACGTAATCGGGTTATAGTTTTTTAAACTGTTTTCATGTTGTTCAAAGTATCATTCAGGAAAATATTCAGTCGAAAAGAAAGTAAGGATGAACACAAAGTAATAACGAATAATGAACGTTATAGTATCATCACCAAACTTAAGGCTAAAATGTTTTTATATTAAACACTAGGCATGACAACAATCAGGTCCTAGTATTTTTTTTTATTTTATTGAATAGGGGTAAACGAACAGACGTATCGCCTGATGGTAAGCGATTACCGCCGCCCATGGACACCCGCAACACCAGAGGCGTCACAAGTGCGTTGCCGGCCTTTGGGGGATGGGGGATGGATTAGAGTTGTTTCTAAATAATATTTTAAAGTAAAAGGCATCCTAGTGTTCCATAGTTTTTATAAGACTTTAGTCATACAAATTGACATATTGACATCACAACAGCCTTGTCTCTTCTTATAATGCAGGTTAGAATTGACAAATTGCTTAAATATTTTACGTTAACTTCCATACATTGTCCTTAAATATATACATCTTAAATGGATAGAAATAAAAAACATAATATTGTTTTACTGCTATTACTACATACAATAAAAAACATACTAGAAAAGTTCTTCGCGTATAATCGTAAATCCATTTCACGCAACCCTAATAGTCATTAACACTTAATGGTGACAAATTAGTTAGATAAAAACGAATGTCTTATATTATATGAATATTAATATTATTATTATTCATGAAAATTCTTACTGTTTCAACATAAGGTAATGGATTAAAATCGATAGAAATTTAGTAGCATTGTGTAATGCTCATCTAATACGATAATTATAATTGTAGATGACCATTTCATTCATGTTCGTTTCGATACGTTCCGTTACAGCAATTTGGTATAATTAGCTACTAATGATTAAAATTATAATATTTAAGTCGTAAATTAAACAATAAGTGGTATCGAAAGAAAATTACTTTTATTTAACTGTGTTAATTCATTCGATTAAGATAAAAATCTGTAAAGAAATTCTCGTTTTACCGTTTTATCTAATCATTTACCAATTATTTCTTTCTTTTAAATGGTTACTATTGAGTACCTGTACCAATTCAATAACAATTACAAGGTATCGAACTTGTTAAAATTATATCAGCGTAGGTATTGACAATTAGTTGTCCTAATACTATTGGTATGGAACTATGTCCCCTACATAGTTCGGTTAAATAACTAAACCATACTCTTTGCGCTGTAGCATGGTGCGGCATGTATTTGTAGACTAGAACATTCTGGTTGGTTTAATTTAATTTACAGTTATTAATGATTGATGATAATATATTGCGAATGTGGTATAGCTAAAATACTAAGTCATAATTTGTAAA
This sequence comes from Diaphora mendica, assembly GCA_949125395.1. Classification (NCBI taxonomy): domain Eukaryota; kingdom Metazoa; phylum Arthropoda; class Insecta; order Lepidoptera; family Erebidae; genus Diaphora; species Diaphora mendica. The sequence goes on from OX421314.1 coordinate 23,158,312, forward strand.
TCGCGGCAACTTTCAAGAGTGAAATGAAATGATACTGAAACTGTCACGCACCATGCTACAGCGCAAAGAGTATAGGTGTTATCCTCCAAAACATTTGTCTTTCTAACAAAAAACGAATTTATCTTGCACCTGATATTTATGTAGGAAGTTGTTGTAATTATTACTACCGTGATATTTATTTGTAGAAATAAAAAGTAAAGTCTTATATTTCTATCAATAAGTATTGCCTATCAACTTTAATTGGCAGTTTGCCCGGCCATAAAATAAACTGTTAATCGAACTATTCTAAAGACACCTTATTTTTTTTAATTAATTTATAATATATACTATGAAAACGTGTTTACAAGATTACATTATAATACGTTGCATAGCTGAGGCGTGAAAATATAACACAAGTAAATAAGCTCGCAGTAGTTAAATTAATAAGGATGGGAAAGACACGCCTGGCACCTTATAAAGTGCTGCATTCAGATAGGACATTCCACCGTGACATGACTCTATAAACATGTCATATAGCATTACAATGTTGACTTTATTTGACCATGAACATGTAAAAAACGCATTATCATGTTGGAAACCCAACTCGAGCACCCAAGGAACCATCTGAAAGTGCAATAATGGATGAATATTGCTCGGTGTCGCGAGATATTGCTGAAAAAGTTGTTTCTATTTTTTTTTTGATTCTCAGAGTATTATTAAGAACTAGCAATCCGCCCGGCTTCGCACGGATACGTAACGGACAATAATATACCTAGCGTATGTTACTCTGAGATGAGCGGCTTAATTTTTTCCGACGTCTTCCCTCGTCTTCCACAAATATCGTTATATTTTTGCCAATATACTCAAAAATTTAACATATTATATACGAAAACCCTCCTCAAGAATCCCCCTATCTATTGGTAAACACCGTTTTTAAAATCCGTGCATTAGCTTCTGAGTTTATCTCAAACAGACAGATAGACGCGCTGGAGGACGTTGTTTTATAATACGTAGTGATTGACACACGTCAAGCCAACAAAAGGCAGTCTATTTGAAAGGATATCCGCTATTTTCTCTATGACCAGAAGTCGTCATTCCTAATGCAAGTGTTGACTCATTGATTCGCCCAAGACATTTATGAATCTTATTATTAAGTGCTCATTTACCTACTCATATTTACTTCCCTCCCACTACAAACAACTTGTATAAATTGGTCTATAGACATTTCCCATGGATAAATCGAAAATAAATAGTTATCAAGTATTTATCGAACAATGACTTATTAAGGTACAACCCGTACAGTAAGGACATGTAGTCAGGGTCTATTAATGGCCCAGACATCGTTTTTTAAATCTATAGTTTATATGCAGAATCAAATGCAGTTCGAAATTGCGTCACCTTCAGTTTGCACATTTATCCTAGGTTAGGGTTACACAATCCGGTTCAATATAATGACACTAATCTGTTCTTACACTAACGAGTCAGGACAGACACGAACGAACCAAATATGTCAAATATCAACACGTGTCAATGTTATAAATGAGAATGCCCAGCCTTTGATCGAGCCGCGCCTCGATCGTGGGATCGAGACGTGGGCTATACCTACGAGTATGACAAGTATGAGAACACCACGATACTCATATATTTCAGGATCGTATAGTATAAAGGTCAGTTCATAAAGAACATTACTAAAATGGGGTAGTTGTAAACCTTGTCAAATTGGTAACGTTTTGTCATCTGACAAAACGTCAATTTTGTATGAAAATGTACTAATCAGCAACTTATGACGTCACTATATAGACTACTCAGTTGAAGAAAATATTTTAATGTTTATTTGCATAAACCTTTTATTTTATGGAATAGGGGGCAAACGAGCAGACTTATCGCCTAATGGTAAGGGATTACCGCCGCCCATGGACACCCGCAACACCAGAGGCGTCACAAGTGCTTAGCCGGCCTTTGGGGGATGGGGGGAGGGGTTGGGGTATTGGCCTCCGGTATCCTCACTCACTTGGTGAAACACAGCGCAACCGCTGTTTCACACCGGTTTTCTGTGAACCTATTAAAGTTTGAAACTATCGATTGTATGACATTATACTAAGCGTACGAGTATGAAACAGTCTTTACTAGTTAAACTTGAAAGTGGTACAAACGTGGGCGAGACGATACTTGTTCTTACGTGTAATTGAGAGCTTTTAGTTTGTATGAGTTGTACTTTATGTTGCTATGAGAACCAAAGTTTAAGCAGTATTTAAACTTAGTCTGAACATGTTCTCGTTAGACAAACATTTGAATACTCCCGTAAGTAGTCACTTACGCAACAGTGCAAAACAAATGAAGCTGTGTGTACTTTATTAAATTCTTTTTTTTTTCAAGTAAAGGGTAGTCTGTAGTCTGTTTTTCCTCCTCCTCCTAAAATGTAATGGTTTATTAGGTTTCCATTGCTCAAGGGGAAAAAAGAACTGTGTTGACCGTTAATGAAAACCTTTTTCTCAAAAACTCACGGACTCGAGTTGAATTTCAACATCAAAGCTGTATGGCATCTAAAAATCAAATACATATTCAGTATTATATGACACAAAAAAATGGTTTTTGGAAATACGAACTTACATTTTCCGATTGAAAAGTTGATGGTGACGTAGTTTGAAATATGACATGAGTTAAAAGTATTCTTACTACGGCAAAGTTAGGTTTGTTTTTGAAAAAAGAAAGTACCTACTAGAAATAACTTTAGAGCGATTATCCAGAGAAAAACTATTTTCATACCTTTTACCGAATCTATGAAAAACGTCCCATTTATATGTTTTAATAGTTTTTTTAACATGAATGAAGTGACTTTATTAAGGTATACATATATTCACTGCATATAACAATATAATAATTCAAAAGCAGAACACCTTAGACTCATATAGCCCTCAAATTCGACAGGAACACATCTGACAGGGGACTGTTTTCCTTTCCATTAACTATTCTTTTAAAGTTTTCAGCATCTTTAGGGCATATTATAGGAAGGTGTAAATAAAACTTAAACACGTAGACATATCACGAACCTGTGGCTTGGATCACATTCTGTAAATGTATTACTAATAAAATTCTGTGTTAGCAAGTTGAATATTTTATTGCGTGTCGACGGGCGATACGGTCGCTTAAGTGTTTTAACCTTTATTAATCTTGCATTATATTGAATTAAACTTGTTTATTTTCGAGATCTACTATACTCGTATTTTGATTCTATTAGTTGCAACTTAACAGAGAATTTAGGTTTAAAGCTCAGGATTGAGCGGATTCGGGGGTTCCCCTAATGAATAACAAATGACATGTCGAACACGACCATCAGAAAATTAAAAGCTATCATAATTGTACCAAAAAGTTCACTTCTTGCATGACTCCTATCCACACAGGTTTCAAAATGGTTTCGAAATTGCTCTTTCTAAATGGAAATTACGTAATTCAATTTTCCAAATAAGAATTATAATGGTTATGACATCACGCTTTGGTTATGTACAAAAATAGAACCATTTAATGTCGTTATTTCTGCACAATCTTCACTTAACACAAGACATATTTGTCATTTGTACAAATGGTACAAATCGGAACATCTGACACTATTCTGGTAGTACTAGCTGGTCTGACCTTCCCCCAGTGTCCGACACTGATTGATATTGATAGAGGAAACGCCTGACACCTCTAAATGCCCGAAGCGGCCGAGCCCAAGATTAATACGATGACCCTACGTTTTCGTGGGTTTCGCTAAACAAATATTGCAGGTTTTTGAATTATTAACCGGCTCTAATGTATCTGCTTCTGTGATATGCTTGCTGCAATGTTGACAGTAAAGATTATGTCTCTATGTTTATACTAATGTCTCTTTATACATTTGGTATGCCATATGTCGCAACAGATGTAATAAGTTACAAAGATATTGATCTAGAGAGGGATCTAGACAAATTATGTGTACAAATACACACACATATACTTACATAAATGCATACACACATACGTACACATATACATACACAATTATGTTACGTGCGACGGAAAATGGATTCTGTTCGACAATCGAAAGCGCTCAGCAAGTTGGTTAGACCCTGGTTCAGCACCAAAGCAATGCCCTAAACCAAAAATGACCCCTAAAAAGGTGATGGTCACTGTTTGGTGGTCTAGTGCGGGTGTGATTCACCACAGCTTTTTACAAAACGGCATGAGCATTAATGCAGATGTGTACTGTGAAGAACTGGAGAGAATGATGGAGAAGCTTGCACATCTGCAACCAGCTTTGGTCAATCGGTCGTCCCCACTGCTCCTTCACGACAACGCGCGACCACATACTGCGCAACCGACAGTCTCCAAGCTGCAAGAGCTGGAGTTGGAAGCTCTCCCTCATCCACCATACTCACCAGACCTTGCACCTACCGACTATTACTTTTTCCAAAATTTAGACAACTTTTTAGTGGGAAAAAAATTCAATTCCCGAGAGGCAGTACAAAATGCCTTTGAAGAGTTTGTTGCCTCCCGTCCAGCTGATTTTTACAAGAAGGGCATCAATAAACTGCCAATGCGTTGGCAAAGATGCGTCGATTGCATGGGTGATTACTTCGAATAACAGAAATAAAAAAGTTTGAAAAAATAAGTACTTTCACTTATTGCATACAAAACGGCAATTTCATAGGTAAAGACCTATTACTTACCAAGTTTCAACAGTACAGTTCTTATAGTTTCGGAAAAAAAGTGGCTGTGACATACGGACGGACGGACAGAATATTTCCAACTCATAAATACATAAACAAAAAACAAATCAATATTAACCACAAGAACTATGTAAATGATTAATCAGTAATTATAGGCTAAAGATGTAATTTAAACTGAAGTTCAAGGAAAGTTCGATCAATCTCATTTAAAGCCGAGTTTAACGTAACGTAACATAGGTAGGTAATTTGATATTGTGGATATTGTATTGAACAAAATTACCAGGCTTACGTAATTCTATAGTGATGTTACAATATACATAAGACCTATAATTATGTATCAAACTACTTTATTAATTGATAAAACTCCTTATTAGAAATTACTACAACTACTTTTCTGAATATAATCAGTAATGTAACTGTAATCATGCATTTTTGTATGTTTTTTTCTTACATAAAGGCCGGGGTACGCTGCAAACGACGCTTGACGCGTTGTAAGCAATATGCAAATTCATAATTTCCTAATTACTTTAGAAATTCTAAAACATTAGTATTCCTCGCTAAAACATAACCCACAGACGTTGCATCATCGTCCCGTCTACCACAAGCTTCATTTACCAGGTAAGTTTCCAAGATTTTGTAAGACCAATTAGCCCGACCAAAGAATCGTACTGTCGAATGTTGCAGACGCAAACTTATGAAGACGATAAAGACATCTAAATATATTCGACAAAGATAAAATGAAAGCGTAGGTAACTAACCACGTTTATCTGTTTCTCCGTCGCTCGTGGTAACATCTGCCACCAGAGGAACGTCTCATTAGCATTGTTACTAAAACTTACAACATAAACCAGGGAATCCAGTTACACGTACTTACACACCCAAATGTACTAACTGTATTTATATAAGAAGTTGGGATAATTAATTTTAGTTTCTTTAAACTTCGAATTATTGACAATGAAGACAGTCTTCATAGTATGGCCTAGTGGTTTCAAGCGGTCGCCAAGCCGCTACACCTACTTCGCCAAGGATTGTGGGTTCAAATCCCACATGGGACAACACCCGTGATTTTGCGTGATCCACTAATAGTTGTTCTGAGTCTGGGTGTTGTTTGTGTCCGTTTCATGTATGTTTGTAAAGTCTCTCGCGTCACGGGATACATTCCTAGTGCGGGAGTTGTCTTTTAAAACAAAGACTATTATTAATAGTGCCAACTAAGTTAGGTAACTTTAACCGCAACCGTTGTATGGAGATTTATTTATCAAACTACGCAATGGTGTTAACAAGGGCCCACTCAATGCCGTGATTAGTATCGGTAGTACCTTTGGGAATGAGTCCACTTCACTGTTGGTGTGGATGATGATATTTACTAAGCCACTGCAGCAACGAAGATATCTAAGGACATGATATTCGAGCATTGTTTATACAAGTCGAGACACGTATGCGTCTATAGATCCACGATACTCGCCACTCTCGTGCGAGAAACTCTCCTTGTGTAACAGACGCTTTACTCTTGTCTTAACTATAAACAAGTCCATTCAGATACAATTGAAAATAATTATATTTATTGATTAGATGATAAAAGTTTATATCTATACTTATAATAAAAATGTAACAGGTCCAATTCTGTACATTAAAGATATTATGATTTTTTTTTTAGGAGGGCTCTATTATCGATACTGGAGCCAAAACTGTAATTTTTTTTTCATTTTTGTCTGTCTGTCTGTATCCTGTCCGCGCATCACGCCGAAACTACTAAATAGATTCAAATGAAACTTGGCATGATTTGAGTTCATACTACGAGGTAGGGACATAGGATACTTTTTATCCTGAATGAATTTCAGCACGGTTTCCTGGAGAGAGGGGATGAGAGTCAAAATATGTACTTAGTTGTAATTCAATAACATATAGTCCGATTTCATAATTTTTTTTTGCTTGAAAGAAAAAAATAAAAGATAACGGGAAAAGTCTTTTTTTTTGTCCGCGACTGTACACTGCCTGTGGGAAGCTGAGACAGATATGTAAATATGGCGGTACGAAGTTTGCCGGGTTAGCTAGTTTAGATATATATATCTAAACTAGCTAACCCGGCAAACTTCGTCAAACAATCGAAGAATCTTACCCCAATAAAACACCAGTTAAAACCTGTTAAAACAGTTAAAAAACATTCGTTTCGTAGCCTCTCTGCAATTATTTTACTATTTAACACTATGTGATGAATGAAAAAAAATACGAGAAATTTTGAGTGAAGACTCACCGTACACTAGTAAGTACCTAATATTACTTAATACCAATGGCATTCTATGGTAACAATAGAATGTAAAGAAGTTTGACATCCCACATCGACTTTGACTGACGGTCACTGACACTAATTGCATGGCATCCGGCACCCACTAATCTATACTGTGTCCAAGAGTCGAAGTGTCTGTTTGCAGTCGGTCAACCAAGTTCAGACAGGCAATTTTCACATCCGTGTTGGTGCCACTACGGGACACCGATAACCGAGTATAAGAATACGCTTCGATGAAATATTAAGATCGAAGAGAATACGTGTATAATTCTTAGGGCCAAAAGTGTATGGACAGGGTGAGATGGTGGGAAGTTGTACGAGGGGCTTTGTCCGCCTCTACGACAGTGTGCACTCTACGTGATCACGACCGCTCTGCCAAGAGTGAAGCGAGTTAGAAGAAGAAATTGTATGGGCTGTGGGACCAACAATGAGTAATCGAACTCCATCTAGTAGATGTTATCCAGCTTAAATCTTTGGATTTCTTTGAGTACCTATGAGATGTTTTCTTAAAAAACAATGATGTATAGCGTTTTATTAGGATGTTGCTGACACGATATCCTAATAACGGTTCGCAGTGGTAGTTTACTGATGTGCTGTTTCTGTGTGGTCTCGGGTTCGATTACCGGGTTAGACTAAATGTTTGTATGATCTGCTAATGTTTGTTGGGAATTTTGTATTCTATTAGTCGATATTACAAGCTCTGATTAGTTTGATGCTAGATGGCGTTGTATCAGATGTTCTTTAAAAAAACACTACTAGCAGTTCATTAGTCAGTAAAATTAATTTCTGAAAATTTCAAACTATTTTAATGATGTTTCGGCTGTAAGTACTAATAACAATGGAAACAGAAGAATTTCCAACATAAAATATTTAATGAGGTATGTTTATAGCGATTTAACAGTCGATGTTCTCACGACTCAAGTGACAATACAAATAATAGGGTTGTCAGATGGAAGGACTGAATTATCTCAGCAAAACTTTAAATGTCTATTTGTAATTTCTATCGAAGCCTCAGATGATCCGTACATCCGTACTAATACTATAAATTGGAAAATAATTCTGTCTGTCAGTCTATTTGTCTGTTACGCTTTCACGGTTAAATCCCTGAACCGATTTGGATGAATTGGATGGACCTTGTAAAAAGCCAAAGGCTGCTCTTTACCACAAAATGCAAAAGCTAGTAATTTATAAAATTTGAGCTTTGAAATATTACAAAAATATTTTGAATATGCCAGTAAAAAGCCCCTAAATGTCCTTAAGCTTCCTTGTCAAAAGCACAGATTCTACAAAAACATTTTCAAAAGACTTTGGTTCACAAACGACATAGCAATGTTATATAACTATAATAATTGTATAAATTCTCAAAATAAAAAAAAAAAACCGACATAATAACCTGAGTTCACTTTAAAAAGTAACAAACACGTTATGCGCTTTCATTTGAGACCCCACTCGATGATATTTTTGCAGACATTCGGTTACTCTTCCCCACTTTCACCCCCATAACTTTTAAACGGCTCAACCGATTTTCATGAAACATATCTAAGAACACTCGCACGTAACTCACCTTTCATACAAAGAAAACTAAATTAAAATCGCTTCATCCATTCGGGAGCTACGGTGCCACAGACAGACAGACATGTGAAACTTATAACACCCTTCTTTTTGGTCGGGGGTTAAAAACAAAAACATTTGCCGAACTCCTAAACTCCTTTATTGTTATCGACGAAAGGGTGATGGTTATGTTACGTTGTATTATTATTATTCAAACAAGTTTCTGAAGGATCTTAACCTGCCTTTGATAGGCTCTCACAAATTCTGTAAAGTGCTAACTTGTTCTGAGGGTACTTAGAGGTGGTATTAATTTGGCAACTCCTTTTGAGTTTACACCTAAGTCAGTCATAAAAGTATAAAGAAACAGTTAAACAGTAGTATTCAAAATGATATTTCATTTTATAATAAAAGTACACATATACATATATAGGAATATGGCAGGATTATGCAGTACATATTATACACTAGCTGACCCAGCGAACTTCGTACCGCCATATTTACATATCTGTCTCAGCTTCCCACAGGCAGTGTACAGTCGCGGACAAAAAAAAAGACTTTTCCCGTTATCTTTTATTTTTTTCTTTCAAACAAAAAAAAAATTATGAAATCGGACTATATGTTATTGAATTACAACTATGTACATATTTTTACTTTCATCCCCTCTCTCGAGGAAACCGTGCTGAATTTCAGGATAAAAAGTATCCTATGTCCTACCTCGTAGTATGAACTCAAATCATACCAAGTTTCATTTGAATCCATTCAGTAGTTTCGGCGTGATGCGCGGCCAGGATACAGACAGACAGACAAAAATGAAAAAAAATACAGTTTTGGCTTCAGTATCGATTATAGAGACCCGTCCAAAAAAAAATTTCAAAATATCTTTAATGTACAGAATTGGACCTGTTACATTTTTATTATATGTAAGTATATAGATAGCAGCGTATGATTCCATTTCTGAATTTACTGTTCTTAGAATCTCGCTTTCTTTTAAGAGTTAGAAAATCATAAAAAATATCAGGTGAATATTTAAGTCTGGCAACCCTGCTCACCTCCACTTCTGATTTACGAAGACAGTTCTTAGACGACGCGAGTCACCTTGACCTAATCTTCAACAAATATTTGCCTTAAAGGTCTCCGACGAATATGATTTTATCAAAACCCTACTTTGGTTTTATTTCTAGTTGCGAAGCTTGTAGTAACTAAATATTGATGGAGCTAGCAAGTTCTCCATTTCGTAATGTTGGTTCGAACATAGACAACTTTGTTTGAAACTACAATTAACAATTAGGAAAGGAAACTCAGCAAGAAACATTTAAGAATAGAATAATCTTTTCTACTAGGCTATATGTATAAAGCTTTGTACTTCTTTATAAATTTTAATTTTTTTTACTAATCGATTGGTTTAAACTGTGTTGGGCAAAATATTGTTTTTATATATCTGGGCCTGCCAAAGTGACTCTACAGTGCTTGACGGAAAGCATGAGTAGAATCCAAGAGAAAGCAAAGTAGAGAGTAAAAAAATTAAGGAGGGATCACCATACACGTTGCGAATGTAGACAATGCAACAATGCAGCTCGGTGGCGGCCTATGCCTATTAAGATGCTTCTGCATGATTGGGCCTCCGATCTCACAATCATTAACGAAACATGACAACATAAATGCTGACATTTTAGTTTGTAATTGTTTTTAAACTTTCGCGACTATACATATTATTTGACTGTAAATCGGGACTTAATCGCGATAATTTAACAAGGACAGCACCTTTTTTGGTTACCCGACGTTTCGACCGAATTGCACCGATCGTGGTCACGGGTAGACTGGTGAGAGCTTAGCGATGCCTCCGTGAAGTGCGAGTTTCACCAACTACCCACACTTGGTCTTCTTTATTTTGATTAACTTTCGCACTGTCGGTACCTCGACACACCACACTCACGACGTCCGCTGAGTCTTGTCGAGCAGCATGTATTCGTCGACGATTGCATCTGCTAATAACAGGATTCCAAGATGTTGACAAGCGGTACCCATCTTCTCTGTTGAAATTTTTAAATTTAGGTTGTTCTTCTGTGAGAGGGTAGTACCTGTAACCGACATCTTTTTTGCTCCTATATGCTTCATGCTGAAGTGATCTAAGTATTGAACTAAGTACATGTCAAGACACTTTTAACCTTGTGTAGTTTTGTGGAGGCGACCGACCAGGCGAGGTGATCATGCCTGGCGGGCCAACTGCCCAACGGTTGATGTTGGGATGTTGTATATATGATTATCGGCGCGATAACTTTCACTGCGCGATTCAGGATTGGTAGTTTCTTAATTTCCTTCGTTACTCCGTAGTTCGACGAATTTTCGGTAGATGGCGCTGTAGTATATTTCTGTTGCGCTGTATGTGGAAGTCGCCACAGTTTTATTAAGTTAATAAAAATAATATAATTACCATAAAAATTAAATGGTTTATTGAATCATATCATATCAGAATTTACACGTTAAAATTTAAGTCTCTTATAACCATTTGATCATATTTCTTATTCTTCAAGTTTCAAGTCATCTTCGTGTATTCCTGATGCGAGTTGATGGGCCATATGATGAATAGGTTAGGTACAGAATACTTGTACGAAAAGAGTCTAAAGTTGTTTTAGAAATAATTCCACACACAACATAAAACAAAACACTCAGCAACACGTAGTATTAATATAAAGGCGAAATTTATTTCTTAAAGATCTTAATCGGTAATAATACTTGCTTGTCTGTTTGTCAGCAAATGTTCCAGAAGGTCGATCGTTGACATGATGCAAATAGCTTGCATTCAGGCCACACTTCGACATGCATATCTGCATCTAACGCACATACATACATACCTAATGCTGAGTGTCGTCGAGCTAGCTCAATTCTTGAATAACTACATATTGGATCTGAAAGGACCTTTCATATCTTTACCCGGTCGATATTCTTATACAAATGCAAAGAATCTCTATGTAACCGAATTGATTTCCCGCGAGATGCCCGCATTTATAAGTCTACTTTATTAAATATTTAAAAGTAGAAACTCATTTTTATATCAGTTAGATATCATTCCAGTACTGCTAAGATACGGTATAAGGTACTGGAATAATATCTAACTGATATAAAAATGAGTTTTATTTTCACAAAAACTGTATCAGTAAGAATTTATACTTAAGCCAGACAGGAGGAATCGATATCGTTTGGCACCGCGTAGTGAATCGGAACGAAGTATTCGAGTTATCGCTATGTTATATCGAGTGACAATTCGCTCGGCGAAGTGGATTGTCACGCACTGATTTACAAGGCATATGACCTATCGTTCCCTATTATGTATGTACATGAATATACGTTCATGTGTGTCGATATACGAGAGCAAAGTAAGAATTTATACTATACTGTCTCCGGAGAAAATGTTACTTTTGTACATAAAAATATGTATTTTATGAACGAACTTAATTTAGGTTAGGTACCTTAATGCGTAGGTATGGATGTATCCAGTATTTTCAAGGGTATTAAATTCACATATGACTTTGAAGCTAACGAGTACTACTTCACTCCTTAGATGGTACATAATGTTCCATTTCCTTTCAAAGAGTTAGTAGCACTTTAACGCTTCTGTTAACTTAATTGTCGTAAGTCAAAGTCCTCGATATGACATACAGCTGCATATTCTGCGAACATGTGGTTTTGCCGTGAGCTGACGCGACCGGATCTGCTAAATATATTTTATGATCGCAGGCAGCGGACGCCGGAGCGGTCCGGCCAAACGGGACACCGCGTAAAATAAACAAACCGCATATACTTTCTATTAGCATCAAAAGATTCAGTGCAAACCACAAGGCCATATGATTCAGACATTGTGGAAATATATCAATCATAGTTAAAATACCAGTGAAGTTGAAAATACATTTGTAAAACTAGTATCTACTTCATCATCATTTAGTTAAGAGCTACGCTCTTTTCGATGCAGCGTTATCCAGCTCTCCCTATCAAGAGCCATTTCCTTGACCTCCTTATACATCGCAACCGCCACTTTTTTTAATATCTGATCTATATAACTGTGTCTCGGTCTTTCTATCTTTCCTTCTATATTGCTACTTATAAAGTTATCGTGGCGTATAAGGTGGCCTACCATCTTGTCTCTTCGAATTTCTATAGTAGATACCAGCAGCCTTTTCTCATTCACTCTTTCTAGAACTTCTTCGTTGGTAATTTTTTCCGTCCAGCTGATTGCATCTACTTAGAAAGTTAATTTTGATTCTAATGTGCAGTCTGTTTCTCACATTGTAGTAAATAAAAAACCGCCCGACATTTACCGAATTCTGCCTAAAAACTTATTTCTAGACAATAAATCGAATTTGTATATAATGCTGATACGTGATAAAAACATATGACTCTGGATATAACACTTCGAACGGGTCGAACGATTTCTTACAATACGTTATCTCGAATACAAAAAGGGAATTTGAATAAATTCTCACGGACGCAAATCTCGGGCTCATTTCAATCTATCTATTCAAGTGGCTTATGACGTTTTCAGTCGAATTCTTATCGTTAACGAGGTATGATGGCAAGTTCCGATGATGCAGGAAGAGGGCCATTTCAGTGTCACGGATAAATTGAATTAATCTAATCAGCCGATAAATTGTCTCTAAGTTGATGGGGCGGAGTAACGTCATATCTCGCTATGCTGAAAGTTTTCTGCATGATTCTTTCAATCTCTGGTTTTATATTAAAAGTTCTGCAAATCTATGGTTTATTCTTCATTTGAAAGAGTTTTAAATATCGAAACATTTTCAACATGGAACTAACACACGAACATTAAGGTCTTAATAGGTACTAGGGTAATATTTTTTTGCTCTAGTCACGAGCCTTTTTTTAAGTTGCGTTGTTTATCACCTATCATTTTTACAATGGACGTAAATTATTAAGATGAGGACAGAATCAATTCTTGACGATTAAAGAAAAAAACGTTTTGGACTTTTTGTAATTTTTTTTGAGTCGAATGAAGTATGTACAGTATTACGAAGCTTGCAACAATATCATGTATTATAACTACTACAAAAACTTAAGACTTAATTTCTCTTTAACACTCACACACTTAATTTTTTAAAAAGACTTAAAAGACTCAAATATAACGCCTTACATTTTGGTATAAGATAAAAAGATAAAGAATTCCAGTCAAATCTTCGACTAGTTAAACACAAGAACAATAAAAAGCCGTCTTGTCAGTATTACCTTTAAAAGAACAAGATTAGGCCAAAGTTACAGGTAAACTGATGTTATTTTAACAGGTAGTTAGCGAACAAATTTGCTGGAAAAAAGGGTTTGTTATATAGTAGGGATGTGACAAAATAGACTGTATTGCTCAAGTTAGCACTTAGTTTGTGTATTTATAAACTTTAAAAAATAATTAAACAAGATACATAATACTAGTAGTAGAGCCACGCTGATCTCAGCACGAACGGGCCGGCTCGACCGGGGCGGTACTACCCTCGCACAGAAAATCAATGTAAAATGACAGTATTAGTACTGTCGTATTTCGTTGGTGAGTGCGAGACCGGTGGCCCAATGATGCAGGGGTGACAGTTATCGTGGTAAGTGTGTGAGCAGTGGAATGCTCGTAGAGTCATTTTGAGGGTGACGTGGATCGAGCCGTCGGCCAGGGAGACCTGTAGAAACGGTGGTGCCGCTGGCCGCCCGCGGCATAGAGAGGGACCCAACCGCGGCTAACCACCCTGGGAGGCTGCCCCGTCAGGTCGCGCATAATCCACGGAGTGGCTCGTCGTGCCGGTTGGTGACCGGACGGTGGGACCAGGCGACCACTTCCGGGAGGGTACGGGAGCCCTTCCGTCCGACGGCTCGGTCACCATCATGCCTCACCGTTATGACGAAACAGCATTCCGAGTCTCAGTATTACACTGCCGCGATGACTGTCACGCCTTTTACGTTCCCATCCCCCTCCTCCTATTTTTTTCATGGCAGCACAGAAAAAGCATAAACGATGCGCAGCGGCACTCCACTCTCCCACCAACTCGCTTTTTGAGGTGGAGTTTAATAACATCCGTGGACTCCATGCAAACCTCAACGCCGTCCACCATCATCTAGAGACGGCACGGCCCGCCATGCTTTTTCTAACGGAGACTCAAATACGCCGCCCTGCCGACACGACATATCTTCATTACCCCGGTTACGTGCTTGAGGAGTGCTTCCTCGCGAAGGCTGGGGTATGTCTTTTCGTCAGGGCGGATGTTTGTTGTCGCCGATTGCGCTGCCTTGAGGACCCATCCTTCTCCACCCTTTGGCTCCACGTAGATATTGGCTCTACGAGCCGAATCTACGTATGCCTATACCGATCCCACTCTGGAGATTCTGAGACAACTCGATTTTTCGAATATCTCAGTCAGGCAGCGGACAAAGCGCAGGAGCAGTTTCCGACCGCCGAACTGGTGTTTCTGGGAGACTTTAACGCCCACCATGAGTCCTGGTTGGGATCTTCCAGAACTGACCACGCAGGCCGGACTGTCCACACATTCGCTCTCACGCATGACCTCACCCAGCTGGTACTCCAGCCCACCAGGATACCAGACATACCGAGTCAAGCGCCTTCCTTGCTGGACCTACTGCTGACGAGTCACCCAGCGCAGTATAGTGTATCGGTGCTGGCCCCTCTGGGATCCTCCGATCACTGCCTGGTTTCCACCACGGTGCCTCTTGCTGCCCCCCCACGACCAGTGGCAGCAAAAAGACGTTTATGGCACTACTCGTCGGCAGACTGGGATGGAATGCGGGATTATTTTGCATCCATCCCGTGGGCTCAACGCTGCTTCAGAGATAGAGATCTGTCGCAAAGTGCAGCCGCCGTGGCTGGCGAAATCACTGTCGGAATGGAATACTACATTCCCTACAGTGAGGTCGCCAACCCGACGACCCGTCCCTGGTTCAATCGCGAGTGCGCCCATGCTGTTTCACTAAAGCAATCGGCGTATCGCGCATGGACCAGGGCCCGCGCTCACGGCTCCCCTGACATTGATCAACTAAAAGCAGCGTTTAACAAAGCCACTAGGGAATGCAAGAAGGCTTACATCAGAGCGGATGCCCAGCGCATCGCGCGGCTTGGTCAAGAACTCGTTGCATACCCCACGGGTAGCCGAAAGTTCTGGCGATTGGCTAAAGCCGTGCAGTCCAACTTCTGTCAGCCTTCGCTACCACCGCTGAAATATCCGGACGGATCACTTGCCCTTGAGCCGCAGGAGAAAGCGAAACTGCTGGTTGATCTCTTTGCGGCTAACTCGCGAATCGATGACCACGGCAAGCACCCGCCTACTATTCCGACCTGCGACACTACAATGCGGTCCGTGCGGAGCTTCGGTCACTCGACGTCCGGAAAGCCAGTGGACCCGACGGTATCCCAGCGGTGGTTCTTAAGAACTGTGCACCAGAGTTGTCTCCGGTATTGACGCGTCTGTATCGCCTGTCATATTCCTCGGGAACTGTACCGGAGGTTTGGAGAGAGGCGAATGTTCAACCCATCCCCAAAAAAGGCGACCGCTCCGACCCGGCCAACTACCGTCCGATAGCCGTCACCTCCATTATCTGCAAAGTGTTTGAGCGGATAATAAACAAACAACTGGTCCACTACCTGGAAGATCACTCCCTACTAAATGATCGTCAGTATGGTTTTAGACCGAACCGATTCACGGGTGATCTTCTAGCGTACGTCACACACCTTTGGGGTGAGGCTATTGACAGGCATGGGGAATCCCTGGCCATTAGCCTTGATATGGCCGAGGCCTTTGATAGGGTTTGGCATCGTTCGCTTCTCTCCAAGCTACCGGCTTTCGGTTTGCCCCCCAAACTCTGCAACTGGGCTGCCGCATTCCTGCACCAGCGCCGCATCAGAGTCCTTTGCGACGGTGCGGCCTCCGATTTTCAGTCGATTAACGCCGGAGTACCGCAGGGCTCCGTCCTGTCGCCCACACTGTTTCTTCTGCATATCAATGACATGTTAGCCCTTGGCAACATTCATTGCTATGCAGACGACAGTACAGTTCACGGACGATATTTTGGACATCCAACAGCCAAGCTTGCAGATATCGAGGAAAAACGACAGGAGCTTGTCGTTCAACTCGACCATGTTCTGGGCCGCATTTCTCAATGGGGCTGTGAGAATCTGGTCGAGTTCAACGCCAAGAAAACACAGGGGTGCGCGTTCTCTGGCAAAAAGTCTCCATTCCTTCCCCTTCCCACTTTTCAGAACACTCAAATGGCATTACAAGGTAGGCTCGATATCCTGGGCATGGATATCTGACGAGATCTCAACCCACGCGAATACGTTGAGAGTGTCACTAAAGCGGCCTCGCGGAAGCTAGGTGTTTTAAACAAGGTGGGACGGTTCTTCTCGCCCAAGCATCTGTGTCTTCTTTACAAGACCCAGGTTCGCTCGTGCGTAGAGTACTGTTCTCATCTTTGCGATGGTGCCGCACAGTACCTGTTTGACGCTCTCGACCGGTTGCAGCGGCGAGCAATCCGCATTGTCAACAGTCCTGAAGCCACCGAGTCCCTTGAGCCCCTGCAGTTGCGTAGAGATGTCGCCTCTATGGCAGTACTCTATCGCTTGTATCACGGAGAGTGTTCTGAGGAGCTCTTCCAACTGGTCCCCCCTTCCCCCTTCCTCTACAGGACAACACGTGCCGGCCCTGGAAGTCACCGCTTCAGAGTTGTAGACATACGATCTCGTACTCATCGCTTCGGTTCGTCCTTTCTGTGCCGAGCGGTCAAAACCTGGAACTCACTTCCAGCACACGTGTTTCCCTCCCACTATGATCCCGGGTCCTTTAAGCGGGGCGTAAAAAAGCATCTCACTAGGCGGCCATAGTGTAGGTCACCATGCTGCAATGTCCTTATTCGCATTGAGGATGGTGATCACCACTTTTAGAATCTGCTCGTGCTTTCCATCAGGCAGAGCAGAGTCATTTTGGCCCAGCCAAAACTTTAAAAAAAAAAAAAAAAAAAACTTGTAATGATGATGTCCTCCTAGCCGATTCCGGCCACGGCGACCAGTCTCAGGTCTCTAAACACAGGTGCACTTACAATACACACCGTAATGTAATATGTACATACATCCTAGTTACTTTTATTCCACTCCACAATTCAGTGGTATTGATAAAAAAATGCTTTATATTTTTGATACAATATCTTAGTATGTTTCAAAACAAGTGTTTTTAATATTCTTATGTCTAAATCTTATGAGTCTTAAAACTATGAGTAGCAGTACTATGAGTATTCAAAACATCAAGAAGTTCAGTATAGTTACGTTAGTACTATTAGTTATTCTGTGGTATAGTGGTCATAGATATCGTATTAAAATACACAAGTGTCACCTTTGTTATTGACATTTATTAAATAAACGACGAACGGACACAAACTTCACACCGACCTTATCAAGAATTTGTGTCATCCGATTGGTGAAACAAGTGCACATACCGGAGACCCTGGTTAAACGATTATAAAATGAAAGTATTGGTTTTAGGGTTGCCATGCCATAAACCATGTGTTTCAATTCAATTGTGTAATTATCACATCACATCACACTAATATATAAAGGCGAAAGTTTGTGTGTATGTTTGTTACTTCTTCACGCAAAAACTACTGAACGGATTTGGATGAAACTTTACAGTAATATAGCTTATACATCAGAATAACACAGCACACAGCACACATATTTGCAGCGATAACCGACATACACGCGGACGGAGCCGCGGGCAACAGCTAGTATAAAATAATGTCCATTAAAGATAATATAGAGATATCTCTCAAGTAATATCAAATTTTACTGCAACTTTGGCCAACTGCAGAAATAGTTACGAGAACTGCGACCAATGTAGTTACATTGATAACTCTGTCCGAGTAGATTAAAAACACAAGTATACAGTATGTGTATAATATTTTAGTTTTGTATTACGAACAGGGGATGAAACTGCTGTCGCGTAGGACGATGGCTTCTTTCATTGTTATCAAATTAATTCTATCCATTACTTATAAAATGACTCAATTACTCTCTATTAAAAATAAAATCTAAAAGTTTTTACGAAAAACAGGATGTGATATTTATATTATCCCTGTGGGTTATTTATACAGTTGAATGTCTTTTTATTAAATTACAGACCAATTTTACTAAATTAGTGGTATTTATAACGCGGCAACACTGTTTAAATGAGTTCGATATTTAAAGTTCGTAGGGTAACAATGTCAATAGTAATTAGTGGGTATAGGACAGGTGCTTCGAGGTCATCCAGAATGTGTGGTGACCCAAACGATATCGGTTTCAGATCAACCCCGGCCCCGGGGCTTCCCGTCTCCGGTTACAGCGACCACATATGACTCACAAACATCAGGGGTCAAGCCCGATCGATAAGTAGCTCTCATTTCAAATATCTAGTTATCTACTTGTAAATAAAAGCCAATAAAAGGGTTTGAACTGTTTACAATGGTATATGAGTGTTTGTGTTGATGACCCTTTTGTTTGGTGATTTAAAAAACCAAAATTATCAAAACTGAATTCGTTCTCAACGAAAGATTACTTAAGTGAAAAAAGCTGCCCGCCTTTGTTGTAAAAGTAATAATTTAATTTAAAGCCTGACGCACTAGTCTACATACTAATCACAAAGGCAATTTTCTTCATCACTCACTGAGCAAGCAAACAGCCATACCATAACTGCCATTCTACAGACCTCGAAGGCCAATACTTAGGTGTTGCCAACCGTAAAAAAAAATAAGTTATAAATCCTTGATAACTGCAAAAGGTAAGGGACAGAATTATCACTGAACTGAAAATTAATAAGCTTTAAGAAGAAATGCAATGACAATACAATACAATTTAAGTACAAGAATACACATTTCATAAGTACCACTTTTAGTGGTTTTACGAATTTTTAGTATGTTTTCTGGTTGATTTTTTAAGAGTGATTATAAAGTTAAGAACTAGCCCCGGAACAGGCCGCAATGGAAGCTTGCTGCGGCCTTTAGCAACATAAGACATTTAAGGTTGGCTTGTAAAGAATGTCCTGGGCATTAAGTCCGCCGATGTACACAAGTGCATGAAGTTATAAAATAAATAAATTCAAAAAGTATTTTTTTTTAAATTTTACAGCACTATTTTACACAACAACACAAGTAAAATAAAAGATTATGCCAATAACCTCGCTGTTGTTTTCAAAGAAGTTTGGACCTAAATTCTAGTCTTTCTAACAATGACTCCACCACAAAACCCGGGAATCAAACCACGAACTTCATTAATTCAGTCGTAAACACTGCGCCAGACTACATTAACAAAAAGCCTTTGATTTAATATTCCAAAACCAATTTCTTATTCAACATTGCAATTTCGTTTTGGATTCTCGCCAGAGTTTCGAATGCAAGAACTGTCATCCTAATATAAGTTATCTTTATTATTATTTAGTACAATAACTAAGTACTTAATGTAAATATCAAATTCTGGCTCATCTCTAGGCAAAGAAACATACAAGTAAATGCATTCGTTGTAATTGTAACTGTTTTTACCCGACTACGGCGAAGCGAAAAGGAAGGGTAATGGTTCTGGCAGTCTATGTATGTTTGTATGTTCACCGTAACGCCTAAACTACTGAATCGAGAGAGAGAGAACTACTTTAATGAGTGAGGTGTCAATAGATTCGTAATAATGGCCCGGGTGAGACATAGGCTATATCAATTTTGTCAAAAGTTTGCGTACAAACTTTTGTCAAAATTGATATAGCCTATGCAAGTAACTTAGTTCAAAGGGAACATTTTAAGTATACGTAACATATTAATACTTTAGTCTAATAATATGACGCAAAAAGTCTAATAATTACATGCATTTGTCAGTATATAAGGCTGGTATGGTTCACTTGAAAATCAAATAATAATAAAAATAATAAATATTTCAGATATCTGATACACAACGCCATCTAGTTTCAAACTAAGCAGAGCTTGTACTGCGACAGTTAGATTGACTGATAGAATACTTATTTACTTTTTTCTGTGAAAATACAAACATTGTTTAATTTCAAGATATTCCCATAAAATAATCTATATCTACACTATTGTATATAAAGAGGTAAAGTTTGTGCGTTTGTGAGTTTGTGACGTTGTAGGGGGTAATCTCTGGTTCTACTAAACCGATTTTGAAAATTCTTTTACCGATAGAAGGCTACGTTATTTGTGAGTGACATAGGATATATAATAACCCGAAAAGTGGAAAGACTTTTTCGTGGTAGCCGGATTTGAAAAGTAAGTCGGAGAAAAAAATGTTTACCGCCCAACGAAGTGGGCACGGGTCAGCTAGTAGTAGATAAATATGAAACCAGACCAAAACATGTTATTCTGGTGGTCAGTAATCCTTTACGGCTAGAAAACTTATTTACTTTTTTCTGTGAAAATAAAAACATTGTCCAACTTCAGGGTACTCCCATTCAATAATCGTAAATATAAAACCAGACCAAAACATGTTATTCTGGTGGTCAGTGATCCTTTACGGCTGAGCCACACCCCTTATCTCTATCCCCCATATCTGTATTTGCTCTGTATCGAGTTGTAATTCATCTATAAAATGTGTGTATTTTTTATGTTTATCAACAGTCTATTTCCATTGAAACCTGTCCGTGGTTTATGATCTGACGGCAATGGATGTGATGTCTCTAGTAATTATTATTAAGTATGAATTATTATATGTACAAATAAATAATGAAGTGTCTCTTCGAAATTTCATAGTAACAGTTTATCACTAAATTCATATAAAATAAATCAGTTTTTTTTTGTCTTTCTGTCAGTCTGTTTTTTCCGGCTTATCTCTGAAAAGATTGGACCGATTTAGACGGGACTTTCAGTGGCAGATAACTAATGCTTAAATACCGGATTATATGCAACATAAAATGCTTGTTATATGCATGCAAATACACATGGAAAATGCTTAAAATATGCACTAAAATTGGCAAAATATGCAAAACTAAATGACTAATTTTAGGAATCAAAAAAGAAAAAAACCTAGTTTTAATTTTTTTATTACAAAATCAGCATACAATTGGTAAATTATCCTTTAATGGGCGATAATAGGTACAGTAACATTACATGACATTAAAATTATTTAATATTGTTGTAAACGTAAACAATCAAGTGTTATTCCAAATATTCAGTGGTTAGATTGTGTCTTCTATCATTTCTTCAAAACAAAAGAAATGCGCAGCTACTGGCCGAAAAGCGATTCGATGCTATGCGAATCCGACCAGTCACAATTAAATAATTAATACTCATAACCCTTATATTTTGTGACCATTAAATTTGGTCGGATTCTGGATATATCACTTTTTTCGCATTTCGGAATGTATGCCCTCGCTTGCTCCTGACTAGGGATTGCAATCCGTAAAACCGGATCCGGTAATCCGGCGGATCCGGCTTAAATATACGTCTACCGGATCCGGTAATGTTACACCGACCGGATCCGGTTTTTTTTTATTTTTATTATTTGTACTTTAAGCGTTGCTGTTTATACTACCTGTGCGAGTCGTACGTCCCGTGCCTGCAGGTTACATTTGCAAGCTCTGTTAAGTCGATTGGCATATGACACAATTAACACAAACAGTTTCTTAAGATCGTTGTTTTAAACCAATAGTAATTATATTTGTTTACAAGCTACAGAGTTCGAACACAAACCTGACATACATTTAACTAGACATCTAAAGAGTATATATTTTAGGATTTTCCATGTTAAAACTTGACTTCAAAAGCTATCAAAACGACTGCTCTCCATGTTTCATACTATTTGACACTTGACGAATCTACTACTAATTAGATGTCAGGTCGGTGAGTTTAAACATTACAATTACCTGCATGACCGACAATTATGAAAATATAGCTGATTAGGACTCTCGCAATAGCCACTAATGATAATGACATAATGATGAATTAATAAATAAATAAATAATAAATATTTCGGACATCTAACACACAACGCCATCTAGTACCAAGCTAAGCAGAGCTTGTGTTATGGGTACTAGACAACTGATACAAATACATATATACTTTTTTTTTGTAAATACACACATATTATACATAGAAAATACCCAAACTCCGAAACAAATATTTGTAGATCATACAAACATTTAGTCTAACCCGGGAATCGAACCCGAGACCTCATAATTAGCAGTCGTACACGCCTATCGCGAGACCAACGAGGCAGCCAGATTGAGATTTTTGATCTCACTTAAGGTTAATCATTACGTTATGTTTAGTTAGTTTCATGATGTTTATTAATAGTATTGATATCTGATTAATCTGTAAAAAGTAGACTGTATCACCACTGTACATAACGTATGTAGGTAATAAAGAGACGTTATTAGGTTAATCATTACGTTATGTTTAGTTAGTTTCATGATGTTTATTAATAGTATTGATCTCTGATTAATCTGTAAAAAGTAGACTGTATCACCACTGTACATAACGTATGTAGGTAATAAAGAGACGTTATTTTTTTTGGAAATTGTATTTATTTTTAGTTTTAGTCTATGATCTTTTTTTTATTATGTAATAGGGGGAAACGAGCAGATGTATCGCCTGATGGTAAGCGATTAACGCCCCCATGAACACCCGCTACACCACAGGCGTCGCAAGTGCGTTGCCGGCCTTTGGGGGGATGGGCCTCCGGTATCCTTACTCGGTGAAACACAGCGCAAGCGCTGTTTAACACTGGTATTCTGTGAGGCCGTGGTATCACTCTGGTCGAGCCGGTCCATGTATGCCGAAGCGTGGCTCTCTCACGGTAAGTTTGAAAGATGAATTTATTTGTTTCAAAGATGAACGACGATAAGTATTTAACAGTTTTCTCTAAAAGTTAGATAATAAAGTCGACTTCGTTTATAGCTATCATTTTTTTTACACTTCATTAACGATCCATGTTGAAACGCACAAGAAAATGAATTTTTCTTTGTTAAATCAATCCGACCGGATCCGGTCGGATCCGGCCATATTTATGAAATTTGGTCCGGATCCGGCCGGATTGGAAATGACACCGGATTGCAATCCCTACTCCTGACCCAAAACATAACTTATAAACGTGATAAAAAATTGGATTATCACAATTCATGATATATTTCATGATAACGAACACCATTGCAATGTACAAGAACAAATTAACCTTTATTTAATCTAACATCATCACAGCCTGTGTATCTATGCAGTCCGGTATATTGGAAATGAACTTACTGATAACCCTGTCCAGAGTCGACCAGAATAATTAGCACGACTGTCTTATCTTACTTTAATTAATTCCACTGGGAGTATTCGATCAATGTTCGACCTTCTTGGATGTAAATTCCACGTTCCATACAAGTCTGAAGTACAGAAAGAGGTACCTACATTAAGAACACATTTACGACATAGAAGCGTGTTTAACTTGACGTAA
This sequence comes from Diaphora mendica, assembly GCA_949125395.1. NCBI lineage: Eukaryota > Metazoa > Arthropoda > Insecta > Lepidoptera > Erebidae > Diaphora > Diaphora mendica. Next base: position 23,182,271 of record OX421314.1, read on the forward strand.
ATAGAATGAACTCGTAAATGTGTAAAACTGAAATATTGTCAATTTTATGTACTTACCTAGGTTCTTCAAAATAATCAGAAGCCTGTCCCTGTAGTATTATTGTAAATTCCAGAAGGTGTTTTTTTATCAAAGCTCAAAGCCTTAGCAAAAGTTATATCGTGAGAGTTTAATACCCAACCAATAGATGAACAGTTTCTCTCCAGATTCTGATTCCTATAAACGAAAATCAACTTGCAACTGTCGTGGTCAAAACTGTATAACGCTTTACATTCCTGACTATGACCGACAAAATTCGAGCGAATCGTCATTTGATTAAATATTACTATTTAATGAAATATTTAAAGTGTAGTAGTACTTAACGGTTAACTGTAACTGACTATTCCAGACTTTACTTACTTGAACTTTGCATTTCATTCAAAGATTCATCCAATAAAAAAGCTGTAACTACATTAATTGCTCGTAATCACGCCATTAAGCGAGCAAGTTGAAATTTACAACTGTAAATATTAAAACACATTAACGTAATACAACTCAAATATATAACGCGGCTCATGAATTACAATGAGTCGTCCTTTTGCAGGAAACGCTATAAATGCCTTTTAGGACCAACTTCCGTTATAATTCCACCTTCTTTAACATGTGTAATTCATTCCCTTCAATAGGCATTATGTTAACAGGCCTTCGCATCAAAACTGTTTAAAAAAAGCGTTACACAGGTAAATTAGACAATAGTAGTTGCCACCCTTGTTGATAATAACACTTTTTAACTTACAAAAGTTTGTCAAAACGTATAAACAAAAGTGAGGCTGCATAAGATTACCTGCGCTCAGGTAATGGCGGTGATCACAATGGCATTCCGAGCATCCGAAATGAATCAAAATTCGGCGCAGCACGTCGATGACTAACGTTCGGACCCTTCTGATAAATTACAATAATAATGGCCATCTCTATTGTTGTTATTGGGGATGATTTCATTAGGATATGCGCCCGCGCAGGTGCAACGAACGTCGTGGCTAAACCGTTAACTGTCAAACATATGATTGGTGTTTCTTCATAATTGGTTAACACAAATGAAACTACCAGCCGTGAATTCAAATTACCGGCCTGTTAATATGAGCGGGGTCGGCGGACCAACGCCGCTAGAAATTAACAAGTGTATCCCTAAATGTCATTTATGGACAGGTTGAACGTGTTTATTGGAGTGAGCCAACAAGTCGTCCCCACTAAAACGACTGGTTCCATTATTTGTACGCGGCGCGGCGACCTCCCGCGCCGAAAGGAACAATGAAAGTGAGAGAGGGCAAGAATGCAAGCGGGGGGGTGCGGAGGGCAGGTGCGCGGCGCGCGGGGCTCCAACGCCCGTTCCCAGTTCCCAGGCAAGGAATGCCAGCACGAGCAACAAAGCCTACCCGCCGCCATTCACCCCGCGCCTCGTCCCTCTTGCATCGCCTTCGCCCCGCCAGCGGTTCCGTCCCAGACATGTAATTTTTCGTGACTTTCCCCTAAGTAGCTTTTACGTCGCAATGGATCGGTCCTCGATATGTTCGATATTCAAAAATCGTCGCAAGATCCCATTCGTTACCGCAAAAGGTAAATTCGCTTTACTTTTTACAGACGTGATCGGCTAATAAATTATGTTAGTAGTTCACGAAGACTGTACATAGCGCCCGGCAACGATAGGTAATATGTCGCAAAAATAAGGTACATACTGTGCGATTATAATAAGAGTTATTGTTCCATTCATGCGGGCCGGTCGAGGTTCAGGGTCGAGTATCGTATCGCAAACAGCTGACTCCTAATTAATTATACATCTTTAAATACACAACACATACTTTTTCTTTGTTAGCTAGTACTTATACATAAAACGCACGTTTTAAACAATGAATATCAATTTACAACGATTTCTAAGTAATGGGTTATGTGTCGTCAAATTAACAGATTGTTTATATTCTTTGCAAAAAATCTACTTTATATGACGCACTTACCTAACGCATGCGAAAGCGAAAATATGTTTATTCAATATTTGCTTATATATATATTCAAAAATGCTGACTGTTTTATTGTTAGTACCTAAACAATAAAAATTTAATTACGAACTCTATAATAGACGACTTATTTAATGATAACTAATGCCCGTTGAATACAATACACCTTAAACCCAATAACATTTTTTATTATTGACGAGTTTAACTATCTTGGAATGATAACTTTGTGTTTAAATAAGTTAAGGTAATTCTTTAAATGCAAATACCTTTAAACTAAGTAATTAAGACGTTCAACGTGTGAGGGGTAGGGAAACAAAAACACATTTATTAAGACCACAGATAATTAAAGTGACGTGGGGACGACGAAGTTATTATTATTTTTATTGTAATCAGTGAATGGACATATCGAACAGGGAATGACACATTCAATACTCTTTATTATCAACGTAGCAATGTTTATAGTGTAAAGTGTTAGTAGTATCATGAGAAGGTAAATATGGCACATAGCACCCAGAGGTCTGTTACTGAGGTAAAGAATACCTCAGTATAAAGTCTGGCTGGTGATAAATTTCAAAATCTGTGTGAAATTGTGAAAACAATTTCATGGGCTAAGTTATACTTATTATTAGAGCCCAAAAATAGGTAATTTTACGTTTAGATATTGGGTATCAATGACACTTCACAGCATAGAGCCTCACTGACAAAGTAACGTTCGAAAATTATCGAAGGAATCCATAGACAATTTTCAGTTTGTGTTCTTAATTTGAAATCTGTCGATTAGGTGGACTATAGTCTATAAGTCATTAATTTACTGTCTCTAATGATGCAAATATGCGTCATGTTCACTGATTTACTCAACCAGCTGTGAGCGATGGGACGGACATAGGAGATGAGCGACGCGTGCTATGCCATTCGACACCCTCTCAATTGCACCACAGATGACATGTTACGATGTGCGATCACTTATACATTCTAATTTATTGCTTCCTTAGCCAAGTTGGTCACGATATTGGCATGGCCTTAAGGCTATTAACTCAGCCCAGTAGAAAATACTCTTAACTTTAGATAGTATGGTGATTGAAAGATCCTAGCATTTACTTGAGCTTATGAAAAACAATTAAAATAATTAATTTAAAATTACATAAAGAAATATTTACTTAATTAGCCTTAACCTAACCTTCGTTAAGTTAAAGCATTTTTTAAGGAGAAGGCTATGTCCAGCAGTGGACTGCTTGAAGCTGTTGATGTGAAAAAGCATTAACTTTTAGAGTAATCGTAATTTATGCTTTAATTTCAAGTACAACATTTGTTCAGTAAATTATTCTACCTTTTTGAAGTAAAACAATAGTTAAAGATATAAATGTTGTAGTGAAATGAGATTCTACGGTTCGAAATAGCTATAATTTAAATCGTTTAACAGCTTAACTAGCCTATTATTAATAACTTTCCTTAACATAATCACAAATTTTAACAAAAAAAACACCGACTTCAATCTGGACCAAATTCAAATGGGACCATACGGGAATATTGAGGTATTCGTTAATTTTTCGCGTACATACATAATGCAAATTGAAGACTTATATGGTTTTCTCATGGATGACAAGTCAGAACTGAACCAAATTTAAATGGGACCATTCGGGAAGCACCAGCTTTCAAATAAAAAATTCACCCAGTCCAAAGTTATGAGGTAACAAACATAAAAAAAAAAAAATACAGTCGAATTGAGAACCTCCTCCTTTTTGAAGTCGGTTGAAAATAATTATATTTTAAAACGGTCAATTACTGAAAATAGCTCCTCCTGAAATTAATTTGAAGACTTAATAAGCGTGCAACGTCCCAATCAGTGTTGCGTCAGTAAAATAAATAAACAATACAATTTATGTCAAAGAGTAGACTTAAAATAATAATAGAGGCATCTTCACACTAACTAAGATGACTTACTTGGCAGTCGGGTAAAATTGAAAAGGAAGAAAGAGGATGCAAATGTGAAGGTACCTTAAGACCTCATCAATTTAAGATTTTATACATTTTTTTTTACATTCACCATATCTATTTACAACTAGCTGAAAACAATAACCGCGGTGTTACCCGCGGTTAATGACGTACCGTGGGTTACGCCGCGGGGCGAAATTAGTCTGAAAAAGTAGCCTAAGTTGCTACTTATATCATCAGCTACCTATCAGTGAAAGTCCCGTCAATATTGGTCCAGCTGTTCTAGAGATTAGCCGGAACAAACAGACAGACAGACAAAAAGTGTAAAAAAAGTCTTTTGGTATATGTACCGTGTATACATACATATGCATTTAGTAAAAAGCGGTTATTCTAATATTACAAACAGACACCTCAATTTTATTTATTTTTATATAGATATATAATTCTCGTGTCACGTTGTTGCTTGTTGCTCACGATGAACTTCGAAACTATCTAACCGCCTTAAATGTTTTTTTAAATGTGTGTTTTGCTGTGCTGTAAGATAGTTAACATCTCGCTTAGACTAATAGGAACCGAGCATAATTAAAAAGAGACGGAGACCTATTTGCAGGTGTATGGTATGGATTTATGAAAATTCTATTACCACTATTTGCTTTCATATTCAACTAGCTACATTTTATATGCGCCAGCGTTCGAATGACAGTATTTAATCACCCCATGCTGAAAATAACCTCTTTAAAGTCCTTAATTTACCATTAGCGCGTGCTGTTAAAACGTATTCCCAAAAAGTGTAACGTTAAAATATGTAAAATTTACAATTACAAATCCGTCTAACACCTACCTAATTAGAGAAAAAGGAATTAAATCCAATAATCTTCAACTCTTACATTATTTGTTCTGCACTTGGGTATATTTATGCAAAATAAGTGTATATTGAGCAATAAAAGTATAATTATATTTCATAACAATTTTGTTGTCCAACTGGCATTCTGCCTTATTTTTTTTATATTTTTTTTATGTGAATAGGCGGGCAAACGAGCAGACGTATCGCATGATGGTAAGCGATTACCGCCGCCCATGGACACCTGCAAGACCAGAAGCGTCATAAGTGCGTTGCTGGCCTTTTGGGGATGGGGGGTAAGGGATTGGGGTATGGGCCTCCGGTATCCTCACTCATTCGGTGAAACACAGCGCAAGCACAATTTCACACCGGTTTTCTGTGAGGCCATGGTATCACTCCGGTCGAGCCGGCCCATTCATGCCGAAGCGAGGCTCTCCCACCGTCAGCCATTTAAAACCAATCCACCGCAATGTAGCAAATAGTAAGTTAGGTAGGTACAGTTAATAAATTACTTGCAATGAATAACTATTAGGTAATTTACATAATAACGTATGCAACGTTAAATATTTACTGTACATTACAAGTGTTGTGCCTACCGTCGGATAACTACGAACAGTGATCAATCAATACGGAACAACCAATATATAGGCAAGTGCTAACATACATATCATAGTTAAAACAACGTACCTACTAACTACCTATATGTCATGGGGAGTGCTATTTGATGTCAGGAGATAGTACTCCTCATCCACCATGGAACGCACACGTCTATTACTGCCAAGTTTAGAATATGTACCCACAAAACGTCAAGAGTTTATTTCGAGTATACGAAATGATCTGAAACAATTATTAAAAGCTGTCTGACCGAATTCAAACAATTTATTGACAGAAAAAAATATCGATTTATTTTATTATTAAAGGTAGATACCTCATTATAGGAACCTACACAATCTTCATTCGTACAGAAAAGATCGTTTGTCATGTACTTCCATTACTGAGAAAAACAATGATTTTACTTTTCACATTTAACATTTACTTATTTATTCTGTCAAATCAACAACATTCGGCAATTAATCCTTAGTAATTTTGTATATTCACCTGTAATCGTACCAGAACGAAATATAATTATAACACAAAGTAAATCTTAAAAGTTACCCGACTAAATCACAAGTTTCTTTTCCTTTTTTCATTATTGTCAAAAAACTTCGCAAACTCTGAGCTTTGGTCTGTAAACATTTCCCTAGAGGCCATCGTAAAACGATTAACCTTTCAACCTTAATTTGTTTGATTATCCGAACCTGGTTCGCTGCTATCATCAGCTGATACGTTATGGCGCACGAAGAACTCCTCGGCAAGAGCGCACGAAACGCCGGCCGCTGCTACCACCACCCTCGCACACGCCACCACGCTCAAAATCACCACTAAACACCTCATGGTCACAGTAAACAAGTATTAAATACAAAGTTTTGAAAATAACGCGTTAGTTTTATAGAGTACACTCGCGAGCGCGCGTTCGTCGATGTTACTAGCGAGAGATACACGTGCACCTTCATCGGAGCGCCTACCCGGACTGACGCACGGCCTACGGCCCACGGGCCACGCTGCACACCGCACAACTTTTAAATTTGACTGAAATAAAATTATTCCAAGAGCTTTCCAAAACTGGAATTAATTTAGCGAATCGAACGATTATCGGTATGACGTAATGGGCGTGTAAAATTCGTAAAAACTTGCTAATTCAAGAATATCGCTTGAAGCGTCGCGAATCGTAAAGTTTATTGCTCGATACGAATCAGATACTACAACTGTGATTGTCGGTGCTTTTTTATAATGCTATAAAACTTTGTAAGAAATTGTAAAAAATGAGTATTTGCATTTTTTATAGATATTTCGCAGACTGGACTGTCCATAGAGATTGTTGGTTGTATGTTGTGTCTGTAGAGTATGTGGAATTTATGCGGCGGGTTGCGCGCGCACTGATATCGAACGCGGCTGGTAGAACTCGCTCACCCACAGTGTGAGCCGACAGGCTCGCGACGATACCACACAATAGCAAATAATAAATATTAGCACTACTGCTAATATTAGTGACTGTATCACTGATTAACAACGCAGACAATTATTTTAGATAGAAAAAACTTGTTAGGGTTGCTACACAGCGTTCGTAGCAAATAATTTATTTTAAATCTAATATCGAATAAACCTGTGCTCAGGCACATAAATACAAAGGCAGGCATGCTTCAACTGCTAGAGGTACTACTACAATATATTAACCACTATGTTTTTGCTGTCAGTTGATAAAACTGGGCAGACATTGAAAAGTAACTGAAAAAAAAAGACGAGAAGTCGCAACCACCGCTTGGGGTTCCTACCCCACAGCCACTATATCATTTGTAATGGTCCTTGCACTTGCCTTGCTCGATAATGTTGTCATATATAATACCCGAACTGGAAGATATTACTTACTGTCCTTAATGACACGAACCGTTAATTTAATTTACTGAAAATACTGTGCTGGTCGTCACTGCATCGCTAGGTCTAGCAGTAAGCGTATGCGACTGCCGATCAAGACGTCTGGGGTTCGATTCCTGGGTCGGGTCAAGTGTGGTTTTTCTTACACAACTATTAATAACAGCCCGTAGTATGGATTTCGACGGTATTTCATTACATCTATGGCAATCATTTTTAGGAAGTCGGTGCCCTTAAATACACTAAAAGCAAGTTCAACCTTCGAATTCAGTTCGCCCTCAGGGTGGCGGAGGTCCGATTAAAGTTTTTGTATTAGCATTATATACATATATATTAATTATTTACCGAAAACTTGACTGTCAGGAGAATTGTTAAAAAAATTATCAAAAGAACTTTCATTCACCCTATTCTACCTAAAGCCATTCTTATGCATTCACTTTATTTACACAGTCAACGTGAGCGATAAGATCTGTGACTCTTTCATTCACACATCAACACAGAGCTATATAAACCAAAACGATAAAAATGCACTGGGAATCATGTAAAATATTTGATCAAATATTTGACGAAACTATGTGTATTTATATATATGTACATATATGTATTAATTTTATCGAATGTTTGATCAAATATCGTAAATATTTGGTTAAACAATCAAGCAATTTTGAACGTAAACGAGCGACATTCTAAAAATAAATACCAAATGGTGTTAGAAGCATCGTTTTGAAAGTGACTATTACACTATATCACTATTTAACTTATAGAAGGAAGCTCTTAAATTCTAAGATAACTTCTGATTCTTCTTCTTATCTTATGATCATATACGCTTAGCTTCCAATTTTTATTTTAATAAAATTTTATTGAGCCTACTAAATGCCTCTGCCTCGATATATATCTATGTATGTAGGTACGTGTACATAAATGTATATCAAGGTAGTAGCATTTAATTGATTTCACTAATTCGATTACAGCTCATCGCCTGATAACCCTGGTCCTTTTTCTTCCCGTATAGTGAAAACGATCTAATTATTACATCATGCGCGGTGTGCATCTGGACTGAGGGCCCATTTTTTTAATTTAGGCGAAACGGTATAAAATTCAAATAGGAATTAGTTAAAAATAGTTAAAATCTAAAGCAATGGGTCATAAATTTCTTAAACGTGAAATAAAGCAGTTATGATCAAATAACTTGGGCCCTCAGTTCAGACGCTTGCAAAAAATGGCATAGCCTAGATCTCAGAAAGTACTGCCCCTAGGTCAATGCTTTTTATTTTAGAATTTAGTTAAGAATTTCTGAAAAGTTTTAAGAAAATCCCAAAACTGTAGAATACGACATTACGGATTTATGGCGGCATAATATAGGGCCCTCAGTTCACTAATGTCTCTACGGAGGAATCGGCAAAAATGCAATTATCTAAACAAATGCGTTACTAAAACTTTATAATATTTTAGTTAAAAACCATTGTGAATTAGTTAAAAAGAAAAATTTTGACAAAAGCCAATTTTAAAGATGTAAATCAAAGTTGATTTTTTTTAAACGTTTGAACTGAGAGCCCAAGGTTTTTCGCCTTTACTGACTTAAGTCAACCTCACAGATTAACGCAAACTATACTAATTTCTTTTGCTATTTTTTAACTAAAACCTGACATTTCATCCGTCGTTCTCAATGCTATATTTTAAGTGAAAATTGGTTTTGAATTTTTCAAAGGAGAATATTTTGTAGGGTATACATGATTTTTTAGTTTTTTAGGACAGATCTCTTTGCATGTACCCATATACAATATTTTTTTAGCGACTGTAGCCCACCTAGAAGAAACGAAGCAACCTAATAGGTATCGTAAAAAAGGAAAGGCCAGACAAAGAATCCACGTGACTGAGCACCGATGACGTTCTCTTTACAAATAAATAAAATTGGAGTGTCTGTTTGTAATATTGAAATAACAGATTTTACTTAATGCATATACACACATCAAAAGTGTCTAGGGATCAAGCATTTTTATGCGGATTTCTTGAGATTGAGATGTGGCTTTGGCCCTGGCCTGCTCAGTCGCCAGACTTGAACCCGATTGAGCATGCATGGGATATGCTACAGAGAAGAGCTCTGCTGAATATGGAGGGTATCCAGTCGCAAGAAGACCTTTTTTTGTTGTTGCAACGAACATGGGCGGCCATTCCACAGCGTGATCTGGATGAACTCATTTTGAGTATGCCAAACCGATTCTTGTGTTGTTAGTGTTCGCGGTAGAAACACGGATTATTAATTGTTTAAGTTACCTAATAAAATTTTAAAGAAAACTGTTATTTCAGTCTTTTTTTCGATCTTTAATGTTAGTGGTTCAAATGTCAAAAATCCCTTTATTAGGAAAATGGCAAATTTCTTTATTAATGCAAAGGTGACTTGGTTTATCGTTACTGTGACAAACGAAAACACTTTATTTGATGAATCCTTAAAGAAAATTTTAATTAATATCAATCAGGAGAAAAGTTATTGCAAAAATATATGTTGATCCCTAGACACATATGTTGATCCCTAGACACTTTTGATGTGTGTATATGTATACACGGCAGGTACATATACCAGAATAGTCAGGTACATATACCAGTCTGTTTGTTTCGGCTAATCTCTGGAACGTGTGGACCGATTTTAAAGAGACTCACTGGCAGATAGCTGATCACATAAGGAGTAACTTAGGCTACTTTTTTCAGACTAGTTTTGCCTCGCGTTTAACAAGCGCAGGTAACGCACCTGCGCTTGTTGTACCGCTGGGCCTAGCTAGTTTTAAATAAATGACAAGAAGTAAAATACTACTTACTCGCTTAATATTCACAACATACATTGAAAAGTTACCTTGAGTTATTTTTTTTAAAGAAACGAAAAAAGTGATTATTTTAAATAAAAGATTTTCAATAGATTTTTATAATTAGTTACTTGTTATTTATAGTTTAATGTAACGAAGAAAGAATATTCTAGTACGACGTTGAGAGGTAGCCAAACGTCAGAAAGATCTCGTCGATTTCTTAAGGCACGGAATAATTATTATTATTATTAATTGATTATTTTATTTATTCACATAGAATTTTTAAAATTTGTGCGCCCTACTACCATTATTAATTTTTTGTCACTTGTCATAATATCCGTATAAAGGTTATCTGTAAGATATATTTATATCATTTTGTTTATATATATATTACCTATACATATTTTATTTTTGAAATTTTTTAAATATAAAACTTACGACAACCCAGCGCCATCTATGAGCGCATTGAGATCAATTTAAATCGTAAATCGAGAGCCTTTCTAAATCTTCTTGCTTCGAAAAGATGTCGTCTTCTGTTGTTTCAGTGCAAATTTAAGTAAAAAAATTCCCTTCGTTACATCATAATATCCGTATAAAGGTTGTCTGTAAGAGATCCTTATTGTCACGTTTGTATATTGTTACTCTTTTTTTCTATTTGTTTATTTTTGTACAATAAACATAAATATATAAAATAAGAAACAAATGCTTTTCAATTGACTGCGCTAACAATACAAACTCATCTGTCCTGAAAATATAAAAAAATATGGCCGCCCTACAAATATTCTCATACAAAAAACAGAAAACCATTTTTCTCTTAAAATATAGCATTGAGGACAACGGATGAAATGTCAGGTTTTAGTTAAAAAATTGTAAAAAAAATTAGTATAGTCTGAACTAATGTGTAAGGTTGACTTTAGTCAGTAAAGGCGAAAAACCTTGGGCCCTCAGTTCAAACGTTTTAGAAAAATTCAACTTTGATTTACATCTTAAAAATTGGCTTCTGTCTCAATTTTTCTTTTTAACTAATTCACAAAGGTTTTTAACTAAAATATTATAAAGTTTTAGTAACGTATTTGTTTAGATAATTGCATTAATGCCGATTCCTCCGTAAAGACATTACTGAACTGAGGGCCGTATATTATGCCGCCATAAATCCGTAATGTCGTATTCTACAGTTTTGGAATTTTCTTAAAACTTTTAAGAAATTCTTAACTGAATTCTAAAATAAAAAGCATTGACCTAGGGGCAGTACTTTCTGAGATCTAGGCTATGCCATTTTTTGCAAGCGTCTGACCCGAGGGCCCAAGTTATTTGATCATAACTGCTTTATTTCACGTTTAAGAAATTTATGACCCATTGCTTTAGATTTTAACTATTTTTAACTAATTCCTATTTGAATTTTATACCGTTTCGCCTAAATTTAAAAAATGGGCCCTCAGTCCAGATGCACACCATGCACGTGCAAAGCAAGGGCGGATCCAGCTTTGGCGCCAGGGGGGGGTCATAAAATCGTCGTCAAGCCACAAGAAGTCATAATTTAATTTTGATAATAAATAGATACAGATAAAAAGTAGGTATTTTAATAATGTACCTATGTAAGTGTAATAATGTAAGTATTACGTAATAAGTATACACGCCCAGGCTGCCCCTGTTTCTGACGAGGGGGGTTCAAAATTATGCTCAATAATGCAAGCCGCGATCGTGGACCTTTGCAACATTAAGGGATGGTATAGTAACCTTAATGCTGTCCATCATCACCTCGAGACAGCATAGCCAGCATTGCTCTTCTTGACCGAGACGCAGATATCGTCTCCAGCGGACACTCCTACCACACTCACCCTTGGTACGGACTAGAACACTCCTTCATGTCTAAGGCCGGAGTGTGCGTGTACATTTGAGACGATATTAGTTTTCGTCGCCTCAGCAATCTTGAGGGTGGGGACTTCTCAATGTTACGGCTCCGTGTAGGTGACCTTGTCAGTTACGACCACCCCCGCGTCTATGCGTGCCTCTATAGATCCCATAGCGGTGATGCCGACTGACCGACTCGTTAAGCACATCCAGATGGCTACAGACTTCCTGCAGCAGCAGATCCCGTCCGCAGAGATCGTCTTATTTGGTGATTTTCTCTCACCATTGTCTTGTTCGGAGTACAGTGCCTCTCACAAGCTCGCCGCGATCGCGAGTTGCACGCAGCTGCCGTGTGAAGCACTACAAGTCAGTAGATTGTGTTGCACTACAGTCCTACCCTTGGAGACAGGTCTGCTTCTCGCTGGGTGATCCCAACACTGCTGCTGATTCTGTTACTGATGTGGTGGTGCAGGTGTGGAGCTTTTTATTTCATCCTCTGTGGTCCCCATTGGCAGCAAATGTCGGCCCTGGTTTGGTCCATCTTCCAAAAGGGCTTTTCACAGGAAGCAGAGCTTGAAAAAGGAATACAACTTTGCCTCAAGGTCCTTCCAGAGAGACATCGCAAGGGCAAGGTCGGAGCACATTGCTAGGATTTGCGAGAGACTTGAGCGACTTCCTCTGCGAACTCGGGCATTCTAGTCTCTTGTCAAGGCTATCGAAGTGAATTTGTAAGCCATCCTTTCCACCTCTACACATATGAAATAATTCGTTGGCCTATGGCAAAGGAGAAAGCCGATCTTCTGGCCAAACTTTTTGCGTCTAACTCAACCTTGGATGCCGGGGAACAGGATCCACCTACCATACCGCGGTGCGAGGTGTATGCTGGATATCCAGTTCTACCAACGCTCAGTGCGTTTAGCGGTTTTATCCCTAGATATACATAAGTAGAGGTGTCCTGATATTGTGTTGAAGATGGGCGCTCCAGAGTTGGCACCGGTCTTAACGCGTCTCTTTCAGCTCTCCTACACTTCTTGCGTATTCTAATGAGACATTAGACATTGCGAAGGCCTTCTATCAGGTCTGACACAAAGCGCTTCTTTCGAAGCTCTCTTCCTGTGAAATTACGCGAATGGGTCACTAGCTTTTTAGCAGATAGAAGCATAAAGGTCGTAGTCGACGGTGAGTGCTCTCACTTCATATCTGTGAATGCAGGTTGTGTGCTATCGCCTACTTTGTTCCTCACACCACATCAATGACGTGTTGCAAATTAGCGGCATTCATTGTTATGCGGATGACAGCACGGGCGATGCCCTCGATACCGGCTGCACTAACATTTCTCAGAAAAACGTCATTGAGAGTCGAAACAAACTTGTGTCTGAAATTTAAACTCTTTGGAAAAAGTCCCAGATTGGGGTAGACTTAATTTTAATTTAGTACAATTTAACCACTGAAAAACTGCCTTTGGTCGTATGTCTTCGTTTTGAAGACACTCCCTTATCTACCTCAGCCTTTATTGGAATACTTGATGTCGACATATCGAGTGCAGTCCAGTTTCGTGGCCATTTGGAGGGTAAGGCCAAATTGGCCTCGAAGAAGCTTGGCGTGATCAATAGATCAAGACTGTATTTCACGCCGGCCTACCGGCTTCTGCTTTATAAGGCGCAGGTTTGGCCTCATATGGAATACTCTTCTCAACTTTGGGCAGGAGCACCCTAGTACCAGCTCCTCCCTCTGGACCGCATCCAACGGAGAGCGACTCGAATCGTCGACTGCCAAGATGTTTCAAATCGGCTGGACTCTCTGGCACTGCATAGAACTATGGACTTGCTATGCATCTTCTATCGCATTTACTATGGGGAGTGCTCCGAGGAATTGTACGAATTGATCCCTACTGCCTCTTTCCGCCATCGTCCTACGCGACAGCAGTTTCATCCCCATCGTTTAGACGGTTGGCAGTCCACAACTGTGCGCTTTTCTAGAAACTTTCTGCCTCGCACAACAAAACTGTGGAATGAACTGTCGCCTGCGGTATTCCCGGACCAATACGAACTTCAAACATTCAAGAAAAGAACGTAGGTACTCCTTTTTAAAAGGCCGGCGACGCACTTGTGACGCCTCTAGTGTTGCGGGTGTCCATGGGTGGCGGTAATCGCTTAAAACTTTGCCACTTGATTGGGCCATTGTACATGAGTTTAAAAGTACTATACTTAAAAATATCTATATTTAAATAAGAAACTCAATTTTTCTTTTACGTCTTCGCCTAAAGCGCGTTATCACTTCTATTGCTACTTCAATGGGTACCTTTTTAAGGATGTAGAGAAGTGGCAGTCCGGTTACACGTTCTTCAACCTTAGCCACGATTAAATTCTATTTTGTGACAAAAAATATATATATAGAACTTTATGTTTAACAAATAATTTAGGTCATGGACACCGCCCAGGGGGGGGTCATGACCCCCATGACCCCCCCCCCCCTGGATCCGCCCTTGGTGCAAAGGTGCTACTTGTGGTGACTTATAGTCATGTCATGATCCTACTTAATTAAAGTAATATCGTTAATCATTATCATCACCAAACAGTATTTAATACATGACCGCAACTGGACATAAGCCACTCCTTAGGCCTGAGATTTTGGCTTACTATAACACGCTAACAAGATAGGTTGCTATATCGTTGTTAAAAAACATTACCTACGTATTTCAAAATATAGTCGGAAGCCGGACCCTTCAAGAGAAAAGCTATGAAAATGAATTACATGAGGAAATCTGAAGTGTTATTTGAGAAGGGTGAAAGTTAGTTGATTTTCGATCCTTGATTACAAATCGGTGCATGAATGTCTTCATTAAACAAAATAGAGTAAATCGATTGGGTAAACAGCCGGACGTATTCGGAATCGTTTTTTTTTTATCGTACTGAACATTACCATGGATGGAATGTTGTGACCATAATTTATGTACATATCTACGTTCAACGTATCTAACTCTATTACACTGAAACTGGAAACCAAAATTTAAAATATTATTACATCAAAAAACATCATATCTATAACTTAATGTACTCTCTCTTATGCACATGTAAAAATAAAACATTAGAACTAATTTTAAAACTTTTATTACTCGCAAAAATAATATTCCTAGCTCTACAAATGTACTTCTTGTTAAATTATAATTAAGTTTTTATCAATGTCTTTATTATTTAATTCAAATAATTGAATTGTTTAGGGAGCTACCACACCTACTCTGTAACAAGACACACACAGGAGAAAGAATATTATTTTACATCTATTACCTGATACGTATGGGGTATAAAAGAAACGATGGCTAAGAAATGCAGCAGTGTACAATGTCCACAGCAGGTATGCCACTCACAGGTGAATCACGGCGATCAGCCACGTGACCACAAAACGTGTAGGAACTATAATAACATCAATGTGAATAGTTTATCAGAGATCTGCATTCCTTGACAACCTAATGTTCTCGAATATGACAGGTATAATGAGGCAGACGTGGTCAGAATACACACTATAAACGCACAAGTTTTATTATGTTTAATAATGTACCTAACTAAAATTAAGGCTTGGAAAAGTTCCTTGTCTTTTGCTGGCTTACCATTGAGGGCAACGTTGAGCAACTTTCTTTTCTGACTGTAAATCAATTATAAAGTATATCATCAAACACCGTCAACAAACGCAACAAATATTAAAAACTGTAAGTCAAACAAAAGGGGCTACTCGTATTTTAAATGTCAAAAACGCAACACTTGAGATGCACACAAAACTTTTAACTTGTTAGACAATAGCTTTGGGCCGAAATGACCCATTGAGATGATGAATGCTGTTCAAACGCCATATTTTTAATTTATCACCAATAGATAATCCAGGTAGGACGTTCATTGAGCGCTTTGGTAAAGTCGCCGCCCGCCGGGCGTCCATTGTTCGGGCTTCCAGCTCCGTTGAAGCATCATGACATAAACTTACAGCGGTTAATTTTTTATCGTTTATGATGGGCTCAGTATTGTTTAAAATAAAAGTAGAATTTAAAAGTACCTATTCACTTTTCCTTTCTTCTTTTATAGTATGATACATTAGTTAGTTAACTGTAACATACATTAATATAATTATGTCAAATTACAAATAGATTGAGATCAGGTCCAGGTTTTATCGTCAATATCAGCCTTGCTTAAGATATCTTCTGCTGTCTCATGTTGCTCCCGTCTCTAATCGTTCCACCTTCTTCCATTAATTTAGATCACAATCTTAGACTTGAAACATCATTAATTTTCTTACTTTGATTTTGCGAATTGCTAATCCAGTCTTTAAAGTAGGTCACGAAAATTGAAATATTTGTACATCATCCTAAGATTACTTTCTTAGTAGACAATTATTCTATTATAATTATATACGCATTCATTCCTCTTTTGTGCAATTATTATATTATTAACTAGCTGACCCGGCGAACTTCGTACCGCCATATTTACATATCTGTCACTGCCCACAGGCAGTGTACAGTCGCGGTCGAAAAAACACTTTTCCCGTTATCTTTTATTTTTTTTCTTTCTAGCAAAAAAATAATTAATAAAATCGGCCTATTTGTTATTGAATTACAACTAAGTACATATTTTGACTTTCATCCCCTCTCTCCAGGAAAACGTGCTGAATTTCGGGATAAAAAGTATCCTATGTCCTACCTCGTAGTATGAACTCAAATCATGCCAAGTTTCATTTGAATCCGTTTAGTAGTTTCGGCGTGATGCGCGGCCAAGATACAGAGAGACAGACAGACAAAAATGAAAAAAAATACAGTTTTGGCTTCAGTATCGATTAAAGAAAGCACTCCAAATAAAATTTTCATAATATCTTTAATGTACAGAATTTGACCTGTTACATTTTTATTATAAGTATAGATAGATAAATAAATTCCTATAATCAATTATTTTAAAGTTTAAAAAAAACAGTACTGGTCAAGATTCCTGAGATCGAAAAAATCTTGAGCTTCAAAACGAAATGGATCACAAACAGAGCGTGATACGTCTGCAAAACTAGATCTGTTTAAAAATCTTCATAAGATGTTCCAAAAGAATGAATATTATATAATTAAGAATACTTGTATCCAACCACTCATCTCTTACATTTGCACCTCTTCCTAACACGTATATTCTCATGGTCCTAGACTGCTCAACTCACCGGTACCAATGTTGCCAGCAATAAAAGGGACGTCTTATTTATTATTGACAAATATTTCGCGATAAAAAAACCTTTTTGTAAAAGGAAGGCGCCAGATTCTTAATTTTATTGTATTTATCGTTTACAATGTACACTCACGGCAAGCTTGGACCCTTTGGCGGGAGCTTTTATGCCATAAATAATAAAGAACAGGAAATTATATCAATTCTTTAGGAGAGTTTATGAGTATCGATGTAAACCGGAGGCTTTAAGAGTGTGCGTTTATGTCTTTTGTATGTAGCAGCTCCTGCGCAAGCGCATTCTTGGATTTGTAATATGTATATTAATGCGTATTTGCTAATGAATTTTTGAAAATAAGTGACTTTGCATTAATTAAAAAGTTAGTTGTTTTCTGAATTTTATTCGTTTTAAAGAGTTGTAGTAAGCGTCCAGTGAAACTAATTCTTTTCTGCTTTCAGCAGAACGTAATTACCATTATTTTCTAACGTTATTATCGTATTTGTTTACTCCATGGAAAATAATATTGATGTTGGAAGTTTAAAAAAAAAATTGTGGTCGAATTTCGAGCGCTGGTCGACCACTAGTTTTCTTTCATTTACAAAATTATTGTATAAACTCACCTTTGCATGCTAATCAATATTGAAACAGCTCACCTTTAAAATAAAACGTACCTATTTCTTTAAATCAAAACATCTCATGACGCATGTCTGCGTGTCTCGACTTGTCTTCACAAGTCGAAACGATTAACACCGGCCACACCGCATACGGCCTTACGGCAACAGAAAAAAAAGAACCGTGCACAATGGTTGGTGATAGCGTGAAAAATCTCAACAGATAAAAAACAAAACACGCCTTGGGTCACACCGGTAGACAAGTTACACGCTTCTCAATGTGTGTAAAAATCACACGGTATTTGTCTATGGAAAATGCGTGGGGCATCAATAAATTCATGATGATTATATCCTTGACAATAGTTTTTCGTATCGGTTCTCCTGTCTGACCTTTAGAGGGTAAATATGAAAGCTTTTGAGCATCGTTTTCATTTTAACGTTGTTCAAGCGTTTTTTTTTTTCGTTAATTACATTCATTTAAAGTACGAGAATCAATGCTTTGTTGTAAAGCTCCTCCTATATAAAATGCAAAATCTTTAAATATTACTTAATATTAATTGCACACCTTGTTACGAGTACCTATAGTTTTAGCTGTACGTTATGGACCTCATCTGGCATAGCATTACAGGAGAGAGAATCAAGTCGTTGTACATTCGTGTGCTTAACTAACTTATTATTAATTAATCTATACTGGTCCATATCCATATTTCTTTAAATAGTATAAAATGAAATCGCGTCCGCTGTCTGTTCGCTTAAATAATTTAAACAACTCAACGGATTTGAATGGATAATATTTTTAGAGAGCTTATTTTTTCATTAAGGTATTCACGTATGCTTATGTATAAGCTTTATTGCATTACTTCCCATTATCCATGTCATATTTTTACATAATTCAGTCGTAGTCTTATCATAATTCTAATGTCTTCAAGAAAACCCTTTTCCTTTCAATTTATTTAATAACATACAAATTTTTATCTAAACAATACATATAGTGATAATAATTAATATTCAAAATTTACTGTTATAAATAACATAGTACTTTGTATTTTGATATCTGTTTGGTTTTGTCTTAAATTGCAGTTTAATAAAAGACAGTCTTTCAAATTCATCAAATCACTACAAAACATCTTGGCACCTTCAATTTCATTAAAGAAATGTTTATGACGTAATTAAATTGACAGGCTTCCACTATCAAGTTGTATGCGTCTTAATAAGCAGTTGATGTTTATAGTGTTGTTTTAAAGCTTACTTAACAATAAGGTCATAAAGTGTTAATATGAAGGTATATTTTATCAGAAACGTGGTTCTAATCATAACAGAAATCTAATTTATTTACATAATTAGTTAGGAAAACCAACAGATACAAAAATAATGAGTTCAGTTCGATATGCAGAACCAAAAGTTATCATGCATTGCAAAAAAATAAATCAACAGAAGTTCTGGAATGCTAACCAACACAACACAACACCTATACAATAAATAATAATGTTTATTTAAAATTTATTTATTTAAAAAGACAACTCCCACACCAGGAATAAATCCTGTGTCGCGGGGGACTTTACAAACATACATGAAACGGACACAAAGAACACCCAGACTCAGAACAACAATTTGTGGATCACACAAAGTGTTGTCCTACGTGGGATTTGAACCCACGACACTTGGCGATGTAGGAAACGGCGTGGTGACCGTTAAACCACTAGGCCAAACGTGCAGTCGTAAATCGTGAAATTAAAAATTCTATCATTGAAGAGTCAAGACTCAAACTAAGGTTTGAGTCTTGACTCAGCAATCAGCATACTGCGTACAACATTGTTTTCGGTGTTAAACGGATCAATACAATATTCCTTGTACAACTTATTGAAATCGCCAAATGGGCTTAGTAATTAAACCTACCCTGTTATTGTTTTATTTATAATAGGTTGGAATCCTTAAAACGTTTAAGGATTCCAACATAATTTTGTTTTTGGAAAAAGCCTTTATTAGGACGTCCTAATAAAGGCTTTTCCAAAACTGTTCAAAGCAACGTATAAGATAATTCAAAATTCGAAACAATTTTTTTCTACCACGAAAGTTTTGATGTAAAATTGTAATATAATAACAAGTAATACCTATTAACTAATATTAGTAATATAGTAGTATGTACGTTTATAACTGTATGTAGTACAGCTGGTTATGCCGGCGCTGCTGCTACTTCTGCGGAAAGCCTCAAACGGCGTAAGTATGTACTAGGTTCATGGGGTCCGAGTGCTCTCGCTATGTTTAAACAAGTAGCTAAGCAACTGATTGACGCTTCTCGCGACCAGAAGGCCGGCCCTTTTCTAGCACAGAGAATCAGCATTGCCATTCAACGTGGTAATGCTGCCAGTCTTTTGGGAACGCTACCAGTAGGCGAAGATGTGGAGATGTGTAGATAAATATTTGACATAGTCTGTACTATTGTGGAGTAACACCTACTCGATTATTGAGACTGACTTTATACTTGCAAATATACCACCACTAGTGGTTGCCCGCGGGTCCGCCCGCGTATATGTCGGTTATCGCAGCAAATTGTAGGCTATGTGTTATTCTGATGTATAAGCTATATTACTGTAAAGTTTAGTAGTTTTTGCGTGAAAGAGTAACAAACATCCATCCATTTATACTTACAAACTTTCGCGTTTATAATATTAGAATAGATTTTGTGTGCTATCGCCCTGATTTTACTGTGGCAACTCCTTTTATACCTTTGCAAACGATTTACAATTCAAAATAAAATGCTTTGTGTGAAGGTGCGCGGTATATTCGTGTATTACGCCAAACTCGCTACGTCACCGTTTACCTACATCGATGGGGCTGATGCTGATGAGCTCACATCGATTGTATAATGCTAATAAGCTGTTCAAAATGTTACCTGACTTGTTGATTCGGCACCACCGTACGTTTACTCGACGCTTTACGCGCAATTAATCATTCAGAACTACGAACTAGAATTTTTGACAACCGAAGGAATTTTAATCGAATTCAATATAGTGTAAACAATACCGGTTTTATTCATCTAAAGGTAAAATGAATGGGAATAGTGTTGCCAGTTTGAACTTTTTTTGCTATTTAATATTTATCTATCTATACAAATAAATAAAATTGGAGTGGCCGTTTGTAATGATAAAATAACCGCTTTTTACTTAATGCATATGTATGTAAACACGGTTCGTATACCTAAATAACATTTTTTACAATTATTGACCGTCTGTCTGTTTGTTTGTTTCGGGTAAACTCTTGAACGGCTGGTACGATTTTGACAGGACTTTCACTGACAGAATGCTGATTATACACACATCAAAAGTGTCTAGGGATCAAGCATTTTTATGCGGATTTCTTGAGATTGAGATGTGGCTTTGGCCCTGGCCTGCTCAGTCGCCAGGCTTGAACCCGATTGAGCATGCATGGGATATGCTACAGAGAAGAGCTCTGCCGAATATGGAGGGTATCCAGTCGCAAGAAGACCTTTTTTTGTTGTTGCAACGAACATGGGCGGCCATTCCACAGCGTGATTTGGATGAACTCATTTTGAGTATGCCAAACCGATTCCTGTGTTGTTAGTGTTCGCGGTAGAAACACGGATTATTAATTGTTTAAGTTACCTAATAAAATTTTAAAGAAAACTGTTATTTCAGTCTTTTTTCGAACTTTAATGTTAGTGGTTCAAATGTCAAAAATCCCTTTATTAGGAAAATGGCAAATTTCTTTATTAATGCAAAGGTGACTTGGTTTATCGTTACTGTGACAAACGAAAACACTTTATTTGATGAATCCTTAAAGAAAATTTTAATTAATATCAATCAGGAGAAAAGTTACTGCAAAAATATATGTTGATCCCTAGACACATATGTTGATCCCTAGACACTTTTGATGTGTGTATAAGAAGTTAGGGTACTTTTTAGACTAGCTTCGCACCGCGGCGTTACCCTCGGTTATTGATGTACCGCGGGTCGGCTGGACCGATTTTGACAGGACTTTCACTGACAGAAAGCTGATTATATAAGGAGTTAGGGTACTTTTTAGACTAGCTTCGCCCCGCGGCGTTACCCACGGTTATTGTCAGGGTCGGATTTAGGGGGGGGGGGCCTAAACATGCCACCCCCCCCCCCCCCCCCGACGGTATTTTTATGTACTGTGTGGAGATTCCATCACAGTACATACTTAAAAGCAAATCAAATTATCAGAGTTATTAAAATTTATGAATGAAATAACAGAAAGAACATAAGTGACAATCTTGTCTCTTTCTAGCTGGAATTGCGCATTTTGTTCGTTGCATCCCTTTCACGCATTTGCTAATGAAAGATAATAAACGAGAGCGGTACGGTTAGCTAAAAGCGCGGGTCGGAGCGGGGCGCGGGCGAGGGCTCTAGTGTGGACAGGCAGTGGTCACTGGCGTGGGAGTAGAGGCAACGCGAATCTAGCACAGACACATTTAAAAAACTTTCATCAGGCTGAGGCAATCGCAAATGAAATTGGTGCAGAAATCACTGTCCGCAGAATCACCAACCGTCAAGCAAATCGTTCGAACATTCAGACACAGTCAATTGAAGAATATTACCGAATTTTAGTATAGGTATATACTTTGTCTAAATTATAAGTTAAGTGAAATGTCATCCAGGTTCCCTAGCGCTCCCATGCAAAGAATTGGATAGTTACAAAAGTTACTGTCCCATAACTTCAGCGACAAAGATATAGAGGATGTTTTGCAAGGCGCTGAAGTATACAAAGAAGACCTCCCCTGTTTTTTAGCTTTGAAAGGAGAGCTAACAATTTGGCAAGAGATGACAGAAAAAATCCCTGTATCTCCAGCAGATGCTTACAGCGAAGAGCAACGTTGATGCGATATATTAGAACTCTTTGTCAATTGTTGTGCACATTTCCAGTGACTACTAGCACTGCCGAGCGATCTTTCTCCACCTTACGCCGATTGAAGTCATATCTTCGCAACAGGATGACAGAAGAACGTTTGAATGGGTTGGCTTTAATGCATATCCATCAAGACGTTGCGACAATAATGGACGCTAATGAAGTGTTGGACATCTTTAGCAGGAAACATAAAAGAAAACTGTCAAACATTAATTTTTTTATTGACATCTTCATAAACCTTCCTATGCATACTTGAACTTGTCTTTTTTTGTTGTTAGTTGATTTTTTTGCCCCTCCGTCCCTTGTGCCCCCCCCCCCCCCCAGAAAAAAATCCTGGATCCGCCCCTGGTTATTGTTGTACCGCGGGTAACACCGCGGGCCTCAGCAACTGGGAAATAAAATTATTAAATTAAACTAAATATTACTTTTTGTATAGTAAACGTCTTCAACAATTCTGTGTTTCGTTTACATCGTTTTGTTTGTAAAAGACAAGACACGAAAAAGTTTAAAAACTATACCCAACTACTTAAAAACTTTTGATAAAACTTATAAAGACTATGTCATCCGGGCCATCATTACGAATCTATTACACCTCATTTATTAAAATCGGTTCACTAATTTAGACGCTACGGTGAAACATACAAACATACATAGACTGGCTTTCCTTTTGGCTTCACGTTATCGGGTAAAAACCATAATCTTTAAAGACTTTGCTTAGACTGATAATCCGAGATATAGACCTTGAAGAAAATATAAATTGTGAGATTCAAAACCCGTTAGGCTCTTTTCAAAAATCAAAAGACATTGTGACTAATAAATATATATATTATTATTAAAAAAAAAAAAAAGTAATAAACCTGCAAGAATAACAACAGTTGTTTTTGACGTAAACATCTAAAAAATAAAATATGACTAAATAAGCCACGACTAGAATACATTTTGTAATTAACAACTATATTTTTTGACATTGGCAGAATTGTCGACATCGGCACAGTTTGCCATTTATTAAGAAAAAGAAAACAACAATATTTTTAGACCTGTTCAAATTCTGGGCTAGGAAAAATCATCGTTTCGATTAAAAATAAATTTATTTGTACACGCGGTATATATATTCATAAAACATAACACATGATAAGTTCGCTTACTTGATGTAAAAACACCATTAAAATTTAAAACATTCTTAAAGTGATGATAAATTAAGGTTATATGTTGATGTATCTTGCAATTACATTATAAAAATTGTTCTGTTTCAAACAATTTGCTAGTTGTGCAAATAAAACAACAATATTGCAAATTCGAGGTGATTGCACTCATCAAAACCTGAATCTTTTGTTATTTGTACATTCTTCATGTCGATGTTTTGCAATTTCGCGGTTGTATAAACTTGCAATTATTTCATATTCGTGATTCGAACATAAATTTTTATTTAATGTTGTCTAGAATGTTCTTTTTCAAGTAACAACTCTGATGAAAATCAAATGTAATTTGTAATTGTTCACATATGGATAGGGGAAGCTGGGGATAGTTGTTCCCTAAGGGACACTTGGTAACCTTGATTCATGAACCTGACAAGCGTGTAACAGTTTTTTAGGTTGGCAACACTTAATAGTTAATGTCAATGTTAACTTTCTGTCATGATTTCGTTTGGCAGATGTCAAAGGTTTACAAATGGTGGCCGCCGAAAATTTGTTGTATTAAAATATTTAATATACGGTAAGTTTTGACTAGATTTATTTAATATGATACTATGAAACTGCTTTCTGGAAATGTTTGTATCCTTTAAGACGTTTATTCTTCTGTATATTAACATTACTTACCATGAAATAAGTGATAAATTGGTTCGCAAAGAAACACGTTTTATTACCTTAGTATGTATGGGTAGACTTGATCCTTTTTTTTGGGGGTGGTACGATCCCAGGGATCATGTGTCCCCTATAGAGGATTTGATTTAGTTTTCAGGAAATCATGCCGCGGCAATATAAACCAAAAGAAGGCGTAAAAAAAGAATACCAGTTGATAAAGACAAACTTAAAATATCTGTAACTGCTGTATTAGCTGGAGGCACATTAAAAGGTACTGCAAAAATATAGTATACGTCTTATGACATTAAAACGATATTTAAGACGGCAGAGAGAAGAGTCTGAAGAAATACAATATTAGCCAAACTATCGAACTCAAGAGGCGTGGAGCAGGAGTGTGGTCGTCCTGTTCTTCAAAAAGGGTAACAAGACCATGTTGAAGAACTATCGGACCATTTCCCTTCTAAGCCACGTCTACAAGCTGTTTTCAAGAGTCATCACGAACCGTCTTGCGCGAAGGCTCGACGAATTCCAACCACCGGAGCAAGCTGGGTTTCGGAGCGGATATGGCACCATAGATAGACCACATCCACAAGGTGCGGCAGATTATACAGAAGACCGAAGAGTATAATCAGCCCCTGTGTCTAGCATTCTTGGACTATGAGAAGGCCTTTGACTCGATCGAGATCTGATCTGTTCTGGAGTCCCTGCAGCGTTGCCAAGTGGATTGGCGATACATCCAAGAGTTGAGATATCTCTACGAAACTGCCACTATGTCAGTCCAAGTACAGAATCAGCATACAAGACCCATACCATTGCATCGAGGAGTGAGAGAAGAGGACATTATATCCCCGAAATTGTTCACTAATGTAATGGAGGACTTCTTCAACACGCTGCACTGGAAAGGGTGCAGCATCAACGTCAATGGCGAATACATCTCTCACTTGCGATTTGCAGACGACATCGTCATCATGGCAGAGACGCTGGAGGACCTCCAAAAGATGCTAAACGACCTGGCTGACTCTTCTGTACGCAACGGCCTACGGATTAACTTAGACAAGACCAAGGTCATGTTCAATGAACATGTACTAGCGGACCCGTTGCGGTACACGGTGCCGTTCTCAAAGTTGTTCATAAATACATACTTAGCAGTTAGGGAGAAACAACTTTGAGGACGAGGTGAACAGGAGAATCCAGCTGGGTTGGGCAGAATTTGGGAAGCTGCGTCGGGTCTTCTCATCGTCGATCCCACAGTGCCTAGAGACGACAGTCTTCAATTAGTGCGTCCTACCCGTAATGACATATGGAGCCGAAACGTGGACACTTAAGGTACGTCTGGTCCACAAGTTCAAAGTCGCTCAGCGTGCTATGGAAAGGGCTATGCTCGGCGTTTCTCTGAGGGACCGTATCAGAAACGAGGTGATCCGGCAGAGAACCAGGTTCATCGACACAGCCCACAGGATTAGCAAGCTAAAGTGGCGGTGGGCTGGCCATATTTGCCGTAGAACCGATAACCGTTGGGGTAAACGGGTTCTTGAGTGAAGACCGCTTCTCGGCAAACTTAGTGTAGGACGTCAACAGGCCAGATGGAGTGATGATAAATTAGTTTTAAAGAGATTAAAACCATATCATATTTGTTGTCCTTTTCGAAATTGAGCTGCGTATAAGCATAAAGTTCAAATAAAAGAAGCTGATTACAGATTTTGTATTATTATTTAGTATCTAGCACTGTTTCCTTTTATATTTATCGATATTTTACTCTTTACGGATATATTATGAAGCTGAATCCACTGTTGTTACCGTGTGTCCCCTATGTGTGGTAGACTTGATCCCCAGGATCAAGTCTCCCTACTGGTGGGAAACAAGTCTCCCCTATATAGGGGACACATGGTAAAGAGTTACCATACGACATTATATTAAATTATAACTCCAAATTTAACCAAGCCTTACCCTCTTTCATATATTTAGTAAATAGATAAATTCTAAATAAAATAACCTAAAAAACAATCTAATACTGTGAATAGTAAAAAAGTTAGAGACCAAAATGAAAAGGGGGGATCAACCCTCCCCAGTCTCCCCTAATTATCATACAACATTTTTAAGGTTCACTTGACCAGACCTTTTCTCAGTTATTTGTCTTGTTAAATACTAATTGGTTATGAACTATTATAATACGACTGACTGCAGCCAAAGGATTATTATAGGTATGATACAGAAGGTAATGAAATACAAAATGAGCCCGTATTGAAGCTTAACTTCCCATTAGACAACCACATCGGTGGAACGATTTCTTGTCAAACCTATTTATCGTTTTAAATTCATCTATGCTTATAGAAAAAGTTCTATATCATCATCATCACTATCATCAGTCTATCGCAGTACACACGCCTCTCCAAACCCAGCGTGGCGATTCCTTCAAAAACAGATGCAACAAAGGTCATCATCCAACATCAACATCATCATCAGCCTATCGCAGTCCACTGCCGGACATAGGCCTCTCCAATTGCACGCCATTTAGTTGGCTAAATATATAGTTTTATTTAATTACTAGCTAAATATAAACATAATAATATTAAGCTTTTATAAAACTAATATCAACAAACCGAACCTCAAAATTATATCTCAGTGATTAAAGTAAATAAACCAGCTACAAAATCTACAGCGGCTGAATACCATCATAGACATTATCACTCTATCATCTGTGCTCAATTTATGGCGCTAATTTATCAACACGAACGTCGGCATGTACGCTCGTAACGCTTAACTAATACACTACAACATAACTGATATTACTTAATACCATAAGGGAATATAAGGTCCAGAGAACAATTTGGTAAACTGTCCCGTTGGGGAACATGGGTCACGATGATCTGTTTACCGAGTAATTATAGTTGGGCTTGTTCATGCCTAACTTTAATATTTATGCATAATTTATGTCATACAGTTTGAATAAAATGGCTGCTCGGATGACGTAAGTTAAGTGGTCGTCTCGCCGCCACTTTTCGCCGGTTCGACCCCCATAATGGAAAAAAGATGTGTGATTCATAAATTGTGAGTGTTCTTTATGTATTTCTCTAGTGCGGGAGTTGTCTTTTATAAGAAAATTAAATCCCTGAGAAACGTGACTGATACTATAGAGCTGAAGATTTTGTCTAATTGAAAACGCTATTATTACATTGTGTTATGAATGAATGAAAAGAAAACAGCCTGCAGCTATTTATAACTATTTTCACGGGTAGAATTTCTTGCACTCTTTTGATTGAATTTTCACTCCATCGACAAAAAGGTTTTGTTAAATTGATTTCGCTAAAACAGATGAAAAGACTCCTTTTAAAACCTCTAACTTCTACACAAGCATGTTCAAAAGGGTTGTTGAAGTAAAAGAAAGTGTTAATTAATTAAAATGTTGATTGATTTTGCGGTGAAACAACAAAAGAGGTTTCCAGGGGCCGGGCGGGTGTTACCCAGTCGGAGAACTTGGGCTCTCGTTTGGAATTCATCAACTTTTACAAACTAATTAGGCACGGGACGGTGAACACCTGGACGTAAAGTGAACTCAACATACTATATATACATTTAAAAACATCTATTAAATTGCCGTTCTTGATAAAGATGCTGAGTGAGGAACACACTTTAATACAGTAATTTTTGAGTGAAACTGTTATAGAAAACTATCTGAGAGTTCTAAAGAAATTAAATTTGCTATATTACCTAATATTTACTTGTGGTCTTTGCCGTAGGTAAAGTGAATTAACCTTATTATAATATAGCAATATTTGTTACACCAATATATTTACATCCTATTTAGGGCTAACGAGCATCGCAATAGGGATTGAACTCGCGACCGCTAGCATCGCAGTCAGTGTCTCTAGATAAGAGATTACGAATATGATAATATTATCTAAAAGCGAAGAAAATATGTAGGTAGGTACCTTGTATTAAAGTAACATAAAGTAAAATACAGACATCATTCCAACTATCAACATTATAAATAAGACTTAGATAAAAAACATCTCCCTGCACCTTGGTTTACTGAAGACATAAAGGAGGTACAGAAAAAGAAAGCAAGGGCTCAAACTAATTATAAAAAACACCCGACAGAATCAAACTGGGAAAAATTTGTGCTTATTAGAAATCTCTGCAATAAGATGTGTAGGAATGCACAGCGCCGACATATCCACAAATCTGTTGAAGATGGTGATCTAGATCTTTAAGCTAAAGTCTGGAAATTTCTTAAGTCGTTGGGGATCGGCAAGTCACGTCCTAATAATACTTCAAAAGATATTGATATTGATTCCCTGAACTCACATTTTTCTGCTTCTTCCAGTTATGGAGGAACTACTAAAACTGCTACGCTAAATTATCTTTCTTCTTTGTCGACCCCCAACTGTTCTCCATTTCTTTTCAGTCAATTTGCTGCATGTGATGTAAAGAAGAGCATAATGTCAATAACCTCTAATGCCGTCGGAAACGACGGTGTCAGCCGTAATATGGTTCTTCATATCCTCGAAGAAATCCTACCTATAATTTGCCATATTTTCAATTACTCTATATCTATTAATACTTTTCCATCTGCATGGAAAATGGCTAAAATCATCCCTCTCCCCAAGAAAAGCAATCCATCCTCCATTTCAGATTACCGTCCCATATCTATCCTTCCCTTTTTCTCCAAAGTCCTCGAGCGTCTTATTTATACGCAAATGACCTCATTTCTTTCAAGAAACTGTTTCCTTAATTCTTTCCAGTCAGGTTTCCGTCCAGGCCATAGCACCACCACAGCTCTTGTCCATATTACCGATGACGTTAGGTCGGGGATGGATGAGGGAAAGCTAACAGTCTTGGCCTTGCTAGACTTTAGCAATGCGTTCAACACCGTTGATTTCGATGTTTTGCTGGGCATACTGCGCTCTCTTAACATATCTCCATCGGCAATTGACTGGTTTCGTACCTACCTGTACGGTCGCCAGCAGTGTGCTTGTATTGAAAATGTTTACTCCTCTTGGCGCACAACATCTGCAGGTGTACCTCAGGGCGGCGTGCTATCCCCTTTACTTTTTTCAGTTTTTATTAACTCAATTACAAACCAATTACTTTCTTCCTACCATCTTTATGCAGATGATCTCCAAATTTATTCACAAGCTACTCCAGATAATATAACACAAGCAGTGGACGTCATTAATCAAGACTTAATGCAAATTTGCAAATGGAGTAGGGAGTATGGGCTAAATATAAATCCAACCAAAACACAAGTCATGATAGTGGGTAGTTCCAGGCTGCACTGCAAAATTAACTTTCAGCAGATACCAGCTGTATGTTGCAGCGGGACGGTTATTCCATATAGTGATAAGGTGAAAAACTTGGGGATCTGTATGGATAAGTACCTATCCTGGCACCCTCAGATTGGGGAAGTCAGTCGCAAACTTTTTGCTGCAGCAGGATCTCTGCGAAGGCTACGGAATTTCCTTCCAACTAATACTAAAGTTGCGCTCGCACAATCACTTCTACTCCCCATCCTTGACTATGGCGATGTCAGCTATCTGGATCTCACCGAAGACCAATTGAACAAACTTGAGCGACTTCAAAACTTATGTATTAGATTCATATTTGGATTACGCAAATATGATCATATCTCAGAGTTTCGTTCTAAGCTCAAGTGGCTACTAATACGCTTTCGCCGGAATCTGCATATTCTTACTCTTTTATACAGTATTCTGTTTAATCCTCACACGCCCCCTTATCTCAAAGAACGTTTTCAGTTCTTAAAAAATACACATTGCAGAGACCTGAGGTCATCGGAGAATTTAAAACTAAAAATGCCAACACATTCCACTCAGTTTGCAGACAAGTCTTTTACTGTGCAAGCGGTAAGGCTCTGGAACAACTTGCCTGATAATATCCGACGAGCGAAAACCTTGACTATGTTTAAAAAGCTGGTGAAGGACTACTACTTGTCATTGTGAACACTTTTAATAAAATTTTATGTAAGATATATATAATATATGTCATTGTGTATATGTAATTGTGTAGGTATAAGTATGTATGTGTTATATGAATAGTGTATAACATTTGTATATGGATCTCTATTGATATCTTTAAATATTCATATTATAGTGTTACCTTTGTGTAAGCTACCCTAAATTATTAAACACCTAATGTCCGTGTATGGTTGTCTGGAAGAAATCGCCGTGAGCGATAAGACCGCCAATTGTTATACATACTTGTACTACTGTTTTTGTTGTACTATTCTACTTTGTATATACAATAAAGATAAATAAATAAATAAATAATTTTATTGTTGTACCGCGTGGTACATAGTTCGGAAATTAACTAATAAAAATATAATTACTTGCCATCTAAGCTATGAATACCAATAAAACTCTCACAGTCCGAGATAATAATACGGCCGCGTTGAATGGAGTTCAGGGAACGGCTCCACAAATCATCGGAACGTCATTCGCCTGTAATTACCCGGGACTCACAGATAAAATCTTTATCTCGTACTAATCCAAGTTGTGTGACTAAGACGGCAGGAATGTCCCGGGAGCTTGCGCCGGCGCAGCCTCACTCGGATCCACCGCGCATTCCGCTCCACTCGCGGTCCAACTTCAAACGTCGAAGGAAGCTTGTAAGGGGCATAATAACCACTGTCCTTATTGGGTCCAAAGGTGTATATATTTCTTTAGATATAAGTATATGTATTAAAAATTAAACGAATTAAATTTTAGCATGCAAGTAATTCGATAGTAAAATTGGAAACAAAGAAGTCGTTGAGATCTCCATATAACCACAAGAATTTCAAAACGAACCAACTATTTTCTCTCAACGCCGAAAGCGGGCGTCGCGTCATGATGATAGCGTAGATATGAAAAATATACTCACACTAGGCCCTCTGATGACCCATATACCTTAAAAAAAGGAAATTCAAGTAATTGACTAAAGTGACACATTGTCTTTTATGTTCTCCTGAGCAGAATGATCTCCATGTACTGCCTTCAAACTATTAAGCCGAACACTTACAACCGCTTTATAATAATTATATATATATAATAAAAGAGTAAGGTGGCTGACTGACTGATATACCCAGAGATCAACGCACAGCCCAAACCGCTGAATCTAGAATCCTGAAATTTTGCATGTAGGTTCTTTATATAACGTAAGTGAGCACTAAGAAAGGAATTTTTTAAAGTAATCAGGGGATGAAAGTCTGCGTGAGCGAAGCCGCGTATAAAAGCTAGTCTTAAAATAAACATTAATAGTAAATATGTATAGAAAACTCCCTTATTGAATAGATTAAAATATAAAGACATTAGAGTCTACCCACTAATCATAAATATTATATATCTAACCTAAATTTACTCGCATACAAGTAAATTAACATTCATTCACAATAAAGACACACATTAAAGACAAATCGCTCTTCTCGAGTTGTTTTCACTTCTGACAACTTACGCAATGAATTTTAACAGTCATCCATCGGAATAACACAATAAGTAGCATTAAAAACTTATTTCCTTACGAAGACGTACCTACACATCTTTTTCTGACCCTAAGTAATTAAGACTCAAAAATTGTTTTTTCAACGCTGTCTTAGTCACACATACTGTGACAAAGAGTTGACCGACAAACTGCAGGCACAACAAACCATACAATATATACGTACATATGTATGTATATACCCACTGTACGTAACATATGATCGTGGCGGAACAATAGGACCATAACTCGAGCGCAGGCGTATATCTTTCAAACAATCACATGCC
Organism: Diaphora mendica; assembly: GCA_949125395.1. Taxonomy (NCBI): domain Eukaryota; kingdom Metazoa; phylum Arthropoda; class Insecta; order Lepidoptera; family Erebidae; genus Diaphora; species Diaphora mendica. The sequence continues at coordinate 23,214,385 of OX421314.1, forward strand.
TCGTACAATGCTATGAGGGAATTGCAATGCGCAGAAGCTACGGGATACAGTACCTACGCACGGTGAAGCATATTATTTTAAATTCGTTTTTAGAATAGTTTTTACTCCATAAAAATGTGACATTCGTTCGGAATCGTGGTTAGAAGTCTCTAGATCTAGTAGTAGTAGTAGTCGTTATTTAGAGGAAGAATTATCTTATATTTATTTTTTATTTATGATCCTGCCAAAGTGACTCTACTGTGCTTGATGGAAAGCATAAGTAGAATCCAAGAGTATCGATCACCATCCTCATTGCAGACAATACTGCATGGTGACCCACACTATTCTAATGGTCTATTCAGATGATTCTCCATCATCAGGCCTCCGGTCGCACTCACCAACAAAACACGACAGCACGAATGCTGAGCTAGACTAGCTCTCCATCAGTCGGCCTAGCGTCAGAAAAAGCTAATCTAGTAGAAAATCATATTTGTTTTCAAAACATCCCAAAGCACTATAAATATGTCTTTAGATTTAGAGTTTCCTGACACTTACAAACTCTACAGTCAATAAACGTCACAATACTCATGCTAAGTAAAAATAATAAAATAATGTAAGCCCTATGACTATTTATTTCACATAATTTCCTAAAAAACAGATTCAAGAAAAATGTATCGAGGTAAAATTTCCCAAAGGTACGAATAAGATTTCTTACGCATTTTTAGCGGTTGAGGCGCCTTCACGAAATGCTAGGTCAGGTGTATCTTGAACACGTGCGCTGTAAGTAAAACTTTCTCCTGAAACCATTAATCATTGCCAAAACTCCGGGCGAACACTCGTTGAGAAAATGACTGTTTTGCTGTGTTACAGTTATTTATACTTTTAATTTTCCACGGACTTTGTTTTACTTCCTAAAAATATTATGCGCTAACGATGAAAAGTTGATCTAATAATAGATGTTGGTTGATTTAAGAATATATGCGTATCGGAAATTAGCCTTAATGTTTCATTTTAGTTTAGTTAATTAATTATTCTATGTGGTTTTCCAATCCATCTTTTTGCCATATTCCATCCAGTGCCGTTCAATAGTTCTGGTGTCATTGAGCATCACAACAATACCGTGTAATTGCAATAATAATATTTCGGACCCAAACTAAGCTAAGCTTGTACTATAGGTACTAGACAACTGATACAAATACTTTTTTTTTGTAAATACTTGCATGTTATACATAGAAAACTCCTAAACTAAGAAACAAATGCTTTTAGAGCATACAAACATTTGATCAATCCCGGGAATCGAACCCGAGACCTCAAGCACAGCAGTCGCATGTAGTAGTGGTAGCACTACGCCACCGAGGCTCCAAAAAATTGCAATTATCTATTTTTAACCGACTTAAAAAAGGAGGAGGTTTTTAAATGTTTGTTACCTCATAACTTTCGACTGGGTAAACCGATTTTGATGATTCTTTTTTTATTTGAAAGCTTGGTCCAGATTGAAGTCGGTTTGTTTTTGGTTAAAATTTGTATATTATTACGAATTCGTTTGTTCTTATTGAAATTGATAACAAAATATTTGAAGCTTACTAAACAGGAGGCAAAATCTACAACATAAAACAATAAATGCCAATAAATAACTATTTGGCCTAAATAACTCTAAAAACAGTTAATTTTCAAGACAAGTTTTTTACACAGACGAAGTGACTTTGATACTAGGGAGTTTTATTTTAATTAGGCACGTGACAAACTTGATGGCACCTCTACTAAGACACTCCGCTTTTTTAAACGAGAGATTCATTAATATTACCCTACTTTATAGTTGTTAACGAGGAACAAGAAGAAACCTCCATTTCATGGTGAGAAGAGCACAGTCAGCTGAGCGCAACAACGAGCTCGAACAATAAACCTTTTTAAAATACACACATCAAAAGTGTCTAGGGATCAACATATGTGTCTAGGGATCAACATATATTTTTGCAATAACTTTTCTCCTGATTGATATTAATTAAAATTTTCTTTAAGGATTCATCAAATAGAGTGTTTTCGTTTGTCACAGTAACGATAAACCAAGTCACCTTTGCATTAATAAAGAAATTTGCCATTTTCCTAATAAAGGGATTTTTGACATTTGAACCACTAACATTAAAGTTCGAAAAAAGACTGAAATAACAGTTTTCTTTAAAATTTTATTAGGTAACTTAAACAATTAATAATCCGTGTTTCTACCGCGAACACTAACAACACAAGAATCGGTTTGGCATACTCAAAATGAGTTCACCCAAATCACGCTGTGGAATGGCCGCCCATGTTCGTTGCAACAACAAAAAAAGGTCTTCTTGTGACTGGATACCCTCCATATTCGGCAGAGCTCTTCTCTGTAGCATATCCCATGCATGCTCAATCGGGTTCAAGTCTGGCGACTGAGCAGGCCAGGGCCAAAGCCACATCTCAATCTCAAGAAATCCGCATAAAAATGCTTGATCCCTAGACACTTTTGATGTGTGTATAAACGATCGTTGTATGGAATTCGCGCAGTCGTTTCCTATTTTTAACCGACTTCCAAAAAGGAGGAGGTTCTATGTTCCACTGTATGTATATATTTTTTTTTAATGTATGTTCACCGATTACTCCGTCAGTTGTGGACCGATTTTGAATTTTTTTTTTGTATTCGAAAGGGTATGCTTCCGAGGTGGTCCCATTGCCAGCATATCAGGATCTGATGATGGGATCCCAGGGAAATCGAGGAAAACCCTCATTTTTTATAGGCACATACTATGTTTTTCGTATATTTTCTGAAGTTACACCGGTATTTGCGTGTGGCATCATTTTATGATGATGAGCTGATGATGTAAGGTACAACTCCTGAACGGTTAGGAGTTGGAGGATAAATCTTTAAATATCATATGTATATTGTTACCTTTAGTCGTATTATTTCAAATTATTTAGGTAAGCTGATGATGGAAGGTGGAAGGTACAACTCCTCAACGGTTAGGAGTTGGAGGATAATTCTTTCAATTTCATACGTATCTAAAGACCTTCAGTCGTATACTTTCAAGTTATTTAGGTGAGCTGATGATAGAAGGTTAAACTCTTCAACCGTTAGGGATTAGAGGATGATTTTAATATTACACGTGCGTATAGACCTTAATTTGTATTCTTGATGATGAAATTTGATGAAATAGTTCAAATTACTACTTACCTACCTACGATTGTATGCACTAAAAACTGAAAATTAAAAACTTTTTTTATAAAAAAAAACCGACTTCCAAAAAACATCCAACGAAAACTCTGCCAAAAAAACACTTAATAGCGTAAAATAAACTGGTACTTCATAAATTGCCTATACCTAATTCTTTATTCATTTCAATAGTAGTATTATAATGTGTGCTAGGTACCTACAATCTGTTTGAAGTCGGTGCTAAGCCAAAAAGAATACAAACGAACAATTACAAAAGTCCAAGCGATAGTCACTTGGCACCGACTTCAAACAGATTCTAGGTACCTAGCACACATTATAATACTACTATTGAAATGAATAAAGAATTACTTAGGTATAGGCAATTTATGAAGAACCAGTTTATTTTACGCTTTAAAGTGTTTTTTTGGCAGAGAGTTTTCGTTGGATGTTTTTTGGAAGTCGGTTTTTACAAGCTTTTTATTAACTTGCAATGTATGGTATGTATGCTTGTATGTTCCGGTGGAAACTTGCAACTCAATTTTGAAGCAGATATCTTCAACCGATTTTGCTGAAATTTTGCAAGCATATGTATAGGTACAGCGTGACAATACAATATCATAATGCTGGAAGCTGGAGCTGGAAGGTGGCCGTAGGAACTCTGTAAAGAAACGTCGTAACATCATCGAGTTTGGACTCGTTTGATTCGGCATTCCAGTAAAAGCTTGTTTTTAAAAAGCTTTTTAATTTAATTTATTTCTAAAGCGATTCTATCATTCATTTTGAACTTAGTGCTATGGTTTTATAAGATTTGTATTTTATATTATTACTAAATAGCTTAATACTGATAAAATCTGTAAAATGTAATAAACAATAGAAAATTTAAATAAAATCATATTTTTAAAGTACAAGGAAAAAGTTTAAGTAGGTAACTGTGACCCGGGACGTAAAAACTTTTAATGTATATAGCATATGTCACCCGTGCCATTGTGCATTGTTATAAATCTAGGTGCGCCTCATTCAATAAAATAGGTTCAGTAGTTTTGACGCTACGGTGGAACATACAAACATAAACTGCCAATATTACCCATCCTTTTAGCTTTGCGGTAGTCGGGTCCAGCCAAGTAAAAGTCCAGCCGTTTAAAACCCGGGTAAAAGTCCAGCCGTTTAAGAGATTAGCCGGAACAAAGAGTGATATAATGCACCTATACTTCCATAATACATTTAGTGAAAAGCTTTTATTTTAAAATAACAAACAGTCACTTCAATGTCATTTATTTGTATAGCTATGTATGATGAAATAGGAGGTGTTGTTTTCAGGGACGGTGAGAAAAATTCTTCACCTTCGAACTTTGGCGATTTTTCCGGCCATCGAATGTTTCTCATCATTGCGAGGTTTGCACGAAAGACACGAGTATGTAATCCGTTCAGGGAATCGTGACCTGATTTTGTTTAGCGCGGACTCTTATATATTTTCAACGCTGTCAACACTGATATTAACTTTATAAAATTTTTTTTTGGCTATTGTAACAATATTTTACGGCGTATAAAAGGAGGTAGATACAAAATATTTAATATTTCTCTTTAAGAGTTTATATTTAACTATATTTTATGAGTTTATAATATTTATTAAACATCACATTTTGACTGCCTCGGTGGCGCAGTGGCAGCATATGCGACTGCTGTGCTTGAGGGCATGGGTTCGATTACCGGGTCGGACCAATGTTTGTATGATCTGCAAACATTAGTCTCGAAGTTTGGGTGTTCAATATTTTGTTTTGACCATGCGACTTTGCGTTGACAGATGGTATTCTCATACATTTATTAGTTTTCTATTAATGTTTACGTATAGTTATACAGAATGCAACTTGGCTTGGCTAGGGGCTGTATAAATACGTCGGTTAAGTGTTGGTCCTAGCCCTTTGTCAATGTGATGCAGTTAAGTCTATCAGCACCCTTTGGTCAATGCTTTCCATTTATACAGGAAAGACAAGCATAAACTTAATATTCTTTACGTCCCTAGTGTGAGCTTTAAACGTCCCGATTCTTTATTATACATATGTAGGGATTTAATGTTTATGAATTGGTACCTACTACGAGTATTATACTTTTTTTTGTATTTGGTAGTGCCCACAATACGACGACATCACTACATAGTATAAAACAAAGTCGCTTTCTCTGTCCCTATGTCCCTTTGTTTGCTTAAATCTTTAAAACTACGCAACGAATTTTGATGCGGGTTTCTTTAATAGATGGAGTGATTCAAGAGGAAGGTTTTTATGTATAATAAATGCATAATATAGTATGGGAACACTGTTAATTTTCGAGGTTTCTAATGTGATGTAGCAAATAAACACATTTTTTTGCGCTTACATTGCAAACCCTGGTTACACCCGAAGAGATAGATCAAAATAATGTACTACAGTATTGTACACCTTAAAAAGTACTACAAAAAAGTCCGCGACGGTATATGTCTTATCTCTTAGGGATAACCCACAACAACCATTTTTTATTCCTTTCTTTTTACGAGAAATAATGGCTTATTTACGAAGTGATTTTAAGCAATACAGAATGAATCCTTATACAATTAAGTAAATTAAATACATTGTGCATTTAATATAGATCAAAATGGCCCTTTACAGTATCTAATTTAAATGAATATATTCGAAGATATTACAGATTTAAAATGCACAAATCGTGTCGTCGGCGGGGGCATCTGAAATCCACCCGTGCGAAGCCGGGGCGGGTCGCTAGTAATTTATATATGAAAAGGAAAATTCCCACGGTCCCATACCCACTTTTGACCAGTGTTTTATAAGGTTTTGTACAAATCCAATACTGAGTGGAATAAAATGCGTGAATCAGAATTACAATCAAATATGAAAGCAATATAACTATCAAATAAGTTGAAAGCAACGCTTATACGTTATTAAGTATAATTCCTTTCATAAGAGCAACTCCAGGAAAATATCAAAAGAAGTAAATTCTGACTGCGTATGTGAGTGGAAAATTGTAATATATGAATGTAAACCGCTGTTAACGCAACGTACGGGAACTACTAAAGGACGGGTATGAAAGAACAAGATACGGTTATTATTATATTTGTGAAAGCTGCTACGTAAGTAATGACTATATTCACAGGTAAAACGCGTGAATAGTTGCTGAATGAAAGTAAATTCCGACTATATTTTCAATGTGATTGGTTGTAAATTAATACATTGTAAAGTAAAAGGAATATTGAATTAATTTATCATCAATACATATAGTATGCTGGTCTGGTCGTTGTATAGGGGGCTTTATGAACGCAATAGAATTCAAAACAATGATGTTTAGAATTTTTGTCTATCTGTATGATGTTGAATGTGGTTTTCACTGATGCGTTGCCATTTGCTCCACTTTATATTTCGTGTTTGTTTCATTTCAATCAGTTCATAAATAAAAAAGTTAAATCAGTTCAAAGATGATCTGTGATATGATAACCGACAAATACGCGGGCGGAGGCGGCCGGAGCCGCAGGTTAAAGCTAGTTTAAAAATATATATTTAACAGCAGTTTGGTAATCATGGTAGTTTGGCTCTGCGTAGTTTGGGATCACACTACCGTGCGTGAGGTTCAAAAGAAAATATTTAAAAATAAATGTTGCGTTTTTTATTCATATTGCAATTATAGTCCATTCGCTTAGATACGGTCACATTGATCGCGCTTCAGTCCCACGTGCGGTAAGCCGCCACTCAAAGGGCTCGCCTGCGGCGTACACTCACATGCTAGTATGGTTTGTCAGTTTACTTTGTTCGCGTTGTATGAATTAATATATTCGTATTTCACAACAATAACCACAATTGCGTGTCGGTGCACCGACACTATCTAAACGAATGGACTATACTTTTAACTCGATTCGTTCAAGTAAAATTTCTGCTATAGCAATAACTTATAGCTAAACATAAAAAATAATACATTTAAAACGAGAATTTAACAATTTTCATGAAGCAAAGAACAATAAAGGTAAGATAAATGCTAAATTTAATAAAAAGCTTTTAGTAGAAAATCACTTTATTCAACATAACTCATAATTAATTACAAAGTATTCAGTCGGACACATTAGTTCACTCAAAACTGAGTCGTGAAGTTATCACATAAATGTGATCTTCGTTCTAACTTGGTTCACCTGCCACACGTTGAGATTCTCATATTCTTCGATACATGCGTCCACCTAGAACAAAGTAAAGATACAATAACTACACACTATTACCGGCGGGTATAATCTATATAATCGCCAAAATGTAGATACGCGCATAACTTCCGATCGGCTGCACCAAATTAAATAATTCTGTTTTTTTTATCTCCTGACTGATTTAATGTGATTTTAATATTACTTGTTGTACAAATTAAAATATAATTTATTTCGAAAAACATAACCTTTACATAATAGTCACAGTTGTTCTAGCTAGGCTACTTACATAGCCTGTATTAAGAACAATCTGTTGCTGTGTTCCATAAAATTAAGAAAAGGGACATAGGTATACATATAAAATTGCAAATTGTTATTAAAATTTAAATACTAGATTATATTAATTGGTGTGTTTGTTTGTGTGCACGTGTGACTGTGTGTGAATGTGTTTGTGAGTTGTTTATGTGTGTAAATCTATAAAATTATGTAGTTATGATAGGCTTTTTGATGACATGAAGTTTTCGGTTTCCGTATAGTTTTTCTTCGAGATATATTGAGTCATTTGAGATTTTAATGCAGCATATGAGGATTTGTGTATCGGAAGGATTTCATTTACTCTATTATATAGAAGTGGTCCCAGGTAGTATAAGAATCGTTTTGTGAACGTAAAGTAAGTGCGAGGTGTAGTGTAGATTTTGATTCTTCGTTTAGGCATAGCCTGGTCATGTGCGTGTGGTGCTTGAGTGTGCTGATGGAGTATAGTGCTTAGTATGAATAGTTGTCGAACCGTAAGAACGTTGCAGTTTTGATATAATTCGGTAGTGGGATATCGTATAGGGCGAAAAGTAGCGACTTTAAGTACAGCTCTCTGAGCTACCTCCAGTGGCTTTAAAAGCGTTTTAGCGGCACCACCCCAAGTTGTGATACAGTAGCAAATTATTGATTGACACATAGCATAATACACGGTACGAATGATGTGAGCATTGGCAATGTGTCGAAGTGTTTTAAAAATGTAGATGAGTTTTCGTACTCTATTTGCTAGGTGTGCAATGTGTGTTTTAAAATTGAGATGCTTATCAAGTATCACACCAAGGTATTTGATGGTATCGGTAGAAGTTATGGATGGACAGTGACAATTAGGTGTGCCGTTGCAGCAGGTGTGTGCTTGAAGAATAATTGGTGTCTTCGGTTGTGATGCGGAGTTAAGTGAGAATGTGATGAGTTTTGTTTTGGAGGTGTTAAGTGTCAGTGAGTGTGAGATGAGCCATTTATAGATGGTGTTAAATCCATTTAGAGCTGCGGTTTGTGTTTGTGACCATGTGTCGCCGTGGAAGGTAATGGCAGTGTCGTCAGCAAAGGAGATGATTATTCCTGACGGTAAGGTTGTTTGACAAAGGTCATTAAGGTAGACCAGGAATAAGGTAGGGCCCAATACGCTACCTTGTGGGACTCCGTATGAAATGGGCAGCTCATCACTTAAATATTTGTCAATTTTCACTCTTTGTGAGCGACCGGTGAGATAGGATTTAAAGAGTTGAAGCTGTATATCTCTAACACCCATGTTTTCAAGTTTAGAAATAAGGCAAGTGAGAGGGACCGTGTCAAATGCTTTAGCAAGATCCAGGAACACTGTAAGGACTTTTTTATGTTGGTTAAGTCTCTCAACTATTCCACTAACAAGTTCCAAAGCTGCAGAGGAAGTTGATTTCCCTTTTCTAAAGCCGAACTGGTTCTGGGAAAGTAACGCATTAGACTCCAGATAATTAATAAGCCTTTTATTCATTAGGCGTTCCATGACCTTGGAGAGCGCCGTTAGAATAGCAATAGGGCGGTAATTGTTGACAGTGGTACGGTCGCCAGCCTTGAAAATTGGATGAATGATTGCCTGTTTAAACGAAGATGGGAAAGTGCCGGTGGCAAAGCAAAGATTAATAATATGGCATAGTACGGGTGTTAGGATGACCGAGTATCTTTTTAAAAAAATGGTAGAAATGCCATCATGACCTACTGTAGCTTTCGATTTCAACGACATTATAGTAGAGGCCACCTCGTCAGCGTCAGTATCTAAAAGAACAAATGAATTGGGATAGCCATTCCTTGCGGTCATTTTTAGGTTGTCTAGGGCATTAGTTTGTATAGTTTTTACTTGATCAGCAAGATCCTTTCCGACATTAACAAAGAACTCATTAACCTCGTTTACAGATTGAGAGTAGGATTTGGTAGAAGAGAATAGCTCTGTTGGTGTACGTGTAGTTTTTGTGCTATGTGTTACGCGTTTGACGGTATCCCATATTAATTTAGTATTGGTACCAGCTTTGGTTAACTCATCCGAATCAAATCGTCGTCTCACTTTTTTCAAGATTTTGTTACAATAATTTCTATATCTTGTATAGGTAGTTAGTAATATTGTATTTTCAGGCGACTGCCTACACTTTTTGTGCATTTCGTCTCTATTTCTCATGCATCTTAGCAACCCTGGGGTTATCCAGGGCTTTAAGATTCTATTGCGTTTTGAGATATGCTTCGTCGATGTGTTTTGCTTGATTGTCTGGGAGAGTGTTTGAGCAAGGCAGTTGGTCGCGGAGTTTGGTTCTGTCATAGAGAGTATGTGAGAAAGGTCAAGTTTTTCCATTGATTTGTCGAGAGAGGCGTAGTTAGTTTTTATTATGGAAGTGACAGGATGACTGCACTGTGGCCTTAGGTTTAGAGAGAGGAGAGTCGCATAGTGGTCAGTTACCGTCGACTCAAGAACAAATACGGATGATGGAGATCTGGTTCTCAGTATAGTATGGTCAAGACAGTTTGAACCTCTAGTTGGCAGGGTATGAGTTGGCAGAAATCCGTGGTAAGCGAGAGAATTAAGATAATCGTGGGTTCGATAGTCCGTAGTGTTGTTAAGATCTGTGTTTATGTTAATGTTTATGTCGCCAGTAATAACGACTGTTTTGAATCTATTTAAGGAACATAATATTTCGTTTAGCGAGTTTAGGAAAACTTGTATGCAGTCGTTAGACGGAGCTCTATATATAGCAAGTATAGCCACACCCGTGTCCAGCTCTATGACTAATCCAGAAGCAGACCCATGAAAATCAGGCTCGCGGGTTTTATACGTAAATTTGGTCGATATGTATACAACTACCCCGTCGCTCTGATTACGGTACTTGTTGGTATGGCTTATGTAGTAGTCACGGAGCTGGGGTAAGTTAGTATTGCTAAGACAGGGGAGCCAGCATTCGGAGAGTACAATAATATCGCATTCTATGGAAAGACGGGTAAGGAGTGTTTCAAAATTATGGAAATTATGATTGATTGATCTAATATTTTGCGAGATTATTTTCAGGTGGTCGCCAGGGTTTTTTAAATATTTATTACAATCTTCAGGTTTGCAATGACAGGATTTAGATATAGAAAGATTATCTAGTTGATTATTTAATAGATTAATATCGTTTAGCATTTGTGGTTATAGGAAGTACAAGTAAAGAAAGACCTAAGATGAGTCTTGAGTATGGACGAAGAGTTAACAATATGAGTACTGGGTTTACAGCAAGGCGTGATTTGAATTTACGTGTATGTATGTATGTATCTAAAGGAGTACGTGTTGTGAGGGAAGACTGAGCGTTGGTGATTCCATAGCGTATGTTGCACTACAATAGCGTGTCTTGATTGATTTATGCGTTCGTTATTGTTAGGACAAGGTTTGTGTACATGATAAATTTAATGCATAGGTATGTATACACAGTACATATACCAAAATATCATTTTTTGTCTGCCTGTCTGTCTGTTTGTTCTAGCTAATCTCTGGAACGGCTGGACCGATTTCGACGGGACTTTCACTGGCAGATAGCTGATGCTATAAGGAGTAACTTAGGCTACTTTTTACCCGACTGCGAAAGGAGGGTTATGTTTTTCGAGTGTATGTATGTATATTTCTTTGGCACGCCTAAACGGCTTGTCGTATTTTGATGTGAGTGGTGTTAATAGATTCGTCTTAGTCGTGAGAGTGACACTGGGTACATCAAAATAAAAATAAAAAAATAAGGATTTTTGGCGCCAAAAATTAATATTAAAAAAATCATGTTTTCAAAATACATCGAGTGTACACATACGGTGATTACGAATATATATAAAACTTATATGTTTTTATTGTTAAATATTGACGCATGATGTTTTTTATTTTTAATAATTTGTACTTGTTTAAGACTAGCTTCGCCCCGCAGCGTTGCCCGCGGTTATAACTACAAACGCGGGTAACACCGCGGGGCTCAGCTAGTATATAAAAATTGCTTGATCAAAGTTACTTCGTCGGGTTTGTATACACTTTTCACAGATATTAAGCTATATTTTAAAGACTACTTATTTATAATGTAAAAAAAATGAATGAGCTAATACATTTTTTGGTACACGTTCCCGCTGCAAGGTAGACATCCGTCTACTGATTAGGTTCGACCGTTTGACGAAGGCACATACTAACTGAGCTGTTCATTTTAAACCGACTTTAATGGAGGAGTTTCTCAATTCGACTGTATTTTTTCATGTTTGTTACCTCAGAACTTTCGACTGCGTGAACCGATTTTGATGATTCTTTTTTTATTTGAAAGCTGGTGCTTCCCATTTCAATTTGTTCTTGAAGTCGGATTTTTTAATTAATTTTTTTGTTTATTAAATCAGAAATTCACCTTTTTTTAAATATCTAAATACGTCAATAAATAAACTTCTTGACTAACAGTCTTTTTTTTTTTTTAAATTTTATGTTATGTAAAGTCATGTTTTGCTACAATAACTATTGTGGTAGTCGAACTGACCTGGTCTGGTTTGAAGCCCTTATCCACACAGCGCTCGATGACATCTGAGATCTTCACGGTCTGGCTGGAGCCGGCCACGTCGCGTACGATCGCGAATATGCGATCCGTTGCACTTATACCCCTATAATAAAACAATACATATAACACACGATCAATTATTACATTTTTTTCACTAGAACTCTGTTGTGAATAAAAACAACTAAGTGCAATACCTGAATAAACTGTTTTTAAGTTGTTTACACCTAGTTATTTCACATCACTACATATTATAAAACAAAGTTCTCCGCCGCGTCTGTCTGTTCGCGATAAACTCAAAAGATACTGCACGGATATTTATACGGTTTTTACTAATAGATAGTGATTCTTGAGGAAGGTTTTCGTTAATTTTTGAATATATTGGATAAAATATAACGATATTTGTTGAAGACGTCGGAAATAATTAAGCCACACATTTTCTCCGAGTAACATAGGTTATATTATATTTTCCGTAAAGAACCCATGCGAAACCGGGACGGGTTGCTAGTTTAAAATAAAATTATCCCCTGCCCTCAATAGTTACAATATGACTGCACGGTTGGCCAAGTGGTTTAAGCGGTCGCCAAGTATTGTGGGTTCAAATCCCACATGGGACAGCACTTTGTGTAATCCACAAATTGTTGTTCTGAGTCTGGATGTTCTTTGTGTCCGTTTCATGTATGTTTGTAAAGTCACCAGCGACACAGGAAGTGTATTTCTAATGTTGGAGTTGTATTTAAAAAAAATGCAATTGCCTGTTTGAGTAAGTTTTGGTAGTGTAAATTTACATTACCTTTGAACGTTTTCATCAGCTGGCGAAAGTGACTGTTTAGACATCTCGACGAGACGGATGGCTTCCGATACATCCTCTTTCTCCACTACATCTGATAATCTTGAAAAAAAAAACAATATTTAAAAAAACTCCAAAAATAGGATGCAGAATGCATTTATTCATGTAAATAGATTTCTAATCTATTGTTCAAATTATATCACAAAACTAAATTATATTTATTTTATATAAAAATATTTAATTAATATTCACCTGAGACGTGCGAGTGCAGTTGACAGGCGCAGTATAGCGAGGAGGTTCCTGGCGGAAGTGAACGTGACGTCACGAGCATTGCGGGCCTCGCGACGCAGCTCAACGTATGATGCTGTAATAATAGTAAATAAATATAAATATTTCGGACATCTAACACACAAAGCAATCTAGTCCCAAACTAAGCAGAGCTTATATGGGTACTAGACAACTGATATAAATACATACCTACATATTTTCCGCTCTTGTCAACGGACGGGGTTCGGGTGTTTTGGGCATTAGAAATAATGTTTTATTGGAAGATAGAAGGTATATTGCTTAAACGGATGGAATTCGAGGTTTAAGTAATAATCGAATCGAAGGGCCTAGTGAGGTCTTGGCCTATCCTCACTAGGATGTCTGATCCCAAACTAGGCAAAGCCATGGTCTAAGAAAACACGGTCTCGCATTCCGAGAGCGACGCGGTGTGACGTCACTATCTAGTTACCACTTTATGGCAGTGGTCCGACCACCGCCGAGAAAACGACTAACTATCGGCGATTTTCTCGCTCAAGAAACGTACAGCAAATTCCGTGTTTAACGAAAGAGAAGCATATAGTAATAGTTGCTCTCCGACTGTTCACACTGCCGGCGACGACTCGCTTTACTAGTTTTGTCGCTGAGCGACAATAGCTTTCAAAGATAAATTCACTCAGCCATACTCGCTCAGCGATGCTCGCTCGCTTGATCATTTCTATATAGTGCGGCTTTGAAAGTACACGTATGGATATCAACAAATCATTGCAACTCTCATTGTTGTCTAGTTCAGACGACGACGATGATGTATTTTACGATAGAGATTGTGAAGCAAACGGATGAGATGTCCCTCCAACACAAAGGGAGGATCCGACCAGGCGAGATGATCATGCCTGCCGGGCCAACTGCCCAACGGTTGATGTTGGGATGTTGTGTATATGTTAACTGGCGCGAGAACTTTCACTGCGCGATTCAGGATTGGTAGTTTCTTAGTTTCCTTCGATACTCCGTAGACGTATCTTCGGTAGATGGCGCTGTTGTATGTTATGTTGTTGTTGCGCTGTATGTGTAGGCCGCCACAGAGATATTGTCGGACACATTCAATAAAAGAAACTCATCCATAGTGTCTTGGAATGTGGTGTTGGCGCGAGTAATCGCTCATCGCATTTGAACACTCGCTTATAGCCCAGCGACAAAACTATCGAAACTACACACTCGCTGCCCACTGATCGCCAACTCGTTCATAGTTTCTAGTTCTACTCGTTTCCCGTTCATCGTCGGCGGTGGGACCACTGCCTATAGCAACATAACACACACACAAATGAACCAACCAGAACCAGCGATAACGATGATGACGTCATGTCGGTTTCTCTATCTCGTCAGAGTCTCGGAATGCCATAACTGGCGAAGTATATTGTTATACCATGGACAAAGTAATGGTTATCTGGTTACCATGATGATCAGACTTGATTAACATACTTATATATTTCTAAACACAGATATTATAGATACACTCGACACAGAACAAATGATCGTATTCGCCACACAAAGATTTGTCTTGGATGAAATCGAATATAAATCTGACACACAGAGCTATCTAGTCCTAAACTAAGCGGAGCTTGTACTATGGTTACTAGACAACTACATAATACAGTTCTTTTTTTTTGTAAATACATACATATTATACTTTGACAAAAATTTGTACATCATACAAACGTTTGATCCGACCCGGGTAACGAGCCCGAGACTTCAGACAATTGTATATGCTACCACTGCGATTCCCAGGCAGTCAAATATCCACGACTTTTGGCTTAGCAGTCAGTATGGTTGAAGAGGGTATGGGATGTAGTGTGCTGTAATATGTGGAGGGTATACTCACAGACGATGTAGTCAGCAAGGTGCGTGGGTACGACGGGCATCTTGCGCTTGGTGAGAGCGACGTACCGCCTCACCAGGCGCATGGGCAGGGCTCGGACCGCGCTGGGCGGCTGGGCAGAGTGCTGGTGCACGTACGCGATGTGCTTGGCCAGCTCCAGGTCCTTGTCGCTACACACAACAGGAAATAATATATAATATCTCTAGGTAGTAGAGCCACGCCGATTTCAGCACGGTAGGGCCAGCTCGACCGAGGCGGTACTACCCTCGCACAGAACATCAACGTAAAATGACAGCAACAGTGCTGTCATGTTTCGTTGGTGAGTGCGAGACCGTAGGCCCAATGATGCAGAAGCATCACTAGGCCACCATGGTGTGGGTCATCATGCTGCATTGTTGCATTGTCTGAGACTGCACGTTTGGCCTAGTGGTTTAACGGTCACCACGCCGTTTCCTACTTCGCCAAGTGTCGTGGGTTCAAATCCCACATAGGACAACACTTTGTGTGATCCACAAATTGTTGTTCTGAGTCTGGATGTTCTTTGTGTCCGTTTCATGTATGTTTATAAAGTCCCCCGCGACGCAGGATTTATTCCTAGTGCGGTAGTTGTCTTTTAAAAGAAAAAAAAAATTGTCTGCATTCGCAGTACGGTGACAACCACTCTTGGATTCTGCTTATGCTTTCCATCAGGCAGAGTAGAGTCATTTTAGCAGGGCCAAACATAAAAAAAAATGTTCAATAACAGACTTTGGGGAAATTGAGCGTTCAACCAAAACCACACTCGGCTTCTCACGGGAAGTCTTTGAATTTCTCGGATTTCGTCTACTATAATATGCGTGTAATACACATATAAATCTTCCTCTTGAATCACTCTATCTATTGCTGTAAACTACATTGAAATTCATTGAGAAATGACAGCGGATGCAACTTTATTTTTAACCGACTACAAACAAGGAGGAGCTTCTCAACAGTATTTTTTTTATGTTTGTTACGTCAAAACTTTCGACTGAGTGAACCGATTTTGATGAATCATTTTTTATTTGAAAGCTGGTGCTTCCCGTGTGGTCCAATTTCAATTTGGTCCAGTTCTTGAAATCGATTTTTTTGTTGTTAAATATTTTTTCTCCCGCATCTGGAATATACATCATATGTCGTGGGAAACTTTACAAACATACATGAAACGGACACAAAGAACACCCAGACTCAGAACAACAATTTACAGATCACAAAAGTGTTGTCCCGTATAGGATTTGAACCGATAACACTTGATGCAGTAAAAAGAGGCGTGGCGACCGCTTAACCACATTCCATTTTCATGTTATCTATACTTCTATACTTTATATTTTATAAAAAGGTAAAGTTTGTGCGTTTGTGAGTTGTGACGCTGCCGCGCTGTAGGGGGTAATCTCTGGATCTACTGAACAATTTTGAAATTTTTTTAACCAATAGAAAGCTACGTTATTTGTTAGTGAGGATATATAATAACCCGAAAAGTGGAAAGACTTTTTTATGGTAGCCGGATTTGCAAAGTCGTTTACCGCCCAACGAAGTGGGCCCGGGTCAGCTAGTATGTTATAAAGGAGACTGCATCGTTAACTAACCGGTTAGGCTTGTCCTGTATGAGCCAGAGCAGGTCGAATCTGGAGAGTAAAGCGGCAGGCAGCTGGATGTTCTGCTCGATGGTTCGCTTGGGGTTGTACCGCCCGTACGCGGGGTTGGCCGCCGCTAGGATGGACACGCGAGCGTTCAGGCACGTCATTATACCCGCCTGGAACAATTGGAAAGAGAATGTTTCAAAACAGTGGAATATTTTCACGTGCGAGAGCCACGTTTCGACATGCATGGGCCGGCTCGACCGGAGTGATGCCACGGCCTCACAGAAAACCGGTGTGAATCAGCGCTTGCGCAGTGTTTCACCGAGTGAGGATACCGGAAGCCCATACCCCAACCCCTCCCCCCAAAGGCCGCATTTGTGACGCCTCTGGTGTTGTTATGGGTGTCCATGGGCGGCGGTAATAGCTTACCATCAGGCGATACATCAGCTCATTTGCCCCATTAATCCATTAAAAAAATATATTTTCAGGTTATTTGGCCAATATTTTTACAATGGTGATTTTTTATTATAACTAGAGAACTACCTGCGCCCCGCGGTGTTACCCGCGGTTGTTTTCGTACTTTTATAATAACAAACTAGTCTAAAATAAAAGTAGCTTTAGTTACTCCTTATATCATCAGCTACCTATCGGTGAAAGTCCCGTCAAAATCGGTCCAGCCGTTCCAGAGATTAGCCGGAACACAGACAGATAAAAATATTTTGGTATATGTACCGTGTACACATACATATGCATTTAGTAAAAAGCGTTTTTTTTTAATATTACAAACAGACACTCCAATTTTATTTATTTGTATAGATTACAGTAGTTGGAACCCTAATAAGTCTAGTTGGAACCCTAATAAGTCCGTCAGTAGTGACTGCTACACTTCGATATAGCCTTAATTCGGGAGAACTAGCAGTATTCAGTCGCTCCGAATAAAACGGAGACCTTTTTGTCGGAGAAAGGAAGAATTTATTGTAATGAAATAAAACAATATGTAGTTTACCTTTGCGATACTAATGGTTTGCTGTTCCATGACCTCGTGGATAGCTGTGCGGTCATTCTCGGCCATTTTGTCGAACTCGTCGATACAGCACACGCCCTGGTCGGCCAGCACTAGCGCACCGCCTTCCAACATCATCTCACCAGTGAACGGATCCTGCACAAAAAAATTATAGACATATTAATTATTTATTAATGTAATGTTATGTAGAAGCTACCAAAATGACTCCACTCTGCCTGATGGAAAAAATAAGTAGAATCTAAGAGTAGGGGTCATCACCATCTTTAATGCAAACGCGGACGATGCAAGGTGACCCACACTATGGCGTCATTAAATGACGAACCTCTACGTAATAATTAAGAATTTAGCTTTTTTTGTATGGCCCTTTAAAACGACTCTACTCTGCCTGAGGGAAAGCATAAGCAAAATCCAAGAGTGGTGGTCACCATACTAACTGCGAATGCAGACAATGTAGAATGGCGACCCACACTATGGCGGCCTAGTGATGCTGCTGCATCTTTTAGTCTAGTCAACAAGTTGGGCCTCCGGTCTTGCACTCACCAACGAAACACGACAGCACCAACGCTGTCATTTTACGTTGATTTTTTTATTTATTAATACTATTAATTCATAATAATTTTCCTTTTCCTAATATTCAAAATGAATCAAATACTATACAGCGTTTTGAGCATTGTATACATTGTTATATAAAACTTAATAGAAGAGATTAATGGAGCAAGTAAATATTACCCCAGACCTCAAGCACAGCAGTCGCATACGGGGCATTTCACGTGAAGCGGACAACGAAAAAAGGGTCAGGATTCCGATTTCCTTTATATTTTAGTATGTTATACCTGTACATATCCTCGGCACAGGTACGAAATATTTTTGCATTTGCAATCATCATCATCAGCCTATCGCAGTCCACTGCTGGACATAGGCCTCTCCAATTGCACGCCACTTAGTTCGATCCTCGGCTACTCGCTTCCAGCTTCTGCCAGCCGTCCTGCGCAAATCATCACTCCACCTGGCCTGTGGACGTCCTACACTACGTTTGCCGAGACGCGGTCTCCACTCAAGAACCCGTTTACCCCAACGGTAGTCGGTTCTACGGCAAATATGGCCAGCCCACTGCCACTTCAGCTTGCTAATCCTGTGGGCTATGTCGATGACCCTGGTTCTCTGCCGGATAACCTCGTTTCTAATACGATCCCTTAGAGAAACACCGAGCATAGCCCTCTCCATAGCACGCTGAGCGACTTTAAACTTGTGGACCAGCCGTATCGTAAGTGTCCACGTTTCGGCTCCGTATGTCATTACGGGTAGGACGCACGCATTGAAGACTTTCGTCTCAAGGCACTGTGGGATCGACGATGAGAAGACCCGACGAAGCTTCCCAAACGCTGCCCAACCCAGCTGGATTCTTCTGTTCACCTCGTCCTCAAAGTTGTTTCTACCTAACTGCAAAGTCTGTCCGAGGTATACATATTTTTGAACAACTTCGAGAACGGCACCGTGTACCGCAACCGGTTCCGGTATAACATGTTCATTGAACATGACCTTGGTCTTGTCCAAATTCATCCGAAGGCCGATGCGTACAGAAGAGTCAGCTAGGTCATTCAGCATCTGTTGTAGGTCCTGCAGCGTCTCTGCCATGATGACGATGTCGTCTGCAAATCGCAAGTGAGAGATGTATTCGCCATTGATGTTGATGCCGCGCCCTTTCCAGTGCAGCATCTTGAACAAGTCCTCCATTGCATTAGTGAACAATTTCGGGGATATAACGTCCCCTTGTCTCACTCCTCGATGCATTGGTATGGATCTTGTTTGCTGATTCTGTACTTGGACGGACATAGTGGCGGCTTCGTAGAGACATCTCAACACTTGGATGTATCGCCAATCCACTTGGCAACGCTGCAGGGACTCCAGAACAGACCAGATCTCGATCGAGTCAAAGGCTTTCTCATAGTCCACGAATGCTAGACACAGGGGCTGATTATACTCTTCGGTCTTCTATATAATCTGCCGCACTGTGTGGATGTGGTCTATGGTGCCATATCCGCTCCGAAACCCAGCTTGTTCCGGTGGTTGGAATTCGTCGAGTCTTCGCGCAAGACGGTTCGTGATGACTCTTGAAAACAGCTTGTAGACGTGGCTTAGAAGGGAAATGGGCCGATAGTTCTTCAACCTGGTCTTGTCACCCTTTTTGAAGAACAGGACGACCACACTCCTACTACACGCCTCCGGAGTTCTCCCTTCGAACAAGACAGCATTGAAAAGCTTTTGGAGCTCCCTCAGTACGGACTTACCTCCAGCTTTCAACAGCTCTGTTGTAATGCCGTCCTCTCCAGGGGCTTTTCCATTTTTCAGCTGTCCAAGAGCCATCTCGATTTCGTCACTGCTGACTTCTGGCAGATCTTCGGTATAGTGGCGTGTTAATGTGGCTCTAGTGTCCTCATTTTCGGGATCAGGTCGAGATGCATGCGAAGCGTATAAACAGCTATAAAAGCTTTCCACCTCCGAAAGGACGGCCGGCTTGGAAGCAACGACTACTCCACTTGCTGTAGTCAACTTCGTCAGGTGGCTTCTTCCAAGAGATTGTACGAACACTTTTGACCCCCGATTCTGCTCGATCGCTCTTTCAATCGAAAGAGTATTGGAGCATCGGAGATCGTGTCGCACAAGCCTACTGATCTCTCGGTTAAGAACCCGCTTTGCCGACGAAGTGACAGGTGGGCTCTCACGTCGTTCCCTCATTAACCCTAGTGTCCTCTCTGAAAGCTTTGACTTCCTGCTTCCACGCCGCATTTCACAAAATCTCGTACCTTCATCCCTGAGGATCCGAACCACATTTTCAAAGTTCTGGTTAACGTCTCTTGTGGTTTCCACGGCAGCAAATCGGTTTTCCAGATTGGTCTGGAATTTTTCAGATACCATTGCGACTTGGAGCAGAGTTGGTCGGAGCCTGGATTTCATCAAGCGGATACGTTCAGCCTTAAAATCGATATTCAGAGAGCCTCGGACAAGTCGGTGATCACTACCGGTATTAAACCTATTGATCACTGAGACGTCTCTGAATATATGCTTCCTGTCCGTCATGATGAAATCGATCTCATTTTTGGTCATAGCGTCGGGGCTTTGCCACGTCCACTTCCTTTGGGGCTGTTTCTTGAAGAAAGAGTTCATCAAGAACAGCCCCTCTCGTTCGAGAAAGTTGACGAGCATTTGCCCCCTATGATTCCTGTTTCCAAATCCATGAGATCCTATTACCGATTCGCTGCAAGTTTGTACTCCCACTTTGGCGTTGAAGTCACCCATAACAACGTTGTAGTGGGTTTTAGTAGTGAAGTGGAGGGCCCTCGATATGTCATCGAATATTTCCTCCACTTCGTCGTCCGAGTGGGCCGAGGTCGGTGCGTACACTTGTACTACCTTGAGGCTATACCTCTCGGTAAGCTTGACAATAAGGTACGCCACCCTGTTCGACACACTGGACATTTCCACAACGTTGCCAGACAGCGACTTGTTTACCAGAAACCCCACGCCACCTTGGGATAGTTGGTCTCCCTCGCGGAAGTACATCAGATGGCCTGAGTCGAGGGTTATGGTATCCTCCCCCTCTCTTCGGACTTCACATAACCCTAAGATATGCCACCTAATCTTCCAAGCATTTGCAAGCTTAGTTTTTAAAATATAGGTCCTTGAAGATTTCAGAAAACGTGAGGTATGCACTACTTCGAATGTCATTATCAGTTCAAAAATAGTAATTTTAGGACAAATTGAACACTGAGTTATATACTACATTTAATAACCTCCTCATAATTTAAATTTTTATTTTAGTTTTTAATTGCTAAAAAAAATATTAAAAAAAATTTTTTTTCGTTTTTGACGAAGTTCGCATTTTTTTAATTTTTTTTTTTGATCATGGAATAAAGCTTATGTTATCTTTAAGCTTCATGCCAAGTTTTATACTGGGCCGCGCAGTCGTTTAGGAGCTACATGTATAATAATGACGAAGCGCGGTAATGGCCCCCTTCTAGCGTCTAGTCAGTTAGCGAAATGCCCCTTACGCTACCACTGCGCCACCGAGGCAGTTATGTACACAGATGACACCTTAAATTACCTTAAATTACCTTAAATTAATTACTCTTTATTATCTGTCAAACTTTGTATGAATAATGTACTAAATACAAACTTGTGACGTCACTGTTTTTAATCGACTTCAAAAAAGGAAATGGTTATCAATTCGACTGTTTTTTTTTAAGTTTGTTACCTCATAACTTTCGACTGGGTGAACCTATTTTAATGATTGTTTTTTATTTGAAAGCTGGTGTTTCCCGTGTGGTCCCATTTCAATTTGGTCCAGATTGAAGGCGGTTTTTTTTGTTAAAATATTTAGACTAAATCTAGCAATATATTTTACTGTTTATTTTATTAAAATTTGTAACAGAAATGAAAAGCTGTGATAATAATTTTCTGAGATGTTTTGTAATATTCGTTTTAATGAAGGAGACGTCGCGCGTCGGTATTTATTTACGATACAGTCGTCTAATCTATTCTCGTGTTATAAAATTACCTTTAAAACAGCAGCAGTAAGACCGACACCGGATGAGCCCCGACCCGTCGTATATTGACTACGAGGCGCTAATCGGTCGATGTAGTTAAGCAGCTGAGACTTCGCCACACCAGGGTCACCCATCAGACATATATTTATATTGCCACGGATTTTCATACCGTTTGGACGTCTGCAAATAAAAAAGAGAAATTGCTATAGTTGAAAAATAAGTCAGTATTGTAAGAAAAACTAGAATAAGCTTACACTACAAGGCCGACTGTTGTTATGGTACGACCTAACCTCATAGTAAGTTCTAGAAGGTTCGTGAACTTTCCTGAAAAATCTTGTAATTGTCCGACAGTTTCGACATCCCTTTGGAAATGTATTAAAAAATCGTGATACATGAATTGCAAAGAAATAAAGATATTGAAAAATGTTTAAACACATAATGACTAAACCCACGTCTAAAGTAAGAATATAAGAGTTATGTCAAATATTTAAAAAATATGACATACTTATCAACTCCACCGACAAGTAATAATAACAGTGCTTTTTTCACATCTTCATGTCCATATATTTCAGGCGCGAGGCTTTTTGCCATTCTCGAGTACAAGTCTTCATCAGCAAGCTCAGCCAGTTCCTCCTCAGTGAGGGCCTCCGCCATCTCGCTCTCGTCTGCTTGATTGAGGCAAGTGACACCCTGGGGAATAATAAGTACATGTAATAATTTTAAACCCAGTCAATTTCAATTTTAATCACGCTATAAAGAATATTAAGTTAGGTTCAAGCATTTATTTCTACCTATTGCGTCTACGTGAATTAACGTGGTTACAATACCTTTGAACACCCAGGTCACAGGCTGTCATTAAAAAAAAGAAAAAATTTACAAAAAAAACGGACTTCAAGAACTGGACCAAATTGAAATAGAAACACGGGAAGCACCAGCTTTCAAATAAAAAAAGAATCATCGAAAGCAATTCCTCACAACCGAAAGTTCTGAGGTAAGGTAACAAACAAAAAAAAACACTCAAATTGAGAACCTCCTTCTTAGAACTCGGTTAAATATAGGCTTTGCTCGCAGGTTTACAGGTCAAGCTAATTGCATGTATAAGGATTCAGCTGACTATGGTACTATAAGACAAAAATCGTAACATAAAACAATGCAATCCAAGTGTCTATCAGTGCATCGTTAGAGAGAAACAAAAATGCGTATTTATGATCAAAATATATATATTCAACTTACATGAGCCTCAAGATAAGTATCAGAGAGTAGTCCTTGCACAATCTGCCTAAACCCAGAGGACAGCAAAGGCAAGAATATACCAGTAACAGCCACGTGGTCTCCAGGTTGAGCTCTTCGGGTAGTTTCGCCACGGCAGTACACCGACAGTTGACGTGGAATATGGCCCACTGGTACTTGGTCAGACTGTAAGGAAGTACATAGTTAAAGTTTCATATAACACCAGTTTTTGCACGCGGCTTCGCTCACGCAGACTTTCATCCCCTGATTTACCGCCTTAGGGATGGAATTTCAAAAAATCCTTTCTTAGTGCTCACTTACGTTATATAAAGAACCTACATGTAAAATTTCAGGATTCTAGGTTCTGCGGTTTAGGCTGTGTGTTGATCTCTGGGTATGTCAGTCACCTTCCTCTTTTATATATATAGATATACACAGGTACTAGGAATATGTATGCTTCACTTGTGTAGCGGTCCCCTTTGGCCGTCAGCCCTCATCATGGTTTAAGGCTGGGCGTTCTTGCAGAACCGAACCGGGAAAAACCAAACTGTGGGTCACTCTGTGCCTAAAATAAGGGGGTTCTAAGAACAACTGTTACTAACACCTCCAGACCCCTCCTAGGAATCACAATAAAACTACATAATTTTTAAACATCACTACTTTGGTGGTGCAGTGATAACATATGCGACTGAGACGTATGCGGTCTCGGGTGTGTTTCCAGCGTCAGGCGAAGTGTTTGTACGATCTGTACACTTGCATTTGTTTCGGAGTTTGGTTGTTTTCTATGTATAATCTGTATGTATTGCGGCCAAGTGCGAATCCGACTAGCGCACCGAGAGTTCCGTACAAACCTGTAGGTATATAAGTAACATTTATGTTTTTCGCAACTTTTCCTTTATCTGTGCTATAAGACGTTGCTTCGTACCAAATTTTAAGATTCTGAGTTCACGGGAAGTACCCTGTGGGTTTTGATTCCCTTGCGAGTGTCGAAAATTTGCAGCATAACATATCGGAAAATATTTATTATTATTATCAAAGTTACAAGTATCAAAATAATACTTACATGTTCCTGTATCTTAAGTTCTTGGAATTTCTGGAATCTCGAGCCCCTAGTCTGTAGATGTAGTTGTCCAGCTGTTTTGTTCAAACGGCATTCGTCTGCAGTACAGGAGGGTGGGGGAGTGAACTGTAGCGAGCGGATGGGCTGGTACGTTTCCGCTCCACAAGCGCTACAAGAGTACGTCGCTACTACCAGTAATGGCTTCACATCTGTGCAGCGGGTTACTATACCTGTTGTAAGAACAAAACATTGTTTTGTATTATGTACCTATGCAATGAAGATAAATACTAGTTGAAAGTTAATTCATGCGTTACCGCGCCACGGGGCGAAGCTAGTCTAAATAAGAAGAGCCTAAGCTACTCCTTATGTCATCAACTATCTGCTAGTGAAAGTCCCTTCAAAATCGGTAGAGCCGTTCTAGAGATCAGTCGGAACAAACAGACAGACAAAAAATTTAAAATTGTTGTATGTTTGTCAGTCTGTTGTTTTTTTTAAATTCTTGTTTACCGGTAAGGTAAACTTAGGGCCACTTGCACAACTTTCGACTTAAGTAGCTACTAAACAAAATTTGTTAAATGCAATAACACGTGTAACAAAAAAAAATTTGCGCCCTCTTGCACAACGATGACATAAATTTAGCTGCAATTTAGTTAAATATGATAAGGGGTCGCGCGCCGGCGCGCCCTGCGGGTGTGGGCGAGACGGCACTATCCTTGGGTTGCACTCGCACCCATGCACGCGTTAAAATTATTTAGCGCCGCTAAATAGCCGAGTTTCGATGTTTAACTTCGGCAGTTTTTAAAAATGTTTTGTAAAAAATGTATCGTTGTGCAAGATACCAATTGTGTTTTGCCTTTTATAACGCATTTAGTATGTCTTAAGGGGCGCGTCCCTAAAAACGCGCGAAAAGGCATTTGCAGTTTTGCAAAACACAAACAACTCAATTCATATTTGACACTAAAAAAAAAATCTCAGTAGTTTAATAAATCAGTCTACTAATCTACCGAGTGACATTTATAAAATAATTCTTTATATTTGTGAAAAAAAGCCTTAACAAAGATCAAAATCATCGAAATCGACCTTTTTAATTAGCACACTCTGTCCTATTTCGTGCTCTATTTTAAATGTTTTTTTCTTATTTCGCGAGAAAAAAGTATGGAGAAAAAATTTACCGTTTTAGTTTTTTATTAATTCTCACCAAAAAGCCATAATCTAAGGCTAAACATCATTCATTTTTAGCGACAAAAGTTCCATACATTTTAGTACGTAGATATCGTCTCCCGTAAATTGCAATAAATAAGTTTTATCGCGCTCAAAAAATTCAGTGCCCGCCGAATATTCAAGGACACCACGTCCGTTTGTAATTCGCACTGAGCTCCATAATACGTAAATGACAAGTTTTAGGGTGGGTTGCCAGTGAGTGTCGAATTGTAACTGTTAATTTGTATTCTTGAATTTCATTTCATTTTTTTAAAGAATAATTTCAAAGAAAAATATCAGTATTTTTTATTAACACAGAACTTATTTTTATGTTTTTTTTTAACTTGCTATGTATGTATATATCTAACTATATTTGTTAAGACGGAATCTTGCAACTCAATTTTGCAGATATCTTCAACCGATTGTGTTGAATTTTTGTAGGCATATGTATATAGCGTGACAATGCTATATTATGATGACATGGAGCTGATCTGATGTTGAAGCTGGAAGGTGGTCATAGGAACTTTGTAACGACGGAACCTAACGAGTTTGGAGTCGTTTGATTTGTCTTGACGAGTACTTTGAATACACTTTGACAGACCGAGACACTTTGAGAAATTGTTTTTAAAAAAGTAAAAAATTTTTTTTTTATGATTTCGGTTACAATTGAATAACTACTACTGAAATAATGAAAGACCTTAAAATTACAGTTTTATTTTTGACTGCATGGTTGGTCTAGTGGTTTAAGCGGTTGCCTCGCCGCTTCCTACTGTATCAGGTGTTGTGGGTTCAAATCCCACATGGGACAACACTGTGTGATCCACCAATTGTTGTTCTGAGTCTGGGTGTCCATTGTGTCCGTTTCATGTATGTTTGTAAAGTCCCCGGGACACAGAATTTATTGGATATATACGGAAGTTGTCTTTTTTGAAAAAAAAACTAGCTGAGCCCCACGGTATTACCCGCGATACTACACCAACCGCGGTTACTCCTTATATCATCAGCTTACTATCAGTAAAAATCACGTCAAAATCGCTCCAGCCGTTCCAGAGATTAGCCGGCACAAACAAACAGACAGACAGACAAAAATTGTAAAAAAGGGTCCCATCTACACTTTACGTCATTTCCATTATTATTCATCTCTTAAGTTCGAATTTAATTAATTGGTGAATTGTAAAACAATAGATGCCCTATCCCTTACATTATCTGATATCTGTAATCTATATAAATAAAAGAGGAAGGTGACTGACTGAGTGACTGACATACCCAGAGATCAACGCACAGCCCAAACCGCTGAAGTTAGAATCCTGAAATTTTGCATGTAGGTTCTTTATATAACGTAAGTGAGCACTAAGAAAGGAATTTTTGAAATTCCACCACTAAGGGGGTAAATCAGGGGATGAAAATCTGTGTGGGCGAAGCCCCGTGTAAAAGCTAGTATTATATTTTTAAGGAAGTTTCCATTTCAAAGTTTTACACTCTTAATATTAATTTTAAGACAAATAGTTTGTTTTTTAACCGTCTTAAAAAATGAAGGAGTTTATAAATTAACTGTATTTTTTTATTTTTTTACCCGACCACGGCAAAGCCAAAGGAGGGTTATGATTTTGACAGGCTATGTATGTATATTCATCTGTTCCCTCATAGCTCCTTAACTACTTATTAGAACTGGATAAATGAGGTATCGTTAGAAGTGTCTTGATCGTCCGCCGCTTATAGGCTATATGACGCGTCACTCAATTTAATGTGGCGCCCTCTAGCCGACATAAACTGTATTAAAAAATTAATTTGACATAAATATGCCGTGTTTGGTATCATCGGAAAAGGTGTTACTTGTACATTTCAAATATATATATCTTTATATAGGTATTATTAGCATTTGCTGGTGACTTTGTTCGTATTTATTCAATTTTTTTTATATTTCTATGTTAGGTATTTAAAATATACTTTGCATATAAATTATTATTATCACTACACCAAAACATTTTAAATAAAAAAAAGTAAAAACTTAAATTAAAATAGAAACGTACCATAACTCTTAAAAACACGTGACTACGGCTTTTCAAAACTTGTTTCATACTTTTTCAGCGTCGTTTTTTGTCAAAAAGTGAAAAAAGTACGTAAGTAAGTAATATCTATGTAGTAAAATTTAGTCAATATGAGCAATAAAAGCGATCAAAAATTATATTTTTTAAGAGACATTATGTTCCATTAATATAACATTTAACATACAAATTTTATTTCATAACATAGCATTAAAATCCGTTGATTAGTGTAAAGTGTAAAAATATATTATTTGTCCATGAAATGAATTAAAAATGAATAGGTACACTTGAACTCCATTCTCGGCCGTTGACGAGTTACTTATAGCCCGCGGGCTTTCCGATATGACTAAGATACATTGCGTGCTTTGTAGGACATTCTAAGCATTCTTCAAAGGCGAACAGTTAATGAATATGTAACTAGAAGAAAAAACCGAGTGTAAATTTATTAGTTGCCAGGGTTAGTATGCAACAGTGCCCGATGCGTTTGTGTGCATGTAAAATATGAATGTGGGTGTTCAATCACAAATTCCCACGCTCAAGGACTACAGTCTTAAATGTATTTAGGCTATGTCGTGCAAGTGGCCCTTAGTAATTGATGAAACTATAATTTCACTTAAATCAACTCACCTCGAATTGTAACTAATTTTCCAATATGTTCAGCTTTAACTTCTCGGATCGGCAATGACTTACTTGTGGACATATCTTTGAAATACACCTCACTGTAAGATAAATAAGAAAATATTTAAATGTCAATTCACAACAAAATGGATGGAGCTGCATTTTTCGTTTAGTTTAGCCCATGTAAAGTTTAGTTTGAATTCATATATAGTAGGTCTTTCAAACATTAGCTTTAAATAGTTTTAAATGAAGTCGCTTCTACTGTCTGTTCTCTAAGACCTTTTAAACTACTCAATGGATTTCAATGTAGCTTTCAGCAATAAATAGTGATTCAAGAGGAAGGTTTATATGAATAACTAGCTGCAACCCGCGGTAATACCGGGGGGCGCAGCTAGTTATCTATACAAATAAATAAAATTGGAGTCTGCTTGTAATATTAAAATAACCGCTTTTTAATAAATACATATGTATGTATACACATGTACCAAAATAACTTTTTTTACGATTTTTGTCTGTCTGTTTGTTTGCTCCGGGTAATCTCTGGAATGGCTGGACCGATTTTGAAGGAACTTTCACTGGCAGGTAGCTGATGATCTGGGGAGTAACTTAGGCTACTTTCTTTAGACTAAGCTTCGAACCGCGGTACGACAATGACCACAGGTAACACCGCGGGGTTCAGCTAGTAAGCAGATAAAACTGCAAGCACCTGTGACACCAACCAACACTACATTATGAGTTAAAGAAATATTGTATTCTCAACTACTGCTGTTTTTTACACCCCTTTTCTTAATCAAATAGCATAAAAATGTTTCTTACAATCGCCTGATGAGTTCTGGTGGGTATCTGTTACGTGGGTCTCTCATCTCTCCAGGGATCCGGTGATTTCTAGCTTCCAGCATGACTCTGTGCTCTATATAAACATCCAACGCATCTTTGGAAACAACCTAAAACATAGAATGCTTTAGTATAAAGAATAGTACTGAAGTTTTATACATACAGACTCAAAAATTCATTTACCTATAAGAAGGCCTGACAATCTGCAGCCAGGTTAAAAAAAAATACAAAATCTAAATCACTTTTTTTGTTTAGGATCTATGTTGGCACCAGAGGCGGATTAAGTATCAAGAGCGCCCTAGGCAACTATCCCATCGGCACCCCCTCACCCCCCATGTTTCTAGCATCCATATAATTTAACTATCTTGGCAGTAAACATATCTATACTATAATTTTATTTTACACGTGAAACCCTCTTGAACTGTTAATACAGTAGATATCGGAGTCGAGCCGACTATAATCTGCGTTTCCTCCCGATCAACTCTTCCATGATAAAATCCGTTGATTTTACCGCTTCTGCTTGGCGCTTGGTTGCCTAAATCTTTCCTTCTGCTCCTCAACCAGGACCCAGTGGAGTTGAAATTTCACATCCTTGATTTCTTGAGTCGCAGGATTCCGAGTCAATACTAGCTTCAGGTGGCTCCCTTCGGGGTCCATGTTAGAACAAGGTCACAGATTTCTGCAAAGCCACCCCACGACCTTGACACTGGATCAGACCAAGAACATTTGCAGTGGCTCTCAGAGTTGTCTCACAGTGCACCTTTCCCCAAGCCGTCATGAGCATGCCTTCCGCATAGATCGACCGGCGACACTATCCAAGAAGGGCATATAAGAGACATACTCAATCATAGCCGATATTCCAAAGGAACGGCCCTAAAGGCCTATAACGGATCCTATAAATGGATTACTGTAAACATTTTATAAAACCGTTGGTGGCTACTTTGCACAGCAAACAGTTCAATTAGATGCCAGTTTTGCTGCCGAGCTTGTTGACATATGATGACATACCCGACGCACGGTCAGGCAACCAGCATAGTATGTAGGAGTCCTAACACTGACCCTTGCGGAACTACTATTATAGATGACAACTCCAGCTGGACTTCTCCTAGCGCCTTCTTTTTAAAAGCATGGGCACTAACCGTGGTGAAAAATTCGTATTGAGGTGACGTCACTTTCTTGCGGTAGACCTTTGTGGCGAGTGGACAGTGAAACTCGTCCTGTAACCACGCTCAGGGTGGCATGAAACGATGGAAAGCACACAAATCGTTACAGGCGCAATTCCTCCTGCAATTTTTCCTATACTGCCACACTGTCCACACCTTATTGTTTGCCGTCGGCGTCGCCGCCCACTCCAGTGCACCATATGCAATGGACAAATCTGGTCTTCCTAAAACTTATAGAATAATCTCAACTACAGCTGCAGTTGTATCTACTACATTTTTGTATGGAAACAGCACTAGTCTAACTAGAAGTAGTGTTAATTTTTCTTTAATGTGTGAGGCATATATTTTTGCTATGTTAAAAAATTTGGCGCGTGCGCCCCTTAGCAACCTGGCGCCCCTAGGCACGTGCCTACTTTGCCTTAGGGTTAATCCGCCTCTGGTTGTCACAGAGAGACACACATACACAATATACTTTGACTGCAGTGTGACTGAAAAGGCCTGATATTATAACTGAGCTGTCATTGAATTAAAATTGTAGCTACCTCCTTATGTTTGTAATCTGGAAGCATCTCATACACCACATCAGACACCATGTTGGTGTAGCGCCTTGTGTTCTGTTTGACTGCTTCTGCAAGCTCTTCATTCATGTCATTCAGGTCATCCAGTTCAACTACGAAGGCTGCCTGAAAATACAAGGAGATTGAGTTTGAAAAAAAAAGGTCTAATGGGCTATTTAAGGCTCTTAGAATTGAGGAAAAAAGCTATATTGATAAAGACTTAAAGATTTGTGATGTATAATTAACTATTACTACAGTATGTGTTTCATTCCCAAATGAGTAGGTTGAGTAAGTAGAGGCGCATCAATTAACATCCTGCCAAATTGACTCTACTCTGCCTGATGGAAAGCATACACAGAATCCTAAACATACTCATTGCGAATGCAACAACGCAGCATGGTGACCCACACAATGGCAGCCTAATGATGCTTATGCGTGTGAGGGTAGTACTGCCCCGGTCGAGCCGCCCATTCGTGCTGAAATCAGAGTGGCTCTACTACCTTTTAGGCAATTATAACTTTTGCCAACAGAACCTCATTGACATAAATAAGGGCAAATGAAAAGCCTATGGTCATCAGCCTGGCACATATATTTCTAAACAAACAGATATATTACGACTAGTCGGTAAAGCCAACTGTTACCCCATTTTATAAATATTGTTTTAGGCATTGTAATATAAAAAATATTGACAGTAACAATCATTACGTTATGTAGTAACAAGAAGACATCAATTCGGGTAAATAGAAAACATAATACACCTAATTCTTACTTGACGAGCTTAGGTATATTATGGACATAACCTGTTTTTTTTTTACCTGTTCTCTATGTGCAACTCTTGAAAGCTGTTCAGCATATTTAAAGTTTTTATTTCCTTCATCGTCAGTTTGGCAGAAATCCACAAAAAAGTTCTTAAAAGATTCTGAAACATCGATGTTACTCATAAGACAACAATAACAAAACTTTGAAACAAAATTTCTAACCGTTTTACTTAATAATATTAACCTGTATCTGCTGTGTAATCCCGCATAGCCATTTTATCTACTATTTAATAATCTTGCTTAGTGTACCAGAAAGTAAGAAATAACAATTTAAAACTTTTTCAAGATGCTTGCTTGCTCGTACTTTGTTTGACAATTTATACAGAATTGGCGCGAAATCGGCGAAATGAAACAGACAGAAACAGTTCGATGCGTTCGTTTTTATTCAAAATTTTATTCATATTTTACACATACAGCAGATAACTCCTGCTCCACTATCAATGCGTGTCAATGTCAAATGTTAATGATCTAGGCATCTATTAAAATATAATTTAATGTAATAGATTACATTTTTTCAGTTGATTTTACATCATTGGGGCTGATCATTTTTCTTCTTTGAAAAAATACAAATCGATTCATAAAAAATTACAATCAGAGCAAAAACCTCCGCTTTTGAACTAATAAAATAATCACAGTGTACATTGTTAAAATAATCATCGTTGTTAAACATTTCACTATTTTTTAACTTCCGAGTTTGAGCTAAAAGACCCGACGTCATTGTAAACTTTATCTCCTTCCTTTGCGTTGTGTTAAAAAGACTTTGCTTGCCGCCAAAAGTAAATTGTCAGACAGACAGTTTCGTTCATGAAAACAGAAATTGTAAATGCACGTATAAAGGTAGCAGGCGGTACAATCTTAGTCGATAGTTTTTGGAATGTTACGAAAATAAAGAAACCAAATACAATGGATCTTAATTGGTTCGAATATACTCATAAAATTACGTAGATTTAATTTAGGCGTATAATACGTGTAATTTCGCCAGTCGCTACTGTAAGATGTCGTTACTTTCGGTATAATCCGCATAAATCACAAAGAGAGTTGTTTTAGTTATGTTCATTCTGAAACCGATATCACTTTTTTTTAAGTCATTATAAAATGACAATTGAAAACAAAATGTTGCCATTCTTTTCATAACACAATGAAAAGGTAGTTTTTTTTGTGACAAAATTGACAAAATTACACTTATATTTTAACTTTTGAAAAACTTGCTGATAATTATAGCATTTCATAACACATGATTCTACAAAATCCTAACTTAGTGCCTATATTATTTAATTATTGCATTGTTTTGGTACTTTTTATCAGCGTTTATTGCAGCCGCCATTGTCGTGAATGTCATCCGTCAACAATCAACATATTCATACATACTTACAGGCTTTTTTGTTAATTGAATGTTTACTTGTGATAGTGACTAACAACAATTCTCTGATTTATCTGTTAATACGTGAGTTGAGCTTAGCTTCCTCCGATTTTCGTTGAGTATATCCGCGTGTGTTGTTTTCAAGTAATATTGAGGCAGAGACTTATTTTTAACAATTTATTTTCGTGTCGCAATATCTGTTAAACATTGTTGTGTTCCTAAGCGCACGGATAATGAAGGTACGTAAATTGTTATTACTAATAATAAATGATGATAAATAAAAGCTTTAGACTAGCTAAAGACTTTATAACATCTTATATATTGAATGGTTGGATCTAATTCAAATTCTAACCTGTAGTCTAATTCTTATTCCTGAGAGGTATTCTTCAGGCAATCTCAATTTCTAAAACCCGCATAGGAAATAATATAACCTCACTTGATAAAGTAGTATTAGATCATACATACAACATACTAAAATGTTGCAAAAACATATTGTTTTGTATGCAAGCTATGCCAGCAGGTGATTTAACTAAAACCTTTTTGAGGATTCTTATTTTAATATACAAGTAACATTCTTATTGCACTATAAAGTTTTTACAGAAACTTATGACAGCAAAGTATTATAACTATTGTTTGTAGAACGTATGAATGAACATACAAAAATGAAGAAACAAATAGTATATGTAGTAATACTTTCCAGTAATCCAATATCTTGTGAATATGTTTTAAGCTGTCATAAATGTTGCTGTCAATATATTAAATTTCATTAATTATATTAATAAAATAAAATAATGCTTATTGTATTTATTTTTATTTCAGGGCCATTGTTTTGGAGGCAGTTACCAACCAAACCTTTATGTGAAATTCATCGAGGGTGATATGTTACAAAAAGCCAAAATATATGCACAGAAAGCTTTTAAAAAGAGAAAATAAACTAATTAATCTTTTACATTGTTTTATTTTATAAAAGTCCTAATTAAATAGGTAGGTATATATGTATACAATAAGTATTATACTATGTTTATATAAGTATACGTACCAAATATATATACATATATATATAGGTATAGTTTCAAATGTTGAGCAAGACTAAAGTTGTTGATCTCGACCTACAGATGGCGTTGTTATAGAATTTCCTCCAGAAGCGGATGAGATATACCTCTATTTCAGTATATAACAATGTACTCTGTGAAAGGTAGTTAAAGTTTTACAATGGCTGATTCGTTGGGTAAGATTCACGAAAGAATTAATATAAGCATTCAGTTTAAATAATGCAAAGACCTTGTTATATGAACGACGAACCGTAATCTCTGTTTTCAGCTGGTCAACGAGCAAAACGGCAAAAAATCGACAAACATGGGCGCATGTCAGCTTTTGAGAGGCTAAAACAATTAAAAGGCAAAGGTGTAAAGAATAAATA
Source organism: Diaphora mendica (assembly GCA_949125395.1). NCBI lineage: Eukaryota > Metazoa > Arthropoda > Insecta > Lepidoptera > Erebidae > Diaphora > Diaphora mendica. The sequence goes on from OX421314.1 coordinate 23,248,919, forward strand.
TGATGTCGATGAGTTGGAGAATGTGTACGATACGGTCGATGAGAAGGAATACACAGAACGTGTGCTCCAACGTCAGGAAGATGACTGGATTGATGATGATGGTAAGTTTCAAGGATAGTCTCAACAATATACTGCAAACTTGCAATATCTGTAAAAGATTATGAGAAGAATTTATGTACCTACAAATTGATAAGCGTCTGTAACTTCTTATCAAATTTAAGCTTAGGGTTTAAAGTAGAACTGTTTTATTGTCTCATGAAGGTAGTAATAGTGATGAATATTTGGCTTGGTATAAAACTTTCTACAATATTATTCTCTATAAATATTGTTCATCCGAGTGGTGATGAATTAAGAATACCAAGTGTAACCACCCCTATTCATGCAGTGGGTGTCGTAAGAGCCGACTAAGGGAGCATACTATGCAGGAAAACAGTACTGCGAAAAGAAGAATAACTTGAAACAAACTTTTAAACGTTCGCGTTCCATGATATAATAATAGGCTATTTGACTGATTTTTGGAAATCGTTTTAAATTATTCTTTATTACGTAATAAGCACACTGCGTTAATATTTTGCGGAATTTCTCCTGTATTATGAATTAAAATCTAAGATAAAGTTCAAGTTTGACAACCGCGTCATAAAACGACATTTCTATAATGGCGCTGGTCACATGACACGTGTGACGTCACACGCTAGTAAACAAATTCACAAACGCGAACAATACTCAGTCAAGGATACTTTTGTTTACTAGCGTGTGACGTCACCAGAGTTGCAACAAATCACAAGGCGTTCACGTCGCAGAAAATATTTCAAAAAATTGTTACAATTAATTTCGTGCAATCTGCGAAAAAATCACATTATTTTGTTTAATTCATAGTGAAATATGTCTTTTTAGGCTATTATCTGATAGGATGGCCACAATCCATAGTTTATTTTCAATATTGTCAAATAGCCTATTATTGGTGCCGGTGTGCCTGACTGTGCCGGCCAGCCAGAGCAACCTGGTCGAAACGTCAGGCAAATCAGAGGTATAATCAACGCCAAACAACTTGAACAAAATTTTACGTGGTGGGGGAACGTTTGCGCGATGCGTAAACATGCGCAAGATTAATTGGGTAGCGACGGAATGTAAACTCAAAGCGGGAAGCGATGGTTGACTGATCTACCAATAGCGTGTATCGACGCGCTCGCGTCGATGACCCCTCGCTCCCCGCGCGCCGCACAACATACCGTGCTGTCTTAAATTGGCTTCTGTGCATACAACATAATTCATTGTTAGGCGTCTGGCATTCAAGTTATTTGGCTATATGTAAAACCTTTAAATAAGTGATCCCGTTAATTCCCGTAAAAATAATCCTCATTATATTGAAACTGTATCACGTCCAGTCCATAATCCACTACTATTAAAGGGTGTTGATTCTGATTATCATATACTAGCTGACCCACACAATGTCGTTTAAGTCTCCTATTGCCCGCAGTGTTAAAAAATTCCCCCGTTTTGTAACATTCTTCATTGGTGCTCTGCTCCTATTGGTCTTAGCATGATGATATATAGCCTTCCTTGATAAATGAACTATCCAACACTGAAATCATTTTTCATATCAGACCAGTGGTTCCTGAGATTAGTGCATTCAAACAAACACACTCTTCAGCTTTATAATATTATATATAGTATAGTATAGATTTAAAAAATATTTACATCTTGAGCTATGTCTGAATTTCATTTAGATGGGATTGGCTATGTGGAGGATGGCAGAGAGATATTTGACGATGATGAGATTGATGACTCCTATGAGGCATCTTCTAAGAAGGAGGCTGGCAGAGGGCAGAAGAGAAAAGCCAGGGTTGCACCGCCAACATCCAAAGGAAATATTAGAAATTTATTAGGATCTATGCCTACTAAGAAAAAAGAGGTGAGTACTAAATATGTAATGAATACAGATAGAACTTATAATAGGACTTTAAAAAAAAAAACGTGAGCCGTCACGGGACACCTAGCAGATGTGAAACATTGAAATTGTTTTGTATAAAATAAAATTACTGTTTATTACATTAATAATCATTTTTATTAAATACAATTAACAAAACAATGCAAATAAAAATTGATTTAGAAAGATAAATATACAGTGTTATTTACTACTTTCTAATATGAAAGCACAACATTTTTTAAGAAAGAAATCAAATAATAAAAAATGCTTAAACCACATTGGGTTAATTTGAACTATAGTGTAAATGATCAACTATTGTTCTTGAAATTATTATCTAGAAAATAACTACATTGTTTAATGTCTTTTAGTAAACAAGTTTCAACTAGCATTCAATATCTGTTGGTGTATCTAGCCAGTAAGTTTTTAATTTTGATATGAGTGTAAGAGTTTTTAAGTCTCTTTTGAGTGTACTTACTCAATAGAAACTTTCTCATTGTTACTTTTATGTAGGTATTTCATTGTATGCGCTAGGAATAAAGTCCAATATTTCAAATTAGATTAAAAATAAAGTATTATGTGTAAACTAGCTGAGCTGGCGAACTTCATTCCGCCATATTTATATTTGTGAAGATTTTCTAAATTACTGAAAACTTCTTTTAGTATTTTTTATTTATATTTATGCCTGCCTTAACTTCTCGCAGTGTATAAGTATCTAAGCAGACTAAAAAAGTAACATCATCGGTTTTCTTTTAATTTTATTCTATACAAACCTTGTCTTAACATTAAAAAACACATAAAAAAGAAGAATAATCCAATTTGGTGCAGTCGATCGAAAGTTATTCACATACAGTGTATACAGACATTTCAATACTTAATTTTTATTTATGTAGATTAAAAACTTGTTATTATAAAATTACAGGAGGTAAAAATCTCAGAAGACAACATTCTATCAGATATAATGTCGGACTTAGATGGGAATGCTTCACCAACAGTTGTTAAGCCCAAGCCAATCGTAACAAAGGCAAATATAGTGGACTCAAGCAAAAGAGATGCACAGAACTACTTCAAGAGTCTCTCTGCATCTGTGAAGAAACAAATGCCCACTATACTGACCGCAGAACAACCTACTATTAAACAGGACAATGTAAGATACACAACTTTTAAAATTTTAACTAAGCCGAGTAATAGTCCAAGATCCCAGTCAGGCCAAACTTACGTCATTTTTTTTTTTTTTTTATCGAATAGGCGGGCAAACGAGCAGACGTATCGCCTGATGGTAAGCGATTGCCGCCGCCCATGGACACCTGCAACACCAGAAGCGTCACAGGTGCGTTGCCGGCCTTTGAGGTTGAGGTTGTTGTTGAGGGCCTCCGGTATCCTCACTCACTCGGTGAAACACAGAGCAAGCACTGTTTCACACCGGTTTTCTGTGAGGCCGTGGTATCACTCCGGTCGAGCCGGCCCATTCATTAATTTTAGGAGAGATGAAAGTTTTAAGGTCAGTAGTCTAACATAGAAAGGAATAGATACTCACTTAGCTGAAAGCGGGCCGATTTACAGTTAGCAGGTATCAAAGGTGGAAAAAAACCATGCTAACTTACGTCATTTTAGGAAGCCTGAATTTTATATAATATCATTACGTATAATATTTTAAAATATTTTCCAATCAGCCAAACACAATCTGATTTGCCTCATACCTCCCCAGACTGGTTTAAAGTTTATAGGAACTAAATCCTCCCCTATATTTATTACATACATTTACTTCATTTGTATTACTATATAATATAGCATAGGCGTTCATACTTCTACCAACCTAAAAAAATCATCCTTCTTAAAACTACGTAAGTCCGGCTGGCTGGGATCTCAGTCTATTATTATATAAAAATATTACAAGACTACTGTCTATACTAATAAATGAAATTGAAGTGTCTGTTTGTAATTTCAATAGCTTTTTACTAAATGCATATGAAAGTACACACAGTACCTACATCAAAAAATCTTTTTTTTTGTCTATCTGTCTGTCTGTTTGTTCCGGCTAATCTCTGGAACAGCTGGACCAGTTTCAACGGGACTTTCACTGACAAATAGCTGATAATATATAGAGTAATTGAGGCTACTTTTGTTTAGACTAGTTTTGCCACGCGGTTTTACCCATGGTTGTTGTTGTAAAGGTACAAAAACAGCGGGTAACACAGCAGGGCTCAGCTAGTAGAAGAATAAACGAGTAGGCATAAGACTTAATTGAAGGAATCCAATAATTAAACATTACTTACCATGCACAGCTAATGATATATCTATTTTTATATGCATCTATGTTTTACTAACTTTTAAACTTTCGCGTTCCATGTTATAATAATATTTATTTTTACGGGAATTAACGCGGTCACTTATTTCAAGGTATTAATTATATACCTCTGTTTTGCCTGACGTTTCGACCAGGTTGCACTGGCCGTGGTCACAGGATGACTGCCTCAGCGGCGCACGCCCTCCGTCGTCGAATCCGTGAATATACATTCCGACAGTATACACACCAGGCATAAAGGTTCACAACATCGTCGGCACACCGAAGGATATATTGCCACTACAAAGTTTATAAAATAGACTGCAGCTGCGGAAGGAAGGAGGCCCAAATAGTCTAGTCAACAAGTAGCATACTTGTTGACTAGACTAAAAGATGCAGCAGCATCACTAGGCCGCCATGGTGTGGGTTGCCATACTGCATTGTCTGCATTCTCAGTGAGTATGGTGACCAGCACTCTTGGATTCTGCTTATGCTTTCCATCAGGCAGAGTAGAGTAATTTTTGGCTGGCCATATATAAAAAAAAAAAAGAAGGTCCTACCTAGGCCAAACGAAGCGGACTATTGCTGAAAGGATCAAAGAGCATATCGCTACTGTGAAGAACCGAGAGACGAGCAAATCGGCGATTGCAGAACATGCACTCGATACAGGCATCAACCACTGGATTGAATTTCACCTCACGCAAGTCCTCTCCACCGAACGTCACTTTTACTCAAGAGTTGTACGTGAAGCGATTGAGATTAAAAAGCATAAAACTTTAAATCGGGAAGATTTTAAATTATCTACAGCGTGGAATCCAGTGTTAAAAAACATACCACCTCGCTTTTCTGCGCAGTCGGATAAACACCAGAATAGGAACACATCGGTTTGCTTACAGAATAGGGACCCTGTTAGTGTGGTATGTGACGGTACATAGCGAAACAATTTTATCAATAATGTCGAAAATGTGCGGGTGGATGAAGAACCTTCGACTTCACGGATTCGACGACGGAGGGCGTGCGCCGCTGAGCCAGTCAGCCTGTGACCACGGCCAGTGCAACCTGGTCGAAACGTCAGGCAAAACAGAGGTATATAATACTTTGAAATAAGTGATCGCGTTAATTCCCGTAATAATAATAATTATTATATCATCTATGTTTTGTCTATAACTTCACTGTACAGTTACTTTTCTCTCAAAAAGGCTCATTTTCATTGCAATTTTTATACTACCTGCCGAAAATCACCGAATATGGTCTATCAACGAATAAATGAGTGCCATCGAAATCTCAGTCAATAGTAAAACTCTAAATGATCTTTATTTGTTTTGATGTAGAAACAAAACCTAGTCAACAATGAAGCACCTCCAACTGTAGTTACTGAAAATGGCACCACATCGAAACCTATTGAAAAACCACTACAGAAGAAATCTGGATGGAAAATAGACAAAGAAATAAAGCAGGAACTAGAAGACTCTGCTACACAGGACATTGAAGAATTCCAAACTCAAGATTTAAATTTCGATGATGATTTCAGTAATGATGCTACTCCGAAAAAATCTGAAGTAAAGAAGGAAGTGTTACCCAGTACAGGGGAAACTATCACAGATGTGGCTGAAGAATTTCTGAATGAAGAATTTGAAATTTTTCCCACCAAAAAGGAATCTCCGAAAGAACTTAAACCTCTTACAAGTACTTGGCCTGATCAGATGTGTGAGAATCAAGTTGTAAGCAGTGTCCATGTAGACGCTCAGTTGCCACTGCAAACTAATGAGAATGGAGATAAAATTATGAAGTTCTACTGGCTTGATGCTTGGGAGGACAGGTTTGTGAAACCAGGTGTTGTGTACTTGTTTGGCAAAGTATATGTCAATCCGTCCAAGAAAAAGGAGGGAGCTATTTCCTGCTGCCTTGTTGTTAAGAATGTCAATAGACAAATCTTCCTTTTACCTAGAGAATATGTAAGTATCTTGTTGATTTTATCTTGCTGAATTTTAACTACTTGTAAAATAAATAACAGTCACAATTTAAATATCGATTAAGAACTAATCCTAAGTAAGTTTAATGTTTTTTGTTTGAAAATTGAAAACAATGCATGCAACCTGTCTGCTGTTTATACTCCAAAAGTAAAACGTAAAGTATAAACAATAAAGTTACAATTATGTTTATGTATGGTAATAAATAAGGTGCCTCGGACTAATGTTTATTCCCAAATGTATAATAAAGAAACCATAACACTTTAAAGGTTCAATTAATTAAAAAATATATGCATCATTCTATTACCTAACTTAAACTATAAATAAACTATACTCTTTGCGCTATAGCACGGTGCAGGTGACAGTTGCCTATACGACGTTTTTACGACGACGAATTTAATTTACTACAGTTATTAATGATCTATACTAATATTATAAACGCGAAAGTTTGTAAGTATGAATGGATGGATGGATGTTTGTTACTCTTTCGCGCAAAAACTACTGAACGAATTTGGATGAAACGTTACAGTAATATAGCTTATACACAGCGATAATCTACATATACGCGAGCGGAGCCGCGGGCAACAACTAGTTTTATATATTGCGAATGTGGTACAGCTGAAGTTCTAAGTCATGATTTGTAGATCGAGGCAAATTTCAAGAGTGTCAAGAAACTGTCACGCACCATGCTACAGCGCAAAGAGTATATTCAACAAGGAAAAAGTAAATCAGCACTTTCAAATTTACAACCATAAGTTGACCACACAACACTTTGTGTAATCCACAAACTGTTTTACTGACTCTGGGTCTTTGTGTGTGTATTATGAATGTTTGTAAAGACAACTTAAAAAAATGTCTTCAAGCGACAGCAGAGCGAATGAAATACAGTTTGTTTTATTGAACAGTTAATCATGTGTTTCAGAAACTAGATCCAGTGACTCTAGAGACCACAGACCAAGAGGTCACAATGATGGATATGTACGAAGAGTTCAACAGCTCAGTGGCGAGCAACCTCGGTCTGAAGGAGTTCAAGTCGCGCAAGGTCACCAAGAACTACTGCTTCAACTTGCCCGACATACCGGCACAGTCTGATTATCTCGAAGTCAAATATTCTGTAAGGAAAACCTACACATTTGTATTAGTTGCAGTCAAATTTGAATAGGTGGGCTATATTTGTTGACAGGCATAGTATAGCGTCATAATTTGTCTCGTCATCTTCCTAGCCTTCATTATTCTTACTATTATTTGGGGTCGGCTACTAGTTCAACTGGTTTTACCTCAATGTCAGTTTTGCCACGGAGCGACTGACACCTCCGCAATCGTTAGGGTGAACTTAATTCTAAAGTTGAACTAGTTTTTAGTATATTTATGGACACTGACTTCCCAGTAATGATTGCACAATTGCTATGGGGCTACCAAGTCCCAAATGGTAAAAGTAGACAATAAATTGTCTATAAAGTCGGTTTAGTGACGATAGTTGAACGTGACAGCGTCATAAGAAAATACTGATGGAATACGCGATTGTGCCTCTTTGTCGCTCGTTCCGCGCTCTCGCTTGCACTTCAAGCCTTAAATGGAACGCCTAACGTAACGCCGCATGAGTCATGTTTTTTCGTGCGTGCAGCCGGCTCCATCAAATTATAAGACGTTGTCACGTCAAAAAAATATAAGGAGAACATTTCATAGTTACAAAGGTTTGAAAATTCCAAAAAACAGCTATTTCAATGTAGAAATGTCGGGATCCCACTGTAATTATGGTTCATTCTCAATAGATCCATTGACGAGATTCATGATGGATCTAATGAGAATATTTTTTCTCATTAGATCCATTATTAACTTTATTTCAAAATAATGGATCTAATGAGAATAACTCAGTAGATCCATGATGGATCTAATGAGAATTTCCTATGAGAATATTTATTTATTTATTTCTAATGAGAATATTTTTCCTCATTAGATCATAATTCTCACTGTCTCGTTGGTTTAACGGTTAGCGTATTCGACTGCCGATCGAGAGGCGTCAGGTTCGATTTCCAAATAGTGTTATTGATTTATTCTGATTATAGAAATGCTGAATATTTGCCCAGAGTTTGGTAATTGGTTGGGGTCTTAACCCCTGTGCCTCGGATAGCACATAAAGCCGTCGGCCCTGCGTCTGATCTCTCCAAGGTCGTGTCGGATAACCGTCCAATCGGATTGTAAGAGTGATGAACAGAGAGTGCACCTGTGTTTGCACAATCCCTAATGAACTATACTATTGTTACGTGTTAGGGTTCGATGGATTTGAGAAATAAACCTTCTGACGTGTAAAAGAGACTTTATTAAAAACACTCTTAAAATCACAATATCACTTAGAATAACAGTCCTTAGGTCGCTAGGCTCTGATATCACTCATGGTTGGCATACACCATACTACCTATCGTCCAATCGGCATGACGCTGCCGATTCGATCAGTTAGAAGTGATCGTGTGTGGGCTTTAATTCCCATGACAGTTATACTGGATGGCATAATCAAATTTCAATTCTTTTGGCTTGATCATGCTGAATGGGTCATTCCGATTGGGACGTGTATGTGGGTCGGCGTATTTGATTTCAGTACGACAAGAATTTGGTCGGTGGTAGACGCAAGCGCTCATTCAAAATGTCGCAAAATACAGCCCGGTATCGCGAAGTGATACTGGAGTTTATTTCTTTATATCAAAGTGAACTGTGTTTATGGAAAGTGAAGTTTTTTCATTCATTCGTAAATAATTACGATAATCATTTGGCACAATCCTCAATTACTTTAATCAATTTATATGAGTTAACTGTTTTCTTTTCATTTACCACTGTTTGCACCACTCTTCTCGATTTTTTTTTTGTTTCTCTCGTGGTACGAGTAAAATGCCCAAAAAGGCTAAAACATCGTCCTATGTCACTGGTGATGCCATGGCTTCAACTGAACGTTGCTGCCGATTGGAAAGTTTAAACTGATCGTGAGTGGTGTATATGGACGAACTGTGAATTGGATCAAGCCTGAATCGTCGTGTCAATTAGACGATAGGAAGCATGGTGTATGGCCACCTTCAGCTATTTATCGCACTGTAGCTCAAACTGAACTGAACTGCGGCCCGCGAGACGTCCTTTTAAACCACATGCCGTGATTACTAGTAAATTCTAGTACATACATAGTCGTTGCCAGTTCCAAGAATCGCGCCGGCGAATATTGTCGAAAACGCACGACAATCTATACTCGACGCTATGTGTATCGATGCAAGGTACATTATTCTGTGCCTCAAGAAATCAACAAGAACTTTCCGATGTTTAGGCGTCTCGAGCGTTGTTCTGGAATAATCTTAGTAACAATATCAGCTGCGTAGTTGGCTGGTCTCCGTTGAGACTGACTGCCGTGGCATAATCGGCTAGGAGCACATCATCGTAACTATCAATAATTGAGGGTACTTATGTAAGAAACCTGGGGCCTAGTTATCTAGGTTTAACTGTATTAGCTATTGAAGTTGTACTTCAGTTAATTACAAGTTATGAATATTCTACAGGCTTCATTCCCGCCGCCGCCTAAGGACAAGAAATATCTCACATTTTCTCATCAATTTGGCACCAACACATCTTCACTAGAAACCTTCTTGCTGGAGAGAAAAATCAAGGGTCCTTGTTGGTTGGAGATCAAGCACCCTGAGCAAGTGCAGGCAAAAGTGTCGTGGTGTAAGCTGGAAGTAGCCTGCGAGAAGATGGAACACATCAGCGTTATAAGGAATGACGCAGATTTAGAACCACCGCCAATCATTGTTGCTACTGTGAGTTAATTTTCTTTTCTGCCTACTTTGACATCAATGTATATTACAATATTTTTGTATACCAGGTGTTTTAGAATTTAGGGGTTATATACTAGGTTAAAGCACTATCAGACTCGCGAAATTCTTTAATTTCTCAAATTTCATGATCTTCAGTCTAGGCATTATGTTGTAAAAGTGACAAATTGAATTGACGTTATATATTAAATAAATAGATACCAGAACAAAAATATTTAGCAAAGTTTCTTTTTTAATAAATCATTTTTATTTCGGTTATTATTTTAGCAATGACTTCAGCGCTTTAAATGAGATATACTTCTTACCATCAGGCGATACGTCTGCTCGTTTGTCCCCTATTTCATAAAAAAATACTAATATGAGCACGTTGAGATATACCAATATATCTCAGAATAATGTTGTATTTACATAAGAGACTATTAGGCTGTTATTAACTTAGTTTTGAATTTATTTTCTCTATTACACTAGACTTTTATGTTTAACTAGTTTTTGACCGCGTCTCCTTCATCAAACGACATTCATCAGTTGTCAAGTCCGGTGTTCGTAGACATTCGCCAAATACACTGCATTTTGGGCATCTTAATTATATGCATATTTTTTCTTTAGATAAACATGAGGACAGCAATGGATCCCAAAACACGGAAGACAAAAATCTTGATGCTGAGTTGTCTGTCGCACACAAACTTTCCAATACACAAACCTCCGCCAAGCCCGCCGTTCCAACAACATTTTTGTAGTAAGTACAAAAGTTATTTATAATATGTTATTAATGTATAATTAACTTTCATTTAGCATTCAATCTACCATATAGTAGCACTTCTGAGTATATTCTTTTAAAGAAATACATGTCGGATCACTAACTACATTTGTATTAACTTGATTTGAAGTTTAATTCACTGAAATAAATAATGGATATTCATCATTTCTTTTCAGTCATGACAAAATGTAACGAAATCTGGCCGCTTGATCTGAAGCAGTCTATCGCTGGGTACAAAGCAACAAAACTCACAAAGTGCGACACTGAAAGAGAACTACTTAATTACTTCATGGTACAGTTCTGGAAAATGGACCCCGACTTGGTAGTTGGCCACGACTTGCAAGGGTTCCAACAAGATCTACTCATTGGGAACATACTCGACCTTCATATACCTAACTGGTCACGTCTTGGCCGGCTAAAGAGATCAGTTCCACCGCAGAGGAAATTTGCGGCAAAAGATGCCTTCTTAGGTCGTTTAGTCTGCGACATCAAAATATCTGCAATGGAGTTAATTCGAGCGAGAAGCTTCGATCTAGACACATTGTGTGCAAGCATACTGAAAATGAAAGAAGGAGAACGCGTCGACGTCGCTCTCGAAGATGTATCTCGCTATTACGAAAACAGCAGGGATCTGTTCCAGCTTGTTTCACTTAGCATGCAAGACGCTTCATACATACTCAAAATAATGTGCGAATTGAATGTCATACCTCTAGCATTGCAAATCACCCAGATCGCAGGCAATATAATGTCTCGAACTTTGCTGGGAGGAAGATCAGAGAGAAACGAATTCCTCTTACTACACGCCTTCACAGAGAAAAATTATATAGTCCCTGATAAAGTATACGGTAAAAAAGCTGCAGCAGATGATGATAACGACGAACAGGATGTAAATAGTAATGTTTCTAAAAAGCAAGGCAAGAAGAAAGCCGCCTACTCAGGGGGTCTCGTATTAGATCCTAAAAAGGGTTTCTATGATAAACTCATTTTGCTCATGGACTTCAATTCGTTGTACCCTAGCATTATTCAGGAGTACAACATTTGCTTCACAACTATTAAAAGAAAAGTTGCTTCCAGTTCAGACGATGACGTAGCCAATCTTGTGTTGCCGACGTCGAATACAGACCTCGGTGTGCTTCCCACTCAAATTCGAAAACTAGTTGAAAGCAGACGAGAAGTAAAAAAGCTAATGAAAACACCCGATTTGTCACCCGAACAGTACATGCAGTACAATATAAGACAAATGGGGCTCAAACTAACGGCAAATTCCATGTACGGTTGTTTAGGTTTTACACACTCACGGTTTTACGCGAAGCCCTTAGCCGCGCTTGTCACCATGAAGGGCAGAGAAATCCTCCTAGATACTAAAGAAATAGTCCAAAAATCAAACTATGACGTCGTCTATGGTGACACCGATAGTTTAATGATAAACACCAACTGTCTAGATTACGATAACGTTTTTAAAATAGGCGTAGATTTGAAGAAAGAAATAAACAAAAAATATAAACAAATCGAACTCGACATCGACGGTGTATTTAGATACCTATTGCTCTTAAAGAAAAAGAAATACGCTGCCGTACTGATGAGTAAAAATAAAAACGGTGAGTTTGTATTAACTCAGGAGCACAAAGGGTTGGATATAGTTCGTCGCGATTGGTCACAGCTGGCCGCAGAAGCCGGTAAATTCATTTTAAGTCAAATACTTTCCGAACAGTCGGCGGACGAAAGACTCGAGAGTATTCAAATACATCTCAATAAGTTGAAGGAGGATTTGATGAGCGGTAAAATGCCGCTCTCTATGTTAACCATAACGAAGCAGTTGACTAAAAATCCTAACGAATACGCAGATAAACACAATCAACCTCACGTGCAGGTCGCTCTGAGATTGAACAATAAGAACAGCAGAAGATTCAAGAAGGGCGATGTGGTCCCTTATATCATCTGCGAAGACGGCACTGCTAATTCGGCAACACAGAGAGCTTATCATATAGAAGAGTTAAAGAACTCTGAACACCTCAAAGTGGACTTCACGTATTATTTAGCGCACCAATTACACCCTGTCATATCTAGGATATGTGAGCCGATCGAGGGTATGGACCCAGCTCGAGTCGCAGACTGTCTCGGTCTAGATCCGTCCGGGTACAGGCAAATCGTCAGGAGGGAAGCCGCGAACACCGACACGTACGAAGTAGAAAACGAACAAGAGAAGTATAGGCAGTGTAAAGACTTCACGTTCGTGTGCGTCGGCGAAAATTGTAAGACTGTGAATAAAATAAGGGAGAACATAGTGAAATTGGACAAGGAGAGTGTGACGTTTTTAGATAAGTGTCAGAACGATAAGTGTGGTTTGAGGCCGGTGGATTATCTGGCCAGTGTGCAGAACCAGCTGAGCCTGCAGCTGAGGCGGTTCCACGCGCAGTACTACGCGGGCTGGCTGTCGTGCGAGGACCCGGCCTGCGCCATGCGCTCCGTGCGGTTGCCGCAGAGCTTCGCGGGCGGCTACCCGCTCTGTCGCCTCTGCGAGAAGGGAGTCATGTTCCGAGAGTACACGGAGAAAGACCTGTATCTACAGATTAATTTTTTCATGTTCCTTTTCGATCTCACCAAAAATAATAACACAAGTAAGTTCGATGCGAATCTATTAATTGCATGCTCTGTTTTTAGATAGTAGCTAAATTATAAATACATAATGTAATAACTACTTTAGTCGTTTTTATCGGTACACAACTGATATCTTAGCTGAGAACAGAAGTTTCTACATAATTTAATAGGTGGAAAGTTTAATCAAGCCGTAAGTCTTCACCGCTTCATTAAATAGCAGACCCTATGGTCCGGGAGCCAGGTACAAATTCGGACAATTATTTCCTCTCGAGCAAAACTTCGTAAAAGGCATTAGGATTGTATGTTATGAATACTCGTGACCGTCAGCTGCGACTCCGTCGGTGGGGTAGGCAGCGGCAGCCTACACAGCATGCAGAAAAAAAAAAAATCAGTCACTTCCTCCCGTTTCAAAATTTGTAGGATTATAGTTTACCTAATATCTTGAAGGAAAAATAAAGTCAGCTGATCATAACATGGTGGATTATACGTCAGCTGGGCACTTGAACATGACAAAAATTCTGATTTCCTCTTGTCTAAATTTTTTTCTGGTTATAGTTCATATGCTACTACTACGAATAAAAAATCATGTCAGCTTGCTCTATCCCAGTGGAAAGTTTGACAGCTGGCACCTTAAAAGGTGTAACGCAGCTGCATCTATCACCTAATGAATCTTATCAGCTGACGACTTTTCCCGTGATTTACAGCTAGCTGATTCTTTTCAGTATTTACTAGAGCATGTTAACAATAATGGAGTCCTGTAATAAATTTTCATCCCAAAGGAAATCACGTTTCCTAAGTGATTCTATGGTATACTTGATTTGAGAGTTTTGATAACCAATATGAAGTTTAATAATGGAGGAAATGTTGGTATAAGTAAATTAATTAATATCATAATTTTTCAATTAACGAACTTTTATTTAAGTGAAGTGATTAAAATTATAATGACAACTAATCATTTTCATTCTCGCTTTGGCTCGAGTGGCTTTCAAACTATCGAACAATACCTTTTCTTTTATTTTCTTCTATACAAATCTTGTCACGCCAATGACATAACAAATAACTGAAAGTTATGGGCGTACATACATTTTTGTGATTCATTTTAATTTATTAACCGACTTCAAAAAAGGAAGAGGTTCTCAATTCGACCGTATATGTTTTTTTTTATGTGTGTTCGCGGATAATTTCGTCGTTTATGAATCGATTTTGATGATTCTTTTTTAATGTAAAGGAGATATCCCAACGGTGGTACAATGATAAGGACACTAAGATCTGATGATGGCATCCAAGAGTAGGTAGTTAGTTTTAGGTAGTTTACAAAAATACATATACAAATATAGTAAAGGACGCTAAGGAGAAAAGAAGATTGAACATCATTGTCCTTGAAACAGCATATACTTATTCAATACTAGCTGACCCACGCAACGTCGTTTGCGTCTCCTATTGCCCGTAGCGTGATAATTTTCCCTCGTTTTTGAAACATTCTTCATTGGTGCTCCGCTCCTATTGGTCGTAGCGTGATGATATATAGCCTATAGACTTCCTCGATAAACGGGCTATCTAACATTGAAAGAATCAAATTGGACCAGTAGCTCCTGAGATTAGCGCGTTCAAATAAACAAACTCTTCAGCTTTATATATTAGTATAGATGTATTTATTATACTCTTCTAAGATCTAATACTCATAATCAACAACACATTTATTTGTATAAAGATTAATATTAGGTATTATGTTACTTACAACAGCTCTTTGGCAAATAACTCATTATTAGGTACCAACTCTTAGCGTCTTATACTCGTGATAACTTCTAAACGAAAGGTCCGAATGGGATGAAACAAAAGTATTTTACTTCTACATAAATACCCTTGATAGCATAATGCTTTATTTGGCTAAGGATTAATATTACGATACACATTTAACGTAGTTTCTTTCTTCAGACGATTTAATATTTTTTTTGAACACAAACGCGGTTATTGTGACTAAACCATGATAGTTAGATATGCATATATCTAACTATCACGAACTCGCGGACTTTTTTGTAGATCTTAATGGGACCTACAAACCCTTAATACATTATGTAACGGTCGATTAGCACCAAGTAGAACGTTCGGGATATGAATGCGTGAAATTATTCGAACGAAGGTATTTTTATAGTATTTGACAGGCTTGACCCAATTCAATACTAAATTCACATATTTAGTAGATAATATCAAATATTGTTTACCATAAATATTCTAATGATTATTAGCATACAAATATTATTTGATAATACAGGATCGTGTAACATTAAAGATTTGATATGAAATATAAGTCGCGCCGGAAGCTGACAAGCGGAAGGCGCCAAGATATTAATATGAATCAACTATTTACTTGTTTATAAAATCACCAATTGAATTATAAGTTCATAATATATTTTATTGTATGCCTAGTAATTATTAAGATTTAAACAAATGAGGCATTTATACGAGGTTGGAATCGTTACTTATAACATTCGGCCATCCTGTGCATGCCGTGTCCCACGGCGATCAGAGCTGCCACTAATTTAATTAAATCTGGTACTGACCAATTTATTTATTTTTCCTAGATCACATAGCTTTATTTGCTATACGTCACACAGTTTCGCATTTAATAATAATAATAGTTTATTATCAAGAAAATCATACAAAGTTGTTACATCCCTGGCGACTGTAGCACAGTTTATACTAGTACAGTCGTCAACGAACACAATTAAAAGCTTATAACAATACCTATATGTAAATAGGATAAGAGAATAATGTTGAACCATTATGATGAAATAAAGATTATAAAGATTAGATTATTTGCTATACGTCACACAGTTTCGTATTTGCTATACGTCACACAGTTTCGCATTTGCTATACGTCACGCAGTTTCGTATTTGCTATACGTCACGCAGTTTCGTATTTGCTATACGTCACGCAGTTTCGTATTTGCTATACGTCACACAATTTCGTATTTGCTATACGTCACAGTTTCGCATTTGCTATACGTCACACAGTTTCGTATTTGCTATACGTCACACAGTTTCGTATTTGCTATACGTCACACAGTTTCGTATTTGCTATACGTTACACAGTTTCGTATTTGCTATACGTCACACAGTTTCGTATTTGTTTGTAATACGTCACACAGCTTTTGTTGTAACCTGCATCACACAGCTTTTATTTTTAATACGTCACACAGCTTTTTTTTTTACTACATCACACAGCTTTTGTTTTTACTACATCACACAGCTTTTGTTTTTACTACATCACACAGCTTTTGTTTTTACTACATCACACAGCTTTTGTTTTTACTACATCACACAGATTTTATTTTGTACTACATCTATAGTTGTTACACGGACTTGATCACATAGCCGCCCGTATTCACATGTAGTACTTACTTGAATTTGGAAACATAGCTTAATTTAAGTAAATAGACTTGATCACACAGCCGTCTTTACAGGTAAAATTTAACACACAGCGGTAAATAACTGTTTACTTAGTATTATCACACAGTGTAGGTACTATATAATTGCAGACAAGTATAGGTAAATGGAAATCATGAACTTTTGTTTACACTTTTAAATTTCATTATAAATAAACTGGAACATACTCACCAGATGTACCGATAGATATACTTTACTGCACCTTCACCAATTACTCGAACGGAGACAAGAAAATTTCGTAGGGTATCCAAATAAAGATTGCGTTAACTTTTAAATATTTTCAAAACAGGACGCGCCAGAATGCTAGATCCCACATCTGAAATGTAACGGTCGATTAGCACCAAGTAGAACGTTCGGGATATGAATGCGTGAAATTATTCGAACGAAGGTATTTTTATAGTATTTGACAGGCTTGACCCAATTCAATACTAAATTCACATATTTAGTAGATAATATCAAATATTGTTTACCATAAATATTCTAATGATTATTAGCATACAAATATTATTTGATAATACAGGATCGTGTAACATTAAAGATTTGATATGAAATATAAGTCGCGCCGGAAGCTGACAAGCGGAAGGCGCCAAGATATTAATATGAATCAACTATTTACTTGTTTATAAAATCACCAATTGAATTATAAGTTCATAATATATTTTATTGTATGCCTAGTAATTATTAAGATTTAAACAAATGAGGCATTTATACGAGGTTGGAATCGTTACTTATAACAATTATTTTGTTCTATTGTGAATACTTTTTGCAGCGCACGCAAAAATAGGTTTT
Source organism: Diaphora mendica (assembly GCA_949125395.1). Lineage (NCBI taxonomy): Eukaryota > Metazoa > Arthropoda > Insecta > Lepidoptera > Erebidae > Diaphora > Diaphora mendica. The sequence continues at coordinate 23,266,497 of OX421314.1, forward strand.
CGATTTCACACCTTGGGTTACGAAATAGCAATTTTCTTACGGATCTTTAATTTTTTGGAAAAAAAAAAATAGCCTATAGCCTTCCTCGATAAATGGACTATCCTACACTGAAACAATTTTTATTCGTAGTAGCATATGAACTATCACCAGAAAAAAATTTAGACGAAAGGAAATCATTGAAAATAATAAAAAAATTGTCGTGTTCAAGTGCCCAGCTGACGTATAATCCACCATGTTATGATCAGCTGACTTTATTTTTCATATTTTATTTATTTTTCAAGATATAAGGTAAACTATAATCCTACGAATTTTGAAACGGGAGGAAATGACTGTTTTTTTTTTTTCTGCATGCTGTGTCGGCTGCCACTGCCAGCCCCACCGACGGAGTCGCAGCTGACGGTCACTAGTATTCATAATATACATTCCTAATGCCTTTTACGAAGTTTGGATTGGGAGGGACTTGGTCATCAAAATCTGTCATTGGCTCCTGGTCCATAGTTTTACTTTACGGCAAATATTATTTTTTCAACCAAAAATACGCTTGGTTATTTTACATAAAGGGCCTAAATATTATCTTCAGTGGGCTAACTTTAACTAGTGTTCAGACAAACTAAAAAAAAATGATTTTATTTTTATGTTTCAGAAATACGTATATCTACTCAAACTGCGAATGCATTTCAACAGCTGAAAGAAATGGTCGAGGACTGGCTGGCACAGTCTGCGTACTCAATAATTAACTTGTCTAAGCTATTCAGGTTCTTCACTTTGGACAGTAAAGCGAGGCAAGTGAAGTCAGAACCGATCGAGATCGACATTGTGCCCGAGACTGAACAAATAGATGCACTCCTAGAAATGGGCACCTACTAGTAGTATATCTTAGATAGTGATAAAATTTTAATCATGTTAATTGTATAGCTAAGTTGTATATATAATTTAATAATAATAAAGTTTTTTCTATGCTGAAAAATTGTTTATATGTAACCCTTTATGGAATGGATCATATACTATTAGTAGGGGACATAGCTGTAGAGTAGCACACTGGTTCCCTTGTTGAGAAATGGTTAGCAAAACTGAAGTGAAATAAAAATTGGTTGTCTGTAAAGCCAGTTTACGGACGATAAATTTACGTGATAACGTCATAACGTGAGAGATAGATGTGTGACGCATCTATCTCTCACTTAGCCGTCATCACACATCACACACACATCACAAGCCGAACGCTTAGGCTGATTGTGCCTCTATCGCTTGTTCCGCGCTCTCGCTTACAGGTTCGACTCAAGCGGAACGTGTCAATGAGTCATGCTTTTTCGTGCGTGCAGCCGGCGTTCATCGATTTATAATGACGTTACCACATAAAAAAAAACTGAGGGACACTTACACTATGGAGAGCATTGATATTCTTTATTTTTAATTACTAATTAAATTCTATTCCAAGGATTCTCTACAGTTAAAAAGGCAGTTTTGTCAACGATTTTAAAACCAAATGTGGCCAATGTTTTTAAAGGCATCTCATTCCCGTCCACGACGTGACAGTAAACATCAATATCGTCTTTCAGCAGATCATTTATAACACACTGCATTATGTACTGTCCGTATCCACGTCTTCTGTGCTTCTCTTCACAGTACAAATGAGACAGGTAATTATACTCGTTGATAAACACCCACACCAACAACTCGTCGGTTTCAGTGGAATATAGACCGTAAGACAATCCATTTGAGGCGAGAGTTGCGAAGTAGATATCTGAACCTGGATACTTATAAGACCATGCATCGTCTACTTGTCGAATGTGTTCAGGTTTCACCGACTTCATTATTGTTTTGTCTGGGAGCCTAAAAATTAATGAATGATTTTTATAAAAGTTAGTTGCCAACTATCTTCTGTTGTCTGTTTTGGCAAAAATGATAGCCAGTAAAAGGAGAAGAGAGTAAGTCGCGAGACTTTAATTATGGTAGACTGTACTATTGTTTTTTAAGCAAAGAAAATACAACAAAAAGCATAATAAATAATAATAAAAAATTTATTTGATATAGATGTTATTAGGTAGTGAATACTCAATTCGTATAAAAATATCACTAACTTGAAATCTGTAAATGGTTCAGTAGTGCCGGGTAAGTGAAACATTTTAGTTCGTCCTACAAAGAATTTCTCAAAGTGCATAGCAGCTTGCAGTCTGTTTATAGCTGGTAAAGTTAAAGAGGTCACTAAATCGAAATTAACCGGCCTCCTCCAATCTATCAACCGAGTCATCACCAACGCCTCTTCTATTTTACTCGTGTTTTCACTTATGGAAAATAATACAATGTCTTGATAATTCTGAAATGTACTGTCTCGTGTTAATCTTTTGAATTGTATTACGGTATTTAAGTAATGTAAAAAATATTTTTATGAATATTATATAAACGTTCAAGGCTATTCTTTACTCATTAATAAAGAGGTAGGGTACCCCGTTACCCGTTTAATCATTTTTGTAATAATTAAGTTAATGCAGACTTCATTGATACAGACCATTTCTTCTCAAATTCACTTTTTTTTTTATTTAAATCTATATTTACAGAGCTTAGCCACAATTTTTTTTCTTAAAAAGACAACTTCCGCACTAGGAATAAATCCTGTGTCGCGGGGGACTTTATAAACATACATGAAACGGACACAAAGAACATCCAGACTCAGAACAATAATTTGTAGATCACACAAAGTGTTGTCCTACGTGGGATTTGAACCCATGACACTTGGCGAAGTAGGAAACGTCGTGGTGACCGTTAAACCACTAGGCCAAACGTGCAGTCTCAATTATAACTATGTCCTATTATAATTATAGTCCTTAAATAATTTAAAAAAAAATACAGTACCTTAACATTTATAGCAACAAATCCATTTTCCATGTTGCCGTATGGACAATAAACTTTGAAATTAAAAGTTTCTCTCAGATCCGGGTACTTGGAGTTTACATACAGTGTGTAGTATCCAGGAACGTTGAATGGCCACAGCACTTTTAATTTATCTTGTAAAAGCGGCCATTTTTCTAAGGGTAATTCCTCTAAAATTTCCATTAAAACTATTTAATAATGAAATTAGTGAATATGAGTTTGCCATGTGCGGCTAACAGCATATTACTGTAGTTATAACGGTTATTTTAATTCTGATATACACATTTATAGGTTTATACCACAACTACGTTATGAATATAGTGTGACGTAACGGGGGTAAAGGTGTATTCAGAGTTGAGTAAAAGTTTTAACGATTTATATACCTACATACATATTTATAGATTTAGTTTCTTTACCTGAATGTAAATGTATATCATGACATATACGCATGTCATGATCACCAGATCATTATATGCGTATATGTATACAAAAGCTTTATTGGCTCTTTGAATAACCTTTTATATAATTTATCAACCATTGATACCCAAATTTGAGTTAGTTCTTTTAAATTTAATTTTATAAACATTACCGAACACGCTGCAAACACTTGCTATTTTATTAGGGCTAATTATTAGTCTTTCTCTACTATTAATTATTGATACACTATTATTCTCATAAACAGGCCAGGCGAGATATCCATTTATAACATCTAATATAACGCTCGAAGAACAATCGTTTCATACGAAGGAATACAGGCAAGTGGATTAGCCGCTTGCCTGCATTACTGAACTTACCTACTTTCTAACTTTTTGGAATCTGATTGGTCTAGTATTGATCCACAATTTTCGGATTTGTCGCATAGTTCATTCATTTACTTTTAATGTCTGATTTAAAATAAAAAGAAGGTTGTTTTTCCATCATCAATCATGTCATCGTATAATTTCATGACGACTGTTAATCAATGTATTTTAACACGAAACAGCAATATATTTTTCGCTATAAACTCGATGTGTGTATCACGACAAAACTTGATTTTATTCGTGTTGGCTTGGCTTACCTAACCTAGCCTTGCCGTAAATATTATTAATTTTTTTTCTATTGCTTTAGAATATTTATTATATTAATTCAAGCCAAGCCATTCTGATTTTAGCCGGAGGCCCAATGATGACGCATTACTAGGCCGTCATGGTGTGGTCTGCATTCCCAATGAGTATGGTGACCACCACTCTTAGATTCTCTTTCCATCAGGCAGCGTAGTCATTTTAGCAGAGGTCCGTACATAAAAAAAATGATTTGGACTACATGACGAACAGTCTTCAGCTATTATGAAGTCAAAATCGTTCCTTTAAATTATGGGCATTTATTTTGTTCCTTTAAAATCAATTAGTGAATTTCTATTAACTAGAGATTAAATCTAGGATAAAATGGCTTCCAAAAGTTGCGTAGTTGTTGAAATATCAGAGAATGACCCAAGATCAGCCACCTATTCTTCCCTTGTAATTTTTGAGCCACTGACCAACAAATTATTATATTTGGCGACAAGTTTTGGTGAGTTAACGACTTCTTTTATTTAAATTCATGATTTTGGCCAGTTCAGTGTCAGTGACCAGAAAGAGTGACAATTTTCATTCGGTGCGTAGCCTTCGCGATCCAGCAGAAAGCATGACCTAAGCCGGGAAGAAGTGTGTGTGTGTACGAGTGCATGTACGCATTTCTCGTATCGTACCTCAAACATTTGCAATATAATTGTAAATTCTGTATAGCAACCATATAGGTCACGCACGATCTTAAAATATGATCAAATGTTTTATCATAGGTATATACAGACGAATGTAAGAAACCTACAACAAAACAATTTATAAACTGTTGTCAACAATAAAACAAACAATATAAATTAAATAATCTTTATTAAAAGATTCTTAATGTAGTACAGCAGAACTACTTTAGGAGATTGTTGCGTCAACTATATTATATAATATTAATACTAAAATTACATTTCATATCTGTCTTAATTATAAAATGGTTGCAGGGTCAATAGTAGCCTCGACCACGACCTCTCGGCCCTCCTCTGCCTTGACCTCGGCCTCCTCTGCCTCGGAAGTTGTTCCCAAACTGCTGCTGATTCATATTTCGATTATCATGGCCCCGGTTGTTCATGAACAGTGGTCTCGGACCCTGATTATACGGGCCGCTAGGGCTAAAATTATCGTGTGCACTAATCAAGGGCCTAATGGAGTCACCAGAGTTAAACGGTGCATTGTTCGGCCTTGCATTCCACTGATTACCTTGAGTACTTTGATCGAAATTTTCATTTTGTGGATGACTGCCTTGATTGAAACGATCATTTGGAGGCTGATTACCTTGATGAAATTGCTCATTTTGTGGTGCATTGTTGAAACGATTATTCGGGGGTTGCTTCCCTGAGTTAAAACGATCGGGTGGTGGTTGATTGGTTTGATTGAAACGATCATTTGGCAACAGACTATTTGGATTGAACCGATCAGACGGCGGTTGGTTGCCTTGGTTGAAACGACTATTGGGCAATTGATTGCCTTGGTTGAATCGCTCGTTGGGTGGTTGGTTCCCTTGGTTTAGTCGCTCATTGGGCGGTGGATTCCCTTGGTTGAAGAGATCATTTGCCGGTAGATTCCCTTGGTTAAAGCGATCATTTGCCGGTTGATTCCCTTGGTTGAAGCGATCATTTGCCGGTTGATTCCCTTGGTTGAAGCGATCGTTTGCCGGTTGATTTCCTCGATTGAAGTGATCATTTGCCGGTTGATTCCCTTGGTTGAAGCGATCATGTGCAGGTTGATTCCCTTGGTTGAAGTGGTCATTTTCCGGTTGATTCCCTTGGTTGAAGCGATCAATTGCCGGTGGAATTCCTTGGTTGAAGCGATCATTTGCCGGTTGATTCCCTTGATTGAAGCGATCATTTGCCGGTTGATTCCCTTGATTGAAGTGATCAATTGCCGGTTGATTTCCTTGGTTGAAACGATCATTTGCAGGTTGATTCCCTTGGTTGAAGTGGTAATTTTCCGGTTGATTCCCTTGGTTGAAGCGATCAATTGCCGGTTGATTCCCTTGATTGAAGCGGCGATCATTTGCCGGTTGATTCCCTTGGTTGAAGTGGTCATTTTCCTGTTGATTCCCTTGGTTGAAGCGATCAATTGCCGGTGGAATTCCTTGGCTATTGTTTTCCATTATATTATGTTGTAGATTGCTTAATAATGGAGATTTTGTAGGGTTTAATGCTGTCTCTTGAGAAACCAATGGAACCTCAGGCAGGTCTCCAAATAACCTAGGTTGAATATTACTGGCTACAACTTCTGGAGGCTGTACTATTGGAGCCGGCGTTGGGGTTGAAGTGGACTTCAGTGAAGCTTGTACTAAAGCAAACAGGTCGCTGGCTGAAGAGAAGTTGTTTGTAATATCTATGATTGAATTAGTACTTGTACTGTCAATAACTTCTATGGGATTCTGCAACTCAGTCTTACTCAATGGTTTGGCTTCCTCCAATGACTTCTTCACTATTTCCATTTCTTGACGAATTTGATCTTCTTTTACTTTCTGTGTAGCAGATTGAAATACCTGGAAAACAAACAAATTATATAAAAATAGTGAATATTTTAATACACTCAAGAAACAATAGTTATCTCGTATCTTTTAACGAGCAATTCTTGCATATATGTATAATCTGAATCTCAGAAACGGCTCCAACGATTCTCATGAAATTCAGTATGCAGGTGTCGGGGGCGATAAATCGATCTAGCCAGGATTGTTTTTAGAAAAGTTACCAAAAAATACAAAAGTATTGTCGGGTTATAGATTTTTGAACTTTTTCTCGTATCCAAATAATATACTTTTTCTTAAATATATACATATTACTTAAATTCCCAAGCATATATTTACGGAAGACCTCAACAGTCGCACGCGCTACCACTCCTGTCACTTAAGAAATTAGGACATACCTCTTCAACAGTGTAGTCATCGTCATCGCTCTCGAGCAGGACGGGCGCGGGGTCAGCGCGGGGCGGGTGGGGCTGGTGGTTCGGTCCCGAGTGGGGCGGCTGGCCCGAGCGGGGCGGGCCCGAGTGGGGCGGGGGCAGGTCGGGGGCGGCGCTGGCGCGGGGCGCGGCGCCGGCGGCGTCGCTGACGTACTGGCGCAGGCGCTCCACCCTGGCCGGCTCGCGCGCCTCCAGCTTCTTCAAGTACGCGATGAGGCTGTGTTGCTCCTCTGCTGATAATTCGTTAAAACTCTTGAGCAACGTTTCTAAGTCTGAATCCGACAGACCGTCCATCGCGTCAGGAGTGTGCTCTTTCTCTATTCTGTTGAACAAAATTAATCATTCTAAGTCCGATGTCTTTTTTTTACATACTTTTATCGACTTCTTCCGTACGTTTGTTTGTAACTTACATTTGTAAGCGCGTTTTAAAATAGTTAAAACTAATTAACTATTTTAGACACCTGACAGTCAACACCAAGCAGTGCTTGTACTTATTTACTTAGAATCGAAGAATACTTATATACTTCCTTTCTGGAAAATTCATATTTATCTTCTTATATATAAAATTCTCGTGTCACAATGTTAGTTACCTACCACTGACGAAATATATATAATAGACTTACACCGCATGAACTTAGAGTTGTACGCGGATATATAATAAGCTTAAAGTTCACTAGATGTCACTAAGTGTATCAAATCGTAAATTTCAAAGATATTTTCTGAGCTTCGACTCCGATACGAATCCGAGAGTGTTCACTCCTCTCACCAATGGGGCGATCACTTTGTGATACTTGTAATACCTATAGGACCCATGAGTATAAGCATTACCTCGCTACTAGTCCATTGGCAAGAAGAATGAGTTTTACGGCGTTTCACCGTGTTCTTAATCTAAACTAAAATCATTAAGCACTTACTGGAGTTGTGTGGCGTCCTGTTCTCGGCGTTCCATTCCAAGAGATCTCTTGGTTAGTTTCTTCTCTGCGTCGTCACACAATCATAAACTCCTAAAGTGCTGTACAACTTTCAAGGTATTCGAATTACAATAAACTCGTATCAACTATCACGGATATTCGAATTACAACTCACTCGCTTCAGCTATCGCGGAACGCGCCTACAAAACTCGCGAGTCCAACCAGACCTCACACAAACGGTAAATCACTACAGAGACCGGGTCGATGGACAATACAATTAGCTTAATATCAATTAATTACGGTTCTCAAAACAATCGTCTACCTTTCACAACGCGCGTCTTTCTAGTACTTTTTATTAACCTCAAACGTCAAACAAGAAAAAGTGACAATCAAAATGTTGCCATTATAATGACGTTCGAAATCCAACAGAGAGTAAACTGTCAAGTTTATTTTGTTTTTGTATTAGTGCAAAATGTACCACTAGATGTCATTTTCCAAATAATTACATTAGTAATTTATGTGATATTTAATTAAATCGTCCAAGAGCCATCTACGAGTACACACAAATAAATAAAATTGAAATGTCTGTTTATAATTTCAAATAAACAGCTTCATAATAAATGCTTCTCAGTAAATACGGTACATAAATATATTTTTTTAATTAATTTTTGTATGAATCTTTTTAAATTTTCACATAAAACTCTGTATGTAGGTTTAGCTACTTAATTGTGTTAAAATAATTAAAATTTGTTGAAAAAAATCCATATTATTCAGTGATGAAAGCTCAGTAGGCTGAAGCCTAGGGCGGCTTCTTTTAGGGGGCGGCAAATTAAACGATTTAAAAAAACTACATTACTGTAATAGAAATGGAGAAAATAAGTCTTGGCAGTTTAACAAGAAGAAATAATGTATTAATACTACTATTTGAGAAATTCTATATGCTTGTTAAAATACATCTTTGTAAATATCTGTTTATAAGACATCTCAATAGCAGTTAAATATTACAATTTAAATTAGTAATTTTAACTAAAAATTTTCTTAATTACCACTGAGGGTGGCATGAGTTACTAGAATGCACTGCTGCGTCCGTTTCAGCGGCTGGCGGCAAATTAGGTTCAAGTAGAAATTTTCATCCTTGGTCCTTTCCGCCACCTCTTTCTGTGCAATATCATCTTCGCAGAAAATAAAACTCTCGTTGCTATCTACTATGGATAATAACATGGTTGGCAGCGAGAGATATTCTCCCATAACTCCATTCTATATCCAACGCTGGGATGCTCAAGTAATGGCACAGGGAATCGGCTCAATACACTGGACAGGCAGGATTCAACTCACTTCTAGTAACCGCGTGGTGGTATTTCCGAAGCAACTGTGCCCGGAAAGAACCTGCGTTACGCACGAATCTCACATGGATATTCCTGCCAACGCGCATTCTGCCTCCGTAGACAAGATGTGATAAAGGTGTATTGCTAAAACCAACAACACTCTCTAAGGGTGCCTGTGGCGCACCTTACTCTAGGCGGTCAGTGCTACCGTCTACACCGGGTACCGTAAAGTGTTATTTCGCACTATCGCAACACTCAGTTTACCTAAATTCGGCAAAAGCTTTCGAGCAAACTATCGAAAGTACTCGTCAACCTACTGTTAAGGAACAGGCCTAGATACATTATTTGGGATTAATACAGTACGAGAACTGAATTGAACACGATTGAGTCGCCTTAAAGTGGCCTCAGATATTCATCTTGGAACGACACGTATATTTTATTATGTCGCAATAATGATATCTATGACGATTACTGAAAGAAAAATAATCTAAACGCTCATAATCTTCACTTTATAAATATTTAAGTGAAACTTAATCTTTATTAAGTTAATTTTTTTTTCGTGGGTAGGTGTTGAAAAGTTCACACGCATTTGTAAAAGAAGAAGCAGAAGCCCATTTATTATTTTATTTATATTAGCTTTTAGAATAGTTGTAATATTTCTGCTTTTACTACTGATGGAATATTGTAAGTTACACATTATTGCGATTTCATCGAAAGTGATCACACAAGCTTCATCTTTAATTAATGCATTTTGACTTTCTGTTATTCTTTTTTTAAATAGATCAGGGCAAAACAATCGGATTTTGCTAGCCACTTTCGAAGTTTCGGATTGTGGTTGGAGCGGCAAGCACTACACCTTGCCGCCTTAGGAACAAATAAGCTTTAGATTTGTAAAATAATGACAAGCTGAATTTATTTTCGTCTTCTGTCCAATTCATAACCTTTATTTTCGTAGCTGCATCAATACCAATGCTCAAGAAACCTCTTCTGAACTCTGTAGATTTTAAAATGCTGTCATCAGATTTTGGTTTTTGTCGTAATTTAAATAATGGGATAGAAAAAAATTTAGAGAACTGTTTAAAGTGTTTATGAAATAATATATATTTGTTAATCTCCTGACTGATTTAATGTGATTTTAATATTACCTGTTGTACAAATTAAAATATGTATAAGAAAAACTTGAGAGGTGTCAAGGGACACCCGAATGAAACGAAGTTTATATATATATTTGATATGCTACTACTAATAAAAAAGTGGCCAAGTGCGAGTCGGACTCGCCCATGAAGTGTTCCGCGGCAGCAAGTAACATAATAAAAATTTTATTTTATTTTTATATTTGTGTTTTTGAAAGGTAAATTGCAGTTTACGATTTATGACGTATTTAAAAAAAACTACTTACTAGATTTCGTTCAAACCAATTTTCGTTGGAAGTTTGCATGGTAATGTACATCATATATTTTTTTTAGATTTATCATTCTCTTATTTTAGAAGTTAAAGGGGGGGAGGACACTCATTTTACCACTTTGGAAGTGTCTCTCGCGCAACCTATTCAGTTTAGCAAAAAATTTTATTAGAAACCTCAATATCATTTTCGAAGACCTATCCATAGATACCCCACACGTATTGGTTTGATGAAAAAAAAATTTTTGAGTTTCAGTTCTAAGTATGGGGACCCCTAAAATTTAGTTTTTTTTTTATTTTTGTGTAAAAATCTTAAAGCGGTTCACAGAATACATCTACTTACCAAGTTTCAACTTTATAGGTCTAATATTTTCGGAAAAAAGTGGCTGTGACATACGGACGGACAGACAGACGGACGGACGGACAGACAGACAGACAGACAGACATGACGAATCTATATGGGTTCCGTTTTTTGCCTTTGGCACGGAACCCTAAAAATGCGCATAAAATACTCAAATTATTTGAGAAATAATCAAGCTTTACAAAATATACTATAAAACAATATATTTTCTGTAAATAAATGCAAAAAGGCAACATCACGTGGTATTCCCAGGCGATCACCCATCCAAGTACTAACCAGTAACCCGATATTGCTTAACTTCGGTGATTGGACGAGAACCGGTGTATTCAACATGGTATGGACGTTGGCAATCAGTTTGTTATATTTACCGTTCCGTATCCAGCACTATGACGTCAACTCAATGTTAAAAGTGTCGTTACAACTTTTGGTACTAATGTTTTCCGTCTAGCCCCCTTTCGCAAAGCGCGACAAGGCTAACTTCGTTCCAAAATAAAGATTATACTTTGCAGTTTAATCATTTATTTTATATTAAAAATACATATAATGACGTACAATTTATTGATTGCCATATCAGACAGGAAATAAAATCGCTCAACATTATTATCTACACCATAGATTTACGTGATCGAATAGAATATATTTAAATTAGGGGGCTTCCATTAATTACGTAAGGTGTTCTAGGGGGAGGAGATCGAGCTAAATCTTTAAAAACTCACTTAGGGGGAGGGGGGGTATTGGCAAATAGCACGTAATTATTGTGTAAAATTGCGTGAAAAATTATTTCTGAATAAAATATGGCCAAATCTGACACAGTAGTGTTTGTCGTATTCGTCCGAACTCCGCAGAGCAGCGAAGTAGCACTCGATTTTGCTTTGCTAGTCTTCAATAGAAGTAATAGAACAAGTTCAATATTCCAACACGTTTACAGCCAAAACATTAATTCGAAGAATCTCACGTAAGATTTGGGGACGGGGGAGGGAGTTGAGAAAAATCTTACGATATCTCACCAAGGCGGGAGGGAAGGTCGAAAAATTCTCAAAAATGCCTCACGTAATTAATGGACGCCCCTTTACGATGTTTCGTTGAAATTATTTGTTTGTTTACTTACTCTTCGTTAAGACAACCAAGCATTTGACATTACAAAGTTCGACGTAATTGTAGCCGCTAGGTGGCGCTATCATCGCGCATCCAGCATATAATATTCTATGTCATATCAATTGTTAGATTTCGAACGTCATTGTAATGGCAACACTTTTGATTGTCATTTTTCTTGTTTGACGTTTTGACGTTGACAGAAAGTACTATTGAGACGCTTGTTGTAACCGGTCGACGATTGTCGTTTTAGGAACCGTTTTAATTGTAATTTAGCTAATTGTCAATTCAACCCGGTCCCTTTAGTGGTTTACCGTTATGATTGGTCTGATTTGGACTCGCGAGTTTTTGTAGTCACGTCATAGGCGCGATCCGTGATAGCTGAATCGGGTGCCTTGTAATTACGAGATTTCGGGAGCCCGCAAGCATTTAGGAATACCTTGGAGGTGTACAGCACTTTGGAGCATGTATGTGTGAACGTACCAAGACAAGCCGCATTGGGGTATGCCATCAACGGCCGATAAGATCAAGGACATCACGCATCTCCAGTAAGTGCTTGATTACATTAGTTATAATAAGAACACGGTGAAACGCCGTCGTTCATTGCTCTTGCCAATGAACTAGTTTTAGCGATTGTATGCTTATAACATGGGCCTATAGGTATTTCAAACGTCACAAGGTGATCGCTGCATTGGCGAGAGGAATGAACATCGAAATTCGACTTATAAATGTGACATAATTAATAAGTATTTTATTTAATCGTTTTCGTAAGTTATTTGTTCTATTTCATCTTTTTTATGCCTAAATGAAAACCTAATGTTAAGCTTACATAAGATTACATATATATATATACTAGAATTAAAGAACGCTGTGTACGTCCCCACAAAAACAAACACCAAAACACATCATACATTTGTTCACACGAGCCTATAAAATAAATACAATAATACCTGATACACACGCCGCATGCTTCTTTTACTAGTTTGTTATTTAGTATTAAGAGTTTGTACCTAGTAAGTGGCCAGAGCGACTAACCACTGACGACTCATCACACAGGTTTATACCTAGTTTGAGGGTCAGAGGCGACTCGCTGTTTGCCCCTTGTAAGGTCTTGTATATCAACTGGACATTATGCATTAATTTTGTAATTTACCTAAATAAAGATTTTATTATTATTATTTATTATTATTATTATCTAGCGTAGTAAATAGGTCATTATTTTCAAGTTTATTTAAATCGATTGCAACGACATCTCCTAAAAATAGGTGATAACTTATAGTTACGCAATTGAAAAATATTTTTTTAAACAAGCATTAGAAAGTAAGATTTATATTTGGAAAATAATAAAATAATTACTATAATTGAAGCATATCAATAAAATAGTTATTTCTAGTACCTTATTTTAGCGCGCCATCTAGATTTAGGTGAATTTTTCCAGCGCTTTTACCGTTGTACATTTTGGGCCAGGGGAGGGTCGGTCTACTTAGTATATTGTGTCATTGTTACCTACATACTCCTCTGAAACGGCTGGACCGATTTTTATGAAATTTGGTGTGCATATCGGGTAGGTCTGAGAATCGACCAACATATTTTTTTATACTCCATTTTTTTTTATGGCAAAACAACATTTGCCGGATCAGCTAGTAGTTTTATAAATACTTTGAAGGAGAGGTGGCAAAAATGCGTTCAAATTCAACTTCATGGTGAAAAAGTATAAAAAAAGTTAAAACTAAATTTAATGTTTTTGGGTTAATGGGTTTTAGTTTTTAATGTTTTTATTTAAAATGTTTTGGTACCTGTATAATATTAATTTATTTGCAAAGAATATTTTAAATAGGTACCATAGAAATATCACAATTATCGAATAAATACGGACAAAGTCACGAGAAAATGCTAATAATATATATATATTTGAAATGTACAAGTAACGCCTTTTCGAATGATACCAAACACGGCATATTTATCTCAAATTATTTTTTTAATACAGTACTTTATGTCGACTAGAGGGCGCCACATTAGATTCAGTGACACGTCATATAGCCTATAACCAGCGGACGATCAAGACGCTTCTAACGATACCTCATTTGTCTAGTTCTAATAAGTAGTTAAGGAGCTATGAGGGAACAGATGAACATACATACATACTTACATACATACATACATAGCCTGTCAAAATCATAACCCTCCTTAGGCTTTGCCGTAGTCGGGTAAAAATATGATTGATTTTGTGTGTCTATTTTCTTAGGCCGAATACTTTTCAATCTTCTCTTGTATATTTATTTACGCTAGGGATTACCTATTGAATATTGGTAGAATTTTGACTTTATTTCATCATTATCATAGACCTTACTTTATATTAATCTAATACCTTTAAACGAGCAATTCTTGTATATACAAGGTGGATACCTACACACGTTACAAGTCCACCTACAAAGTTTCAATAAAATCGGTTCAGTAGTTTAGCCACAGGACACTACTTTTCGTTTTTGAAATTTACTACACGATGTGTTCAATGCAACGCGATTATCAACGGGTTAACGACCTTAGGTCTAACTACTCAAATAATTGTCACTCTAAAATATACCTTATGTCTGAGCAATAAGACCCTCACACACGTAATCACAAAATAGTTAAAAACAATAGGTAGGTATTGCTGGAAGGCTGGAAGGAATCACCCGGGAGAGTAAAAGGGTCAACCGAAAATATCTTTTCTATCCTTTTCTAATTTCAAACGTAAAAAACTGCATTTGATTAGTGGGTGGGTCAGTGTGTCGCAGTACGCGAACCCGTGACGTGTTGCACATTTTGGCAGTCGATCGCGTCGTTGCACGTTTGAAGTAGTCGGCGCTAAAGCCTTATGTCCTGTTTGTTTTGATTATTAATAATAGGTATTTTAAAGTGATAAGTGCGAAAAACTGCTTTTATAGTGACAGGACGCATAAGTTAGGTTTTTTAGCACTTAGTTGATATTTAACGATTACTTTGTGTGAGTGTAAATGAAACAATGCCTCGATTTGGTTATCCGGCTAGTGAATACTCGGATATGATATTAATTTATGGAGAATGCCGAGGAAACGCCGCTCTGGCTTTACGTACCTACACTGATATGTAGTTTGCGTACAGCTGCTCGTCATTTTCAAGTAAGTAAGCCATAGATCTATTCACAAAGTTCTAAAAAAACGAGCGTAAACCTTTAAATACAAGTAAGTAAGTACATGCTTTATTAGATCGACGAGATATACTTTTTGTAAGACATTGCCCGTAAGACATACTTTTTGTTATTACTTATTTGCAAAGCTATTTGTTAGTTACTTACTAATTTGCAAAGTTGCGAAAAAATTACATTATTAAAAGATACGATCTGTGTATTCATTGAGAATTGAAAAATTCAAATAATAATTAATTTAATTTCATGTTTTGTGATATTATTGTGAAATATTGTGATTGTGTAAATACATGTAAATTATTATTACAATAAGTAGGCGCGCGTGAACGGCAGCACCGCGCGGGCGCTCAGCTGTACTCGTATGCAAGCAGGTTAGTATCGGTTTTAATAAATTTTTTTAGGCATTTAGTTTGTTTGAAAATTTCATTTTTTTAATTTCAATTTTCAAATAAATTTAACAATCCCAAAGTCAACAGACATATTTGAATGGCCCGCGGTTTCGTCAAATGTTGTTTTGTCATATCCACAATGTATATATATTTATATATAATCTGAATCTCGGAAACGGCTCCAAATTTTGTATGCAGGGGGTTTCGGGGGCGATAAATCGATCTAGCTAGGATTATTTTTAGAAAATGTCTTTTTATTCGTATTTTTAACAATCAAATATATAAAATCAATATACATCTAGCGCCATCTATAGCAACTCGAGTGAACTACATTAAACTATACTGGAATAAGGTGCAGAATTAACAGTATCAGGGCGTACCAAGTTAACTTTTTTTTTATTGGAAGAAAATAACAAAAAGGTGGGCGTTTGGATAGTCCCAATGTTGCCAAACAACCCATTTATAAAAAAAAAATACCGAGCGACGCTCGGTCATCCAGGTACTAACAGTAATATTTGATCAATAACTACAGTAGGTATAAATGGGCGGTGTCGTCACTCGCGGGCCCTATCGTAATGCCAGCCCTGCAGTCACTCTGACTACAGCAATATGCTGAGTTAGGCGCCTTTTCTGGCGTTGCACAGGGCATTATAATTGCTTGTTTACTGTTACCTTAAGCTTGTTTAAAATCAAGTGTTCTGTGTATGACAGAATAAATTATTTTTCCTTTACGTATTCAAATTCTCCTATGTAAAACTAGTATTAATCTAATCTATCTAATACCTTTAAATGAGCAATTCTTGTATATATATATATTTATAATCTGAATCTCGAAAACGGCTCAAAGGATTTTAATGAAATTTTGTATGCAGGGGTTTTCGGGGGCGACAAATCGATCTAGCTAGATTTCATTTTTAGAAAATGACGTTTTATTCGTGTTTTTAACAATCAAATATATAAAATGAATGTACATCTAGCGCCATCTATCGCAACTCGAGCGAACTACATTAAACTATACTGGAATAAGATGCAGAATAAACAGTATCAGGGCGTACCAAGTGAGGGCGCCACTAAACTATTGGAAGAAAAATAACAAAAAGGTGATATTTGGGTACCCTAATATTGCCACTTAAACAGAAAAATATGACTCTTTATTCGTCTTCAGCAACCGTCGGTTTATCTGGAGACATGGTCGGCCTACTTCCATTTCTATATACTGATTCTCCGTACGACGCAGCGACGTTGGTAATTTTAGTTCTCTGTCGAATAACTTTTTGAGACTTTATTCAGTATCGCATTGCAATTTTTTGCAATATAATTTCTAAAAAACACAATTTATCAACAAAAAAAACACCGAGCGGAACTCGGTCATCCCGGTACTTATACTTTATAGACAATTTCTGTTGTTAAAACTAGTCAAACTATTAAATAATTAAGTTTCTAAATTGCGGCAAAGTATCACAGTAATGACTTTTTAATATTGAGAAAATTATCGGACACAACAAATTATCGTGTTCATCACACAAAGAATTATTCTGGGCGGGAATCGAACCCACAAGCTTCAGGGCTCAGAGCAGAGCAGTCAGGCTTATTAACCAATAGACATTAAACTATTACCTTTTATCATTTTCATCGTAGGCCGACTGTAACATTTGCAGCGCTGACGCAGTTCCGCTTATTTTATGTTGTAACAGCGATGGATTTTGTTTGTTTGTGGCTTGAATTTCTGGTTGCTTTCGTTCGGCTTCGCGTTTCTTAGCTTCGGCCATGCCAACGACGGCATCGACCAGTTGGGCCAACTCTTCGGACGATACGTCCGTCTTGCCTTGAGCGATAAGGGCCTCGGCCATCTGTTGTGCGATCTGAGCGCGATCCACTTGGCCTATCCCGGCTACCGGCACGGCAGATCGCGGAGCACTGGATGCACTTTGTGCTTTCTAAATACAATAAACAAATATAGCATTACTCTAAAAATATTTTTTTATTAATTATTTATTGGACTCTGGACTTTTAATTATTAAATTAGCATTCAGTTACGGGACTTTCCTTGTAGGATATAACAATTAATTTTGTTCCTCTAACATACTTTTTTCACTATCAAATACTTGATTTTGATTTTACGAGTTATTGGGACATAATGTGTATCTGTGGTGGTGGTGTGGTGTATTGGTGGTGGTGGTGTGGTGTATTGGCGGTGGTGGTGTGGTGTATTGGTGGTAGTGGTGTATTGGTGGTAGTGGTGTATTGGTGGTAGTGGTGTATTGGTGGTGTGGTAGTGGTACCTGTCGTTTATCGGCCTCGTGCAGCGTGGCGGCGGCTCGCACGACGGCGGCCCGCGCTGCAGTGGCGGCGCTGCCGCTCACGAGTCCCGCTTGAGCCGCGCCCTTTAGCTTTTCCTTCGCCGTCTCGATCAGCACCATGGCGCTTTCGCGAACTAGCAGCTCCTCTGACGAGTTTGCCTTTTCCTATCCGATGTAAAAGAGTAACGATGAGCGAGGGATAAGTCACACCAATAATTTCATACTTACGTACTGTGGCGACCTAAATAAATATCTTGGATATTCCGTACTGGCCAACCTTTGCCTTTTTTATCCAAAAATATGTAACATTAACTACATGTATACATAAATAGACATTTCATTAAATACACATACCGAATCATATTTCTACATTCATTAACATCACACATCATCATCACAGTCTTTAACAGTCCACTGCTGGACATAGGCCTCTCCTTAGAGAGGATGATTTGGCCTACTATATCGCGTGGGCCAGACGGGTTGGCAAAGGGTTTGTTTCAAGTTTTTCTTCTCTTAGCAGTAACGTTGTCCTTTTACGACACCTATGGGATGAGTAGGGGTGGTGACTCCGTATTCTTATTCCGTCACCACACCTTAGAGCATATATACATGGAGGGGCAGCTGAACGGGCGGAAAGCGTGATCGGAGTAGAGAGAGAGAGAGACTGAGTTTGATTAGAGTCCGTCTCTCTCACGCAAGCTTCTGATTGGTTGGTGTATTTCCCGCCAAATTTTTCCGCAAAAAATTGCGTGACCTCTCGATTACTATGGCAGAAATGAGAATCAGTTTGTGGACATGGTGATACATGTTTTTTTTTTATTTTTTTTTATGAAATAGACCGGCAAACGAGCAGACGTATCGCCTGATGGTAAGCGATTACCGCCGCCCATGGACACCCGCAACACTAGAGGCGTCACAAGTGCGTTACCGGCCTTTGGGGGATGGGGGGGGGGATAGGGGGAGGGGTTGGGGTATGGGCCTCCGGTATCCTCAGTCACTCGGTGAAACACAGCGCAAGCACTATTTCACGCCGGTTTTCTGTGAGGCCGTGGTATCACTCCGGTCGAGCCGGCCCATTCATGCCGAAGCGTGGCTCTCCCACGAGTTATAAACTTCATAGTTTATAACTCCGCAAATATTGATCCTAGCGTAAAAATGATAATAACCAAACTTGTGAGAAATTAAATTTCCAACAACTTTGGATACTGTCATTTTTGCTCTAAAGTTGAAAATTAACGAGCTGTTTCAGAAAAACGAAAAAAATTACTTTAAAACAAGATGGCGGCGAACCCTCTGCCGGGATTAGTTCAAAAATCGAGATTTATACTTCGAACCACCCCCCACTCAACGTTTAAAAAAAAAACGCTCCCCGGATTTTTTTCTATTTCAGGCTACTTTTATGTCTATCCCGACTGGTTAAATTATAGTAGGGCCCCACTGAGGTTCTAATATGCAGGTCCGGGGCCTCTTCCGCAACATGGCCCGGTACAATTCCCGCAACATCCGCAGGTCGGTATTCCACAGCAATTACGGCAAATTGGAGGGGGTGGTTCTATCCTAGGTGGTGGTAGTCCATAGAAATGGGGTAAGGCCAAGGAACTTTTTCCCCAGTATAGGGTAGTTGACACCTTAGTCAAACCAGTTACTTTTTATCATTTGTCAAAATGACAACTTTGTATGAAAAATGTACCAAAAAGTAACTTGTGATGTCACTGTTTTAGATTACTCAATTGAGCAATATATTTAAATGTTTATTTGACTAAAATTTGTAATAGAAATGAAAAGCTGTAATAATTATATTTTCCGTGATGTTTTGTAATAATCGTTCTAATGAAGGAGACATCGGTTTTAGGTTTATTTACGAGACAGTCAACTAGGTTATTAGATAAGTGCGTACCTTCTCCATCTTGAGCGCTTCGGCGAGCAGGTCGACGAGCTTGGGCCCGAGGCTGCCGAGGTAGTCCTCGAGCGCCACGAGCAGGCGCAGCGTGGCCACCACGTCGTCGGGCGCGCTGCTGTCTATGGGCCGCGCCGTCTGCGCGCGCGAGCCCCGCGAGCGGGCGCTGTCGGCCACCGACCGCGACCTCGCCTGCGACACGCCCGACGTCACCGACCCGATGTCGTTGTCAGAATTCCAAGGAGACAGCCCGTCGTCACTACGCAGTTATTATCATTCTTAAACCGAGTCCCCACAGTACAAAAGTTGTCAACTTTTGTGTTGTCAACACGTGTTGGTGATAAAAGTTTCTGTAAAGCCGAGTCTCCACCGAACAAAAGTTGGCAACTTTTTTGTTGTCAAATTTCGGTGGAGACGCGCCTTTACATTACTCATTATTATTTTTTACACACTACACCATCTAGTCCCGAGCTAAGCAGAGCTTGTGTTATAAGTACTAGACATCTGATATAAATACATTTATACATTTTTTTTTGTAAATACATACATATTATACACAGAAAATACCCAAACTCCGAAACAAATATTTGCATATCATACAAACATTTGGTCCGCCCCAGGACTCGAACCCGAGACCTCATGCAAAGCAGTCGCATACGCTACCACTGCGCCACCGAGGCAGTCATATTAATTTAGTAAATCGCATTTACTAAGATATGATACGATGAAGAATTCAGTTAGAAAAAAATCTATTATAGAGATGAAATCTCGATTTAGACATGTATTACTCGTATATTATCTACCACAGAACTACTAGAAAAGCCTTTGACGTAATTTCGTAAGTAATCTTTTGTCGCCGGGACGCACACATAAACGATTAATAATATTATACACACATAACTAAGTCTATTCTAATTCGTCCAAGGGATTTAATGAATATAATATTAAACTACAACCTTATGCTCTTGGCATTAAGTAGAGTTTTACGTGCAATTTTGTGTTTAGAGGTGGATCTTCGTCTTTATGACCCACCCACCGTAGAGATGTGGTCCTGTCGATTGTAATAATTAAATTTGCTTAATTTCTATATGAAATAGTTCTTACTTTTAAATATCGCTATCATATTTTTTATATGAAATTCACTGTCTTAGAAATTGATTGAGTGAAATTGTACTAGTTTCTCGTGTTAATATCAAAATAAGACATTTGTTTTGTCAAAACATAAGTACATATTGTACATCTAATTTTGGAGTTTGACTTTTCCTACTTATCAACACGACACAACTTTCTATAGACGTAACACACATAATCTTAATAATTTTTCTGTAGAACCCTGTAATCAACAGTAATTATGAGGTTATTTTTATATCCTCACAAGATGTACATTTTTTATATCTAAATTTAAATACAAAAAACAATGTATAGACGTCGGACGGCCTGAAAATGTTAATCTTCAAAATATGTTTTAAGTTTTAAAAGAAATATTTCTATTATTCCTATTCCATTTCATCAAAAAGCTTTCCAAAAAAAAATCCGAGACGAACGTCAAAGACGTCACCGACGCTTCGGTTATTTTGTCCTACGCGAAGAGCAGCTATCCCGCTCAAGGTCACGCGCGGCGAGTCCTACTATTACATTTTGGCTCGGCACCGACTTCAAACCTATGAATAGGTAGCACATACAAATTAAGTTATTTTATACTTTTCAGTTTTTGAAGTCGGTTTTTTTAAACGAAGTTTTTATTTTATTTTTCGCTTTTTAGTCTCTCTCAAGTCTGTCATCATCATTTCACCTAAATTACTTGAAAGAATACGACTAAAGGTAACATACAACCTACTGTATAAAATAATAAATAAATATTTCGGACATGATGTTTACAGAATATGAAAGTATGCAGACAATTGTCTTAACTTTATTGCAGGCGCTCACGTAAATTTGAGGGTTTCCTTCAATTTCCTTGGGATCCCATCATCAGATCCTGATATGGTGGCCATGGGACCACATGGGGAGCATAGCCTTTCGAATACAAAAATTATTTTCAAAATCGGTCCACAATTGACGGAGTAATCAATGTACATACATCAAAAAAAAAAAAATACCGATGAAATTGAGAACCTCCTCCTTTTGGAAGTCGGTTAAAAACTAATCAACTCTTTCTACTTAAGAAAAACACAAACTAATATCATCGACATCCACAATTTTGCGGTATCGATTGCATTATAAATATTTGGGCACACCCCTATGCCTTACACTAAATCTGTTCGGGTGAAATAAATCGAAATATTCACGCAGGAAATGCAGTTCATTGCGTACTCTTGTGGAAACAATGTAGTTAGTAATCGAATTTAATACGCAATGTATGATTGTTTTATTGTTTTTTCCCGTTGAAAGTAAAATGCGAATGCGACCGTTCAGTTAATGCCAGCAGACAAAATAGAGGTATTTGGACTTATTTCGCGGCGCGCCTGCCCCGCCTCCATAACATTTCTACCTATATTTTTTGTTCTGTGTTATCTACAATCATGTAATTATTTTAAAAAAATCATAATAAATAATTTTACTATTATCTCTCACACAATGCCCAAAATCCATTACAGAATAATTAAAAAATATTATTTGAAGTCTCTATAATATAAATACTTTGTTTTTAAATTATACTAGGTTATGTATAACTAAAAATTAAAGTTATCACGAATATAAACACAAAAACTTTTTTGAATTTGAAAACAAACAAAATCGCAGGAAAGTAAATCATCCTCTCCTGGAATTAAACTTAAATTCTTATACCAATTATAGTTATTTATGCAACTGTTTTATGATGAAGGGTATTAAAGGTAAAACACGTATGTGGGAATAGTATCACATGAGTGTTTTAATACCTAATTACGTACAGTTGCATACAAGACTATCTACACCCATGATATGAATCCTCTATAAGAAGTTAAAAATTAATACATTTTCGCAATACTAATATCGAATAAAAATGGCGGGATACGAAGTGAATTCGAATAACAGATCTTTTTTTAAATACGGCGCCGTGGTAGGGAAAAGGGTCTCCACCGAACAAATGTTGTCAATTTTTGTGTTGTCAACACGTGTTGGTGACAAAAGTTTCTGTAATTTCCTTGTGTTGGCAACTAAAATTGTCAACAAATGTTGAGAACAGTGTTTCCGTTTTTGGCGTTAAACGTCAAAGAATACGCTTGTTGCAAATATTTATTGGCTCTATGGTGATGCTTAGTTCGAATGTTTTTCAAATCGTTGGCGACGACTCGGTGTAGACACTGTGGGGGACAGGTGTCATGTCCCACTAACACAAAGGGAGGATCCTCCGACCAGGCGAGATGATCATGCCTGGCGGGCCAATTGCCCAACGGTTGATGCTGGGATGTTGTATATATGTTAATGTGCGCGAGAACTTTCACTTCGCGATTCAGGATTGGTAGTTTCTTAGTTTCCTTCGTTACTCCGTAGTTCGACGTATCTTCGGTAGATGGCGCTGTACTATGTTATGTTGTTGTTGCGCTGTATCACTGGCTGGAGGTCGCCACATCACTCCCCTACAAGACCGGAGGTCGATATATGATGCGTCAGCTGTCTGTGCTCTGTTGCGGAGCTTGCCAGTGCCAGGAGTGAGTTCCAGTGAGTCGGAACTGAGTGCCGCAAGTTCCAGTGAGTCGGAACTGAATGCCGCTAGTCCCAGTGAGTCGGGACCGTAGTCCGCTGATCCCAGTGAGTCGGGAGGGCGTGCGGTGCGCGGTGCTGCGGTGAGGTCCCCAGTGAGTCGGGGCGGTTGGTGCGTAGTGGCTGGCTGCTGCGTAGACGGGAGAGATATGCTCTGCTTACATGGACCGTAGGTGCAGTGTGCTGTGCCTAGACGCTGATGAGGCCGTAGGGGTAAACCAGGCTGGAGCGGTCGCTTCCTGCTTGTGGTGTATCCCTGTTGAGGCTGAAGTTGCTGGCTGGCTGTGAGACTTGCTGTGGGAGTGAACAGGATGGTGGCGTGCTGATGCTGCATCGAAGGCTGTGCTTCCAATCACGCCGGGGTCACCACTGTGGGGGATAGGTGTCATGTCCCACCAACACAAAGGGAGGATTCTCCGACCAGGCGAGGTGATCATGCCTGGCGGGCCAACTGCCCAACGGTTGATGTTGGGATGTTGTATATATGTTAATGTGCGCGAGAACTTTCACTGCGCGATTCAGGATTGGTAGTTTCTCAGTTTCCTTCGTTACTCCGTAGTTCGACGTATCTTCGGTAGATGGCGCTGTACTATGTTATGTTGTTGTTGCGCTGTATGTGGAGGCCGCCACAACAACAAAAGTTGGCGATTTTTTGAAGTGTTGCAAACAGTTAGAAACACTGAAATTGCCAACAATTTTGATAGAGACTCGCCTTTACAATGTATTTTTTTGAAAAAGGAGTTGCATTATAAAATTCAGTACAACATTATAACACTCGTTTGGATGATATAATGGTTATTATGACACAGGATGTGTTAATGTTGGCAATAAGCTTGTGGAGGGACGGGTGTGTCATGTCCCTCCAACACAAAGGGAGGATCCTCCGACCAGGCGAGGTGATCATGCCTGGCGGGCCAACTGCCCAACGGTTGATGTTGGGATGTTGTACATATGATTATCGGCGCGAGAACTTTCACAGCGCGATTCAGGATTGGTAGTTTCTTAGTTTCCTTCGTTACTCCGTAGTTCAGTGTAACTTCGGTAGATGGCGCTGTAGTATATTTCTGTTGCGCTGTATGTGGAAGTCGCCACAAGCTAACTGTTTCAGAAACTTTTATAGAGGATTTATAGCATGGGTGTAGATAAAACAAATAAGTTAATATTGTAACATTGTAAAATATTAACAAAATATTGTAACATAAAATTGTGTGTAACAGACTTACGGTCTGAGTTCGTCGTCAGAAATGAGTACAGTCTGCAAGGAGGGCGCGACCTCGCGCAAGTGGTCGGGGCTGCGGTTGCGCCCGAGCATGGCTCGCTGCGACAGCGGACTGCAGCTGCGACGCGCCACAGACACGCTCGGACGCGGGGCTCGCCCCGGGCTGTGCCTGATACATCACATTGCTATCATTATGCAAACACAACACAATAGAGGTAAAAAAAACAACAAGTACCAAAATTATTAACTCTGAGTTCAATCATCCTGCTACGAGTAATATTATAAACGCGAAGTTTGTAAGTATGGATGGTTGTTTGTTACTCTTTCACGCAATTACTACTGAACGGAATTGAATGAAACTTGACAGTAATATAGCTTATTTTTTTATTTTCTTTACCACATAGCTACTATTTGCCGCGATAACCGACATATACGCGAGTGGAGCCGCGGGCAAAAACTAGTCATTAATAAAGGTAAAAGTGATTAAACATTAAAATTCTAAACTTAACATTCTCGTTTTTTTGCCAAGATCTAAAATGTTAAAAAACTTAAATATTTTAAATTGAATAACGATGGGGTTTAATATTACTATGTTAATTTATACACTTCTCGTCAATTTCTCAATTTACTACACCGTTTCTTAAATACGTCATCATAATACATTGGTGTATTTTATTTAACATTGTATTAAGTGACCTGAATCCATTTTTTTCATTATTTAATTTTATAAATATTCTACCTTTCAATAACTGCTTCTGATTTATTTTTATTACATTGAAAGAGAATCGCCAGTATATTTAAAAACAAGTCCCAACTACCACAGCACAGAACTACACTCAGTTGCAAAAAAAAGGGCGGTTTCGATTTTCTTCCTGGCTGAAAAAAATAAAATACCAAAAAGGTTATAATCATTTGAACATGTTACTGGCCAGTTATAAAAGTGCCATAATAATTATAAAAGTACATTCCGAATTCAAATTTTTGACTGAGCCTGGTTTTCAAAAATAATAATAAAAATAAAAAGTTTTTATTCAATTGATATAACTGCTTTTCATGATACATATACCTCTGCCAAACTGATTTTTCAGTTTGTTGGCAGATGTAGCTCCCTTTTTATACATCTAAGCAACTTAAAATAACATATATTCATTGACAAATAAAACAATACGAGACTTATGTTATAAGGTTTAGCACAACAGTTGTGATAAACACCACAGCATGGACTATCTTCATCCGAAAAAAAAAAGAAACTGTCTAGAAGCTCTTATAATAATTTTCTAGCAGGTACTTACTAAGTTTGTTTTTGAACGCGTTTTTAGTAGTGCTAGTATTTTCTATTTCTAGGGGTAAACTGTTAAATATTACTGGAACTAAATATGTTCTACATCTTTGTCCATAATAATTGTTAAAAGGAGGCACACCAAATCTTTTTAAATACCTGTTTCTCTGAGGTCTACAGTAATTTGTATTGATTCGGAACTCATTGCCACCGAAATGTTCCGACGCTAACATCAACACCGCTCTCTCATGAACTGGAAGCATCCTACGTTCGAAAAACAAGTCTTCATAATTATTAAGTTTACAACGTTCTTTTGTTTCTTTATGAACCAGTAGTTTCATGAATCTGATTTGTAACTGTTTTATTTTGTCTAGGTAGGTCTTAAATGTGTTACCATAGCATGCCAGCCCATAAGAGATAAGTGAATCCACTAGCGCGTGGTACACTGTATACAAAGTGGCCCTATCTAAAAATAAACTAAGGTGGTGAAAATTAACTAAAAATGATCTCAACTTATCGCACAAATATGTTATATGTATTTTCCAAGAAAAATTGTTGTCAATAGTCAACCCTAAATACCTATATTCATTCACCGCTGTTATATTTGCACACGTGCACTGTGATTCTACTTTTCTATGTAGACATTCATAGCTATGACCTACTATAGCCGGCGGACGACCAATATTTTTAAGATATGGAGAGCGGATATGCATACATTTTGTTTTATTTATGTTTACAATAATACCATTGTCGTGAGACCATTTAATTATATTTGTGAAGTCTTGCTGAATGCGTGTTTCAATTATATTTAAGTCTTTATCAGCATAAACCAAACAGGTATCGTCAGCATACATGTATATACGAAAATTTTGTACAACATTACACATACTGTTTACATGCATAATATATCCGACAGGACCGAACACGGATCCAGTTGGCACACCACACGTCACATATCTTTCTTCACCAATGACGCCATCAATCGACGTTCGCATCGTTCTATTGCTGAGGTATGCCCGGAAAAACTTGTCAAAGAAAACAACTTCTAACTACATTTTGTGGCTCGAATTCCCTATAGTTAATATCGACTCTAATTAACTTTTTGTCAATTTTTATTAAATTATCTGATGTCCTTGACATTTAAAAGTATTTTTATTGCTGTTTAGCAATCTCGAAAATGGTAGATAAAGTGATAAAAGCGAGCAAAATTATTGCGCTGCTTGAAGAAGGTTGCAGCCAATGCTTCGTGGCTCAGAGGCTAAATGTGAGTCGGTCGACAGTTCAAAGGCAGCGCTATCAAGAGACCGGTTTCGTCAAGAGAAGGCCTGGTTCTGGCAGAAAGACATGTCCCGAACCACGGGATGATCGTTTTCTAGTTAGTCAAGCGCTGAGAAATCGCAAATCTTCTTATGTGGACCTCAAGAACAGCCTCGAAGAAGTAAGAAATGTGCAAATTAGTCTATGGACGGTCAGGAGCAGGCTGCTAACTGCTAATATACACAGTCATCGCCCGGCACGCGGCCCTAAATTACTTCGTGGACATCGAGTTGCCAGGCTTAGCTTCGCTCGAAATTGTGTGTCATGGACTCATGAAGACTGGGATAGGGTATTGTTCTCCGATGAAGCCAGGATATCTCTGCATGGTGAAGACCGACGTCGGCGAGTGCTACGTAGACGAGGAGAACGCTTTGCAGAGGCATATTTTGAAGAAATCACACCTTATGGAGGGGGCTCTGTTATGTTTTGGGCTGGAATACATTCTATGGGTCGTACGGAGTTAGTCTTCATCGAAAACGGTACACTGACTGGACACCGATACATAACGGAATTTCTAATTCCTTATGCACAACCCGCTTTAACCGCTCTTGGCGAAAACTCAATTTTTATGGACGACAACGCTCGCGCCCACCGGTCTGGCGATGTGGAAGCGTATATGCTAGAAATGGGAATTCGTCGTTTGGACTGGCCAGTTAGAAGTCCGGACCTCAATCCCATAGTAGAGCATGTCTGGGACGTTCTGAAGCGACGAGTGAGATCAGTGCAGCCGGCTCCGCAGACCATCAGAGAGCTAAAGAATGTGATTACTGCGGAGTGGGAACGTATTCCCCAAGAAAGCATAAAAGATATACTCGCTAGCATGCCCAGACGAATGCAAGCCGTGATTTCAGCAAGAGGGGGTCACACTCAATACTAAACTTTTATCTGCTTTTAATGTATTCAAGAAAAACAAAGAAATTAACGCGTTTCATTTTTATTTACCGAGCAGGTACAATAATAGTGTTTTGAGCTTAAACATTATTTCTCAATAATTTAATCAAAATGTTATGATAAAACCGATGAAAACTATTCCTTCCTAATTAATTTATAAAATTCTGAGGATAACAATACCTAAAATTGTCAAACAAACTAATAGTAACTATAAAATAGTTCTTTGCTTAAGTGCCGGTTTTTTTTTGCAAAAGAGTTTATAAATAAATTCTACCCATACATGTAACAATTAATAATAATAAATATTTCGGACTTCTAACACACAACGCCATCTAGTTCCAAACTAAGCAGAACTTGTATTATGGATACTAGACAACTGATATAAATTCATGTAATTTTTTTTGTAAATATGTACATACATATTACACAAAGAAAACACCCAAACTACGAAACAAATATTTGCAGATCTTACAAACATTTGGTCCGACCCGGGAATCGAGCCCAAGACCTCAAGCACATCAGTCGCATACGCTACCACTGGAGGCAGTCAAAAAAAATGACAGTGTTCATAACAAAATTTGATCATAATAATTTCACACATTCACAACCGTCTGATCTGAAACTATACTAACTTACCTATTATGAACAGGGCTCCGAGACCTTGTGCGAAGACGACGCGGTATCGGTGAGCGACGACGTTCCGACGAGCGACGTCTGACTGGTGACCGCCGACCAATCGGCGATCTACAAACCGATGTATTTTATTATGTTGCAAAATGGGGATTATAGAGCTAACGGGACACGTATTAGGTGTGATTTTTTATATTTTCTATGTATTGCACTTTTTTTTATTTTTAAAAAAAGACAACTCCCGCACTAGGAATTGAATTTTTAAACTGATAATGACATTAGAAGTAGTGCATACCTCACGTTTTCTGAAATCTTCAAAGACCTATATTTTAAAAACTAAGCTTGCAAATCCAAAAATAATTTCGTATCTGTGCCGAGGATATGTACAGGTATAACATACTAAAATATAAAGGAAATCGGAATCCTGACCCTTTTTACGCTGTCCGCTTCATGTGAAATGCCCCATATATTATATCTTAAGGACTGAAGAGTGGACTGTATTCAATTTCAATCTAAGCTAATAAAAATTCTTAAAAAAAAAACTAAATATTATGTCAACAAGTCACAGCAAAAGGGAAAAGCAGTAATTTATACAAAACTAGCTGAACCCCACGGTGTTACCGCGGTTATCGTCGTACTGCGAGAAACGCCGCGTGGCGAATCTAGTCTAAAAAAGTAGTCTAAGTTACTCCTTATATCATCAGCAATCTGCCAGTGAAAGTCCCGTCAAAATCAGTCCAGCCGTTCCAGAGATTACCCGGAACAAACATACAGACAGAGAAATTGTAAAAATTGTTAATTTGGTATATGTACCGTGTATAGCATGCATTATGCATATATATGCATTTAGTAAAAAGCAGTTATTTTAATATTACAAACACACACTCCCAATTTTATTTATTTGTATCGATGAAAAATGTTTTTGCATAAAATTGCGTACTCACCTCCGATCCCGTCTAGTATCTGGCGATCGTCGACGCAACGGCGACCGATGTCGTACTTCTGGCGATCGAGGACGCATTCCCGGAGATCTACGCCGAAGGTCCGGCGACCGGCGACGTGGGTCGGGCGACCGGCGACGTGGGTCGGGCGACTGGCGACGTGGGTCGGGCGAGCGACGACGTGCGTTTGGCGACAGCTGGCGCCTGTCCGCAGGCGACCGCCGGCGAGAATCATCAACTCGTCTTGAACTGTGTGATGCAGGTTCCGGGGACCTCTTCGTCATGTCAGGAGGTGACAGACACAACTTGCGGTATATTTCGTTAACAGTTACGCGTAGCTCCTCATCGTGCAAAGTCTTCATCCGTGCCGTCCAAAAAACTATCCATTCCGGCTTGAAGTCGTGTTTTGACGGATCCTTACCCTCTGCAATGTTAAAAATAATTATTAATTTATACCTATTCAGGCAACAATTTTAACACAAACGTGATATATTACAATATATTTAATAAAAGTCAAAGATCTTGTAACGACAAACCATTATCGGTCAAGTGGGTCATGAATTCATGATTCAAGTTTGTCGATGGTGCATCATTATCAGCCGCAAGAAGTCCACTGCTGAACGTAGGCCTCCCCTATGGAATTCCATTTCGACCGGTCGCCAGCGGCCTGCATCATACGAGTCCCTGCGATCTTAACTAGGTCGTCCGTCCACCTTGCGGGAGGCCTTCCTACGCTGCGTTTGCCGTCACGTGGTCTCCACTCCAGAACCTTTCTGCCCCATCTGCCATCTGTTCTCCGAGCTATGTGCCCTGTCCACTGCCCCTTCAGCTTGCTGACTCGCTCTGCTATGTCGGTAACTAGTCTATGTCGAAGGTACATATATGCAGTCAAGATTTAGTTAATACTAGTTGTTGTTAATACGCCCGCGTGTATGTCGGTTATCGCGGCAAATAGTAGCCTATGTGTTATTCTGATGTATAAGCTATATTACGGTAAAGTTTCATCCAAATCCGTTCAGTAGTTTTTGCGTGAAAGAGTAACAAACATCCATCCATCCATCCATACTTACAAACTTTCGCGTTTATAATATTAGTAGGATAATATTGGGCTTTATTCTAGGAGCCCATTTAACTTAGTAGGTATGAGGACTTGATAAGTTCCTAGAAAAAAAGAACATGTGCATGTACCGGCTTGTATCTCCTTGTACCGCCTGTTCCAGAATTTTTTCCACTCCTCAGGGTACAGTGGGTGTTTTTCCGGATTTTTTTCGTGGTATATAAGAGATTTCTTAGCGAAATCCTCTGCCGCCGCGCGTCTTTCGCTCGCAAGCTTTACCTTATATTCATAATTTGGCGCTCGAGCCTGAAAGAAAGAAACTTAAAATTAAAAAAACAATAGCTTTGTAAGATATAGAATAGGGTAGTTAACACCTTAGTCAAATCAATTACTTTTTATCATCTGTCAAAACGAATGAATGAACGAATGAAGGAGACGTCGGTATTTATTTACGATACAGTCAACTATGAACAAACACAAAATAAATAATTATCAAGGCACAAAAGTTACCTTTTCTTGAGATGACCTAGATGTCGCAATTTTTTTATGGGTATATTGATGGCGAAATGATGGTGAGTTTCCACGATACTTTTCCTCAGGTTCTTCCCTGCAAACAAAGAATTAATTAAGAACCATTTTACAGAAAAAAAACCATGGTATACATGAAGTAGTAACCCTGTAGAGATTTGATTAGTTTTTTTTAAAGAAAACTCCCGCATTAGGAATATACATCCGGTGTCGCGGGAGACTTATACAAACATACATAAAGAACACGCAGACTCAGAACAACAATTTGTGGATCACACAAAGTGCTGTCCCATGTGGGATTTGATCCCACTACACTTGACGTTGCGTCAAATTACGTTTTCAATTTTCATACCTTTATAAATACTCTATGGGTTTGCTTTACCCATTTCAACTGTTGGCAGAAAAATAACTTTCATTTCTATCATCATATTCCTAGCCTTTATTATTCCCAGGATTATTTGGGATCGGCTACTAGTTCAACCAGTTTTACCTGAATATCAGTTTTCCACGGAGCGACATGGCATCTGTCCTCCTCAACCCTGAGGGTGAACCGAATTCGAAGGTTGAACTAGTTGTCAGTATATTTGAAGGCACTCACTTCCCAATAACAATTGCCATAGATGTTCATGTTCAACCGGGCACGCACACACACCGCCATCTTTCAAACTCCGGGCTGCTATTAAGAATTTCTTGTAAGAAAAACCCGACAGTCGTCCGACCCGAAAATCGAATCACAGGCCTCTTGATCTGCAGTCGCTTATGCTAACCACTAGACCAACGAGGAACTCATTCCATCATTATCAGACTTATGTTATTTTTTAAGAAGAACAGATACTTAAAAAGCATATTTATATTTGGTTGTTCAGACTATTTCTTATTTCTGAAATGATGATGACGACTATTTTTAAGCGAATATATTAAGTGTAACCAATACCTGGAGATGCGAGACATCTTGGGTTCCCGACGAGGCTCCGTGTCTGGATCATCGCTTATGTCTGATAAAGAGTTGGCGGAACCTGTGCGTCGTTCTTGACGGCCCGCTGGTCGCTGAAACCATTCGCCATATTATTTTATTGCAATATTCATTTTATTTTATAAATATTTTTATTTTTTAAATTTTTATTATTATATATTCTTTGCAAAAAAAAACACAAAACAAATTATGTAAAAAGTAAAAAAAAATCTTCCATTTATACAAGGACTTATTGATAACGGCCCAAAGTTACCGATTAAACACATACTGACGATTTTGTCACAATTTGAACTTACCGCAAAACGATTAAATTGCGGCTTTGAAGGCGCCGCAACAACCGGAGGTGAGGGTTCTTTCCTAAAAAAATATACAAATATATAGGCTTCAATAATTTTGCTATTGAAGGAAACTTGATTATATATTTATTTATCGTATCACATCACCCTTTAACATTATTCAGCTGGACATAGATAGGCCTTTCTTTAGAAAGGAGGTAGTAGTCTACTTAACCACACTAGCCAGACGGGTTGATATAAGGTTTGTTTTGAATTTTCCTTCGTTTTTAACCGACTTCAAAAAAGGAGGAGGTTATCAATTCGACTGTTTTTTTTTTTATGTTTGTTACCTCGTAACTTTCGACTGGGTGAACCAATTTTGATGATTCTTTTTTTTATTTGAAAGCTAGTGCTTCCCGTGTTTAATTTGGTCTTATATAAGTTCTTGAAGTCGGTTTTTTCTTGAAATTTGAGATTATTTTTATGTAATTGGGGGCAAACGAGCAGGCCAGTATCACCTGATGGTAAGCGATTACCGCCGCCCATGGACACCCGCAGCACCAGAGGCGTCACAAGTGCGTTGCCGGTCTTTGGGGGATGGGGAAGGGTTGTGGCCTCCGGTATCCTCACTCACTCGGTGAAACACAGCGCAACCGCTATTTCACACCAGTTTTCTTTGAGTGATTATGCTGCATAGTTTTGCTTCCTTAGTCGACTCGTAGGATGAATGGGTGGTGACCAATCCACCACCACACGGATATTCATTGCTATATTAATTTAAGCTTATTAAAAATATCTATACAATAATATTTAAGTAATACGTACTTATCGTGAGAGTCATCTTTGCTGCTGGTGTCTGTAATTAAAATAGAATGCTTAAATAACAAGCAATAAACATGATTCACTTTTATAAGCGTATCACCGACATAAATATTCCTACATCCTAATGTATCTTGATAATATAATTTAAGGAATTCCATCATAAGAGATAGTATTGATAGTACCATTTCTTTACAAATCTACTATGGACGATTACGAAACATTTTCAACAACACAAAAATCTTATATTTCTCAAGGGAAAAGAAATCTCTGGACCTACCGAACTGATTTAAAAAATATTTTTTCCAACAGAAAGGCACATTATTTGTGAGTATAACAGGTTATATATTAGTAACCCGAAAAAGTATGGAAGTTCTTCATTTTTAAAGTTAGAAATACGAAGAAATAAACACTAGAGCGAAGCTGCGGACAATAGCTAGTAACTTATAAAATCAACTTACTATGCAATGAATCTAAGAATCCGACGTCCACGACTTCCTCTAAAGTGCATTTATCTGTCTCTTCGAAGTGTTTTCCTTTAAAAATCCATTGGTGAATACGCTCTCTGTGTTAGACAAATGTAATCAATTAATTTTACAAGTATTTGAATCTAGATTAGTCAACCAGTAAAATTTATTAAATTGAAGTGTCTGTTTTTAATTTCAAATTAACAGCTTTTCACGAAATACATAAACTTTTTGCCTAGCACAACAAAACTGGAATGAACTGTCGCCTGCGATATTCCCGGACCAATACGACCTTCAAACCTTCAAGAAAAGAGCGTACTCCTTCTTAAAAGGCCGGCAACTCACTTGTGACGCCTCTGGTGTTGCGGGTGTCTATGGGCGGCGGTAATCGTTTATCATCAGGCGATCAGTCCGTTCGTATCCCATAAAAGAAAACACATATGAAAGTATATACGGTAATTACATAAAAAAAACATTTTTTTACATTTTTGGTCCTGTCTGTTTGTTCTGGCTGGCTGGACGATTTTGACGGGACTTCACTGGTAGATAGCTGATCAAATAAAGCGTAAGGTAGGTACTTTTTTTAGACTAGCTGCGCTTCGCGGTGTTATTCACGGTTGTTGATGTAAAGGTACAACAACAACTGCGGGGCACAGCTAATATAAGTATGAAAATTCACACCTAAGATGTACCTCATAAGTTCTAACTGACTAGTGACAACTGTTAGAGATCTAGATATATGGCACCGTAAGATTGTAAAAACCGTTAGATTACAATCTATCTCGCGAGATTGCAAACACTCGAAAGATTGTGAACTGTAACGTCTGTAACATACTGCTTACAATATAACGTATTATTTTTATTAGTTACATTGTAATCTATCGAAGTGAAACCGTCAAATTGTGTTAAGCTATGCGATGAAATGCATCTCGCGCGCTGATTGGTTGAACAGCATCTGTTCCGCGCCGCCATATTTGTTTTTTATTCATTCGTTTGTTGCCAAATGTTAAGTATTTTTGTGATTGTAAAGTGATTTCATGTTGAAAACACCTCACAGCTTTAGAATTTGTTACATGAAATAGTTGAAAAAATATAATTTAAATGGTAAAATTAATTTGTGATTAATCAAAAGAAGTTCTAACCTAACTTTATGGCCTTTGATCGGCGTACTGTAACACCGACCAATCAGGGACAGTTGTAAGCAGTTTATCACAGTTGACAATCCATCGAAAATTTACAATCTTGCTAGGTAGTTTATAATGTAACGGGTTTTACAATCTTACGGTGACATATATAAGTTTACTTACTTGTCTGCCTCATATTCCTCTTTGTCGATGTGGAGGGGTCTCATGCGTCCGAACTTGCCTTCGATGCGTTGCGCCAAGCGATTTACCACGATACCCACTCCATCGCGGTACTTCGCCTGACACCGGTATGGTGTTAGAACATTGCATGCTGTGCGAAAATGACGGAGCTGCGAACAAATAATATAAAACCCTAAAACCACTAAAAAGCGTAAAATCAACTGGCTCTTCATAAATTGCTATATGCCAATTCTTGTCTATACCTAATTCTTTATTCATTTAAATAGTAGTATTATTATGTGTGCTAGGTACCTAAAATCTGTTTGAAGTCGGCGCCAAGCCAAATGTAATAGTATTTTCGACACTCGCTATATTTCGAGACGACCATCAACGACGTCGCGTCTGACCGCGCGTGTCTGCCCACTTGGGTTGCTTTGTGCTGCACGAGGAGCAGCTATACGGCAGCGGCGACTGCGGTACCTCTTATTACATTTGGGCTTGGCGCCGACTTCAAACAGAGCATCAACAACCCATAACGTCCCAATGCTGGACTCGGGTCTCCTCTCAGGAGAGGGTTAAGGCCATACGTCCCCACGCTGGCCGAGTGCGGGTTGGGGACCGGCAACACAACTTTGTGGCTACATAATCTTGCCGTTGGATGTTTTTAAGCCGCCCAAAGGCCTCAAACTAAGCTTCACGACTGTTATCCTATGATTACAACCGGGACCGACTGCTTAACGTGACCTCCGAATCACGGAGACACTCATGGTATCATGCCACCAGCGGTCACCCATCCAGGTACTGACCGCGCCGTCGTTGCTTACCTTCGGTTATTGTTTCTAATCATCGAGTGCAACTGGGCTATGAGCACCTCAGTAGATTCATAATTTCTGATATTCTTGTTATAGTTCATACTAACGATATAGTTGTAGCGATGCCAGAAGCAAGTCATGTGATTGATGATGGTCCGCGGATGTCCCTGCTTAGAGCAAAGCGTGCAGATGTACTTAGGCTCGTAGTGCGCCTCCTCAGGCGGGTGCTCGATAAGATACTCCAGCCCTACCAATGGAGCCCTGCAATGAAGATGTATAAAAAGAAACTATTACAAAATAACACGAACGTTCGAGAAGGGAACAAACAATTCTGTTCATTCGTATGAACCAATCTAGTATAAGTTTGAACAATAATGCATTAACAATTAACTTTATTATAATAAACATAAGGTAGAATACGGGTTGCCACGTTATGGACTTGATTACATTCGAATCGTGGTGGAATGTATCTGGGCAATGATTACGACTGAATATTCGGTTATTGATTAGAGAATTCTGGAATGAACTACATACTGCTGTGGCGAGTAAAGTGTGATAAACATCTGTGAATAACCATATAGCCATTTATGTACGTCTCCAGAAAGCGTGTCAGACCCAATGTTGCCAACGTTATGATCTGTATTAAATACTTATATAGCCTAGTGGTGGGCGCGATCACAGGTCAAAATTCCAGCATTTTTTAAATATAAACTTTAACTGTGCCTTTCATACTCCTACGTCCGCATTATTTGTCGTAAAAAGGGGTATAGTCCGAACCAAACTTTATGGCGGCTCAGAACATTGTGAATGTCGATGCGAAGCATATAATTTTAGGTATCAGCGGGACGTACAAGGGTGCGGGGGGAGGTCAACACACGGCACATCTTCCTTGTGTGTGTGACTTAAGTCCGTACACTGCACATGCACTCATAATCTTGTCTACATACAGTCGAGTTGTTAATAGTTTTGAATTGATTCGTTACATACTTGTTTTATATTTTTTTCTCGTAACTTGTTTTATTATTGATCGACTGGTGTAGTTTTGAGTATTTTACGTAAACTTTTCAGTGGTTACATTTTTTATGTGTCGATTATAATGACTTGCGGACTGTATAATCTTCTAAGTCGTCATTTATTTCTGTAAATTTTATAGGTTTTCACAAAACACTTCAACCATAGAAAACTATCAATATAATTAAATACAATAAGATTAATATTTGAGATCTTATTTTATTTGCCTCGAACAACATTTCAGAAATAATTCTTCGGTTTATAGTTGGACTAGCTGTTGCCCGCGGCTCCGCCCGCGTGTATGTCGGTTATCGCGGCAAATAGTAGCCTATGTGTTATTCTGATGTATAAGCTATATTACTGTAAAGTTTCATCCAAATCCGTTCAGTAGTTTTTGCGTGAAGAAGTCACAAACATACACACAAACTTTCACCTTTATATATTAGTGTGATGTGATGATGTGATAAGAATGGTGGGGACCTACTCATGTTTTATAAATTAAACATGCAAAAAATAAGTACAAGTAATAATTACTACTATTGATTATAATCAATTTTATATTACAATTATATCCACTCATCTATTTATTTTCGACTTAACTGTACCTGCGCACACTTGCTTGCGCGGCTAACTTCAGAAACGTCATAAAGTTTGGTTCAGACTATACAAAGTTTTTGCCGTTTTAATATAAGAACAACATAGTTCTAGCACTATGGTTGTCAGAAATGTGATAAAATCAACTCACTTTATGGTATCCAACGACTCTTGAATATGACAAGTGACGTTCTTGTACCTGTTGAAATTCTCAGATTGCTTTTGCTCTTCTACTGCTTGTACCATTTTCTGCAACACTTTTTCTGAAGCTGTAAAAGGCATAATCTTCATTATCTTACTATATTGGCAGAATCGTATGTTTGTGGAATTATTTAAGTATGTTAGTCAGCAGCCTAGTTACGTTCTGTCGTGTTTTAAATGTGTAAAGTTTTCATAATGTATATTAACGAGCGGGCGTTGCCGCGAATAAAAAACTAGTGGTTTTTATTCGCGGCAACGCCCGCACGTTCGTTAGTTATCGCGATGTAGAGTAGCCTATGTCCATCAACAAGAATCAAAGTATCTCCGTGCCAAATTTTATTGAAAGCTTAACAGACAGAGTTACTTTCGATTGTATAATATTAGTATGAATCCATACTAATATTTTGGTATTTATATTTCAGTGGGAGAGCCACGCTTCGGTATGAATGGCCGGCTCGACCGGAGTGATACTACGGCTTCACAGAAATCCGGTGTGAAATAGCGCTTGCGCTGTGTTTCGCCGAGTGAGTGAGGATACCGGAGGCCCATACCCCCAACCCCTCCCACTATCTCCCCTCCCCATTCCCCAGACGCCGGCAACGCACTTGTGACGCCTCTGGTGTTGCAGGTGTCCATGGGCGGCGGTAATCGCTTACCATCAGGCGATAACGTCTGCTCTATGCTATTCCACAAAAAAATAAAATAAAAAACCAGTTAATATGGGTATTTCAAGCCCTGAAAGTCGTGATTCTTGTATTTGACTCTACCCTAATCCTAAAGTAGTCGAAAATATAGTGCTACATCAGTACTTCATTATTAGAACATGTTATACTGCCTCGGTGGCGCAAGTGGTAGCGTAAGCGACTGCTGTGCTTGAGGTCTCGGGCTCGATTCCCGGGTCGGACCAAACATTTGTATGATATGCAAATGCTTGTTTCGGTGTTTTCTATGTATAATATGTACATATTTACAAAAAAAAATATAAGTATATCAGTTGTCTAGTACCCATAACACAAGCTCTGCTTAGCTTGGGACTGGATGGCGTTGTGAGTTAGATGTCAGAAAATATTTATTATTAACCGACTTCTTTATTACACACATATGTATAACGATATGGTCAGTTAATAAAGTACTTACTAGAAGTTTTGACACTACTTTGATGAAAAGGGTGGTCCTCACATATGGTCTTAGGCCATACATTTGTCATCGCCAACTTAATCTTGTGTTTCTTGCCCGATAAATGAAGCTAAAAGAAAAAAAAAAATTGATGTTATATTGTTACGAAGTAAGATTAAGTTAAGATTCCAGAACAACAATCGACACGCCTAAACACCGCGAAAGGTCTTGTTGATTTCTTGAGGCACAGAACAATGAATATTACATCGATAAGCATAGCGTCGAATATTGATTGATTGTCGCGCGGTTGACTCGAGCGCACTCGCCTGTGCGTTCTCGGTACCGGTCAACGACCATGTATGTACTAGAATTAACTAGTAATCACGGCATGTGGTATTGAAAAGACGTCTCGCGGGTAACAATATAAAAAACGCTAACTGCAAAAAAACCATAAAAAAATACACAACAAGTTCTACAAAAAAGATTGATTAACAACTACTACTACTACAAAAAAATCAAAATTGTAATGCATACATTCTTTATAGTCCAACGACTTTAGTAATTTGTTGAGTAAAGTTTAAACATTTCTCTCAATTTCACCATTCTAATTATTAACAGTAATATTATTTATTCATTGTATTTGTACTGTCAAATGTTTGGTTTGATTTTATAGATATAATTTTAACTAAATGCGTCAGAAATGTAACCAGCTGTGATTATGGATAAAAATCATAAAATTAGTGTGACGTGATTCATGAATTATCCTTTCAGCCGAAACGTCAACGTAGGCCTCCTCTAAAACTCTCCACAACAACCGGTCCTGTGCTGCCCTCATCCAACGACTTTCCAGGACCTTTATAAGGTCCTTAGTTCATCTTGTTACCTACACTCGATCTTCCAATATAAGTTGCGGTGGCCCTTTATGATAGGTATTTACCTGCAGAATACTCTCTCCACTGCAGACAGCCGCACAAGGGTAGCAGAGGTATATCCACTTCCCAGAGATGTCGCGCCCTTTGCGCTCGACCATGGGCCGTATGCTGCCATCTTCAAGCTTTATCTTCAAACTGTTTAGATGCTGTTGGAACTCTTGCTCAGCCTGTTAAACATTAATACAAAAGTTATCAAGACAACAATTTCAATAACTCGTAACAATATATCGTAAAGTTGATAAGGCAACAAGTTATAAGAGTGTAACGGCTCTTTTCGTGCACGTTATTTGACTTCAAGCAACGGTTCTCTGTTATTTTCAATATTAAACTAACGCTTTAAATTTAAAAATAATACAAAACAGCTGTTTAAAGTTTAATAAAGTATATGAATAAGGTCGTAAGAAAATACGTAATGTCCGAATCAAAATAATGCTTTGAGTAATAAATAACATAAAAATCACTCATTCGCTTTTAAATAAAATGAAATGTTTAAAACATTTCTCTACTACATGTTCAAAACTTCATCTTATTTTTTTAAAGTCATAACAAGATATTATTGTATGTCAATATTCAAGTTATCAAACAGGTTTTTTTAATTAAAATTTCTACTTCAGTAACCCCTATTTAATATGTACATATTTATGGGTTAATTAAAAACAAATAAAACAGTTTAGCATATAATTTTTAATCGTTTATTTACCGTATGTATGTCCAAAAAGTCTCTTACCATACTCACAGCATACTTACCGTAAAGTCATAAGACACGTTCTCGATAAAATATAGTTTTGCACACAAAATTACTTTAATAAATAAAGTTATTACTTGCCGAACACACTCACGTAAAATTAAGAATACCCGAATTTGTCTTAAATCTATTTCTATCATAATTATCGTGTTTCCTCTTTGATATATGTCAAACCAACCTTACTACACAATAACTGCACCGAAAACTTACAAAAAAACAACACAAAAGCTTCGGTGGAGACTCGGCTTTATATACTTTTTTTTTAGGAATACTACTTATATATTAGTTTTTTTAAGTGTAGTATGGTATAAATGGTAGGACCGGTGGGATATGTGAGTAGGTAGTGTACAGATTCTTGAGAGGTAAAGAGGTGGTGTATTCTACGCAAGTATATTGTTGTATGTAGTTATAATATCTATAGATCTATACTTATAATAAATGATAAAAATGTAACAGGTCCAATTCTGTGCATCAAAGATATTTAGTTTTTTTTTTTTTTTTTTTTATGTTTGGCCCGCCAAAATGACTCTACTCTGCCTGATGGAAAGCATAAGCAGAATCCACGAGT
Organism: Diaphora mendica; assembly: GCA_949125395.1. Classification (NCBI taxonomy): domain Eukaryota; kingdom Metazoa; phylum Arthropoda; class Insecta; order Lepidoptera; family Erebidae; genus Diaphora; species Diaphora mendica. The sequence continues at coordinate 23,307,574 of OX421314.1, forward strand.
GGTGGCCACCATACTCATTGCGAATGCAACAATGCAGCATGGCGACCCACACTATGGCGGCCTAGTGATGCTTGTGCATCTTTTAGTCTAGTCAACAAGTATGGAACTTGTTGACTAGACTAATTGGGCCTCCGGTCTCGCACTCACCAACGAAACACGACAGCACGAATGCTGTCATTTTACGTTGATTTTCTGTGCGAGGGTAGTACCGCCCCGGTCGAGCCGGCCCGTTCGTGCTGAAATCAGCGTGGCTCTACTACCTTTTAAATTTTTTTTAGACGGCTTTCTATAATCGATACTAAAGCCAAAACTGTATTTTTTTTCATTTTTGTCTGTCTGTCTGTATCTTGGCCGCGCATCACGCTGAAACTACTGAATGGATTCAAATGAAACTCGGCATGATTTGAGTTCATACTACGAGGTAGGACACGGGATACTTTTTATCCCGAAATTCAGCTTGGTTTCTTGGAGAGGGGATGAAAGTCAAAATATGTACTTAGTTGCAAATTAAATACACATAGTCCGATATCTTTCATTCTTTTTTTGCTAGAAAGAAAAAAATAAAAGATAACAGGAAAAGTCTTTTTTTGTCCGCGACTGTACACTGCCTGTGGGAAGCTGAGACAGATATGTAAATATGGCAGTACGAAGTTCGCCGGGTCAGCTAGTCGGTTATATGAAAGAGATTGAATAGGGAGGTACCTACACGAAATCAATATATCTAATAGGGTTTTCCAAACACCTATTTGACCTTAAGTCTCAACAGGAGGAGGTACTCAATTCGGATAAATTCTTAAAACGTTTATTATCACATAACTCCACGTTTTATGAAGCTATAAATTTTTTTTCTCCTAAAATTTGTTGGTTTTTTGTTCAATCTTCATCTATTCTCAGTTCACTTCTTCACCATTCGACTATAGTCCGGGATACCCGGAACAAATTTTACAAGTTATTACTATCAAGCAAATTTTTTGTGAGTGGCTTTATTTTGATGAGAAGCCCACTTTTCATTTTATAAAATTTTTGATTGTGGTAGCTAACAGGGGTAGCAGGGACAAATTGTAGGACAATGTGGCTGTTACATTATATAAATATTAACTAACATCTAACATTATTACTTATTGGAAAAAAATATTTGTCCTAAAAAATTATGGTTTGATCCTTCCAACATGTATTGGTAACGAGGTCATCAAAAGTGATACTAACTAGCTGATTTTTTAACAGTTGCTTAGTTAATATTTATATAATGTAACAGCCACATTGTCCTCCAAATTGTGTGGTACGTTATTGCGGTCCTAGGCTCAAAGTTCTTTGTCCCTGTTACCCCTGTTAGCTACCACAATCGAAAATTTTTGTAAGGTGAAACGTGGGCCCCTCATCAAAATGAAGCCATTCACGAAATATTGGCTTGATAGTAATAACTTGTAAAATTTGTTCCGGGGATCCCGGACTACTACTTAGATACTTAATTTTATTTATGTACCAATACAGGCAGATAGTTCATTCATTACATTCTTTAGATTTTTTTTCTAGTGTACAAATGTTGATTTCAAGTTTTCTTTAACGTTTCTTTCTCCCAAACGGTTAAATCTTTTTTTTTATCTTTTAGGATAAACCTTACCTGCCCCCTAGTCACAATGAAAGAGTTTCGCGGTCTATTCTCTTTCTAAAAACGCAAACGCTTCACTACTCTGGTATTATTGAAGTGAAAACTTCTTTAGCCGCGTTGAACACTTTTTGGTAGGAGAAAATCTTATGAGTTCGCGTCACCGACATGCTTACATGACCTTTACGAAGTGAAAACTTCTTTCACACAACATTTTTGGTAGGGGTAAAAGTTATGGGTTCGCATCACCGGCAAGCAAGCAAGTTTGATGTTGATAATTTTAATTTAAACATTATGAAATTTCTAATTTTACAAATAACATTCTAAGTTATAAGTTTTCACTTCTATCGGCAGTCCTTATGAATGCTAATTTTCTTCTAATATTTTGTTTTGACAACGAGACTTCGAGTTGAGATGACGTCATTCCCATTAGTTAGTTTTCTACGAACGTTTACGTTTGTAGAATATCAACTGGACTAGGGGTGACTGGACTTGTGTATGCCGAAATGAGTGCCGGGAGACTTTCATCTTTCTTAAAAAAAATGTCTTTCATTTACAGTTAAGTAGCTGGTTTTTTTGGTGTCATTGCAAGTGACTTTCAATAATTAAAATCGCTAGTTAATTAAATTTCTAGGCTATTAATAGTATTAACTAAATAGCTGGCATACTTAGGTGTGTAGGTACTCAATGGTTGGCTTATCGTTAGTTTGAGAGTAAGATGTAAATACATTTACCATGCCATACCGTAGAATAACGAATCTCGTAGTTCTATTAATTTTATTTTAGTAAGATGCTCCAAAGTGCAAACGAGATTATATATGTACTCTTTTTTCATGGACATCCATGTCATCTCGCAAGAAAAATAAGTGTGAATATCACCAGAAAGAAAAATTCCGTTTCTTGAACATCTACTTAATTGTATTCAACAGGTTGTAGAATTTGATCTAAACATAAATATTTAAAAACATAGTTTTCTTACTACAGTACTGTTTAAATTCATTTTGAGCAGCCTTCGTCTCTTAATCAGTAGGTTTACGGCCAAAGTTAAAGATTACTGATATCTTCGATTATTTATAGTATAGCGTCGCTCGGTATTTTTTTATTTATAAATGGGTTTTTTGGCAACACTGGGACTATCCAAACGCCACCTTTTTGTTAATTTTCTTCCAATTAAAAAAATAAGTTAAATGGCGCCCTCTCTTGGTACGCCCTGATACTGTTTATTCTGCACCTTATTCCAGTATAGTTTAATGTAGTTAGCTCGAGTTGCGATAGATTTATATATTTGATTGTTAAAAACACGAATAAAATGAAATTTTCTAGAAATGAATCCTAGCTAGATCGATTTATCGCCCCCGAAACCCCCTGCATACAAAATTTTATGAAAATCGTTGGAGCCGTTTCCAAGATTCAGATTATATTTATACAAAAATTGCTCGTTTAAAGGTATTATAGATAGATAGATAACTAGATACGAGTAGTGTGACACTGAAATCAACTAAAAAAACATAGGGGCCAACTTTGTTCGTGCAATCTATTGTTTACAACGACAACAAAATGAAAGCGAAAAAGAATTCAGTACAACAGTTGGACACTATATATTCATCATCACCATCATCAGCTTATTGCAGTCCACTACTAGACATAAACCTCTTCCATTGCACGCCCCTCTGATGGATTTAGGGCTAAATATTTTTTTTTTGTATATCCAACGCATTTAAAACACGGCTACTTTATTTTTATATCTGAGCTTTCCAAGGTAACTCTACTCTGCCTGAAGTAAAGCATGAACAGAATCAAAAAGTAGTAGCAGCACGGCGATTTACACTATGGCGGCCTCCGGAATCGCCCTCACCAACGAAACATGACACGCACGAATACTATCATTTTAAGTTGGTTTTCTGTGAGAGGGTAGTACCGCCACTGTCGAGCCGGCCCGTTCGTGTTGAAATCAGCGTGGCTCTATTACCTCTAGACGTATTAATAGTAAACAACAACAACCTACCACATCTCTATATCAACCAAAAGACAATTAGCAACTCTACCACACGCCATAGGCAGATCTACGGCAAAGCCACAGGAGGGTTATGATTTTGACAGGCTATGTATGTATGAATGTATGTATTTTCATCTGTTCCCTCATAGCTCCTTAACTACTTATTAGAACTGGACAATAGAGGTATCGTTAGAAGCGTCTTGATAGTCCGCTGGTTATAGGCTATATGACGTGTCAGTAAATCTAATGTGGCGCCCTCTAGCCGACATGAAGTACTGTATTAAAAATAAATTTGGGATAAATATGCCGTGTTTGCTAGCGTGTAGACTAGCTGTCTCGACAGACTTCGTTCTGTCAAATAAATGCTTTTCTATTTTTGTTCTACACCTACCCTACGCTACCTTTACGGTACCTCTACCCTCCTACCTCAAGTCTACCCATTATTCGAAATAAAGTCAATACTATGTCTCAAACAAACAGACAAATTAAACAGGCAAGACAAAAAAATTAAGGGGGTCATGATTCAATTTGGTCGACTGTACCATAACACATTAACAACGCGTGACTAAATTATGACGTTTCACATAAGATTTGCAGAACATAACCCCTTTACCATCAACCTCATATATATGCTACTAGGTCAGAAAGTGTAGTGTCAGTCACTACTAAGTCTCTTCCTGTGCACACAACTGTCCAGACATAGTTTGCCAAGGAATTTCAGGATGATTGATCAAGTAATGAAGACACGCCATCTTTCTAACACAATCTTAAATTGCAGCACCACAGCCCAGCTCTATATTATTTAAAAAAAAACAGAATAATATATCTAGGCAGGAATAATACTTTTAATTACCATTTTTCAAATTTGCTGAACCATAAACAATCAAGGACAATCTGTACACAAAAATTGTTTTATTGTTCTGTAAGTAAATATTTAAAACCTCTTATTGATCAATATGTGACATATGAAAAAGATTTCTGCTAGGTCATAGTTTTCAAAAATTTATAAAGTTTATGTACATTCAAAATCTTTTTTTATTTTATTTTTTAAATAAAACATAAGTTATATACTATATATTTGTCATCACTGTTAAAAATTCTTTATTTTGATACCACACTCAATATATTTTGAAAACATTTTTGTTTTGAGATTAATTTTTGGCGCCAAAAATCCTTCATTTAGCTTTTTTAATTTTGATGTACCCAGTGTCTCACGACTAAGAGGAATCTATTGACACCACTAACATAAAGATACGACAAGTCGTTTAGGCTCAAGGGCGTGTCAAATATACATACATACACTCGAAAAACATTCCCTCTTTCTTTCGTAGTCAGGTAAAAAGAGGTAAAGTTTGTGAGGTACTTTGTAGGTGCTTATTCTGGATCTACTAAACCGTTTTTCAAAATTCTTATACCAATAGAAAGCCGCAATATTTGTGAGTGTCATAGGCTATATATCCGAAAAATAAAAAACACATTGTGGTAGCCGGATTTAACGCTCAATGAAATGAGCATGGTTCAGCTTGCGTACAATAAATGGATTCCGTTAAATTTGTAACATTAAGTACATTGTTGTAATGTTTATTTGGCATCTTTATTTTCTTGTTAAAGTAAATGATCATCAGTATGTAGGATAATAAACAAATGAAAATATTTTTTAAATTATTGATTAATGACTTAAATTATGTTTGTAAATAAAGAAAATATGTATTTACCTTGGTGCAGGTTTGATCATCAGGCTTTTTAGGCACTTCATAGACAGTGTCTTGATATCCTTCTGCCCCAGGGGGGCAGTCCGATAGGTCCATCGTGAAACACTACACTTGCTAAGTCTATGACCATAAAACAGTCATAACCTTTTTTCGCAACTGTGCACAAACTATCTTGATTCTTGATGTTTCACCACGCACAACTGTAATGCAAATTGTTTCATACAAAGTAACTGACCAACAATTTTAATTTTATTCTCATATTTTGTTTAAAAGTAAATAAATACTTACACAATGAAAAATTCTAATACTTACGTGTCACAATGATGTTCCTAACCACCTTGTAGTTAGACAAATTGTACAATTCATAAACGGATGAATTGTAACCCATGCAGTTTTTCAATTATACATTAAATTTTTTTGCTACCCATTATTATCCTGTTCTCATATTTTACTCATTACAAGGATAAAACAACACATCAGACGGTTACAGTGTTTTTTTATCAATGAACTGATAGGGGAAAATCTAAACAGCTATTCACCAATGCTTACCTCATTGTACTAAACTACTAAAATTGTTATAATGGACTTCCAATGAAATCCCTCGAAACCATTAGATTTTTAGCTTATTCAAAAACTGAAAGTTCAGTCAAAATTGTTAACCACATCATTCAATTTACCTATAACACAAATATGAATTTGAATAACGTAAGTATGAATTTGTTCGTTTAGTTCTGTTTAATTTTATGAAAAGCATAAAGTGAAGTGAATAAAAAGATTAACAACTATTTAATTATGATGAAGATTATCTCTGGATAGTAAGTGTGTGTAAGTGTAAGTAAGTCGAACATATTGGATTTGTGAATGAAAACAATTAATCATTACCTCTGCACCTATTCAAATGTAACTTCACTAATATAAAGAGTAAGACATCCTAAAACTGTAGTTATTTTAAGACATCTTGCAGACATAAAGAATCCCATGATTGTTAAGAACTGAAATTTGTCCCATAACATTCATTTAAATTAACAGTATAATTAGTTATTTATATGATAATTTGAATTGCTTTATGATGCCATGGAATAGTGCATGGTTGTGTTCTTTAGTCTCAGACCGTCAGTTTCACCTGTCCAAGTCACCTTCCTATACTTTGTCTGATCTAAGAAGGTGATTTTGACAGGTGAGACTGACGTTCCGTAACGACAGAATGCAACCATGCACTAATGGAAGTGACCATAAAATTATGCTTATTTAAGTCAAATAAATTTTATAAATGTAATAATTTATACTACTGAGTTGAATGAATGTAATGGGGCTTATTTCAGTTTATATTTCCACAAATAAAATTAAATAGTAGCGTGATTCTTTATTTCTGCTTGGTGTCCTAAAACAGTCACATTCTATGATTTATATTTTTTTAATTTAGTGATGTGAAATTTTAATCGTTGCGGAGGTTAAGATTAATCGTTTTGATTTAGAAATCGGATTTAATCGACTTGCTAACCAGTAATTTTTTAAATTTCGTTATAATTAAGTAGTTGATACTTATTCATTCATTTTTTAAAATTTCATTTTATGCTTTTCGTATAATGAAACTGAAGTGAACAAACATTATTACTTATATAATTCATTTTTATATTTAAAGGTCAATTTAAATAATATTAATATGTTATCCAAAAGTATCATTCTTTCGTATCTGTTTCAGCATTATAAGTCATTGAATTATTTCTAAAATTAAATACCTATTTTTTCGTTACTTTATTTAAGTTAGTTTGAGGTCAAATGTGTGTGAACAAACTAATTTCATGTATTGAACAAGACGTTTGGGTAAGAATTAGTATCGACACTAAACACAATTTTGAACATACAATGGTGGAAAAGTAAGTTCATTTTGGAATACAACATGTATATATTGTTTATGTAACATAATTTTTAAATATAAGAGAAGAAATTATTCCTATTTTAAAACGATTAAAGATGCTTCATATAATATTTTATATTGATGATTGTTCATTTGTAATCATTATCGAATATTTTCACTATGGCATAAAGATACCCAAGCACTAAACGTCACCTGTCAAAATCCCCTTCTTAGATCAGACAAACTATAGATTATCATTAAAATTGTCTTAACTTAATAAACAATTTCAGGGTTTCTGAAGCTGTTTCCAGCCTCCATTTATTTAGATTTTCCTGTACTAAATCCATAACAAACAATAGAGTTATTTTGAATATAACAACCAATTTTCCCTGGACTATTATTTTTCTGTGTATGTGACAACCTTAGCCTGGTTTTCAACTTCCGAAGTCCTAAGACTAACAGAGGTAACAAATCAACAGGATAGATATACTTATAAACATATTCTCGAAAGCTCCTTATAATAAATAGCATACAAATTAAAAACTAACTAATAAGCTTCAATAGTAATTATAACCTATTCATAATTGATAGAAATTTTAAAATAAAATAAAAAAAGAAAAATAAATAAAATCCATATATGTGCTAAAACTGCAAGATTTGCAGATCATATCAAGGTAACACATAAAATAAAGTAAATATTAACTTAAACATATAATAAGCTGCAAATGTTATCAAGTATTTTAGTGAATAACTAACACATAACCGAGAGAACTACCATTTCTTGATTATGCGTTGAAAACATTTACTTACCAAATTTTAGATGCTTTTTAATTGTTTTTTTAACTTAACTAATTTTCTTTTATTTTAATTAACACCACGTCAAATTTAGTACTTCATTTAGATACATTTCTTGCAGACTAGTAGTTTTAAGTTTAAGAATTACTGGGTTTAATGCTGCTAATTAATTTGTTTCAAATCTAATGTATTTCCAAGAAATTATGAAACAACAGTTAAAATTATTGTTTCATCGACTTCGTAATCCCACCGATGTAACCAAAGAAAAACATACAAACAAATAGCATCCATTGAGTTTTTGTAAAGAACTAGTGACACTTAACTATTTATTAGGATAATATTTTTCCGGATCCACATCTCGCATACAACGAATGTTTTGACATCTTTAAAATACCAGATACGTTAAATAGGCACTGACCTGTTTTAGGATGAATAGATGACAATTAAATAATGCTCCTTTATTTTAGCGTCCAGCTTCCAAAATCTGACTGACTGAAGAGTGTTAATTTCAGTACCTTCATAAAATTACTCTGGCTGAATGATGTTACATTAACCAATGTGAGTTAAAGTACCACTGTTTTAAGACAAAAAGAAATCTTATTGAAGTAACAAATTAAAATCACAACATAGAAGGAATAGCTAAAATCTGCTAAAATCCATTCCCAAAACGTGCAGAACAGAACGTGAATCAATCACTTATTTTCTTAATTTGCTAAATTGAAAACGTCGCATGGAATGAACGAGTACACGATATTGAACCCTAAATCTTGTGGATTAAGGATAATAGAAAAGTACAATCAACACGCGTACACTACTGCCTAATTTAGTCAGGTTATATTATATTACCAAGTGGCAAAGCCGACATGTTGGAAAAGATTATTGATTTGTCTATGAACAACTTAGAGCATATATACATGAACGGGCGGAAAGCGTGAGAGAGAGAGAGACTAAGTTTAGTTAGAATCTCTCATCTCTCTCTTCTCCGATCACTCTTTCAGCCCGTTCGGCTGCCCCTCCAGAAACATGTGCTCTAAGACTTATAAAGAAAAGTTCATGGCATCTCCACACTGCTCGCGAGGTTGCTCGACGAAGTACTCGGGAAAGTTGACCATCCACATTTTAGTTGAAGTTGGAAGTTGCCCGAGGCGAGCCGAAGGTCGGGGCGGGGTGATGTTGGCGGTGTCCTTGGACATCTCCAACGCCTTCAACACTCTGCCCTGGAGTTGTATCCGGGAGGCACTGCGCTACCATCGGGTGCCTCCTTACCTCCGCCGCATCGTTGGGGCTTACCTGACGGAGAGGTGTGTCACCTATCTGGGACGTGATAGCAGACACCAGCGCCTCATGTCGTGCGGTGTTCCACAGGGTTCGGTCTTGGGCCCACTGCTGTGAAACATCGGTTACGACTGGGTGCTGAGGGGCGAGCTCCAACCGGGTGTGGACCTGACGTGTTACGCCGACGACACGCTGGTCACTGCCCGGGGGAGCACACACAGGGAAGCAACGTTGCTAGCGACGGCGGCGGTCTCACAGGTGGTGAGCCGCATACGGCGCCTTGGCCTGGAGGTGGCCCTCAACAAGTCGGAGGCCATAGTTTTTCATGGCCCCCGACGGGCGCCGCCGCCGGGATTGCACATGGTGGTTGGGGGGGCTACCATCGCTGTCGAGTCCACCCTAAAATATCTGGGACTGGTGCTCGACAGCCGGTCGAGCTGCGTCGACTGTCGGGAGGACACGGCGCGGCATACGCTGGCAGAGTGTGCTGCTTGGGAGGGGCCGCGCCGTGCCCTCATCTCTGTAGTAGGCAGTGACCTCTCGCTGCCGGCCGTAGTTCGTTCTATGGTCGACGGCGAGGAGTCCTGGGACGCGGTGGTGTCCTTCTGCGAAGCGGTCATCTCGCAGAAGGAGGCTGCGGAAAGGGAAAGAGAGATCCTGACCTCTCTCTCGGTCCGCAGCAGGCGCACCGGGCGTCGGGGGAGGGCCTACGCTGCCCTCCACCGGCCCCCCTAACTGGGTCCAGGGGTGGCGGACTTGGGGATGTCCGTCGCCCCCCAACTGGACCCGAGGTGGCGGCGCGTAGAGTTCCCGCGCGCCCCTCTTGAAGTCGCGAGGGAAACTCTCCCTCGCTGACGAGATGTGGCCCGCAGCGGCGGGCCGGCACCAGTCGGGGATCGCGGTTGTCTCTTATGTTCCCGTGATCCCCGGCGTAGGTGTGAGACGGAACACCGGGGGGTTTTAGTCAGTAGGAGTCTGACAGACCCCTTCGCAACTTTCCCCAGGGCGGAGGACATCCATGAGGATTTCCCCCCGTCAAAAAAAAAAAAAAAAAAGGCGAGCCGAAGGTGGACGAAGTAACACGAGGTGCCTCTCCACACTATCGTATTCGCCTAACCTCGTGCAACTTTGCGAGTACTCTGGAGCTGACATCGGGTTTTTTGTACTGACGATTACGAACTAGAAAAGCTTCTAAAATGTGAAAAAAAAATAGCAAAGAGAGGAGTTTTATTTTTAACAAAAAATTGGTATATAAAATCAATCTCATTTAATCTATGGTCAATACTTTCTTATGAATAGCGCAAACTGTTTACAATTAGAAATTAAAAACGGAATGTGTTTATCATTACCCGACACAAAAGGCTAGAATTAAATGAGGTCGCTATGTCGCTATAGGCGACCTCCTCCAAAAGAAGGAGGTTCTCAATTTCATCGGTTTTTTTTTTGTTTTTTTTTTTTTATGTATGTACATTCTTTTTGTATTCGAAAGGGTATGCTCCCCATGTGGTCCCATGACCACCATATCAGGATGTGATGATGGGATCCTAAGGAAATCGAAGGAAACCCTCAAATTTACGTGAGCGCCTGCAATGAAGTTACGAGCAATTGTCTGCCTGCCTTCATATTCTGTAGACATCACTAAATTTAAAATGAAATGATGATGAGAGACTTGAGAAAGACTAAAAAGCGAAAAATAAAAAAAAACTTCGTTTAAAAAAACCGACTTCAAAAACTAAAAAGTATAAAATAACTTAATTGGTATGTGCTACATATTCATAGGTTTGAAGTCGGTGCCAAGCCAAAATGTAATAGTAGGTATCGCACTCGCCACGCGTGACCTTGAGCGGGATAGCTGCTCTTCGCGTTGAACAAAACAACCGAAGCGTCGTTGACGTTCGTCTCGAAATATAGCGAGTGTGGTACCTACTATTCCATTGGCTTGGCACTGACTTCAAACCCATGAATAGGTAGCACATACAAATTAAGTTATTTTATACTTTTTAGTTTTTGAAGTCGGTTTTTTTAAACGAAGTTTTTTTTTCCTATTAAAATATTATAAACGCGAAAGTTTATAAGTATGGATGGATGGATGGGTGTTTGTTACTCTTTCACGGAAAAACTTATTTGGATGAAACTTTACAGTAATATAGCTTATACCTCAGATTAATAAAGAAAGCCAGACCGTAAAGAACACGACAGTGAATCTAAAAAGTAAATATGAATTAGAAAGCGAATACATTCTCGCTTCAGTGTTTGACAAACCGCCATATTGTTTCCACGTCACGAGTGATTTTTTATTTTAATACCAAAATGCCGTCTTGCATCATTAAATACTGTAAGAGTACTTTCCCAAAAACAAAAAAAAAGAAGATGGAATATCTTTTCACAGGTAAATACAGATTATTTAGTTGCTATAATTTTTTATTGCTACCCGATAATTATTTTGTTGTGTCGGAACACAAAACCTCAACCGTAGTTCGACTGTGATACCAGTTTTTGTCTATTTTTTTTCCCTTCAATTAGGGAAATTACTTGTTATTCCAGACATTAATGAACCTCATTTCTATATTTAGGGACTTGGTTCCAAACCTCATCTGAAAGTATTCTTTGGTGATACATACAATTTTTTTTTTGAATGTTGTGAACTTTTTGTTCGTTGGAGGCTCGGCTTTACATACAACGCCATCTAGCCTAGTAGTATATTTATTTATACATAGAAAACAACCAAACTCCGAAACAAATATTTGCAGATCATACAAACATTTGGTCCGACCCGGGAATCGAACCCGATACCTCAAGCACAACAGTCGCATACGCTACGCCACCGAGGCAGTTAATTATTTCTGATACGAACAATTTGTGGATGTTTCTACAAATTGCTGATCTGTGTCTTGATGTGTTATAAGTCTGTAATGTGTGCTGTGTTATATGATGTGTAACATCATAATTTAATGGTTGAGAATGATCGATAGTACGAAACTTGATTCCCAGGTATAACCGCAGAATATAAAAAAAAAATATCAAGTACTTTTGGTAAAGTAATTTATTTTACCTTTACAATTATTTTTTACACGAAATTTACACGTAAAACGACAATATTATAAAAAGTTAGTGCAAAATAAAGGTTGCTGAGAGATTGCATAGTACGTAACAGTTACTGAAATAAAAACAATAGTATTTAAAGTTCTATAATATTAAAATACCCTTTTTTCAACCGTAATATTTATAAAAAAAATATGGAATTTTTTACTGCGTATGGTATCATTATATAATATATACAACATATGTATGTAGATACTTCGTTACACACACAAAGATGTACGTGTTCCTACAGTTTCGCACCGGCTGAAACGCACACTAAAATTAATCAATCGGCGTCATGTTTTTTAACCGACTTCCAAAAAGGAGGAGGTTCTATGTTCCACTGTATGTTTTTTTTTTTTTTTTTTATGTATGTTACCTGATTACTCCGTCAGTTGTGGACCGATTTTGAAATTTTTCTTTGTATTCGACAGGGTATGCTTCCGTGGTGGTCCCATTGCCAGCATATCAGGATCTGATGATGGGATCCCAGGGAAATCGAGAGAAACCCTCATTTTTTATAGGCACACACTATGTTTTTCGTATATTTTCTGAAGTTACACCGGTATTTGCGTCTGGTAGTCATCATTTTATGATGATGAGCTGATGATGTAAGGTACCACTCCTTAACGGTTAAGAGTTGGAGGATAAATCTTTAAATATCATATGTATATAAGTTACCTTTAGTCGTATTCTTACAAATTATTTAGGTAAGCTGATGATGGAAGGTGGAAGGTACAACTCCTCAACGGTTAGGAGTTGGAGAATAATTCTTTCAATTTCATACGTATCTAAAGACCTTCAGTCGTATACTTTCAAGCTATTTAGGTGAGCTGATGATAGAAGAATAAACTCTTCAACAGTTAGGGATTAGAGGATGATTTTAATATTACACGTACCTTAATTTGTATTCTTGATGATGAAATTTGATGAAATAATTCAACTTACTACTTACCTACGATTGTTTGCACTAAAAACTGTAAAATAAAAACTTTTTATAAAAAAAAAAACCGACTTCCAAAAACATCCAACGAAAACTCTCTGTCAAAAAACACTTAAAAGCGTAAAATAAACTGGTTCTTCATAAATTGCCTATACCTAATTCTTTATTCATTTAAATAGTAGTATTATAATGGGTGCTAGGTACCTAAAATCTGTGTGAAGTCGGTGCCAAGTGACTATCGCTTAGACTTTTGTAATGGTTCGTTTGTATTCTTTTTGGCTTAGCACCGACTTCAAACAGATTTTAGGTACCTAGCACCCATTATAATACTACTATTTAAATGAATAAAGAATTAGGTATAGGCAATTTATGAAGAACCAGTTTATTTTACGCTTTTAAGTGTTTTTTGACAGAGAGTTTTCGTTGGATGTTTTTTGACAAGAACGTTCCACATGGAAAAAAGCGCGGGAAACTTCAAGCGTACCGGTGCATTTTTTCTGGATAAAATTTTTAATTTTGATTTTCATTATAAAAGGATCAGTTTTGTATTATATTGTAAATATTATTCACATTTAGTGTATATATATTAGTGTTAGTGTATAGTTTACCTGATTTGGTAAGTTGTTTTAAAAAATTTCATGAACGAGCCGCCTGACTTGGCGGACCCGGGGGTCTTTGTACCCCCGGCTGCTAATTTTGTAACAGTAGTATCAAATGAATCTGGGATGGAAACGGATGGTCCCAGTGTACAACGTGGTCATAAAAGAACCAGACTACATAAATTATGCAAAGTATGCAATAAAAAGAAAAGGAAGCACAGTCAGGCTGTTGATGGGAGCAAAGGTTGCTGCTGTGCTAGTGCAGATAATAGTGAGAATAGTGATTCTACTCCTACTGTTAGCCCGGTTGAACATATTAATAATAAAGTCACACCGAGTAGTGGTTCGGCCCCCCAGGGTTCAGTATCTGGAGTTGGTAGGACCAAGTATGAGGACAATGACATCGGCCCGTTTGTTATACACGTCCAAAAAGAAGTTAAGTCGCCCAATGATAATATCACGTTACACCCGGTCACATTTGGCAGGTTTCTCAAGACCAATGCCATTCACAACATTGTGGAAGGATCCGTTAAGAAAATTGGTAGAAATAGAATTACTTTAGTGTTCTCAAATTTTCATGATGCGAATTCATTTATTTTAAATAGTGAGTTATCAAAAAATAATTTAAAAGCATTTATACCAACATTTCAATTAACACGAATGGGACTTGTTCGTGGTGTTCCATCGGAATGGTCACCCGAAGAAATCATCGAAAATGCTTCAGTACCCGATAACTGTGGCAAAATTATTAAAGTTAGGAGAATAAACTATAAGACTATCGTAGAAGGGTCTCCTGTTTGGAAACCAACGCAGAGTATAGTGATTACGCTGGATGGTCAAGTTCTTCCTCCACGTATATTCATGTGCTACAACTCATTACCTGTAGAGATGTATGTGTACCCCACTATCCAATGTTATAATTGTTGTCGCTTTGGACATACAAAAATTCAGTGTCGATCCAAACCTAAATGTTACAAGTGTGGTCAGGAACATACTGGTGATACTTGTGATGTTGAGGAGGACAATATATCTTGCTGCTACTGCTCTGCTAAACACTTTGCGACCTCTAAATTGTGTCCTGAATTTTTGCGCCAAAAAGAAATTAAGAGTGTTATGGCAGAAAAATGTATTTCATATGGCGAAGTTTCTAAAATGATTGCACCTATTTATAATTCTTATGCCAATGTAGCTAGTACTCCGGTTACTACTTACGCTTACCGAAATTCGCAGTCTTCTTATACACAAAATTCTCCTTCACACACTTCACATAAAAAACAGTGTATATCAATCGTCGCCCTCCCTCCAAATTAGGTAAAGGCTACGACCGAGAACAACATCAACAATTAGTTAACGAATACAGGTTACCAACGTCACAAAATGGCTGTGCCTTTAACACCAATTCCGCAAATCCTACATTGATGTCAACATCAGATATAATCCAAATTCTCATCCAAACACTAACTCAATCTAATATAAAAATACCGACCAACGTTGCCCTTATAGTCGATATGTATAAAAACCCTCAACCTGTTAATAATGTTACTACAAACTCAGAACATAATACAATGGAACTGTAGAAGTGCAGTTTCTAAAAAAAACGAAATTATTTACTTGATAAATAAATATAAAGCTTCTTTGTTTGCAATCTCAGAAACCTGGTTAAAACCAGGTTCCATCTTCAAAATCAGTGGTTTTTCTTGTCTAAGAGATGACAGGTCTGATGGGTATGGTGGGACTGCTCTACTCATTAGAAACACTGTCTCTTACTGTCCCCTATCTCTTCCAACATTTAATAATTTTTCCGTAGTAGCTGCACAAATAAATAATACTTGTATTGTTTCAATATACATTCCTTCCCCCTCTTCTTCAACTCTTCAACAGTTCAACAATCTCGTTTCTCTACTTCCTCGTCCTTTCATAATTTTAGGTGATTTCAACTCTCACCATATTTCTTGGGGTTGTACTCTTTCATCATATAGTGGTGACATATTATTAGATATATTTGACCAACATAACCTTTGTGTGTTAAACTCCGGGTCCCCAACTCGTCGTACAGGGCCAAATGAAAATGTTAGTGCAATAGACCTTTCCATATGTACCCCTAATTTCGCTTCATCTCTTGCGTGGTGCACTTTACCATCT
This sequence comes from Diaphora mendica, assembly GCA_949125395.1. Taxonomy (NCBI): domain Eukaryota; kingdom Metazoa; phylum Arthropoda; class Insecta; order Lepidoptera; family Erebidae; genus Diaphora; species Diaphora mendica. The sequence goes on from OX421314.1 coordinate 23,323,581, forward strand.
TCTTATGGAAGTGACCACTTCCCAATTTTTATAACGCCCACTCATCCTAGCAGTTCTCCTAATCCTTCAAGGCAACCTCGTATGAAGTACAAACTTAATAAAGATGGGTTATGGGATAAGTTTAAAACTCTTGTAGAGTTTAAACTTTCTAATTTACAAAATAATTTATCACACGAACTTATCGATAGTAATAATATTTTCACAAACGTACTTATACAAGCTGCAGATGAAACCTTCCCTGTAAAAACTTCAACCAATGGTAGAGTTCCTTCCCCTCTATGGTGGGACATTGAATGCTCGCGAATGGTAAAAGCTAGAAAGGAAGCTGAAAAAAAATATAAAAATAATATGTCCGTATATAATTTTGAAATTGTAACTGATGCTATAGCGAAAGCTCGTAAATTATTCAAAGAAAAGAAATTTGAAGGATGGAAAAAAATTTGCCTTTCCATTACCCCCAGTGTAAATCCTTCTATTGTCTGGCAAAACATAAGAAGGTTTAGAAACGGTGTTACTAATTCTAATATTTCTGGCATTCCCCCTATTCTGAAGAACTCTTTTCTTAATCGTTTAGCTCCACCATTTGTTCCAGAACATGACCTTATTTATAACAACATTCCTTCTTCTATCTCTCAGAACCAAAGTCTACAAAATTTTCCCTTTACAATGCAAGAATTACAGGGCGTATTATCATCGGTTAAAGACTCTGCTCCAGGTGATGACGGCATTCCGTATTCATTCCTGGCTAATTTAAATCAAACCTCACTTGAATATTATTTGAACTTAATTAACAAGATTATGATGTCGGGTAATATTCCTCCAACATGGAAGTCCCAAACTGTTATTCCCATTCTGAAACCGGGGAAAACACCATCAGAACCTTCATCTTATCGACCAATAGCTTTGTCACCCGTAATTGCAAAAGTAGCTGAAAACCTAGTTAAAAATCGCCTTGAATGGATAGCTGAACACCGTGGAATTTTACCAGAATCTCAGTTTGGATTTAGGAAAGGCAGGAGTACGTTGGATAGTGTGGCTACCTTGGTAACTGATATTAGAGTTGCATTTTCAGAAAACAAATCTGTAATTGCAGTTTTTTTAGATATAGAATCAGCATATGATAATGTTCTTCTAAATGTCCTTAAACAAAAACTAGATATACTTCGCATCCCTGAAATTTTGGTTTGCTTTACAATTAACCTCCTTTCAGGTAGAACAATAAAATTAGATCAAACACAGGATGAAAGTAGACTAGTATGGAAAGGTCTCCCGCAGGGTTCAGTTCTAAGCCCTATATTATTTAATTTGTATACGTCTGAATTAGATTCTTCACTTCAAAATACATCAAATATCCTACAATATGCAGATGACTTAGTTTTATACGCTATTGGAAATTCAGCAAGTTCTCTGTGTTCTCAGCTATCTAACTCTCTTGATTATTTAAAAATCTGGATGGACAAAAATGGCCTGAGTGTATCTGCGAGTAAGAGTTCATTAGTCTTATTTACTCGACAACGTATTCCCATCCCAATAGCTATAGATTTCGATCATAACGAAATACCAGTTAAAAACAGGTCAAGTTTTTGGGTATTATTTTGGACTCTAAACTTACAGGTGTTCCGCACTGTGATTATGTGGTAAATAAATGTCAAAAACTTCTCAATTTGATGAGATGCCTATCAGGTGTTTGGTGGGGTGCGCATCCGTTTTCCTTAAAACTTCTTTACAATGCTCTAGTTCGAAGTGTTCTTGACTATGGAATCTTCTTATTGGAGCCTTGTAACGTGAGTGCCCTTAGGAGATTGGATTCCATCCAATCAAAGTCCTTGAGAATAATCACAGGTGCTATGAAATCTAGTCCTATTAATGCATTACAAACCGAATGCAGTGAACCTCCTCTTAGACTGAGACGTCAATTTTTAGCTGATCGATTGTTTTTCCGTGTTTTACAGTTTTCTAATAGCCATTTAATTCAAAAACTTCAGATACTTGCTGATCTCATTGAGTCGTCAAATTACTGGAATCACAAATCTCTTCATTGTTTAGTTAAAAGTTATATTCGATTTAAATCATTTAATGCCCCGACACATCGATCTTCAAAACTTGATTTGTTTAATAATAAATTCGAATCCTTAATCCATGAGCCATCTATTAAATACATTTTAGATATTGATAAAAATAATGCTAACCCCCATTTTAATTTCATTGTTGAACAAAATTGGCCTGAGTGGCACCGTATTTTCACTGATGCATCCAAGCATGAATCTGATAATTTTGTGGGCGTAGGAATATATCATGCTCAGTATAATATTGTTCCGAAAGTAAAGTGTCCACCTGAAGCAACAGTTTTCACTGGGGAATGTCTTGGCATCCTGAAGGCTCTGGAATATGTCTTACTTTTAAAACTTAAAAATAGTTTAATTTTAACCGACTCCATGAGTGCCCTTCAGGCGCTCTTGAGATATCCTTTTAAGTCTAAACCACCATTCCCTCTTATAGCGCATATTAGGAGTAAACTTTTTGACTGTGTTGTGAAGGGCTTTTCTGTACTTTTTATCTGGATTCCGAGCCATTGTGGAATAAGTGGTAATGAAAGAGCTGACAGACTTGCCAATGAGGCTGTGGTGTGTGGTGATACTGTTCCGTTTAAAAATTATACTCAGGACTTGGCTACTCTCCCTAGACTTTATCTTGGGGATTCCTGGGATAGAGTTTGGGAAGAAAGTGTCCGTTCAAAAGGGAAATACTACTTTAGTATACAACCGAAAATTCCTCGTAAACCTTGGTTCTCTGTCCTCAAACTTGGCAAGATTGCGACAACCATTCTAATAAGAATGAGGTTAGGTCACACCACGTGTCCAGCACATCTGGCACGATTTCATATTATAGATAGTCCTCAATGTGAATGTGGATATGACTTTGGGGATCTGAACCACATATTCCTTTCCTGTCCGATTCATGACCGTACTTCCTTTTATAATGACTTGATACCACTCCGTGTTCCTTTCCCCACTTCCATAAAGTCTCTTCTTTTTTCTTCTAACCCCTCCATATATAGTGTTCTTTCGAATTTTATTCATAAAAATAACATTCGCCTTTAAATTGTATAAATATTTATATAAATATTAATATTTACGTGCCTGCTATTTAATCAAAATATTTAATGTTATGTATGTAAGTATTATTATATATACACATTCCTGATCCTGTTAACTTTGTTCCAAATTCCGTGAAATTGCCTTTTCGCGATAAATCGTTTCCCTAACTTTACTTTGTGTCATTCAAAGTTCAAATGCCAAAAATAAAACTTGACGCTGGCAAATGCACAGAAGTGCGAGCCAAGTTCCCTGCCAAATGGGAGGAAAAAAAAAAAAAAAAAAAAAACGTTCCACATGGCTTTCTTTTGTAATCTGAGGCTTATACATCAGATTAGCACATAGGCTACTATTTACCGCGATAACCGACATAAACGCGGGCGGAGCCGCGAGCAAAATTGTATTAAATATAGTATAGATAGTATAGATTATTTTCAAATTTATTACTTTTCAATCACCTACAATTTTGTTCCCATATCGTCTTCATTTTGGTTCCAAATAGCAGTGTGCCAGCATAACATCCAGGTTGTAAGACATAAGCAAAATATTGCAATGTTGTACAGCGTTGAATTAGATCAATCATCATCAACAGCCTTCAATCGTAGGTCAGTAATGATTTTGATACTTTTGAATAATTAGGTCCGAGTGGATTTAAAGAAGTTAAATACAATAGATTGGTAAAGAGATATATAATTTGGCCCATCCAGTTGGCTGAAACATGTCAATTGCTTATGCTTACCTTAGTGTACCAGGTGGTGATGTGTTGTGTTTTGTAACACAGTTTTAATCCGAGAAATTCGTAACATTCATAATTATTTTCGTATCCGAAAAGAGTAAATAAATAAATATTTCGGATTAGATATCCGAAAAAAATTTTTATTACACACAATGCCGTAGACTGGGGACTTGCAAGACAACGCTGTGGCTACGTAATCTTGCCGTTGGATGTTTTCAAGCCGCCCAAAGGCCTCCAACAAAGCTGTTTTCATGTTATAACAACAGGGACCGACTGCTTAACGTGACATCCAAATCATGGAAACGCCCATGGTATCGTGCCACCAGCGGTCACCCATCCAGGTACTGACCACGCCAGCCGTCGTTGCTTACCCTCGGTGATTGTTTCTAATCACCGAGTGCAACTGGGCTATGAGTGCCTCTTTAGACCAGAACAAATGAACTAAAAACACGTAAGTAGAACTTGTTTGAATGGTAGGTATAGTCCGAACCAAACTTTATGGCGGCTCGGAACATCGTGCGTGTCGATGTGCAGCATACAATTTTAGGTATCAGCGGGACGTACAGGGGTGCGGATCGAGGTCAACACACGGCGCATCTTCCTTGTGTGTGTGACTTACACACAAGGAACACCACACATGGACTCATAATCTTGTCTACGTACAGTCGAGTTGTTAATAGTTTTTAATTGTTTCGTAACCTACTTGTCCTGTATTTTTTTTGGTTACTTGTCTTATTATTGATTGTTGTAGTTTTGTGAATTTTACGTAAACTTTTCAGTCGTTACATATTTGATGTACCGATTAAAATGACTCGCGGACTGTATAATCTTCTAAGTCAGTCATTTATTTTTGTGAATAGGTTTTCACAAAACACTTCAACTTGCTAAAAAACTTTTAATATAATTAAATAGAAATAGATTAATATTTGACGTCATATTTTATTTGCCTCGAACAACATCTCGAAATAATTCTTCGGTTTTTAGTTGGATAAGAATGGTAGAAACCTACTCATGTTTTATAAATTAAATATGCTAAAAAATAAGTAAATGTATTAATAAATTTCATGAAATTAAAATTATAATAGGGAAGATGCATTTTTTTTTATTTTTGCTTTCTTTTAAATCAATTTCATTTAGAATAGCCCACGAGTATAATAAAAAATTAAAATACTTTAACTTATTGCCAAAAATTGCAGTTTTAAACTGACAGTTTAAGCTTCGCACCAAATGGCGCACAATTTCGATGACGTCATCCGTGTATGTCACTGGCCGTGTTTGTTCATCGAATGTTCGTGCTGGCTTTCGTAGTTGCTTAAAGTTAGGCTTCTCGTGATATTTTTTGAATAAATAGATGCATCAAGCTACTATAAATGTGGACTATACATCATCACTTAAAAATGCCACTAATATTCCGAAAAAAGCCACGACCGTAGCAATAGGGCAGCAACATTCGTACAGCCACCTGGATACAGATTTTAGTTGTAACTAGCTTTAACCATCTATTTCGGTTACCGGTAGACAGACAGACAGTTTTCGAATTTATAATATTAGTAGTATGGATAAACGGCTAGCTGGATATTATGATGTTTTAGCAGAAGTTTTTTAACTAGCTGAGTCCTGGGGTGTTATCCGTGGATATTGTTGCACCTACCTTTACAACCGCGGGTAACACCGCGGGGCAAAGCTAGTCTAAAACAAAGTACCCTAAGTTACTCCTTATTATATCAGCTATCTGCCAGTGAAAGTCCCATGAAAATTCGTCCAGCTTTCCAGAAATTAGCCGGACCAAACAGAAAGACAGACAAAAATTGCAAAAAAAAAATGTTGGTATATGTACCGGTTATACATACCTACATAATATACCTGTCCATTTAGCGAAAAGAGGTTATTTCAATATTACAAACGGAAACTACAATTTTATTTATTTGTATAGTTTGTGTTGATAATATGGACTAGTATAAATATGACTTTGAATTTTTTACAAGCTGCACAATCTTCGCATCATCATTATTGTTCAGTCCTCTCACCAACGGAGCGATCACTTTATGATACTTGTAATACCTATAGGACCCATGAGTATAAGCAGTAACTCGCCACTAGTCCATTGGCAAGAAGAATGAACCACGGCGATTCACCGTGTTCTAATCTAAACTAAAATCATCAAGCACTTACTGGAGTTGTGTGGCTTCTTTGTTCTCGGCGTTCCAAGAGATCTCTTGGGTAGTTCCTCTCTGCTTTGTCTTGGTACGTTCACACAAACATGCTTCAAAGTGCTGTATATCTTCCAAGGTATTCGAATTACAATAAACTCGTATCAGCTATCACGGATATTCGAATTACAACTCACTCGCTTCAGCTATCGCGGAACGCGCCTACAAAACTCGCGAGTCCAACCAGACCTAACAAACGGTAAATCAATAAAGGGACCGGGTCGATGTACAATTAGATTAATATCAATTAATTACGGTTCTCAAAACAAAAATTGTCGACCGTTCACAACACGCGTCTTTTTAGTACTCTCTTAACCTCAAACGTCAAAACATCAAACAAGAAAAATGACAATCAAAAATGTTGCCATTATAATGACGTTCAATTTCTAACAAACGCCATAAAGTTTGGTTCGGACTATACCTACTTAGTCAAATATTTTAGAACTCTTGTTCATTCTTCAGCCTTTATTATTCCCAAGATTATTAAGGGTTTGACCTCAGGCCTCAGCAACGCTGTTGGCGAACTAAATTCGAAGGTCGACGAGTCGTCAGTACAATTTGAGGGTACTGACTTCCTAAAAACGATTACCATCGATGTTCATGACAACCGTCATCGAGGGCTTTACGTGCTCCCCGAGGCACGGGCACAAACACAGCTAAGCTTCCATATTCCGGGCTGTTATTACGACTTGTAAGAAAAAAACAATAACTCTTCTGGCCCGACCCGGCAAATTGAATCCGAGGCCTTTTGATCTGTAGTCACATACGCAGACTGCTAAACCAACGAGGCAGCATTTTAGAATACTTATTACAATTAAAAATTATTTTGAAAATGAAATACCAATAGCTTTATAGCGATAAAACAAGTGAGGAAGTCGGTGTCCGGCGAGCAGCCTGTTATAGCGCGTTTATCTAAGAAGCTAATAATTTCAAGTTCACCGCCAAGACAAAGTACCGTTTTTCTACTGACGAGGCTTTAAGTGGTTAGTGACCCTGACTATTAAGTTGGAGGTCGTGGGTTCGAGTCCCACACAGGAAAAATGACGATGAGCACACGATCATTTATTCCGTGTTTGGGTGTAATTCGTGTAGCGACCTGCCCCCCTAGCCAAGTTGCAAGCGTTCTTCTTTCTGCAATCGATAACGCCTAAACTCTCGTGTATCATTGGCTTATCTTAGACAAAGTAATCTCAGACAAAGTATTAGCCAATGACACACGAGAATTTAGGGGTTAACGATTGCAGAAAGAAGAACGCTTGCAACTTGGCTAGGGGCCCTGCTCCGGCTTCGCACAGGTGCTATCGACGATCGCCGTTGACCATTTTGTTCTTGTGATAGCTTCTAAAATTATTTTAAACTAGCCGACCCACGCAACCTCGTTTGCGTCTCCTATTGCTCGTAGCGTGATAATTTTCCCCCGTTTTTGAAACATTTTTCATTGATGCTCCGCTCCTATTGGTCGTAGCGTGATGATATATAGCTTATAGCCTTCCTCAATAAATGTAGTATCCAACACTGAAAGATTTTTTTAAATCAGACCAGCGGTTCCTGAGATTAGCGCGTTCAAACAAACAAACAAACTCTTCAGCTATATATAGTAGTATAGATGTATAACCCACAAATATATTAAATCTTTTACCATAAGAAACCGGCCAAGTGCGTGTCAGGAAACTCATAGAATAGGGTTCCGTAGTCGCCCATTTCTTATAATTTCCTTTTTATTGTTCTTACCTGTTTAATTAATATTTCGTAATTTTTGTACGTAGTTTTCCAAGTGAATTTTATAAGTTCGACCTCTATAACTCCCGAACTAACAAAGTTGCCTAAGCCGTTATAGTTATTTTATAATTTATATGATGTTAAAAACATTAAAGCATTAGAACCGTTACCGCATAAAAATAAAATGATAGGTAGCTACACCTACAAAAAAAATTAACATAAAATAACCGACTTCAAGGTTCGTCTCGAATTCTCTTGAATGCCATCATCAGATCTTAGTGTCCTTATCATGGTACCACCGTTGGGATATCTCCTTTCCATTAAAGAAAGAATCATCAAAATCGGTTCATAAACGACGAAGTTATCCGCGAACACACATGAAAAAAAAAAATATACGGTCGAAGTGAGAACCTCCTCCTTTTTAGAAGTCGGTTAAAAAGAAGTAAAACAACGTGTAAGAAATAAAAGAAACAAACGAATGTTTATCAGCAGTCTAATGAACATAGCACAGACTGCCGTGTGTGAGATGATTTATGGTTATGCTGTTAATATTATTACTCTGCCTAATCATAGAAATCACAGAAATCAAACATGAACATAGGCCTGATTTTGTTTGATGACAGAGTTTGGATGGTATTGGGTTTGTTTTCGTTCTCTTTGCAGTATTTATACTTTTGTATTCCCTTAGATATGTATGTATATTACTGTACAGACGAAATATATTATAAGTACGTTGCGTAGGATGTCTCTGGGTCACATACAACTTTACTGATCTATCCTGTCTCATTAGTTCATTACAACTACGAGTTTATACCGGTAAATTAATGTTCGCCGTAATTAACAACCGGTTGAAATAACGAATTGCAAGAATTCCTTAAAAATGATCTCCTTTAAATTATATTTAGAGTCTGGTTTTCAACATAAGTAGCAACGTAATTGGTACCTACTTAATTTATAACAGTTTCTTCTGACATGGTTCATCACCGAAGGGAACATTTCTACCGACTAAGATAACAACGAGGTAGGTATACCTAAACACTTGAATCTGATGTGTTTTTTCATAAGAATCATTGAAATTTATCCCCCGATCATTTGGCATCAAAAAGCTCAATTTAAACTTCTAAGAAAATATGTTAAGACCGAAACACGGGCATAATCACTATTTATTCTTCATTAAAGGCGTTATTGTTTTCATTATAATCATTTAGCTACATACCACCATATACTTATACTTACTACACCATTTACAACAACAATGAAACATTATAAAACATTCGCAGAGATTCGCGGAGGGCATTCACCGAAATAATTGGGGTCTTAATGCTAATTCGCCAAAGAGATTAGTCCAAGCCACTTGTCAGACCCGCGAACAGTGTGCCGGCCCAGGCGCATTCACAACCATTCACAACAATCACAACCGCAAACACCATGCGTAGAGACAGACGCACGTTAACTTTTTACCCAACTAATGTACTCTCGCGCTTCGTATACCTTTGCGCGTGTTTATCACTCATAAGTACTTCAGAATATGGAATTCCCATAGAAATAAAATTATGGGACACGGGCCGGACGCCTTTAGCTCACATGGTGGACGTTACAAATGAATTTGGTATAAAAGTGCTTGCAGAACATAATTTTTTAAACGATAACAACATTGCATTTTCACCTTATGGACTCATGGGAATTATGGTGGCGCTGTACGAGGGTGTGGATGGAGAATCCTCATATCAGATCCAGCGAGGAATGCAACTACCCTGGAATAGAAATGTTATGAGAATAGGATTCCGCGACATACACCGCACGTTAAAAGTGAGTGATTAAGTTTGATAAAGGTATGGTCACATAAAAAAAAGTTCAATAGTAACTTAAAGCAATGACACAATATAGTTATAGTATGAAATTAACGTCTGTAAAAAAGTAAATGGTACTAGTAATGGTAAAATCTCTTGTATTTTGTTAACATGCCGTACAGAAATAATAAAATAAATGTAAAATTCGCAAAAAAACATATGGAATTTCGAGATTACCTATATTTATGAAGATTATTACTCATATAACTCCTAAGCATTATATTTCAAAGAAACTTATTTTTTAAAGGAGTGGTAATTCATTAAATATTTGGGAATCAAACCTAGATGAACCAACCAAATGATTTTTCTATGTGATCTAAGCCTAGTCAATGATCGACTACTATGGAGTTTGAATTAACTCTCTGTCTACGGAATTAATCAATTTTTTAAAGATTTGATAATACAGATAATTTAACTTTATAATAAACATAATTTTGGGCATGTGAAACTTTTTGTTACTAACTATATTACACATATACCTACTCGTAATATGTGATGGTAATAGTGAGTTTAGCGCCAATTTCTGTTTACAACTACTCCTATAAGCCTGATACAATACGTATTATACGTATCGAGTAATCTACTTTGATGAAGTTTGATGGTAATAATTATATATATTTGTAACCAAAAATATGTTTACGTCACTCGACTTACTCAGCTAAGAATGTTATATTGCTCCATTGAACGTCATTCAGTTGCATAAAGCTTAAGTAATTATTTTAATTAATTTTAAGAGAGGCATATCTTTAAATGTAGGTAATTAAGTATGTTACGGTAGTAAATTGTACCTATATGTATATAGTATCTTCAGGTTCCAGAAGCTAGAACTCTGACAATTACAATTTATGGAAGTCAATTTACTCACTTGTCAGTGTGGTGACGGACTTAGGGTAGGTACAGTGTCTCCACCCCTATACCCATGGGTGTCGTAAGAGTCGGATAAAGGAGCAGGCCACGCAAGACCACAGTAGTACTGCACCTGCAAGGAAAACTTGAAACAAACCCTATACCAACCTTTCTGTATACCTACATATTGGAAAAAAACCTCCTTTATAAGGAGGGGCATATCTCCAGCAGTGGACTAGTACATGCCGTTGATGATGATGAATAATATAATTCTTATGAATTCCATTCAAATTTAATTTCAAAAGATTTCTCCTATGTAATGATGACTAATGTTCTAAAATTGTTTAACTGAGGTCCCTTTACACAAATACATAATTATACAACCAACGCCTGTGTGAGTATGTATAACAATGCGTTTACTACGTAAGTAGGTACATACCTAACTTTTAACTATGTCAGAAAATTGCCAAAATCAGTTCGACGTTATGACACCTGCGCGGAAATGACGCGAAATGAAACTTTTTATAAAATTAATATATTAACTTTATTCATATAATAAGGAACTAGCTGACCCGGCGAACTTCGTACCGCCATATCTACATATCTGTCTTAGCTTCCCACAGGCAGTGTACTTTTTTCTTTATTTTTTTTTCTTTCTAGTAAAAAAAGAATGAATGAAATCGGACTATGTGATACTCAATTACAACTAAGTACATATTTTGAGTTTCATCCCCTCTCTCCAGGAAACCGTGCTGAATTTCGGGATAAAAAGTATCCTATGTCCTACCTCGTAGTATGAACTCAAATCATGCCAAGTTTCATTTGAATAAATTCAGTAGTTTCGGCGTGATGCGCGGCCAAGATACAGACAGACAGACAAATATGAAAAAAAATACAGTTTTGGCTTCAGTATCGATTATAGTAAGTAAGCCCTCCAAAAAAAATTTTCAAAATATCTTTAATGTACAGAATTGGACCTGTTACATTTTTATTATATGTATAGATTGTTGATTTTTTATTTTGACTTTTTAACAGAACATGTAAAATGTTTTTTTCTTATAGGCTTTAATCTTATATATTTGTTTCGCATGACACTTTTCCTTCTTCATTTATATCCCTCTTGATTTTTTTAATAAGTATTTTTTATTTTATGACTGATATATATATGTTAATATATTTAATACTAGCTGACCCGGCGAGCTTCGTACCGCCATATTTACATATCTGTCTCAGATTCCCACAGGCAGTGTACAGTCGCGGACAAAAAACGACTTTTCCCGTTATCTTTTATTTTTTTCTTTCTAGCAAAAAAAGAATGAATGAAATCGGACTATATGTTATTGAATTACAACTAAGTACATATTTTGACTTTCATCCCCCCTCTCCAGGAAACCGTACTGAATTCCGGAATAAAATGTATCCTATGTCCTACCTCGTAGTATGAACTCAATTCATACCAAGTTTCATTTGAATACGTTCATTAGTTTCGGCGTGATGCGCGGCCAAGATACAGACAGACAGACAGACAGACGGACGGACAGACAGACAGACAAAAATGAAAAAAGTGTTAATGTACAAAATTGGACCTGTTACATTTTTATTATAAGTATATTTGACCTGAAACCCAGGTCTTACCTAGATCAGGCAGATCGTTAAATTAAAATGTTGATCTTACTTAATAATGAATTTAAGAATTGTAATTTGATAGTAAGAATTAATCGATACTTAGCTCTAATCGTATAAGTACTTTAGAAGTTAAGTTAAGTCTACTCTTAAGAAAAACACCCAAATCTTGTACATTGAACATGGAATAAATTTTTATTTATTATTTATTTATTTATTTAATACTAACATAACTTCTGTGATTAGAACTTGGAATAGCTATAATTTACTCTGACACCAGCTCTATAACAGTGTGAGTCTATTAATGACTAAGTAGGTTCTGATCGTTCAATGCCTTGATTTAAAAATGTATAAATGTGAGAATTAATATTGTTTTTTTATAAAATCAAATAACTCATCAGCCAATAAACTAATACAGAAACATTGGCAATAGTACATGCGATTACATAATCATTGGTATCTTTGACCTCTTTATTTCAGACATACTTCGTACCCGAGGAAGGATTTCTAGCGGGTCTGGCGTTAAACAATGAAAACGTGACATTCAATGATCAGTATAAAAAGATTCTACGGTTTTACGGTTTTGATTTAGAAAACGATCAACTACCAACACTTTCGCCCGAAACAAACAATACGTCGAACGAAACGAGCGCCGCCGCGACAACCATGAGTCCCTCGAGTTCCGGAGACAGTTCAACAACCGCTATGCTATCAGTCGATCAACCTTCTCGTGATGAAATTAGTACTCCTTTGAGTAAGGAGGAAACTACGCCTACAATAAATCCAAATGCTGAAACAATAAGTACGATTGATATAAGGCTAGATACATCAACTGAAGCCAGTATTTTGCTTGCGCCCAACGCTGAAAGTACTATATTGACTTCTCCTGGAACAGAAACTACTACTACTGGAAGTGCTACTGATATGACAACTGCAGTGACAAATGTACAGAGCACCATTCCTCAAACTGAAACACCAACACACGAACAGCCTATGAAAATTTCAACACAGGAAGATGAAACAACTACATCTGAGCAAACAACGACAACAGTCACACCGAGTTCGGTAATGAGTACTGAAACTACACTTGCTTCTTCAACAAATGAGCTGACAACGAATAACGAAGTTGACACATCATCAGTAGATATGAGCACGGCTCAAATGCCAACGTCTGACGCCTCATCAAGCACAACACAGACGACTGATGCAATACCAAGCACAATTCAATCTACGACGGATAATGCAAGAACCAATAGGCCAACGGAGAACATCATTACTTCTACAGAAAATTCTCAGCAAACTGATGTCACTTCGACAATGAGCGATATCACTGCAATTACCAACTCTGTGACAACTGAGTCAAATGATTCCAGGTTAGAGACCCTGGAACGTAAGAAGAAGTCAATCGTCGATTTTATATTTACTAATCCCCCATATGGTGATGATTTTGACTTGTACTATAGATCCTACGATATAGGGTCAGAAGTAACTAAAATAAATTTTGACGACAAAATGTTTCTAGCAAACGGGCTGAAAAGTATACAGGTTTGTTTTTGATATCTTAGCCTTAATATTGTTAAAACGCTTATCCATCCATGTTCTTTCATCATCACCATCAGCCTATAGCAGTCCACTGCTGGACATAGGCCTCTCCAATTGCGCGCCACTTGGTTCGATCCTCGGCTTCTCGCATCCAGTTCCTGCCAGCCGTCTTGCGCAGATCATCACTCCATCTGGCCTGTGGACGTCCTACACAACGTTTGCCGAGACGCGGTCTCCACTCAAGAACTCGTTTACCCCAACGGTAATCAGTTCTGCGGCTAATATGGCCAGGCCACTGCCACTTCAGCTTGCTAATATTTTGGGCTATGTCGATAACCTTGGTTCTCTGCCGGATTACCTCATTCCTGATGCGATCCCTCAGAGAAACGCCGAGCATAGCCCTCTCCATGGCACGCTGAGCGACTTTGAACTTGTGGACCATCCGTGCCGTAAGTGTCCATGATTCGGCTCCGTATGTCATGACACGGGTAGGACGCACTGATTGAAGACTTTCGTCTTCGGGATCGACGATGAAAAGACCTTACGAAGTTTCCCAAACGCTGCCCAACCCAGTTGAATTCTCCTGTTTACCTCGTCCTCGAAGTTGTTTCTACCTACTTGCAAAGTATGCCCGAGGTAAACATATCTTTAAACAACCTCGAAAACGGCACCGTGTACTGCGACCGGTTCCGGTAGTACATGTTCACTGAACATGACCTTGGTTTTGTCCAAGTTCATCCGTAGGCCGATGCGCAAAGAAGAGTCAGCCAGGTCGTTCAGCATCTTTTGTAGGTCCTGCAGAGTCTCTGCCATAATGACGATGTCGTCCGCAAATCGAAGTGAGAGATGTATTCGCCATTGATATTTATGCCACGTCCTTTCCAGTGTAGCGTCTTGAACAAATCCTCCATTGCATTTGTGAACAATTTCGGGGAAATAACGTCCCCTTGTCTCACTCCTCGATGCAATGGTATGGGCCTTGTTTGCTGATTCTGTACTTGGACGGACATGGTGGCGGCTTTGTAGAGACATCTCAGCACTTGGATGTATCGCCAATCCACTTGGCAACGCTGCAGGGACTCCAGAACAGACCAGATCTCGATCGAGTCAAAGGCCTTCTCATAGTCCACGAATGCTAGACACAGAGGCCGATTATACTCTTCTGTCTTCTGTATAATCTGCCGCACTGTGTGGATATCCGCTCCGAAATCCAGCTTGCTCCGGTGGTTGAAATTCGTCGAGTCTTCGCGCAAGACGGTTAGTGATGACTTTTAAGAACAGCCTGTAGACTTGGCTTAGAAGCAAAATGGGTCGATAGTTCTTAAACCTGGTCTTGTCACCCTTCTTAAACCCTTGTTAAAGAACAAGATGGCCACACTTCTGCTCCACGCCTCTGGAGTTCTCCCTTCGAGCAGGACAGCGTTAAAAAGCTTTTGGAGCTCCCTCAGTACGGGTTTACCTCCAGTCTTTAACAGTTCTGTTGTGACGCCGTCCTCTCCAGGGGCTTTTCCATTTTTCAGCTGTCCAAGAGCCATCTCGATTTCGTCAATGCTGACTTCTGGCAGATCTTCGGTGCAGTGGCGTGTTAATGTGGCTCTAGAGTCCTCATTTTCGGGATCACGTCGAGTAACATGCGAAGTGTACAAACCGCCATAAAAACGTTCCACGTTCTTTGGTATCTGTGTAATTCTTTATAAATTTAAGTCCTAAAGAACAAATAACAATATTTTCGACGGTAAGTAACCATGTAGGTTTTCACAATTAAAACACGCTCATGAGTCACAATCACTTTGCCGTCGCAAGTTCCTCACTAGTTATAATGGTTTACGTAACTACATAACAATCTATATCATAATTTTGATGCTTCAGCCGTTACTTTAAAAGGTTCATTAAAGGGAATTTAAACGAATAAATTGTGTTCAACAGGTGACATACATGCACTATGACACGGTACTGGAGCATGCATACCTACCTCATTTAGAGGCTTCAGCGCTACGATTGCCGTTAGATAGCGATCGCTACTATTTGCTAGTGGTACTGCCAACACGAGCAGGGTCACCAGAAATAGGGCGACTGCTGTCACGAATGGCAAGGGAATCTGATTTGTCAGACGTATACTCCGTGCTGCGACCGAGACGAGTAAAAGGGATTGTACCAAGCTTCACTGTGAAAGGTCACGTTACCTTAACCACAGACTTACAAAAGGTAAAGATTTGTTGAGATTATATTTTTTATTTATTAAATGCTTTTACTGGTTAGCTGTGTCTGTATGTAAGGGAGAACATGATATATTTCAGTAAATGCCATGGTGATATTTTTTTCATAGTATGTGGGGCATACAAGCCGATCCAGCTGATGATAGCTTTGAAGGCTCCTTGGGGTAAAGGATAACATGAATTATTTGGGTAGTCGTAGCATGAATCGTCTGACAAGTTATAGTTTGCTGCGGCTTTAATCCGATTGTCACATCTGTCTATTATATTAATTGTATTACCTATACTCCTTAGATAAACTTTGTAGATAGTTCAATTAAGTCTATGAAGCTGGTTGGTAATCGACCACGAAAACGTTAATCACTTTTGTAGGTAGGTACCTATTAATGGTTCCAATGAACTCTTGTTTTTTTTATTAAAAAAGGCAACTCCCGCACTAGGAATAAATCCTGTGTCGCAGGGGACTTTACAAACATACATGAAACGGACACAAAGAACACCCAGACTCAGAACAACAATTTGTGGATCACACAAAGTGTTGTCCTACGTGGGATTTGAACCCACGACACTTGGCGAAGTAGGAAACGGCGTGGTGGCCGTTAAACCACTAGACCAAAACGTGCAGTCAACGTCGTGTTAATGACGATATGTCTAAATAGCTTTAAAATTCGTACTTGTATAATCGAAAAAAGTTTGTTTTATGTGAAGCTCTTTGAGTAAAATATTAAATCAGCCCATTCCATTCTCTTCAAGGGCCACACCAGTGAGTCACCACCATAAAGTGATCAAGTTAGTCCTCATTATTTTCACCTATCATTAATTTTATATCACTAGCGTGGGAGAGTCACGCTTCGGCATGCATGGGCCGGCTCGACAGGAGTGATACCATGGCCTTACAGAAAACCGGTGTGAAACAGCGCTTGCGTTTCACCGAGGGTTGATAAAAATCAGCAACTCATTAAAGTACAACATATTCTAATTCTTTCCAGATGAGAACACTATTATGAAATCGAATACTTGTCGCTTCTCATTGAATTTGAATAGCATGCGCGAAATGATTTCTGAAATATTTGATAACTTTTAGAACATGTTTGTCCATAGCGTATCGAATTTGGAATCCCAGAACTGTGTCGGTAATCGCTCGCTCGCAGGGAATTTGTTCACGTGTGCGCACCTTAGGTGTCGGGGAAAGTCTCTAGACAATTTTTGGCCGATTTAGTTGCAGTAAAAATTTCATGATTTAAATCATTGATTTTTATAAAAAAATCATTTGGTTTAAATCACGATTTAAATCATATCAACCCTGGTTTCACCGAGTGAGTGAGGATACCGGAGGCCCATACCCCAATCCCTCCCCCATCCCCCAAAGACCGCTAACGCGCTTGTGACGCCTCTGGTGTTGCGGGTGTCCATGGGCGGCGGTAATCGCTTACCATCAGGCGATATATCTGCTCGTTTGTCCCTTATCACACTAATATATAAAGGCGAAAGTTTGTGTGTATGTTTGTTACTTCTTCACGCAAAAACTACTGAACGGATTAGGATGAAACTTTACAGTAATATAGCTTAGACATCAGAATAACACATAGGCCACTATTTGCAGCGATAACCGACATACACGCGGGCGGAGCCGCGGGCAAAAGCTAGTTTTATATAAAATAATACAAAATTTTAACAAAAAAAAAACCGACTCAAGAACAACCATACGAGAATATTGAGTTATTCGTTAATTTGTCGCGCACATACTTAATGCAAATTGAAGACTTATATGGTTTTCTCATGGATGACATGTCAGAACTGGACCAAATTAAAATGGGACCACATAGGAAGCACCAGCTTTCAAATAAAAAAAAGAATCATCAAAATCGGTTCACCCAGTCGAAAGTTATGACTTATGAGGTAACAAACATAAAAATAAAATAAAAAAAACTTCGTTTAGAAAAACCGACTTCAAAAACTAAAAAGTATAAAATAACTTAATTTGTATGTGCTACCTATTTATAGGTTTGAAATCGGTGCCAAGCCAAATGTAATAGTAGGTACCACACTCGCTATATTTCGAGATGAACGTCAACGACCTCACCGACGCTTCGGTTGTTTTGTTCAACGCGAAGAGCAGCTATCTCGCTCAAGGTCACGCGCGGCGAGTGCGGTACCTACTATTACATTTTGGCTTGGCACCGACTTCAAACCTATGAATAGGTAGCACATACAAATTAAGTTATTTTATACTTTAGTTATTTTTTACTTAAGACAGAAGAGGGTAGTCAGTGTATCAACATCAAAATTTTGAGCTCTGTAATATTTTAAACTTTAAAAATATATAACATTCAGTATTAATGTTAATTAAGTGGTAAAACTAACCAGTATCCTCTAGTGCATTAAATTACATCTCTATTTCACATTTTCACTTGGATTGACAACATCACCATTATGGATCTGTACACCAAACTTTCAACGTGCATGGAGGAGCTCTCTTCTACCTTTGAAGCTCGGATGATCCAGTACGAGGGTGACCTGAAGAATGCGGCGGGCCCAGATGCAACTCACAAAAACATATCCAGTCTGTCACGTGACTTTGCAGAGTTTAAGTCCCTCATCTGGAGAACAATGGCCATGCTCAAGTCACAAATGGAGCTACTACTACTTGGCCTGGACAGACATGAGATGGCATCAAGGCGAAAGGTCCTACTGCTGCATGGTGTAGGGGAGGAGAATGAGGATTCGCATCCTTCCCGGGCAGTGTCATTGATATCCGATAAATTGAAATTGCCTAACATCTCGACCAACGATATTGATTCATGTCATCGCCTGGGAAGCAATACTAAAAAGCCACGTCCTCTGCTGATACGCTTCAATAGTTATCGCCTGAGAAATGAGGTATGGAGCAGCAAGACTAAGCTTAAGGGTTCAGGGTTGACATTATCGGAGTTTCTCACAAAGCCTCGTCACGACGTGTTCATGGAGGCTCGTAAACACTTTGGCATAAGAAACTGCTGGACTTCCGATGGTAAGATTGTGGTCCAACTCCCTAACAATCTGCGACGTAAGTTCGAATGCATCGTCGAACTACGCAAACTTTGCTTGGAATACCCAGCATCACAATCACCTCCCGACGAACCTACAAGATCTACTTCTCACAAAACCGCTGCTTCAGTTGGTGAAAGGCGATCCCGTAAGCAAGCTAAAGGTCCTGTGATATAAATATTGTGTATGTCATTTCATCTTTCCATTTAAAGTTACTTAATTTTAACCACTGGTTGAGGTCAGTTCTATTTTTCATTCCTCTATCTCTTTCTTATGTATCCACCTTGTTTTTTTTAGTTTTTTAATTTAGTCACTCAAGTTTTCTTTGTATACATTCACTCGATTACAAATCTGACACATAATTTTGACGCATCTAACTGGCCAATCAGGAATCTTGTCAATTGTTGGTGCGTTTAGTTTCTACTTGTGAAATTATTTGTGAAAAAAAAAAATATGTAAAACCTTTCAGTGCATCGAGGATATTGGGTGAGAAATTATTATATTATATTTCTTTAATTAATATTATTTATTTATTATTGTTTTTTTAGTTTTAGTTTATTTAAATTATTTTATTTATGTCTGGTTGTAATAATGACGGTTTCTTATCTTGTTCATCTTCTGGTACTTCAGATGATGACTACGCCAGTGCGGTTAGTGATGGTGAGGTGGAGTCCAATAATTTAAACAAACAACTTTTTGATAAACTCGGCTCTTTCCACAACTTTCTCAATATAGTGCATATCAATGCCCAAAGTGTACACGCTCACTATCCTGACATTCTATCTTCTTTCAATCCTAACGTTATTCATGCTATCCTTATCTCAGAAACCTTCCTTAAACCTACGCTACCTTCCTCTCAATATGCATTAACAGGGTATCGGCTCATACGAAATGACAGAACTGGCAAGGGCTACGGTGGAGTTGCCATTTATCTACGGTCTGATATCACTTTTAGAGTGATTGATCAGTCACCTAGCATCTACTCAGGCTTTGCAGAACACCTGTTCTTAGAACTTGACTTCCACCACACTAAACTGCTTATGGGTGTTTACTATAGCCCTTCCTGTCAAATAGACTACTTTTCGTCTCTCGAAACCAAGCTGGAAAATTTATCCCCCTTGTACAGAGATACTATTATTCTTGGGGATTTCAACACGTGCCTGCTGAAGAATGACGTACGTAGCCGAAAACTCCGATCTCTTGTCTCTTCCCTTAACATGCATATTCTTCCTTTAAATGCAACACATCACGCTCCACATTCTACTTCCTCTCTCTTAGACCTAATTCTCGTTTCCAATTTCAGCAAAGTTGCTGCTCATGGACAACTTTGCGCGCCTTTCTCATACCATGATCTGATTTTCCTTTCATACAAAACTATCTCTCCTAAACCTAAGCCTAAATACATTCTCTTACGTAGTTTCAAAAATATTGATGAGGCAGATTTGAGAGAGGATGTCAAAAATTTAGATTGGTCTCCTGTATATGATTGTGGTGACATTGACACTAAAATTGAAAAATTTAATAAAATTATCTTAGATCTTTATGATAAACATGCGCCTTTGAAAAAAGTACGAGTTCGAAATCTTCCTGCACCTTGGCTCTCCGAAAGCATTAAACAATTAATGTCAAAGCGGGATAGAGCCATGAGAAGATACAAAAAACACTCAACAGATGAGAATTGGTCGGTCTATAAGGTTCTCCGGAATCGCTGCAGTCGTCTGTGTCGGGATGCTAAAAGACGCCACATTCACGATTCAATAAAAAATTTCAACACACCACAGGTATGGCGATTTCTTAAATCTCTTGGTATTGGTAAAGCGATTGATCACACTTCAATTAGTATTGATCTTAATGTGCTGAATAGTCATTTTTCCACTCCACCGGTTTGTATCGATGTCTCAGATAAAGCATCCACTCTCAGTTATCTATCTAGTCTTCCTTTGCCTCAATGTACCTCATTTTCTTTTAACCCGGTTGCAGATTGTGATGTTGAGAGACATATCCTATCTATATCCACAAAAGCAATAGGTGACGATGGAATTCAACAACAAATGTTACGACCAATTGTAAGTGACCTCCTGCCAACTTTCACGCATATAATAAATTTTTCTCTGAAAGAGAACGTGTTTCCATCAAACTGGAAAAAAGCTCATATTATCCCTCTCCCTAAAACAGTTAACCCATCATCAGTATCCCAGTTTCGTCCAATATCCATTCTCCCGATCCTTTCCAAAGTGCTTGAGAGGATAGTCCGACATCAACTGAACAATTTTCTCTCCTCTAATGGCCTGTTGAGTCCATACCAATCTGGCTTTCGTACTAATCATAGCACTGTGACCGCATTAATTAAAATAACAGACGATATTAGACTGGCTATGGAAAATAAACAGCTGACAGTATTGGTTCTACTGGACTTCAGCAGCGCTTTTAATTCTGTTGATTTTGACATCCTCTTAGGCACTCTATCGTCTCTGAATGTTTCTAGATCTGTAATTGCTTGGTTCAGTTCTTACCTTCGGGGTCGCTCGCAACTGGTTCGCTCGGAAGAGTCATCCTCTAACTGGTGTAATCTTACTGCGGGTGTACCCCAGGGTGGCGTACTATCTCCTCTACTCTTCTCCATTTTCATAAATGCTATCACTAAAGTAATTTCTTCTCGTTATCATCTTTATGCGGACGACTTGCAGCTTTACCGACATTTTAAGGTTAACGAGGTCACAGAAGCTGTAACTGCCATCAATAATGATCTCCAAAACATCTATACATGGGCAAAATCGTTTGGGCTGCTTGTCAATCCCGCCAAGTCTCAAGCCATCATTATTGGTGGCAGGTACATGTATAATAGCCTCGATCTGACTTCACTACCTCCAGTGTCCTATAACAATGCGATCATACCATATTTGACACAAATTAAAAATCTTGGGATTTTTATGGACTGCTACATGTCATGGACCACACATATTGCAGAGGTGAGCAGAAAAGTTTTTGGAACATATCATTCTCTCAAACGTCTTCAAAATTTTCTCCCCTTTTCGACTAAAGTCCTACTTTCTCAGTCCCTTCTCCTTCCACTTCTTGATTATGCCGATGTTTCTTTTCTCGACGCTACAGAAGAACTCTGGAATAAGCTAGAACGGTTACAAAATCTCTGTATCCGCTTCATTTTTGGTCTGAAAAAGTTCGACCATGTTTCAGAATTCCGGAAACAACTGAAGTGGTTACCTATTCGGCAGCGTCGAGATCTACATATACTTTCCTTACTATATTCCACTATTCACAACCCCAACTCTCCTTCATATCTTCGTGACCGCTTCGAGCACTTTATTCCCAGAAGCCAACCCTGTCGATCTTCTTCTTCTCTCCTTCTCCGAACTCCTTCTCATACTTCGAGCTGCTACAATAACTCTTTTAGTGTTGCAGCTGTTCGGCTATGGAATGCCTTACCGCGTGCGATACGCGCTAGTCCTTCTCTAACTATGTTCAAGAGTAGAACCAGGGATTATTATCTGTCCCTACAATAACCAGACCCTTATTGTATCATATGTATATATGTATGTATATATGTAAGCATAAACATCGTATGTGTGTATTAATATGTTTAATATATTCAACTGTAGGTATAAATCAGCTTCATAATTACTATTATTACCTTTTTCATTTTTATTATATTCGTTACTCTTTTGATTCTTAAGTACGCATGACTATGCCCTTACATTTTTCTACTATCCTCTATTCACTCAGGGTTTGCTGGAAGAAAACTCAATTTTGGGTTAAGCACGCCTTTGTACATGACACTTCCTTGTATTTCTTTTATATATTTTTATGTTCTATGTGTACAATAAAGAATAAATACAAATATAAATACAAATACTTTTTAGTTTTTGAAATCGGTTTTTTTAAACGAAGTTTTTTTTTTATTTTTCGCTTTTTAGTCTTTCTCAAGTCTCTCATCATCATTTCATTTAAAATTTAATGATGTCTAGAGAATATGAAGGCATGCAGACAATTGCTCGTAACTTCATTGCAGGCACTCACGTAAAGAGGGTTTCCTTCGATTTCTTTAGGATTCCATCATCAGATCCTGATACGGTGGCCATGGGACCACATTGGAAGCATACCCTTTCGAATACAAAAATATTTTTCAAAATCGGTCCACAATTGACGGAGTAATCGATGTACATACATAAAAATAAAAAAAAACATACCGATGAAAATGAGAACCTCCTCCTTTTGGAAGTCGGTTAAAAAATACAGTCGAATTGAAAACCTCCTCCTTTTTTTGAAGTCGGTCAAAAAATACTATACCTATATTACGAATTATTATGAAAAAGGCATACAATATTTATTCATATAATATTTATTTCTACTATAACAATGGTAACACTGTTGTAATATTCACAACCATACAATTTAAGCTCGTTTGCGGTACCTAGGAACTAAAAAAATTTACATGCATATTTTTACATTTAGTTTTTCTTTGTTGTATTGCGGAAATTATTTAACAATTTAATATATTTAAATATACATTAGCAACTTGATTAATCTTGTACTGGCCATAATAATATTTATAATTACAATATAATGAAATTATTAAAAATATTCCAAAGTTGAATAAAAATTAACATGTAATCCTAATATTTAGAATATCAGGTTTACAAACACAAAAAAAAATCTACTTAGGTAAACGTACAGATTTAGAATTATAATTTAATTGTAATCTTGTAGTGTAAACAATACAAGTTAATTATTTGAATTATAAAAAAATCATTAGAAGTATAAATTGGTAGTATATTATTGGAAGTATATTAAATGTGGACTACTCAATCGAACAAATCGCACGTTAATAAAATAAAGATGTAACTCAACAAAAAAAAACTTCGTTTAAAAAAACCGACTTCAAAAACTAAAAAGTATAAAATAAAGTTATTTAAAAAAAAATAAAGCTATGAATAGGTAGCACATACAAATGAAGTCATTTGTATGTGCTACCTATTCATAGGTTTGAAGTCATAAAAAAATACCGATGAAATTGAGAACCTCCTCCTTTTGGAAGTAGGTTAAAAATCGTAATTTTTGGGAATCGGCGTTTAAAGTTTAGCACTTTTCTCGAGTAACTTTTAATTAAAATTTACAAATATCTGTTATGTTGTTTAGAAACTATAACTGGCGGCTCTGCAAGGTTAAATTATAAAGATTAGGATGATTAAAAAATAAAAACTTTTTATAAAAAAAAAAACCGACTTCCAAAAAACATCCAACGAAAACTCTGCCAAAAAAACACTTAAAAGCGTAAAATAAACTGGTTCTTCATAAATTGCCTATACCTAATTCTTTATTCATTTAAATACACACATCAAAAGTGTCTAGGGATCAACATATGTGTCTAGGGATCAACATATATTTTTGCAATAACTTTTCTCCTGATTGATATTAATTAAAATTTTCTTTAAGGATTCATCAAATAAAGTGTTTTCGTTTGTCACAGTAACGATAAACCAAGTCACCTTTGCATTAATAAAGAAATTTGCCATTTTCCTAATAAAGGGAATTTTGACATTTGAACCACTAACATTAAAGTTCGAAAAAAAGACTGAAATAACAGTTTTCTTTAAAATTTTATTAGGTAACTTAAACAATTAATAATCCGTGTTTCTACCGCGAACACTAACACAAGAACATCGGTTTGGCATACTCAAAATAAGTTCATCCAAATCACGCTGTGGAATGGCCGCCCCTGTTCGTTGCAACAACAAAAAAAGGTCTTCTTGCGACTGGATACCCTCCATATTCGGCAGAGCTCTTCTCTGTAGCATATCCCATGCATGCTCAATCGGGTTCAAGTCTGGCGACTGAGCAGGCCAGGGCCAAAGCCACATCTCAATCTCAAGAAATCCGCATAAAAATGCTTGATCCCTAGACACTTTTGATGTGTGTAGTAGTATTATAATGTGTGCTAGGTACCTAGAATCTGTTTGAAGTCGGTGCCAAGTGACTATCGCTTAGACTTTGTAATTGTTCGTTTGTATTCTTTTTGGCATAGCACCGACTTCAAACAGATTTTAAGTACCTAGCACACATTATAATACTACTATTTAAATGAATAAAGAATTAGGTATAGGCAATTTATGAAGAACCAGTTTATTTTACGCTTTTAAGTGTTTTTTTGGCAGAGTTTTCGTTGGATGTTTTTTGGAAGTCGGTTTTTTTTTACAAAAAGTTTTTATTTTTCAGTTTTTAGTGCAAACAATCGTAGGTAAGTAGTAAGTTGAACTATTTCATCATCAAGAATACAAATTAAGGTCTATACGTACGTGTAATATTAAAATCATCCTCTAATCCCTAACTGTTGATGAGTTTAACCTTCTATCATCAGCTCACTTAAATAACTTGAAAGTATACGCCTGGAGGTCCTTAGATACGTATGAAATTGAAAGAATTATCCTCCAACTCCTAACGGTTGAGGAGTTGTACCTTCCACCTTCCATCATCAGCTTACCTAAATAATTTGAAAGAATACCACTAAAGGTAACATATACCATGATATTTAAAGATTTATCCTCCAACTCCTAATCGTCAAGGAGTTGTACCTTACATCATCAGCTCATCATCATAAAATGATGACCACCAGATGCAAATACCGGTGTAACTTCAGAAAATATACGAAAAACATAGTATGTGCCTATAAAAAATGAGGGTTTCTCTCGGTTTCCCTGGGATCCCATCATCAGATCCTGATATGGTGGCAATGGGACCACCTCGGGAGCATACCCTTTCGAATACAAAAAAAAATTTCAAGATCGGTCCACAGTTGACGGAGTAATCGCTGAACATACATAAAAAAAAAACATACTAATATACATACAGTGGAACATAGAACCTCCTCCTTTTTGGAAGTCGGTTAATAAAAAAATAGGCTGCAATCAGTTCTAGATACTAAATGATCTTCATAAGAAAGGCGTCGCGTGGCCAAGTTTGATTTGGGTTACGTTTTTCTTGCGTGTTCCAATCTGGTGGAGTGTGGCCAATGAAATTGATGGCAAATTGAAAGTGTACACTTAATACATCCTAAATCCCAACTACCTCATTCCTTCTCTGCATCGCTCGATCGGTCGATTGAGATAATCTTGAGAACAGTATCAGTAGATACCAATTGCTAACCCACCACCTACCATAAAAGATACGCTTAGATCTTAAGAAGGCTCTTTTGTATTCGTATAGTATTTGGCTATTTGAAATGTGGGTTGGTTTTAAGTAAATAAATAAATATTTCTGACATCTAATACACAACGCCATCTAGTCCCAAGCTAAGCAGAGCTTGTGTTATGGGTACTAGACAACTGATATAAATACATTTATACTTTTTTTGTTGTAAATAAATACATATTATACATAGAAAACACCCAAACTCCGAAACAAATATTTGCCGGTCAAACAAACATTTGGTCCTACCCGGGAATCGTAGTAGCCGAGTAGGTAATAATGTTACTCATCGAATAAGACGTTGTTACAGGATCTGCTCTATTTTTTGTTATCAAAATACAAAAACAATACTCAGATAATAATTTATTAACATAATAATCAGCTTTGCATATCATTAACATGCTAGTTAACGTCTACCTTGTTTATTAATTGATTACATTTTAACCAAAATGTATATTTCGAGAAAAATATTATAGACTTTGAAATAGAATTGACCTTCATATGGTCGAATAAAGGATTTTTGAGTAAGTAAGCGAAGTACGTAATTCTCTTTATGTTACAGCTGGGGATTCGAGATGTGTTTGAACCACGACAAAGAGATTTCACTCCGATGACCAAACAAGCTGGAGTTTACGTTCGCAGCATAGAACAAGCCGTATCCGTCGCCATACGGAAATATAGACCCGATGATCAAAAGAAACACAGTAAGTCTTTACTTTACAGTTCTTTCTACGAGATAATCAGAACAAATTTTACCACACATTTATTTCCTATAGTATAATAAATCTATGTCATTTGAATATGGGTACCTATGTCGCAATTAGACAGAACTGTTCTAATTTAAACGGGCAGAACAATGACGTCATGACGAACTTATAAACGGAGGCTTACAAAGTAAAGCCCTGCAGACGCCGTTCCGGCTTGATCCATTTAATTGCCGCTAGTGGTGGATGCCGTGGCCGTGGGTTCGTGGGTGGTCACAAGTCTGGGGTCACTCGTCGCCGTCACGCACCGACGCATCGTGATACGCGTCCGCCGCCGCCGGAAAATCCTTGAGTGACATTGATGCGCTCCGAAAATTTACAAAATTGATTTTCCACAATTAATTGAATTGACAACCGTAAAGGCCGCATGGTACATGTGTGAGAAACCTAGGGAGCTGTTTTAAGACTCGCCATTTATATATAATTTCGACACCGTTGCAACAAAGTAATTGCTTCGCTATAAAACATTCTTATGTTAACTATGCGCGAAGGTATATTACGTGTCCTCGTTTTCCGGCACAGGAGATGGGATAATTGTTACCAAAAATGCGCAAAGCTGAGGTGTCAAGTAGCGACGTAGCGAGAGCCGGCCGACACCGCATCCATTGTCTCGTGCGGTGATGGCGTAACGCGGCGACACGCGCATTTGCTTCCATTGATGCGCCGTTCGCCCGCGCGCTGCTCTCGCACCATCGACAATTAGGGAAATCACCCGCAACCATAACACACCGACCTCAATGCTTAATCGCGAGATGAAAATAATGATTCGCTGATAGTCCCGCCATTTCAATTACATAAATGAGTTTAGATGAAAAAAACTAGATGATTATTTCCTGTTGCTGCAGTTCGCTTATTTCGTTTTGATTTTTATGATACGAATTTCCTGATGTATACCTATATAATTTTCAAGGACTTTTATTACGAAAAATGTATAAAATCAAATAGGTATGTAGATATACTTACATTTAATTATATTTGTTGCTGCATATATTTACTTAATTTTGACTGTTTTTCAGTCTCGGTGGCAAAAAAATTTGATCTCGCTTTTTTCAAGCTTTACCATAAGCAGGTTACTGTTCAACAATCAACAAAAAGGCAGTATATACACACATCAAAAGTGTCTAGGGATCAAGCATTTTTATGCGGATTTCTTGAGATTGAGATGTGGCTTTGGCCCTGGCCTGCTCAATCGCCAGACTTGAACCCGATTGAGCATGCATGGGATATGCTACAGAGAAGAGCTCTGCCGAATATGGAGGGTATCCAGTCGCAAGAAGACCTTTTTTGTTGTTGCAACGAACATGGGCGGCCATTCCACAGCGTGATTTGGATGAACTCATTTTGAGTATGCCAAACCGATTCTTGTGTTGTTAGTGTTCGCGGTAGAAACACGGATTATTAATTGTTTAAGTTACCTAATAAAATTTTAAAGAAAACTGTTATTTCAGTCTTTTTTTCGAACTTTAATGTTAGTGGTTCAAATGTGAAAAATCCCTTTATTAGGAAAATGGCAAATTTCTTTATTAATGCAAAGGTGACTTGGTTTATCGTTACTGTGACAAACGAAAACACTTTATTTGATGAATCCTTAAAGAAAATTTTAATTAATATCAATCAGGAGAAAAGTTATTGCAAAAATATATGTTGATCCCTAGACACATATGTTGATCCCTAGACACTTTTGATGTGTGTATTTATCAGGAATAAATAATCATCATCATTATCACATTTAATTAAAAACGATGTCAAGATACCCTTTTCCAGAAGTAGGGAATCCGCTGGGTAAGTTTAGTGCCCAACTAGAATAAGATAGGTAAAATTACAAAATAATAATATTAGGATTTATCAGTATCTAATAATAGCTATACCTAATCTAAAAACAAGACACTTTGTGAAAGAGGAACTGTTCGATGCTATATATAAGTTCTCGGTTTTTCAAATTCAAAATCATTTATTCAATTAATTTGTGTGACATTTATGAACGTTAAATTAAAGTTACAGTTAAATATCATAGATCGACACAAACAAACGCCACAGCATGTGCTGTATTGTCAAGGTAAATTAGGTGAAAACACCAAAATCTACTGCCTGCTTGTGTCGATCTATAACTCCCAGTTTCCAAAATGCATAGAGCCTCATGAGAAGAATACTGGCAAAGAAACTCATGGCCACTCTTTTAAAAAGTCAGATTTTCCTATGTGAGTGAAGTCACTATATTGTGCCCTCAAATATATAAGTATCTAGTTCAACCTTGGAATTCAGTTCACCCTCAGGGTTGCGGAGGTCCTTTTCCAGTCGCCCCGTGGGAAAACTGATATTTAGGTAAAACCGGTTAAACTAGTAGCCAGGGACATCTTTACCCATAGTGCAGCAGGGTGTGCGATGCAGGCGCAGCAGTGATAGGAGCGCGGCGCCGGCCGCGGCACTTTCAATGAACCTGCGCATTTACTAAAGGGCGCTAAAGGAATGATTTCACAGGGGCGCTTCACGAGCTAGAGACGCCTCTGCCAGTAGCCGACCCCAATTAAACTTGGGAATAATAAAGGCTATGAAAACGAAGAAGCGTATGCAGTATGGTCATAATATCATTTATACATTAGTAGTGCTTATTTTCTATCATTCCGTTTGGTGATGGATTAAGACTCGCCAGTCGTATTTATCCAGCGCCATGTCGTTGTTAAGGTAGCGGTTCGCGCCGCGACAGAGACAAGCGACCGAGACAGGAGACCGAGACTGGAGACCGCGACAGTCTTGAGCATAGGCAACGTATAAGCAACAGTTCGTGAGCGAGACCGAGACAGGAGACAGAGACGCGAACAAGTAGTGTCTAGTATCGCGCTCGAAAAGCACAATAAATACTTCCTATATTGTCATCAAACATTTGGTACTACTTCACTAATAGCGAAAATGATCCTTCTTGGCTTCTAGTTAAATATAATAATATTATGAACATTTAACACACAACGCCATCTAGTCCCAAACAAAGCAGAGCTTGTATTATGGGTACTAAACAACTGATATAAATTCATATATAGTTTTTTTATTAAAAGAAAACACCTAAACTCCTGAACAAATATTTGCAGATCTTACAAACATTTGGTCTGAACCGGGAAGGGGTCTCCGGTCTTGACACACAGTACATACCTAAGAGACCGAGACACTTGTCGCGATCTCCGGTCGCGGTCTCCTGTCTCGGTCGCTTGTCTCTGTCGCGGCGCGAACCGCCACCTTTAGGCAACAAACTACAGGGGCATCGCAAAGAGAAGGAAAACAAAAACTTGACACAACACTATACCAATTCGTCTGACTATACCATGCTGTCCAGACGAGTTGACGAGTAAGCCAAAACCTTATTTCCAAGGAGAGGCTTATGTCCAGCAGTGGACTAATAAAGGCTGTTGTCGATGACTGTCTGACCTTTAATTTACAAAATAGAGTAACTTTACATACTAAGGTACTTAATATATAATTAGTATTGCCGGCAGCTGTTTAAAGACATCGGCTGATATTATATTTCCGGCTCTCTTGACTCTTATGTGAACTCAGATATTTAAATGTTAACTATGCGCGAAGGTATATTACGTGTCCTCGTTTTCCGGCACAGGAGATAGGATAATTGTTACCAAAAAATGTGCAAAGCTGAGGTGTCACGTAACGACGTAGCGAGAGCCGACCGACACCGTATCTAAATAAATTGTTAAAAAAAACCCTCTAATAAAAAAAAGCAGCCAAGTGCGAGTCGGACTCGCCCATGAAGGGTTCCGCAGCAGCAAGTAACATAATATACTTTTTATTTTATTTTTATAATCGTGTTGATTGAATTAAAGGTAAATTGCAGTTTACTATTTATGACGTATTAAAAAAAACTACTCACTAGATTTTGTTCAAACCAATTTTCGTTGGAAGTTTGCATGGTAATGTACATCATATATTTTTTTTAGATTTATCATTCTCTTATTTTAGAAGTTACAGGGGGGGAAACTTACATTTTACCACTTTGGAAGTGTCTCTCGCGCAAACTATTCAGTTTAGAAAAAAATGATATTAGAAACCTCAATATCATTTTTGAGGACCTATTCATAGATTGGGTTTGATGAAAAAATTTTTTTTGAGTTTCAGTTCTAAGTATGGGGACCCCCAACATTTATTGTTTTTTTTTTCTATTTTTGTATGAAAATCTTAATGCGGTTCACAGAATACATCTACTTACCAAGTTTCAACATTATAGGTCTTATAGTTTCGGAAAAAAGTGGCTGTGACATACGAACGGACAGACAGACGGACAGACATACAGACAGACATGACGAATCTATAAGGGTTCCGTTTTTTGCCTTTGACACGGAACCCTAAAAATAGATGAGTCCTGCGGTGTACCCGCGATTGTAATAATACAAGATCCCAGTCAGTAATAATACTTATCTACTTTATGTAATGCAATCACAGCGATTCGGTTCTCTTTATCCCCCCACTTCATTTTAATATCACAAAATATTTTACAATATATTGACGCGAAAATAAGAAAACACAATCAACAAACGTATAAAAATGACAGATTTGTATAGCGAGGGGTATACCAGCTAAATCCCTCTATAACCTGCTTAAAGACCTTGGATTGCCAAGAGCAGTCAAGAGCTTCAGTAAGCTCTTTTCTTGAACGAATATCCAAAGCGGCATTGCTAGGCTCATTTCAAATATGGTTAGGTAGAGGGGGTAACACGGCGGACAGTGGAGGTGAGCGTTGACGCGTCGTAAGGAGTGCTCCTTAAACCTAAACCTGGGTCGCAATTCCCAGGCACTGTCGAAGTCGCATGTGTTGCCCCCATCTATCACGCGATGGACCCGGCAGTACCCGCACGGTGAATCCATGGAACGCTAAGAAATAGGTCTTCAAAAGTATTATTTTGTTTATTTTTAATTTATTATTATTGTTGTACCTTTATAGACTGAGATCCCAGTCATTTTAGGAAAGATGAATTTTTTAGGATCAGTAGTCTAACATAAGCTCAGAAAGGAATGGATACTCGCTAAGCTGAAAGCGGGGCCGTTTTACAGTTAGCGGATATCAAAGATGGAAAAAAAACATGGTAACTTACGTCAAAGTAGGAAGGCTGGATTTTACAAATGTTATATATGATATTGTTATAAACAAACATATATAGTTGCTAGACTCTTCCCGTGGGCCGTAACTTTTACCAGACACTTTAAAAGTCGTAAAAAAATGTGGGAACATACGTCATTTTAGGAAGGCTGAATTTTATATATATTATTATGCATACTGTTATATAATATTTTCCAAAGAGCCAGCCAGACAAATCTGATGGGCCAAACATACTGCCAGACTCGTTTAAAGTACCGCTGTGCGAGAACGCGTGAGAGAATTAACTAATTAATTGAAATAACTTGAATAAAGATTCAAGTTAATTCAATATTATTTATATTTAAATTTTAGTACACTACTAGCTGAACCCCGCGGCGCGGTTTTTATCGTACCACGGGTAACGCTGCGGGACAAAGCCAGTCTAAAAAAGAAGCCTAAGTTACTTCATAGATCATCAGCTATCTGCCAGTGAAATTCCCGTCATAATCGTTTCAGCCGTTCCCGGGAATACCCGGAACAAACAGACAGACAAAAAAATATTTAAAAATTACAATAAATAGGTACATGTGCCGTGGATACATACAGTCATATCCATTTATTAAAAAGCGGTAAATTTAATATTACAAACAGACACTCCAATTTTATGTATTTGTATAGATTATTTTTTCATAAAAACCAATAATTAGTTAATATAGCTAAGTCCAGCGATTTTACCCGCGGTTATTGTAGTACCACGGGTGACGCCGCGTAGCGAAGTCTAAAAAAGTAGCCTAAGTTACTCCTTATATCATCATCTACCAGTGAAAGTCCCGTTAAAACTCCAAAGATTTAGAAGTTACAGACAGACAGACAAACAAAAATTGTAAAATATAATTTTTTGGTATATGTACCATGTACATACACATGCACTTAGTAAAAAGCGGTTATTAGCCTACTTCAAAAAAAGGAGGAGTGTCTCAATTCGGTTTTATATATATTATATGTGTTCGCGGATAACTTCGTCGTTTATGAACCGATTTTGGTAATTCTTTTTTTAATGGAAAGGAGATATCCCAACGGTGGTACCGACGTACGAAGATCTGATGATGACATCCAAGAGAAATCGAGTTTCGAAATCGAGAAATCGAAAATTGAAGTTGGTTTAATTTTTGTTAAAATTTTACTTGTAGTTTATTTTAATACTAGCTGAACTCTGCGGTGTTACCCGTGGTTATTGTCGTACCGCGGGAAACGCCGCGGGACAAAGCTAGTCTAAAAAAGTTAGCCTAAGTTACTCCTTAGATGATCAGCTATCTGCCAGTGAAAGTCCCGTCAAAAATCGGCCCAGTCATTCCAGAGATTACCCGGAACAAACAGACAGAGAGACAAAAATTGTAAAATTTGTTAATTTGGTACATGTATCGTGTATACATATGTACATAATGTATTTATTTAAAAGCGGTTATTTTAATATTACAAACAGACACTCCAATTTTATTTATTTGTATAGATTACAAACAGATACTCCAATTATATTTATTTGTGTAGATTTAAAATCCCGTTTTTTTAGAAATTGAAAGAAAGGATATTTGGGTACATATATATCCTTTTCTATAAAAGTAAATATTATTTGTTTTTCTAATTACACCAAGTTCGTATGAATAACCATGTTCAGCTTAGCGAATATCCATTCTTTTCTAGTTAGTCTTTAGTCCTTATTGTTGAGAAGTATGAACGCCTATAATAACTCACATAGCAATACACATAAGGCGTGTTGTTTACCGTCAACAGCAGAAAGGCGTTGTTTCATATAAACTTTACACGAGTCTGGGGCCATCTTCGGCCGGCCTGATTTGGCTGGCAAATTTACAAAAATTTGTTTTAAAATAATATGCTTAATGATATATATAAAATTCAGCTTTCCTAAAATGACGTAAATAAGCATGTTTTTTTTTCATCTTTGATACCCGCTAACTGTAAAACGGCCCCGATTTCAGCTTAGCGAGTATTCATTCCTTTCTGAGCTTATGTTACTACTACATGACTACTGATCCAAAAAATTTCATCTTTCCTAAAATGACGTAAGTCTGGCGTGACTGGGATCTCAGTCTATAAAGGTACAACAATAATAATAAATTAAACATAAACAAAATAATACTTTTGAATTTGCAATCTGTCATTTTTATACGTTTGTTGATTGTGTTTTCTTATTTTCGCGTCAATATATTGTAAAATATTTTGTGATATTAAAATGGAGTGGGGAGATAAAGAGAACCGAATCGCTGCGATTGCATTACATAAAGTAGATAAGTATGGAGCCAAATACAATTTATAAAATCCTCCATACGCTTAGTATTAGTCAAATGTTTGTGTACCTGGCTATGGTTAGGTACAATGAAATCTCCTCTGTTTGTGATAGAAAAAGATCTGGCCGTCCACGTCGTGTTCGTACAAAAAAGGCGCTCAAAGCTATAAGGGATAAAGAATTCGAAGAAATCCTGTCCGAAAGCTAGAACCACGTCACGTATTTTAAAAGATGACTTAGGACTTGCAGCCTATAATAGACGCACTGATCATTTCTTAACTGATAATTTAAAAAAGAATAGGGTCGTACAATCAAAACAACTACTTAAGCGGTACGCAAAGGGGTCACAGAAAAATTTTGTTTACGGATGAAAAGTTTAACAAACAAAATGACCGTATTTATGCAGAAAGCTCTAAAGAAGATTCCCAATCAACAGAGTACAACGCGGGCATTATCCGACTTCAGTGATGGTTTCGTGGGTTGTTAGCTATGAAGGAGTGACTGAGCCATATTTTTGTGACAAAGGTATCAAAACATCGGCACAAGTATATCAAGATACCATACTTGAGATAGTTAATCCACTTAACATTAACAAGACCATGTTCCAGAATGGTCCTCTCAGCAAGACTCGGCGCCGGGTTTTAAAGGCCGGGTTAAGTAAAATGTTGCTTTTCTTTGTAACAATATTTATGGCAAGACTAAGTTTACATTAAAAATATATTCGAATCTATTTATCCACACATAAAATGCCTACTCTGTATGAAAGTAAAGGGTTTCTTTGGTTGGTTAACTGAGCTAGTATCATGTTCTACTGCTTCGAATTGAAAAACTTATTTAGTGTTAATTAAACTAACCCTCTTTTGAGAGACGCAGACGTGGCTAGTCTCTTATATTTTGGCTTCAAGACAAAGCCAGTTAAATCATCTGTTTATGTTCATTTTAATAACAAATTTAAAAAATAGGTTATGAATACGACCTTACTTTGATAGATACTCTAATTAAAGAAGTAAACCTTGGGAAGTGATTAAGTATGTACCTACCTATTTGAATACTAACAAGAATGTCTGAAGCTAACTTTGAAATTTTATTTTGTTACATAGCGCATAGTGGGTACCTATCTATAAAATGTAGTCGCGTCCGCTGTCTGTTCGCTTCTTTTAAACCACTCAACGGATTTCAATAGGTGCAGTTTTCAGTAATAGATAAAGTGATACAAGAGGAGGGTTTATTTGTACTAGTGGTCGCCCAGCGGGCAGCGCTCGCAGTCATCCGACCTATTTTATTTAAAGTTTTTTTAGCTATCTGCACTTTTCCTCGGTATAAACTTTTACTGTGCCAAATTTCATACTCCGCCGTTCGCATGATTTTCGCAAAAAGGGGTACTAAGTTCTTGCTTTACGTATTATATAGGTATAGATTAAAAAATAGATTATTAATTCGACCTTACTTTGATAGATACTCTGAATAAAGAAATAAACCTTGAGAAGTGATTAAGTATCTACCTATTTGAATATTAACAAGAATATCTGAAGCTAACTTTGAAATCTTCTTGTAGTAGGTATGAAATGTTATAGATCTTTTAAACCAGTCGACGGATTTCAATACTTTTTAGCAATAGATAAAGTGTCTATGTGGGGTCTATGTGGGTCAGACAGGCCGTAGTTTCGAAATTAGGTACAGGGAACATGTTGCCGCTCACAGGAATGGCCATCCAGATAAATCACATTTCGCAAAACATTTAATCGACACCGGCCACTCCTTGAGCGGCAACAATACCTATAACATTCTGCATGTTTGCGATAAGGGTTTCCGGATGAGTGTGTTGGAACAGTTAGAAATATCAAAATATAACAATAATAATGCATATACACTGTTGAATGACCAAACAAACTTAATTCCATCACCACTTCTAAGTATGATTGCGGGTAGTTCGGCACAGATGTCGTTGTGACATTGTATCGATCGTGATTATAGCGTCATCAAAACGGTATATAAAGGGCCGACAGCGGTGCGCTTGCGCGCATTCGAGCTCAAACGCTCGACGAGTCAACATCTCCTGAGGATGCCCCGTGGAGGGGTGAAACACGTGTCGAGTATAGGTTTGGTTGCATGGCATGCTAATTATTTCTCACTTGTTTTGTATGTGTACATATGCATGACGGTGGGATTTGTGCCCTGCTTTCAGACCTGGATATTTGTCTCGCGGAATTAAAGCTAAATATATTTCATAGCATTTAATGTCATGGATTTCCGCAAAGTAACGCCTGATTCCATAACTTATAGATAAAGTGATCAAGGGGAGGGTTTAAATGTATAACTAAGGGAGTCCCGCGGTGTTACCCTTTACAAAACTAACCGCGGGTAACAAAACGTTTTTAAATAAAATTAGACCAAAAATAAACATGCACGCATGGCACAAGCATCAGGATAGCCATGCTAGTTGCTACGAAATATGACGATAATTTACAAATATTTTGCCAACAACGGTGCAGGGGGGCAAATATTTCCTGTTTTGACGATCGCTAACATTAATATTTTTTATTGCAGGATATGTGACAAACCGAGATCCAGTTGTATTTTCTGCTACATATCCATTTCTCTACTTCGTGATGGACGCTAACATTCACGTGGCGCTCATGGCTGGAAAAATGGTAGACCCGCTCAACTCAAGAATATTATAGTTGTATCACACATCCAGAGTTTTATTTACCACTTGTTGTTGCCCACGGCTCCGCCCGCGTATATGTCGGTTATCGCGGCAAATAGTAGCATATGTGTTATTCTGATGTATATATATATCTGATTCTGATAAGCTATATTACTGTAAAGTTTCATCCAAAGCCGTACAGTAGTTTTTGCGTGAAACAGTAACAAACATCCATCCATTCATCCATACTGACAAACTTTCGCGTTTATAATATTAGTTTAGATAATTATCTTTTCAGATCAGTGCTTTATGTATGAGCATAGTTTAAATACTATTGTAAAATTGGGGATAAAATTACTTTAGTCTATAAATATATTGCCATACTCCTTCACAATTTACGCATTAGACAACAAACACAAGTCATCTTTTAAGAAATCCGCTAAATTAGGTATTTTAGACCAGGCTGCGCCCTGCGGTGTTACCCGCGATTGTTGTTGTACCTACATTTATTACAACTGCTGCGGGTAACACCGTTATAGTCCGGGATCTCCGGAACAAATTTTACAAGTTATTACCATCAAGCTAATTTTTCGAGAAGAGCGTCGTTTCGATGAGACGCCCAACCCGTGCGAAAATTCTCAATTATGGTAGCTGAGAGAGGTAGCAGGGTTAAAATATGTTGATTTGATGATTCTCAAAAATGTATTACTAACTGGGGTTTTTTTTGTTAAAGGTCATCAAAAACGATTATTAACCAGCTTGTTTTTTACTTAGTTAATATTTATATAATTTAACAGTCATATTGTCCTACAAATTGCGTGGTACGTTATCTCGGTCCTACACTCAGAAAGTAGTAGTACAGATCCTTGATGTAAAAATAATTACTATCAAGCTGAATCTTCGTGAATAGCTTCGTTTTGAAGAGACGCCCAACAATTTCCTGTGCGAAATTTCTCGATTGTGGTAGTTAAGAGAGGTAGCAAGGATATTTTTGTAGGAAAAAATATATTTTTTCAAATAATTTAAATAATTGTCTTGAGATTTAACAATAAAAACCCAGTTACTAATATTGAGAATCATCAAATCAACATATTTTATGCCTGCTACCTCTGTTAGCTACCACAATTGAGAATTTTCAGGAAATTGTCGGGCGTCTCATCGAAACGAAGCTATTCACGAAAAATTTTGCTTGATAGTAATAACTTGTAAAATTTGTTTCGGGACTCCCAGATAGTCCGGGATCCCCGAAACAAATGTTACTTGACTTAAGGTCCTATGTCCCCTAGATGGGGCAGAGGGCGTCCACAGTGCATCGCCATCCCGCTCTGTCTTGAGCGTCTCGCTTGATTTCGCTCCAGGTCTTGCCAATTGCCTTCGCTTCATCGATGACAGTCCGCCGCCAGGTTTGTTTTGGACGGCCACGCTTGCGTTTTCCTTGGGGATTCCAGTCTAGGGCTTGCCTCGGGATGTGGTTGGAATCTCTTCGGAGGGTGTGGCCTATCCAGCCCCATTTGCGTCGTTTGATTTGTTGGTCAATCGGGACTTCATCGCAGCGATCCCAAATGTTACTTATTTTTTATTAAATGTAATTTTCTAAAAAAGTCTTAAGTTACTCCTTACCATCGATAGTCATAGATAGCTATCTGCAACTGAAAGTCCCATCAAAATCAGTCCAGTCGTCCCAGAGATTAGCGTGTTACCCGCGGTTGCTGTAGTAACTTTGCAATAAAAAAAATGTTGGTATGGAAGGTATGTATGTGGTCCGGTATAATCGAAGGATTGGTTTTTGAGTTACATTTTGCCTACCTAGACTTGTAGCAAATTAGCTGTGTCAGACGGGTGTGCTCACTCGCACGTTTGATCCTAAGGGGATTTTCTTTCCTGGGACAAACCCCTATCCTGGAACAGCTTCCATTCCAACATAAAGTAACACTTATTACCTCTAGGACAGGTACCTAACTGATTTATGAAATATATAAAAAAATTGGCCAATAATGCGAGTCGGATTCGCACAGGAAGGGTTCCGTACCATTAAATTATACATTTCCAGCGTCTACTTGTTGCCGTTACCAATATCGATCAAAAAAATCACGTTTGTTGTATGGGAGCTCCCTTAATATTTTTTTATTCTTTTTTATAGTATTTGTTGTTAAAGCGGCAACAGAAATACATCATCTCTAAAAATGTCAGCTGTCTACCTATCACGATTCATGAGGTGACAGCGAAGTCTTTGTAATTCGGAACCCTAAAAATATAGTTTAATCTAAAAATCACACTTACAAAAGACGATTACAAACAACATACAGGTGAAGCTAATAAAAGTTTTCTATGTGATTATAGCGTTTTGTCTCAGGCAATTAATTTGACATCAAGATTTTTTGCATTAAAAAGTGTGTGACGCTAATACCGACTCCGGCACACGCACAATAAAGAAGTAGGTTGTTTCTTATATTTATTACTTCAACAACATCACAATGGCTCAATTTACATAACAGTCACTTTATAGTTCCAAACAGATTGTAATCAGAAAAGTTAGCGCAAGACCTGGCATTTTTAACAGACTTAAAAAAAAATTGGTCCATTCGTTTAGGAATTACGATGCCATGCCACAGACAGTCACACGACTTTTCATCTTACATCTATTTACGACATCTATCTTTTAGCGTTTGCGGTTAAAAACAGTAAACTTTAATATTTATGCAAACCTACACATATATGTATATATAATATAAATATACATTCGGACATAGGACAAGTGGCTAGAGTTAACATGGTGATGCGACCAGTTATCAGTAAAAACACATTCGCTAATTATTTTCTGAAGTAAACTTACTGTAGTAGAAACGTAATAATAACTCCTAAAATTTGCTACTAGCTGTGGTTGCCGTGGCCTAAATAATCGGTACTTTTAACCAAGAAACTGTGCCTGAAGCCAAGGAAGTAGAACCTATCTCTTCTGAAGAACCCATACAGGAAAAGCCTTTAGACGATATTAATGAATCATGGGACGAGGTACAAACTGAAACAGAACATATTGCAGTACCAGCCAGTGAAGATGTCGATGAAAGTAAAATACAACTAGAAGATCTTAAGCCTTATATAGACCCAGATGTGAGTTAGAATTGTGAGAATATTAAAGTGTAGCTTAATATGTGACTTTCAAAAGGAGGAGGTTCTCAATTTGATTGGTATTTTTTTTAACCGACTTCAAAAAAAGAGGAGGTTTTCAATTCGATTGATTTTTTATTTTTGTTACCTCATAACTTTCGACAGGGTGAACCGATTTTGATGATTCTTTTTTTATTTGAAAGCTGGTGCTTCCCGTGTGGTCCCATTTAAATTTCGTCCAGATTAAAGTGTTTTTTTTATTTTTTATTTGTGATTATGTGTAACAAAGTGTGGCCCTTTTGACCGACTTTAAAAAAGGAGGTGGTTATAAATTCGACTGTATTTTTAGAGTTCCGTGACAAAGGCAAAAAACGGAACCTTTATAGATTCGTCATGTCTGTCTGTCCGTCCGTATGTCACAGCCACTTTTTTCCAAAACTATAAGAACTATAATGTTAAAACTTGGTAAGTAGATGTATTCTGTAAACCGCATTAAGATTTTCACACAAAAATAGAAAAAATAGGAAAACAAACAATACATTTTGGGGGTCCCCATACATAGAACTGAAACTAAAACATTTTTTTTTCATCAATCCCATCTATGGATAGGTCTTCAAAAATGATATTGAGGTTTCTAATATCATTTTTTTTCTAAACTGAATAGTTTACGCGAGAGACACTTCCAAAGTGGTAAAATGTGTGTGTTACTTCTAAAATAAGAGCACGATAAATCTAAAAAAAATATATGATGTACATTACCATGCAAACTTCCACCGAAAATTGGTTTGAACGAAATCTAGTAAGTAGTTTTTTTTTAATACGTCATAAATCGTTAACTGCAATTTACCTTTCATTCAATCAACATAAATATAAAATATATTTTTTATATTATGTTACTTGCTGCTGCGGAACCCTTCATGGGCGAGTTCGACTCGCACTTGGCCGCTTTTTTTTATTTATTTATTTATACAACTTTATTGAACACCACAAAAGTATAAAAATTTACAGATACATGAAAAGCTACATTTGGTATAACAATAGGCGGTCTTATCGCTCACGGCGATCTCTTCCAGACAACCTTTGTACGGATATTGTGTAATTTAATTTTGGGTAGTCTAAGGTGTATCTAAGTTTAAAATAATCTAAGTAATAATTAGTATAATATAAACTTAATACATGTATCTACAGCAAACACACCAATACATATGAATACAATATATACATACAAACATGGTTAAATACAAACATATATAAATATACACATAAATGTCATAAATGATGTAATCCGACCGATTTCGGCCATGGCGACCACTTCGACCCCTTATTGGGCTGATGCGCCCGGAGATGGCTTATATAGCCAATTTTCGCAGCAAACTCCCTCGCACAAAGTAGGCAAGTGAGCTTACCGCTCTCATAATTATATTGAATGGCGGCGAGTGGACGGGCTTTAAGCTCATCGCGCTTGGCGTCGAGGTCAGCTAAACGCTGTTCCTCGAATTCGCGGATTCGCTTCTTCACAATCTCGCGCCATTCCGGTCGCTGTGCTGCCAAACTCTCCCAACGAGAAGGCTCTATGTTGCATCTCTTCATGTGACGCTTTAGAACATCTTTATATCTGAGGAGTTGTCCGCCATGCTTTCGCTTGCCCTCCTCTAGCTCAGAGCAAAAGATGCGCTTCGCCACTCTCTCGTCCGCCATCCGTGACACGTGACCGCACCACCGAAGTTGCCGACGCATCAAATATGCCTCAATGCCACCAACATTGGCACGTCTTAGAACTTTGGTATTACGCACCCGATCGGACCATCTGATCTTCATGATGGTGCGCAGGCATTTTAGGTGGAATCCATCGAGAGTGCGTATATGGTGACGATACACACACCAGGTCTCGGAGGAATAGAGAAGGCTTGGCAGCACGATCGTCATGTAAACCGAGATCTTAGTAGTCAGCTTAAGGTCATGCGAGCAGAAGACCTTGGAACACAGCTTTCCAAATGCTGCAGCTGCAGCACTTATCCTGCTGTTGATCTCAGCATCAAGGTCACACTTAGCTGTTATAGTGTTCCCCAGATAACGTTTATCGACCTGTTTCAGCACGTCCTCACCAAGCTTAATGGTCAGTGTCTCACGACCATG
Organism: Diaphora mendica; assembly: GCA_949125395.1. NCBI lineage: Eukaryota > Metazoa > Arthropoda > Insecta > Lepidoptera > Erebidae > Diaphora > Diaphora mendica. The sequence goes on from OX421314.1 coordinate 23,365,679, forward strand.
GATGTCAAGGGACTTCCGTCTTTTTGACACTGATCCTTAGGCCGAATTTGCAGCATTCTTGGTGGAAAGCGGACATCAGCTGTTGCAGGCCATCTGGGGATTCTGCCAAGAAGCACAGGTCATCAGCATACATGATCTCTGTGATCAATGCATATGAGACTTTGGTGCGCGCCTTAAGTCTGGCCAAGTTGAAAAGACTGCCATAGGTGCGAAAGCGAGTGCGAACGCCTTCAGAGACAGTTTGTCGGACCTCCTTGACTACTACTGCAAAGTATAGAGCGAACAGTGTGGGTGCTAGGACGCACCCTTGCTTTACCCCACGTGTAACGGGGAAAAAGTCGGACTGTTCGCCGTCTACGGAGACGCAGCACTGCATATTGTCGTGCAGGAGTCGCAGAAGTCTCACAAACTTTTCTGTGCATCCTAGCTTTCCCAGTACCATCCAGAGGGCTTCGCGAGGCACACTGTCGAATGCTTTCTCCAAGTCAACAAAGCAGAGGTACAGCTGACGCCCCTGTTCCCTGCTTTTCTCCTGAAGTTGACGCACCGAGAAAATAGCTTCACATGTGCCTCGGCTAGGTCGGAAGCCAAACTGGGTTTCAGGCAGGATCCCTTCTGATAGGTCCATTAGGCGGTTCAATAGAACTCTTGCAAAGACCTTTCCAAGAGCTGATAGTAATGAAATACCGCGATATGAGTTACAGTCGGATCGGTCACCCCTGTTCTTGTAGAGGGCACTAACACGAGACAATTTAAAATCGTCTGGAACTCGCTCCTCCTCCCACATACGAACAAACAGTTTCCACACCGACGTGTGCAAATCCTTACCGCCGCATTTCAATAGCTCGCCTGGTATATGGTCAATGCCAACTGCCCGCTTGTTTTTCTGCTGTCCGATGGCAGTGACTACCTCGTCGAGCGTCAGTGGCTCATCCAGCTCGATAGATAGAGGGAGTTGAGGCATTAAGCTGATGTTTTGCAGATCGGCTGATCGATCCACGTTGAGCAAAGTGTTGAAGTGTTCAGCCCAACGTTTTAGTACTTCCTCCTTGCTAGTGAGGAGGTGTGAACTGTCTAAAGACCTCAAAGGTACTTTTGCTCGGTAGGAAATACCAATCAGCTTTCGCACCTCGCTATAAAACTCCCCAAGCTGTTTAGTGTCAGCAAGCCACTGCATTTGACAAGCTTTGTCCTGCCACCACTTATCTTTTATCTGACGAGACAGCTTGCGTAATGCTTGGTCACTCGCTTTGACCACCGCAATGCTTCCCCCTCTTCTGTTGTGCTGACGCAGGAGCTCTCGATGTTTGTCGAATGCTGCCTTGAGAGCCTCACCGTTGTCATCGAACCAGTCTTCGCTACGCCGGTCTTTTGTACCCAATGTAGCTGAAGCGGTCTCCAAAATGTGACTAGACAAAGCTCTCCAAGCAGCACCAACATCATCCGTCTCATTTGCAGGCAACAGCTTTCCAGATAAGGCTTTGGCATATTCCTTTCTAGCCTCGCAATACTTTAGCCTTTCCACGTTTAAACACGCAGGCTTTTTCTCTAGGGATCTACGAGGCCAGCGGAGGCGGAGTCTTAGCTTAGTGACAATGAGTCGATGGTCAGTCCAACAGTGTGCACCGCGCATAACGCGGGTGACTTGCACTTGACTGAAGTCTCGTTGCCGTATGATAGCGTAGTCTATGAAATGCCAGTGTTTAGACCGCGGGTGCATCCACGTTGTCTTGTGCTTGGCGGCTAGCCGGAACATAGTGTTCGATATCGCAAGGTCGTATTGAGCACAAAGACTGAGCAGCAACTGACCATTGCTGTTCATGTTGCCGACTCCGTGTGCACCCAGAACTCCAGGCCAAGCCTCATAGTCCCGGCCAACTCTGGCATTGAAATCGCCTAGCAGCAATATCTGCTCTTTGCTGTTGATGTTGTTAAGGCATTGAGATAATTCCTCATAAAATTTGTCCTTGATGTCATCAGACTTGTCCAGAGTTGGGGCATAAACACTCATGACATTAAGGTAGTTGTCCGAGTCCAGGTGAAGGCGCAGTGTGGTAACGCGGTCCGAGATGTGCACAGGACATTCATGAAGTCGCTTTGTTAATTGAGTTTTGATGGCAAATCCTACCCCAGACCTACGAGGTTCGGATGAAGGGGTACCTTTCCAGAAGAAAGTGTAACCACCTCCAACTTCCACCAGCTCTCCTTCATCAGCGAGATGTGTTTCGCTGAGTGCAGCCACATCCACATTATAGTGATGAAGTTCCCGAGCTAGTATAGTTGTTTTGCGCTCGGGGCAGGCGTTGCCATCTCAGTCAATCAGCGTTCTTACGTTCCACGCCCCAAATGTCATGATAGGTGGTTTCATGATAGTTTTGTTCTTTCTGATACGTCGACCACGAATTAGATTGATGCAGTGGCAGCCGCGGTTACTACCACCTTCGGGGTCGGGACGAGCATTTTTTAGGGCACCTTTTCTAGCCCCCTCCTCGGCTGAGCGAGGAGAGCAGTGCGTCCCTAAATAGGGCTGCTCTGTCACCCCAGGTGCTGCCGAATTCGCATTGTCGTCCCAAACTTGCAATGCGAAAGCGACCACGACGTGTACTCACGCCCCTGGGGCCGCCTATGTGCAGGTATCAGACAAAGCCCGGCTTGCATCGCGCCGGACCTCTCTACCTCAGCCCATCGCCATAGGACTTAGCGTACTCGGAGTCCATATCTCGGAAGCGGTCAATTGCGCAGGATATATTAAGGTGCGCAAGCGTTCGCGCATACGCAAGCGCACGCACTCGTCCTCCCCCCTCCCGATTCAGTGGAACGGTGAACCGCTACGACTGGAGAAGGAGTCGGATGATGTGTCTGGCCGACGGTAACTGTACGCCCTCTACCGTCGCCCTAGGCCATTCACCTTGCCTTGCTGAATCGCCGAGTGTACCAAGCCCTTTCGCAATATCTGCATTGGGTTGCCACCCTCGCCGAAACAGACTGAGTGTCATACTATTGTCTCGACGGGAGGGGGCCAGAGACAGTAGCAGCTCGGGAAGCCGGGGTCGCATACCCGTATACCACAATACAACGTTCGGCAGAAGTTGCAGTGGGTACCCCTGACTCTAAATGTCATAAATACACATATTGCGTACCACATACCATCAATGATCAATAATCCCCCTTCTGGGGGATTATTGATCATTGATGGTATGCCCTTACATTGTCAAGTAGTAATCTGTGACTTGCTTCTTGAAAACTTTCAGAGATTCAGCTTGTCTAACTGCCTCAGGCAAGTTGTTCCATAGTCTAACAGCTTGCACCGAGAATGACTTATCAGCGAATTGTGTGGAATGGCTGGGCATTTTCAGTTTCAGATTCTCCGACGATCTCAAGAGCCTGCAATGAAAACTGTGTAGGAACTCAAAACGTTGTTTGAGATAGGGAGGCGAGTGTGGGAGAAACAGAGTACTGTACAAAATAGTGAGAATGTGAACATTCCGGCGAAAGCGGATAGATAACCATTTGAGCTTAACGCGATATTCGGAGATGTGATCATATTTACGTAAGCCAAATATGAACCTTATGCAGACATTTTGGAGACGCTCAAGTTTATTCAGTTGTCCTTCAGTAAGATCTAGATAGCTAACGTCACCATAGTCAAGGGTAGGAAGGAGAAGGGATTGTGCTAGGGCGATTTTCGTGTTGGTGGGAAGAAAGTTTCGAAGTCTTCGCAGTGACCCTGCTGTAGCAAACAATTTACGACTAACTTCACCAATTTGGGGGGGCCCGGGACATATACCTGTCCATATAGATTCCAAGGTTTTTAATCTTGTCACTATATGGGATATTTGACCCATCACAAGATATAGCAGGTAATTGCTGCCAATTTATTGCGGAGTTCATCCTACGACTACCTATTATGATCACCTGGGTTTTGCTAGGATTGACCTTTAATCCATGCTCCTTACTCCAAGCGCATATTTGTAGCAGATCTCTGTTGATATCGTCAATAGCTTCAGATATTTTAGCTGGTGATGATGATGATGATCAGTGATGGAGTTGATAAAAACTGCGAAGAGTAATGGGGATAAAACGCCACCCTGAGGTACGCCTGCAGATGTAGTACACCAAGAGGAATAATTATTTTCAATGCAAGTACGCTGCAGACGACCATACAGGTAGCTGATTCTAGCTGGGAACAGTCGGCTCATCATATCCTCTGGGAATGTAGTCTTTGGCACAATGAACGTAACATGATGCTAAATAGCTTACAAATTACGTCTGGGGTAGTATATTATGGGGATCTTGTGTCAACTGCGGAGAATTTCCGTGCGTTTAAGCGATTCTGCCATACATACTATACTATAGAAATCAAATATAGCTCACTTAGGACCCATAATATTTTATTCGTGGTGCTTCCCGGTTCGAAAAAGGCGTCTGCCTATTTTTGACTTCATTTTGTCTCCCGCTTTGCTAAGGAGGGAAGTGGACTTATTATATTTCCAACTCCTCCAGTTTTCTTCTGATTAATTTCGTTGCGGGTTCCAAGACAGTTTAATTTTTCCTGGGACTTCCCGAGTGTCATAACTCGGTGTGTTCGTGGGTCACCGCTGTTGATCCTGGTGTACAGGAGTTGGAGTGGTGGGCGTGTGGGCGGGATTAGTCCCATACAGGTAGCTATGAAACCAGTCAATTGCTGATGGAGATATGTTTAGAGAGCGCAATATTCCAAGTAAGATATCAAAGTCAACGGTATTGAAAGCGTTGCTGAAATCGATTATGGTTAGGATCGTTAACTTTCCTTCCTCTATGTTAAATCGGATATCCTCCGTAATATGAATGAGTGCGGTGGTAGTGCTGTGGCCCGTACGAAAACCTGATTGAAGAGGATTTAGCAGGCAATTTCTTGAGAGAAATGAGCTTAGCTGCATGTGAATAAGACGTTCAAGGACTTTGGGGAAGAAGGGGAGAATGGATATAGGACGATAGTCTGAAAGAGAGGAAGGATTAGATTTTTTAGGGAGAGGAATGTATTGAGCCATTTTCCACGCAGTTGGAAAAACACTGTTGGATACGGAATAATTAAATATATGGCAAATCACAGGTAGGATGTCATCTAGGATAGGAAGTATCATATTACGGCTGATGTTATCTGTTCCTGTCGCGTTGGAAGTAATGGATATTACGCGCTTCTTGACATCACAGGCAGAAAATTGACTAAAAGCAAACGAAGGACAGTTAGGAGTCGGTAGGGCTGAAAGATAATTTAGCGTAGTAGTTTTAGTAGTCCCTCCAAAATTAGAGGAAGCAGAAAAATGTGTATTTAAGGAATTGATGTCAACATTGTTTGAAACAGAATTCGAGCGTTTTTTACCGACCCCTAATGACTTAAGAAATTTCCAGACTTTTTCTGGATTAAAGATTTGAAAAAACGAACAGCAATTCAATAAAACTTTTTATAAAAAAAAAAAACCGACTTCCAAAAACATCCAACGAAAACTCTCTGTCAAAAAACACTTAAAAGCGTAAAATAAACTGTTCTTCATAAATTGCCTATACCTAATTCTTTATTCATTTAAATAGTAGTATTATAATGGGTGCTAGGTACCTAAAATCTGTTTGAAGTCGGTGCCAAGTGACTATCGCTTAGACTTTTGTAATTGTTCGTTTGTATTCTTTTTGGCTTAGCACCGACTTCAAACAGATTTTAGGTACCTAGCACCCATTATAATACTACTATTTAAATGAATAAAGAATTAGGTATAGGCAATTTATGAAGAACAGTTTATTTTACGCTTTTAAGTGTTTTTTGACAGAGTTTTCGTTGGATGTTTTTGGAAGTCGGTTTTTTTTTTATAAAAAGTTTTTATTTTACAGTTTTTAGTGCAAACAATCGTAGGTAAGTAGTAAGTTGAATTATTTCATCAAATTTCATCATCAAGAATACAAATTAAAGTACGTGTAATCTTAAAATCATCCTCTAATCCCTAACTGTTGAAGAGTTTAATCTTCTATCATCAGCTCACCTAAATAGCTTGAAAGTATACGACTGAAGGTCTTTAGATACGTATGAAATTGAAAGAATTATTCTCCAACTCCTAACCGTTGAGGAGTTGTCCTTCCACCTTCCATCATCAGCTTACCTAAATAATTTTTAAGAATACGACTAAAGGTAACTTATATACATATGATATTTAAAGATTTATCCTCCAACTCCTAACCGTTAAGGAGTGGTACCTTACATCATCAGCTCATCATCATAAAATGATGACTACCAGACGCAAACACCGGTGTAACTTCAGAAAATATACGAAAAACATAGTATGTGCCTATAAAAAATGAGGGTTTCCCTCGATTTCCCTGGGATCCCATCATCAGATCCTGATATGCTGGCAATGGGACCACCACGGAAGCATACCCTGTCGAATACAAAAAAAATTCAAAATCGGTCCACAACTGACGGAGTAATCAGGTAACATACATATAAAAAAAAAAAAAAATACATACAGTGGAACATAGAACCTCCTCCTTTTTGGAAGTCGGTTAAAAAATGAATTCCTGTTCGTTTGTCTGGCTAAAACTCGAGAACCGCCGGACCGATTTAGCTGATTTAGGTTTTGAAATGTTTGTCGTAGATCAGGGAAAGTTTAAACGGTGAGAAAATATGGAAAATTGCGAGGAAGATAATAAAAACAACAATTTCCTTTTGCCCATATAAACTGTTCTACCAACTTTCCTGTCAAACTTTTGACTGTCAAATTGAAGCACTTATTAAATTAAGGGTTTTAAATAGACACCATATATATTATTACACGAATCAAATTAAGGGTTTTAAATAGACACCACATATTATTTATATATTATTATCGCGTATTTTCATATTATTATTTTGATGGTTGTTATTGTTGCTTCATTCAGAAATTTTTGTCATCATAATGACATATTTTAATGGTTGTCACTGTTTAGAATGCAAATAAAAAAGTATTTACTGTGCCATATCCATAGAGGTCATATCACAAACAAAATAAGATAACATTGTTAATAAAATCAAAACGCTGTTATGTTGGAATGCGAAAAAATTATTGATGTCAATCGTCTGTCGAACGTTAGACGAAAGATTATAAATACAGGCTATTTTCTGCACGTATGGCATATAAAGTAGGTACCTGTCATTCTATTACCGTTATTAACATCTTCTATAATCAGTTTGTCAGTGTATGAGAATTTGATTTACTACTAGCTGATCCGGCAAACGTTGTTTTGCCATAAAAAAAAATTGGGGTATAAAAAATAGATGATGGTCGATTCTCAGACCTACCCGATATGCACACCAAATTTCATAAAAATCGGTCCAGCCATTTCAGAGGAGTATGGTAATTAACATTGTGACAAGAGAATTGTATATATAAGATTATTGTTTGAAAATGCCAAGGCTATAAGATTATTGTTTGAAAATGCCACAGCAAAGACGAACTGACATAGGTCGTCGAAGTCAATCTAATGTGCGACGAGCTACCTCGCGTGCAATCCGCACTGATGACCAGCGAGAGACAGATAATGATAACATTCGTATTGCTATGGCAGAATTGCGTTCTACAGTGAAAAATGGCGGCTCCGTCCACTTAGATCCCCTGCATAAATCCCCTGGGGGATCCATGTGGAAATTTCGTCCACACTGATCCCTTAGGGGATCTATTTGGATGTCGATTCCATTTTGATCCCCCAAGAGTTTCATTTGGAAGATTTTCATCCACTTCGGTCCCCTGCTTAAACCGATAAGGGATTTATCTGTATTTTTAATCCACATCGATCTCCAATAGAATCTTTTAGAATTTTCTATACATTTCAATTATCAATTTAGAAGTTTTTCATAACAAAGGTTCCATAAATATTCATACTTTTATACGATTTAAAATATTTTTTAATGAATGGATTTAATACATACTAGGATTTTTAATGAGTTTTAAGTTATGTAGGTAATCTTTGGTGGTGAAATGTATTAATAGGTATGGTAATAAACCTATATACTATAAAGGCCATAAATAGCCATGCCACACAAAAAATTCAAAAAAAATCCCATATCGATTTAAGTAGGGGATCAAAGTGGACGAAAATCTTCCAAATGAATCCCCTGGGGGATCAAAATGGAATCGAAATCCAAATAGATTGGCTAGGGGATCAGTGTGGACGAAATTTTCAAATGGATCCCCCAAGGGATCTAAGCAGGGGATCAAGTGGACGGAACCGCTTATAATGAAACGAGTTCGGGCACACCAAATACAACAACGGCGAGCACGACGCAATGAAATCGAGCGATACCGCAGAAACAGTGCTCCTGTGAACCTGGAACGAGTAGCATTCCAGTGCAATCCGGAAGTAGATTATTGTGCCGACAAATACGTGACAATTGGGGAAATGACAATTATTTGTCAATATTGTAAAGAGTTAAAATACATTTGTATCACAAATAATAATTTAACAAGATAATTGCAGATACAAGGACAATTTATCACTGACTGGGAGCACTGTTGCCACTGCCAGATGTGGATCATCAATTTTTACAAATTTATTTTATGGGCAATCAAGATGCGGAAGTTGAAAGGCGTTGTGCTCATAATCCAACAGTGAAACGAACCATTGTCCAAGAACTGCAAACGTTTCTTCATCAGAACAATAATTTAATCAAAATGTTCAAAATGGCCTTAGATCGTATGCCATCGGACAGCCATAATATTGTAATCAGAGCTGACAAAACACCTGCTGGTGAGCATGCAAGGAGGTTTAATTCACCGACAATCGACGAAGTGGCTATTGTCGTTGTTGGAAAAATTTGCAGTCTAGAGATATTATGCTTCATCGTCATCGGAACAATGAATTGAAATGTGTGTCTGAAACGCATAGGTCTTATGACGCGTTACAATATCCATTAATCTTCTGGCAGGGAGTAGATGGATATTATTTAAATATCAAAATGGTTAATCAAGTAAATGGTAATGATATTAGATAATATTTTTAAAATTCAGTATCAACATATCTATTTATATAAAAATGTATCGCCGAAATGTATGTACGCGCATAACTTCCGATCGGCTGCACCAAATTAAATAATTCTTTTTTTTATGTGTTCCTTATTGTTAGGACAAGCTTTTTATTAAGAAAAATTAAAAGATAGTGGGAAAAGTCTTTTCTTTTGTCCGCAACGGGTAGCTGAGACAGATATGTAAATATGGCGGTACGAAGTTCGCCGGGTCAGCTAGTGAAATAATAGAAAAACAGGGTAATTACTAGTATTGTGGTATGTTAAGTATGCAAGAAGTGAAAGAAATTAGGGTAAACGGTACTAGAAGTAAAATTTATGTGACCACTGGAGATAAATACCTTGTATATGCACAAACAATGAAAGCGAAAAATTGAATTTTACTAAAGCTACACTATAATTAAAAAAACAATGAAAAAAAAACATATGACCTTATTTTTTCACTGTGCGCCTGGATTTTACCGCTGCTGCCTTAGAGACTGCAACCGGCTTCACTATGTCTTCGTAAATAGCACCAAGCTCCATCAATGACGTGACCCGACGCCGTTTATCGCCAGGCCCCATAACATAGATGTAGCCTTTCCGTGTCCAGCACTTATTTACACCGAATCTTTTTCGTGCAGACATAAACACATTATGTCGTGATTTAGTCAGAAACTCGGATATGATAATGCCGGTGCCCTTCAATTTAGTTTTTGCAAACCATACTGAATCACGGGTAGTAGCCTGGTTAAATTTGACTATTATAGGTCTAGGCTTACTTGCTGATGCGGTTCGACCCATCCTGTGGCTTCTTTTGACATCAGTTACGTTGAAACTGCTCATTCTAAGGTCTTCAGTAATAGTTTTTACAGCCAACAATGTAGTGTCCTCACTCTTGTCCTCGGCAACACCGTGTATTAACAACATCTTGCGTCTACTCCGCATCTCCATGTTGGCAGTAGTGAGAGCCAACATTTGCACTTGTTTCTGAAGATCACTCAGTGCTTGTAGGACAAACCTTTTAAACGATGTGAAGTCCTCCTGAAGCGTTGCCGAAGTGCTGGTATCCTTATGCAACCGTTCCCTGGATTCGAATTCCGCCATATGGTTGTTGAACATCAAGTTCATATCTGCCATAGTTTTCAGTTCACAACTAATGAATCTTATAATTAGAAACATAATTACAAGTAATCCACGAAATACATAACAGATCGATATTAAAATGATAAATAGGTTTACAACGATATAACATTGAACAACAAGATATGGCTGATGTACGCCTTGCGAATCTACAAAAACACCTCTTTCCGACACCGCTTCTCGAACAACAAGAGAGAGTGCATAGCCAAGTACCGTCTTTTTATAGGTTCGCACTTAATTTATCGCTAGGGTTGGGATACACCTAACACGGCCTCTCCTGACAGCTGGTCGTCCTCGAGCAGCCTCGTCCAGCAGACTGCCTTGCCGGTCATCTCTGCAGGTGATCCACCAAGTCCCTGGTCCTCATTAACATGGTCATCTGTAAAGTAACGACACTTGAGTTGTTTTATAGAGGTCTACTAACTTTGCAACCTGAAGTTATGTATTTTTGTATTTTTTTATAGGCGTCGCATAGGCTTAACAGTTCAGGACTCGCGGAGGCAAGCGTGCACTCAAGCCTCCACCAGCAATAGCTTCGTAAAAAAAAAAATGCTAGTAGTAAATGATTCCAACAATTTAAATAACTTCAGTTGCAATTTAAAAGGCAGCATGATTATAAAAACAAAATAAGGAACATTGCGGGGGACTGGCCTCCGGACTCCAATCACCCACAACGCACCCAACAAAAGTTATGAAGGTACATAGGCTCACGCTAGCCAGTCGCTGTCATACACGATACAGACATGACAATCGCAACATAACCAGCTAGAGTCACTCACAGAGGTGACAGCTTTACGCCGCTCACAGAGGTGTCACAGCATTACGCCGTTGCAGCTGCCAAGCGCCCACAGCGCCCAGTGTCTTGGTAGAGTCGTGGCAGTGCCACGAGTCGCAGCAGCCAAGCGCCCATAGCGCCCAGCGACGGCGCGTCCGTCTGCGTGCTTACCGCATAGCGCAGCACGCGCTCACCGCATAGCGCAGCACGCGCTCACCACATAGCGCAGCACGCGCTTTAGGTCGAGCCCTGCGGCCCAGCGTCTTCATGGAGGCGTGGCAGTGCCACGCGTCGCAGCCGCAAAGCGCCATCGGCAGCCGCGCCTCGCATCAAACCCAGGCCTTATGTGTTGATGCTCAGTATCTTCACTCGTCCGTAGAAAGCCGCTGAGCAGACTGCGATCAGTACCGCATCTGAAACATGACCCGACGAACAGGTCTTGCCCGACGAACAGGCTATAGACTTATCATCATTGATCGGTCTATGTTGCAACTTGGGAGTCCACCAAGTGCTAATATGGCGACGAACGCCAGGCCACGCTTCGTCAAGGAGATGCGACATACGCAGTGAGTAAAACTCAATTCACCAAAGTCAATGCGACGAACGCTAGGCGACGCTTCGCCAAGGTGATCCTGCCTTACGACTACAAGCTTGCACTCAAGCCATCGCAAGCGAAGTCGACATCGTATAGCATAATGTAAGTAAGTACTACAAGCGACAGACCTGCAGTTTTGTCACTTGTCCTTCATAATGAATGCAATCGATTATCAACCGACTTCAAAAAGGAGGAGGTTCTCAATTCGTGTTTGTTACCTCATAACTTTGGACTGGGTGAACCGATTTTGATGTTTTTTTTTTTATTTGAAAGCTGGTGCTTCCCGAATGGTCCCATTTAAATTTGGTTCAGATTGAAGTCTGTTTTTTTTTTGTTAAAGTTTTAGATTTTAATACAGACGCTATGCCCCGCGATAGAGGCACAAAAAGTTCGCAATCACGACTCCTTGACACGTAACATAAGCACACTGTTCGCATATTACGGTCACCATGGAACCATTGATCTAATCTATTATGTAAGGTTTTTCAAAAAAACATCGATTATAATTTGATAGCTGGCAGGTTTTCAACTAGCAACACATGCGGTGGAGGGAACACCAAGAAGAGCGAGAGGTTTGGCGGTAGGTTTTTTCAGCGGCTGGGCGAAGGCGAATTTGGTCGATGAAAATAAAAGGAAGGACGAATAATTGTCTATGGTTGATTGGTGCAATTAAATGTAATTGTGGATAGTTAAAGCCATTGAGATATACCTATAGAGGCGCAAACTTCATTACCACGCGTCGCAAAAAATGTAACAGCTTTGAACGGTGACGATGTAGCTTTCAAACCATTAGACATTTGAAAGTCAACATACGCATGTCTCACTCACACGCATTACAATAACAACGACGTCGCTATGATTAGGCAAAGACAAAGCATAAAAATCACAATGGCGGACCCGTGTTGACTCTTCTATGAAAATTTACCCATAAAACAGAGATTAAAAAAAAAAAAGTTGTGTACTTATATTATTATTGCGAACAAGTATTAAAACACAATGTTATAAAAAATAAAAACTTTTTATAAAAAAAAAACCACTTCCAAAAAACATCCAACGAAAACTCTCTGCCAAAAAACACTAAAAGCGTAAAATAAACTGGTTCTTCATAAATTGCCTATACCCAATTCTTAATTGATTTAAGTAAATAGTAGTATTATAATGTGTGCTAGGTACCTAAAATCTGTTTGAAGTCGGTGCCAAGTGACTATCGCTTAGACTTTTGTAATTGTTCGTTTGTATTCTTTTTGGCCTAGCACCGACTTCAAACAGATTTTAGGTACCTAGCACACATTATAATACTACTATGTACCTAAATCAATAAAGAATTGGGTATAGGCAATTTATGAAGAACCAGTTTATTTTACGCTTTTACGTGTTATTTGGCAGAGTTTTCGTTGGATGTTTTTGGAAGTCGGTTTTTTTTTATAAAAAGTTTTTATTTTTCAGTTTTTAGTGCAAACAATCGTAGGTATGTAGTAAGTTGAACTATTTCATCAAATTTCATCATCAAGAATACAAATTAAGGTCTATACCTACGTGTAATATTAAAATAATCCTCTAATCCCTAACTGTTGAAGAGTTTAACCTTCTATCATCAGCTCACCTAAATAACTTGAAACTATACGACTGAAGGTCTTTAGATACGTATGAAATTGAAAGAATTATCCTCCAACTCTTAACCGTTGAGGAGTTGTACCTTCCACCTTCCATCATCAGCTTACCTAAATAATTTGAAAGAATACGACTAAAGGTAACACATATACATATGATATTTAAAGATTTATCCTCCAACTCCTAACCGTTAAGGAGCTGTACCTTACATCATCAGCTCATCATCATAAAATGATGACTACCAGACGCAAATACCGGTGTAACTTCAGAAAATATGCGAAAAACATAGTATATGCCTATAAAAAATGAGGGTTTCACTCAATTTCCCCGGGATCCCATCATCAGATCCTGATATGCTGGCAATGGGACCACCTCGGAAGCATACCCTTTCGAATCCAAAAAAAATTTCAAATTCGGTCCACAACTGACGGAGTAATCGCTGAACATACATAAAATAAAAATAAAAAATACATACTGTGGAACATAGAACCTCCTCCTCTTTGGAAGTCGGTTAAAAATGAAATCGCTTTCGCAGTCTGTTCGCTTAGTTCTTTTAAACCATAGATAAGAATATGTATGTTGTTTTAAACTACTCAACGGATGACATAATCACCGAAACCGCTTAACACTTTTTGTGAAAAAGTTTGAAAAAAACACCGCTGTAAAGCATCAGCTTGGTTAAATTAATTCATACGTTCACGTAATTTTACGGCTACAATTAATTTGTTAATTATATTATGAATTATTAAAAATATGACTGTGATGACTAAGTGATCCAATGTTAGTTCTTATCATGATAGTATCAATATATAATATGTAAATACCTTTATTCTCATGAATAAAGTAAAACTATTTAATTAACTACTATAATTTGTCCATTCGTTTATTTTCTTTTTGACAGCTCACGCGTATAAATTACCTTTTTTTTTCGGAATTAGGTATTTTATAGTATGTATTAGTAATGTCGTACTTTATTGACGGTGACGGTACTTTAGTGAAGTGGTCTGTGCATAACAAACAACCACAGACTATAAAACAGTACTTGAAATACGATAAATCGATCGTATGATAAAAATAATTTGACTCCATGTAAGTATTTTTTCTCTAAATTTAATAAAAAAAGGAAATAAAAATAGTATCTATGACTCCAAGATTGAATTTTTGCAAGGAATTAAGTCGAAATCTTGGAATTTAGGATCAAACCAAGAGTAAAGAACAATTACTCTGTTCATTCATCTAATTTACTGATTTATTATTTATATTTTCGTTTATTTCTTACATAATATAAAAAACTAATAAAGGAATAATTAATATTTCAACAAAAAATATTTAATTAAATCGATTGAAAGTTCTTCATAAATAAAATCGCTATTCGTTTCAAATCGAATCGTTAATGGGTGAGGGCGTCACTAATTTCAAAATTTCTTGAACTGTCAAAAAGAAAATATAGAAATGGACAAAGAAACTTGACGCTGGCAAATGCACAGAAGTGCGAGCCAAGTTCTCCTGCCAAATGGGGAGAAAAAAAAAAGAAAAAAAAAGTGGTAACTGGATAGTGACGTCACCCCGTATATCTTTCGGAATGTCTTGTATTTTGGACCTGTCATTATTGTCCATAGAGGCAGACACTGTAGAAAAACTAAAGTCAATATCAGATATAGCGATATAGCTAAATGATTTATTAAATCAGTTTGCCGAAAAAAAGGCAAGGAGGGTGTATAGGTAATTAGTTTGATTTCTTTGTAAAAATTTTGGAAAAAGTGACAGACAGATGATTTTGATGAAGAAATATTTCTTTTAAAATTCAAACATTTTTTTTCTATTGTGAGAAATCTTTACCCTTCATAAAGGTCCCCAAACATCGAGTTTTTTTTTTTTTTTGGGATTTTATGACCTGGTAACTAAGACCTTTAAGTCAAGTCTTATTTTATTTGAACAAACATTGCACTTTCACTTCACTTCATTTTTAAATTGTTATTTAATAGTATTTTTAATATATTTATATATTGGTTTGTAAGTGTTTTTGTCTTTTAATAACTGTTCTAGTGGCGGCGGGCGGGATGAAGAATCACACTTAATTTTTAAATCACTGAGTTCACTAGCCAACACTAATCTGTCAAGCAAGAATTTTTGACAATCAAAAATCAGATGTTCCATGGTTCCTTCTTGAGATTCGCAATATGGGCATGTATTGTGATATTGTCTGTAATAATGCCAAGTCTAGAAAGGTGTGACGGTGCAGTATTATGGCCAAAGCGCAATCTATTTATCGTCGTTATAAAGTCTCGGCTGGCTTCTTTCAATCTATTGTACCAGGGTGTAACAGGCAATCTTTCTTGAATGCTTCCATACCACTTTCCTTTGATGTCTTGGTCTTTCTTCCACATTTCTAGCCATAACTTACATACATTTTCATTGATACTTTGTAGAAAATCAGTCATAGGAATGTCCATTGCATTTCTAACATCAACAGCATTATTACCTTCATATGCGGTTTTATCAACTATTTCATTACCCGAGATACCTCGGTGAGAAGGTACCCATAGGAAAGAAATTTTTATGTACTTAAGATAATATTGATATATTATTTCTTTGATAAAATACAGAATATAATTCGACTTAAATGAAAGTGTAAGATTAGTTAAGGCTTTTATCAAACTCTTTGAATCAGAAACAATCAAAAAGTATTTACAATTGTTAATTTGGCGAATATGTAATAAAGCCTGATAAACCGCATATGCCTCTGCAGTGAATATACTACATGTATTGTGCAGAACAAAGCTTTGAGAGAATTTTGTATGTGGATCATAAATAGCAGAACGTACATAATCACTTCCCTTACTACCATCAGTATAAATAACATAATGATTATCATTATCTGCCAAAAACTGTAGCATATCTAAATTATTATTAATTGAATTTTGTAATTCTTTGATGGGATGTGAAATACACTGATAAGAGAAAGAGTAACATGGCCATGGGCACTGTTTTCTTATATGAGTAAAAGTATTCTCTATTTCTAGCAATATTTTGGACAATGTTGGAGATTTGCCATTCAAAAGATTGTCTCCTGTTGCTAGAGGCCCAGGAGCACTACTTACAGAAGGTACAATTTTGTTAATAATTTTCTTGTGATTTGCAGCAATTAATTTAAGACAAAATCTCTCTGCAAGTAGAATGCGTCTCAAAATTAAGGGCATCAATTTAGTCTCTACTTCCATGGCCCTTATCGGAGTAGAGCACATTGCACCAGAAATAATTCTCAAAGCCCTGTTCTGCAATAGATCTAGTTTATTTACATGAGTACTGTTTATATACACTAGTGAACTATAATCAAAATGACTTCTAACTATACTTTTATATAGATTTGACAATATTTTAGGGTCTGCTCCCCATGAGACACCTGCAAGACATTTAACTATATTTAGACCTTTTAGAGCATTCTTTGATATATATTTAATATGTTCCTGAAAAGTTAATTTCCTATCTATTACTATGCCTAAAAATTTCTTTGAATTTACTGGGTTTATAAATTCGCCATTATAAACTACTTTTGAATTTGAATTCTAATTTCCAAATATCATGATACTGCTTTTGGAGGCGTTAATTTTTAAATGTAGTACATCATGATAATAGTGAAATAGTTGGGACAAGGCTCTGTTAATATTGTTAATTGCAATTTCTACATTATAATTACTACTGTACAAAACAATATCATCAGCAAACTGCAAAATATCTACATTATTACTATTTACAAATTTACAGATTTCACTTGTATATATATTGTAAAGCAAAGGAGATAGTGTAGCACCCTGCATTGTACCTTTAGATGCACATTTTGGACCATGTAGTGTATTATTATATCTTACACTAGCTGTTGCCCGCGGCTTCGCCCGCGTGTATGTCGGTTATCGCTGCAAATAGTAGCTTATGTGTTATTCTGATGTATAAGCTATATTACTGTAAAGTTTTATCCAAATCCGTTCAGTAGTTTTTGCGTGAAAAAGTAACAAACATCCATCCATCCATACTAACAAACTTTCGCGTTATTAATATAGGTAGGATTTTTATCGATATAAAATCATGATACAAAATGTATTGGTACCTGAATAGTTTTTTTTTATTTTCTTTACCTCGCATAGAACTTTTATATATTTTTATAAATCAGTTTAAATAAAATAAAGGGGTTAAGACAATTTTGTGAAAACTAAAAATTTAGTATAGCGCCATCTGTAATGATTTATTTATTTCGTGAACGAAAAATGTAGTATAGCGCCATCTGTATTTTTGATATGGAACTCATTCCTATCTGATGTTCCACGACACCATCCGATTTTTTTTACAAATAATACACACACGTTTTACTATTAAAAACTTATTTAAGTATTTATATATGTACATAAAATATAAAGTGTTTATATGAGCTTATTTCGACATTTGACATGGCCAAGGCCTTCGACCGGGTCTGGCACCGCTCGCTTCTCTCCAAGCTCTCGGCATTCGGTCCGCCTCCTAGACCCTGTCACTGGATTGACGCTTTTCTTCATCAGCGCCGCATTATGGGCCTTTGCGACGGCACGGCCTCTGATGTTCTGGATGTAAACGCTGGCGTACCTCAGGGTTCAGTCCTGTCGCCCACACTATTTCTTCTGCATATCAATGACATGTTAGCTCTTGGCAACATACATTGCTATGCAGACGATAGCACAGTTCATGGGCGATATTTTTGACACCGTTCAGCCAAGCTGGCAGACGTTGAGGAAAATCGACAGAAGCTTGTCGCTGAGCTCGACCGGGTTTTGAACCGCATTTTACAATTGGGTGATAAGAATCTCGTCGAGTTCAACGCTACGAAAACACAGTTGTGCGCATTCTCTACCAAAAAGTCTCCATTCCTTTCCCTCCCCACTTTTCAGAGCACTCAACTGCCACTACGGGGTAAGCTCGGTGTCCTTGGCATGGATATTTGCCGGGACCTCGAGTACTGTTCTCATCTTTGTGATGGATCCGCGCAGTATTTGCTTGATGCTTTCGATCGGTTGCAATGGCGAACAGTCCGCTTTACCAACAGTCCCGAAGCCACCGAGTTCCTTGAACCTCTGCAGCTGCGTAGAGATATCGCCTCTATAGCAGTCCACTACCATCTGTATCATTGGAAGTATTCTGAGGAGCTCTTCCAACTGGTCCCCCTTCTCCCTTCCTCTGCAGAATAACATGTTCACTCTCAAACCAAACGGTTTGGTTCATCCTTCCTGTGCCGAGCAGCTAAAAACTGGAACTCACTACCAGCGCACGTGTTTCTCTCCCACTATGATCCCGGGGCCTTTAAGTGGGGCGTGAAAAAGCATCTCACTAAGCCGTCATAGTGTGGGACGCAATACTGCATTGTCTGCTTTCCCAGTGAGTATGGTTGCCCCCACTGTTGGATTCTGCTTGAGTTTTCCATCAGGCTGACCATAGTCACTTTGGCAGCTTCAAATAAAAAAAGTACAATTTTAACAGCTACGTTTTTTCTTTTGCCATATTTTGCCAAAATATGGAGATTTTGTGGATTTGATATACGTGAGTATGCTGCCCATGAGAAAAAAAAAACTGTATCTTTAAGCATCTGTCCTTGGGTTTTGATATTATTATTATTGGAAATGCTGTTTTCAGCGGAAAATGCATTAAATTAAAATGTCAAATAAGTTGGAATTATTGGAATACGGGGAATTAAAACATTATCTTCTTTTGCCATTCCATGCGTCATGATTGTAGCTTTTACAATGTTGTACCCCAGTTGTGTAATATTTAGCCATGTACTATTACATTGCTTTGGCGCTCAAGATACCTCATTTAATAGTACTGGAACATTAACTTGCAGCCTCAACTTATGGGTAGGCACTCCTGATATTTCTAAAGACTTTAAGTATTCGACAACATCTCCCTCCACGCCTGACATGATCCGTTCGTTTAATTGATAACTGTCTCATTAGTCAGCTGATCAGGATCGATATTATTTACATTTTTATTCATATCTAACCAACAGCTATCTTATAATGACGATACTTCTGTAGAGAATTTTGAAGTTAAGAAACGCTGTTAATTAATTATATTAATTTGGCTTATTTATTTCTATTAATAATAGGAACATACAAATCAGATTGACGAATAAATATTTAATATCTTAATATTTAATTTTTATATATATAATATTATTGCTATCATTGTTAAGTCTTCATTGAAAAAGTGAAATATTTTTTATGATTGTGACAGCCTTGTTTATTCGTTGTCAAGACGCCCGACGTAGGTAACGCGCAGGCGTGTGGCGAGTGAACTCCCAGAACAACCTTTCATCCCCCTTTTAAACCCCTTACAACCCCCTTTTCGCATTAAAAAGTAGCCTATGTCCTTTCTCAGGCTCTAGACTATCTGTGTACTAAATTTTATTCAAATCGGTGCAGCGGTTTGGCCGTGAAAGCAAGACAGACAGACAGACAGAGTTACTTTCGCATTTATAATAATCAATTTTTTCAAATTGGACCAGTAGTTCCTGAGATTAGCGCGTTCAAACAAACAAACAAACTCTTCAGCTTTATATATTAGTATAGCTGACCCACGCAAAGTCGTTTGGGTCTCCTATTGCCCGTAGCGTGTTAATTTTCCCCCGTTTTTGAAACATTCTTCATTGGTGCTCCGCTCCTATTGGTCTTAGCGTGATGATATATAACCTATAGCCTTCCTCGATAAATGGGCTATCTAACATTGAAAGAATTTTTCAAATTGGACCCGTAGTTCCTGAGATTAGCGCGATTAGCTGACCCACGCAACGTCGTTTGCGTCTCCTATTGTCCGTAGCGTACCTAATAGTTTCCCCCCGTTTTTAAAACATTCTTCATTGGTACTCCGCTCCTATTGGTCATAGCGTGATGATATAGATAAACTCGCTAAACTTCCTCGATAAACGGGCTATCTAACACTGAAAGAACTTTTTCAAATTGGACCAGTAAGTAGTTCCTGAGATTAGCGCGTTCAAACAAACAAAAACTCTTCAGCTTTATATATTAGTATAGATGACCCACGCAACGTCGTTTGCGTCTCTTATTGCCCGTAGCGTAATAATTTCCCCCCGTTTTTGAAACATTCTTCATTGGTACTCCGCTCCTATTGGTCATAGCGTGATGATATAGATAAACTCGATAAACTTCCTCGATAAACGGGCTATCTAACACTGAAAGAAATTTTTCAAATTGGGCCAGTAGTTCCTGAGATTAGCGCGTTCAAACAAACAAAAACTCTTCAGCTTTATATATTAGTATAGATGTATTTATTATACTCTTCTAAGATCTAATACTCATAATCAACAACACATTTATTTGGATAAAGACTAATATTAGGTATTATGTTGATAAAAACTCTTTGGCAAATAACTTAATAATAGGTACCAACTCTTAGCATCTTATACTCGTGATAACTTCTAAACGAAATGTCCGAATGGGATGAAACAAAAAGTAATTTACTTCTACATAAATACCCTTGATAACATAATGTTTTATTTAGATAAGGATTAATATTACGATAAACATTTAACGTAGTTTCTTTCTTCAGACGATTTAATAATTTTTTTGAACACAAAAGCGATTATTGTGACTAAACCATGATAGTTAGATATATGCTCTCGCGGACTTTTTTGTAGATCTTAATGGGACCTACAAACTCGTAATACATTATTTTGTTCTATTGTCAATACCTTTTGCAGCGCACGCAAAAATAGGTTTTCTATTTCACACCTTGGGTTACAAAATAGCAATTTTCTTACGGATCTCTATTTTTTATGAAAATAAAATATAGCCTATAGCCTTCCTCGATAGATGGACTATCCAACACTGAAAGAATTTTTCAAATCGGACCCGTAGATCCTGAGATTAGCGCGTTCAAACAAACAAACAAACAAACAAACTCTGCAGCTTTATAATATTAGTATAGATAGAGTGTTCTATTATTCAAAAAATTATATATCCATTTACATACTTGGCCTGGCACGCCAAGCCTAAACATAACTTGTACCAGTATACAGTGAAATTAGTCTCGAGAAATTTTTGCATATGTAGTGGTGTGTATATTACTCAGATCTTAGAGCGCGTTTCCACTATATCGTTCTGGCCTATACAAAAATGTTTCGATATCCTAACATTACTATTTAATTTTATACTTATCCCTAGCAACACTCTGATTTTTGGTTTCAATAAAAACAAGTTTTTATTTTAAAGAAAAAGGTTTTGACTTTATAAAAACCGACTTCCAAAAAACATCCAACGAAAACTCTCTGCCAAAAAAACACTTAAAAGCGTAAAATAAACTGGTTCTTCATAAATTGCCTATACCTAATTCTTTATTCATTTAAATAGTAGTATTATAATGTGTGCTAGGTACCTAGAATCTGTTTGAAGCCGGTGCCAAGTAACTATCGCTTAGACTTTTGTAATTGTTCGTTTGTATTCTTTTTGGCTTAGCACCGACTTCAAACAGATTTTAGGTACCTAGCACACATTATAATACTACTATTTAAATGAATAAAGAATTAGGTATAGGCAATATATGAAGAACCAGTTTATTTTACGCTTTTAAGTGTTTTTTTGGCAGAGAGTTTTCGTTGGATGTTTTTTGGAAGTCGGTTTTTTTTTTATAAAAAGTTTTTATTTTTCAGTTTTTAGTGCAAACAATCGTAGGTAAGTAGTAAGTTGAACTATTTCATCAAACTTCATCATCAAGAATACAAATTAAGATCTATACGTACATGTAATATTAAAATCATCCTCTAATCCCTAACTGTTGAAGAGTTTAACCTTCTATCATCAGCTCACCTAAATAACTTGAAAGTATACGACTTAAGGTCTTTAGATACGTATGAAATTGAAAGAATTATCCTTTAACTCCTAACCGTTGAGGAGTTGTACCTTCCACCTTCCATCATCAGCTTACCTAAATAATTTGAAAGAATACGACTAAAGGTAACATATATACATATGATATTGAAAGATTTATCCTCTAACTCCTAACCGTTAAGGAGTTGTTTCTTACATCATCAGCTCATCATCATAAAATGATGACTACCATACGCAAATACCGGTGTAACTTCAGAAAATATATGAAAAACATAGTATGTGCCTATAAAAAATGAGGGTTTCCCTCGATTTCCCTGGGATCCCATCATCAGATCCTGATATGCTGGCAATGGGACCACCTCGGAAGCATACCCTTTTGAACACAAAAAAAAATTTCAAAATCGGTCCACAACTGACGGAGTAATCGGTGAACATACATAAAAAAAAAATACATACAGTGGAACATAGAACCTCCTCCTTTTTGGAAGTCGGTTAAAAAAAAAGGTGTGTGTGCGATTCACACACGATAGAAGTGAAACTTCAAAGAGGAGAGACCGATATAAATATATATTTTTTTCCTTTCCTTTCATCTAGGTTTTTAAAACTCCGGGGGGCCTACGGGGGGGTCAAAATTTATGCGTTTATTTTTGGCCTAGGACGCACCGTTTCCGAGATATTTCAATCTAAAGCAAAAAATCGTCACTTGATAGTGGAAAGTGGAAACACGCACAAAACCAGAATAAACCAGTTTACGCTGTCCGCAGGTGCCACGTGCAGTCCGGCGTCAGTCGCTTGGTACTGTTAGAACATAAAGCACACATTTCATTCAAAAATTATAATTATTACGTTAATTGTTAAATTTTGTATTTGTTGATTGTTGTTATTGTTTGTTATTATTGTTATAATATTTGTTGAAGTTTTTAATTTGTGTGTAAGTGTTGTAACTTTATATTGTAAATTCAAAATGGCTCCAGTGTTAAAACATGGTCGAGGCAAGCCTTTGACTTCTCAAACTAAAGAAGTTTTGTACTGTTTGTACAAATATTTCGAAAATGAGTGTAATAACAACCCGAGCAGTATTATGACCCCCACTCAATTAGTTGCTAAATCAACAGGAATTTCAATAGCATCCGTCAGAAAGGTAGTATCAGAAAGCAAATGTCGTCCTTCAGATCAGGAAGTAACATTTAAATCTCCTAAAAAGAAACCGAATCGTAAACCTACAATAGTAATCGATAACTTTGATCAGCAAGTTATCAGAAGAACAATTCATGACTTCCACATCACAAATAAAGAAGTTCCCACTTTGAAAACTTTGCACGCAAAATTGAGAGAAGATATCGATTATAAAGGTTGTGTCAGCACGTTACGAAAACACGTCATGTCATTAGGTTTTAATTGGAAGCAAACAGAAGATAACCGGAAACTTCTTATGGAAAAACACGAAATTAGATACTTGCGAATTAATTATTTGATGAAAATTGCTGAATATCGTGAACAACGCCGACCAATTGTTTACACCGACGAAACATATATACATACATCACATACCCTCTCGAAATCTTGGTCAGATGGAAGCACTTCAGGTTTGAAGCAACATATATCGAAAGGCAACCGCTTAATCATTGTTCATGCCGGTGGTATGGATGGCTTTATACCAAATGCATTGCTTATGTTTAAAGCCAACCAAAAAAGTGGAGATTACCACGACAATATGAACTATGACAACTATTCAAGGTGGATTCAAACTCAATTGATACCCAACTTACAACCAAATAGTGTTGTTGTTGTTGACAACGCACCATATCATAACTCAATACAAAATCCTGCACCGAATAGTAATTCTAGAAAACAGCAAATGATTGACTGGCTGACATTGCGAAACATTGAGCATTCATCCACGTTGCTTAAGCCTCAATTATATGAACTGATTCTGCAAAACAAGGCGAGATTTGTAGAGTACAAGATAGACGAAATATTACGACAGCACGGTCATACTGTGCTGCGTTTACCACCATACCATCCGGAGTTTAATCCTATAGAAAATATATGGGGGATAGTGAAAACATATGTTGCAAAAAAGAATGTCGCAATGAATATGAAGATTATAATGTCATTAGCTGAAGAAAAAATGAACGCCATAACTGTAGAGGAATGGAGAAAAGTTTGTCTGCATGCTATTGAGGAGGAAAACAAATATCAGGGTAGAGACGCAGCTTTAGACACAATATCAGAACGAATCATAATTAATTTAAATAATTCATCTGATGAAAGCGAGGATGGGGATGATTGTGATATGCCTGGGGTTGATGAATTATTAGAATAAAACATTTATGGCCGGAGAACACCTAATTCATACACGTCTTCACTGAAGTGAAAACCGGCATTCACTGCTTGTAATGTTTGGAACTGGCTTGTCTGCCTCATATAGTTCCATAGATTACAATGCAGTGGATACACATTTTCACGTCCGTATTAGTACGTAGTGCGTATGCGTAGACGTGTACGCATTTGGTGTGCTCCAGCCACAAACGTATATTACCTTTAAAAAAATAAAAACTAAAAATAAAATGTTGTTTTTTTTTATTTGCTGACCATACACTACTACAAACGCAAAAATTTCTCCAAGCTAATTTACCTGTAACAGGATCTAGACTGTCAAATGCACCTTGAACATCTAGAAATACACAAACAGTGTGTAACTTTTTATCCTTTTGCATGTTTCAGGTCTGAAATTAAAGAAGTGAAGCTGTCTGCACAACTTCGCCCTCGACGAAATCCATATTGTATATGTGGAATGATGCCATTAGATTCTATATACCAATCCAAACGATTTTTAATGATGTTTTCAAATATTTTACCTAGACATGAAGAGAGTGATATTGGTCTGTAAGAGCTGGCTAGCTCTGCAGGTTTATCTGGTTTGAGTATTGGAATGACACATTGTGTTTTCCATGATTGCGGAATACATTTACAATGCCAAAGTAAATTAAGTATATTAAGAAACAATTTTTGTGCAGATTCGTCTAAATTTTTAATAATACAATAGGGGAAATCATCTAATCCAGGTGTAGTGTCTTTCCGAGATAACAAACTAATTTTAAATTCGGACCATGTAAAAGGATCTAGCAAAAATTTTGAATTTAGACTATCATTATTTAATTCGAAAATGTTACCTAAACTATCAGCATCATTTAAATTGCTATTGTCGGATAATTTGTCTAGAAATGGAGAAATAAACTCATCTTTATGTGATTTATTGCCAGCTCTTATACCTTTAAACATTTTAAGAAGATTCCAAATCTTACTAATAGGGGTAGTTCTATTGAAAGAGTCACATAAGTTATCCCAACCTATTCTTTTTTGCTCTGATATAGTCCTTTTTTTAAGTGCATCTTTTCTTTTGTAGTCTAAATAGTTCTCCATTGTAGGTTCACTTCTATAATGTTTCAATGCATTGTAAAAGGCAATTACACTTTTTTCACAAATGTCATTCCACCAAGGAGCTGGTGGTCTGCTTTTAAAATTATTTGGTTTAGTGAGTTTAGGGATAGTCATATCTTTTAAAGTATTCAATCGAGAACAAAAATCATTATAGGTTGAAATAGGATCATATAATTTTAACACTAAATCATTAAATATCGTTTTGGAAATATTTTTATACTTTGTCCAATCAGATTTTTTATATATAAACCTATCAACATGGGGATTAATGTGATATTTATCTATATGTAGTGAAATCTCTGTTATTGTAGGGAAGTGGTAGCTGCCCATGGCATCATCATGCACAGACCATTCGCATATTGAGGCGAGGTTAGCACTAATAAAGCTAACGTCAATTGCAGATGGATTTCGTCTTGGGTTATTACAAGTTGTAAAACTACCATCATTCAAAATACATAAATCCAAGTCGTCTATGATATTAAATAAATCCTGACCTCTACTCTTAGTGGATAGACAACCAAATGCAATGTGGTGAGCATTAAAATCACCACTAACAAAGATAGGTTTTGGCAGATCGTTAATTATATTATGTAGTCTGTTGAGATGTATGTGTCCACTAGAAGGAGGACAGTATACACATAGAATAGTCAAGCTACCATGCACAGTAGATAAGGACAGAGCAACAGTTTGAATGTCTTCATAAAATCTAGTGTTTAATAGTTTGTACTTTAAGTATGGCTTAATTAGTATTGCTACACCATTATGAGCATTATTGGAATTTTTATTGTAAATATTATATCCAGGTATTCTAAATTTATTGTCTTTGAACCATGTTTCGTTAAGTAAGCAAATATATACGCACAAAACACTTACAAGTGCGGTGTTCCATGCAATTGCGGCGCTTGCGCCGCACTTCCTTCAGTCGCTTGCTAGCTACACTCTGCTGAAGAGGTGGCTTAAGCGTGTGATTGTTTAAATTTAAAAACGTTCTAAAACTCGTGAAATATGCCATTTTGTGTCTTGAGATATTGCACTAATAATACAAGGAATACGGAGAAAAACAAAGGAATAACTTTTCACCAGTAATTAACTAGATATAATTGTTTTAAAATTAAATACGAACAAAATATTTTAAGACGCCATTGTTGCCTCACTCGACATAGAGAATTTACAGTAAAACATACAGAAGTGATATTTAGGTAGAATTAACTGACGTTAAATGCACAACGTATCTAACGTATTTAATTGGACAAGTAATAATAAAATGTTGTTAAAAATAATAGCTTCGTTAATAACCCATAACATTTTTTTTGTATATAAATATAAACGGAACTTAAAATTGGTTTTGAGTGGCTCCTCTAGCACGTAGTACGTAATATCTCGATGTTTGGACTGCTGGCGGGAACTTCAAAAAAGCGCGCGAGTGAAAATTTTTAAAAATTACTTTTTTACATAAATATTTGGTAATTTTTGCTAAAGAGGTGATAAATAGCAACTGCTAGGTGGAGTAAATAGTGACAATGGTGGGAAATGAGGGGGGCGGGGATAACCCGCCCACCTCACATAAACGTCCTCGGCCTGAGGTCAGGGACGGAGGGACCAAAATGGACTGTGGTGATGGCGGCGGTGCTGGTGAGCGCTCTGACTATTCACCATATATTAAACCCAATTACAAAAGACTATACCCAGAAAATGGCACCTATCTAGACTTTAAAGTATTTATTGAAGCTACCAACAATACGGATAGAATAGGCAATAAGAGCCCTATCTATCTCAACCATATTTTTTCCAACGACATAAAAGGGGTGACGGCGATTCAACGCATTAATGCAAATAAAATAGCAGTAATATTTAAACAGTATAATACAGGCAATAATTTCATCAACAACACGGCTTTTCTCAACAAACACGGCTTTAAGGCATTTATTCCAGCTGCGGAAATAGAAAAAACAGGTATAATTAGATTTGTACCAGCAAATATTTCGAACAAAGAATTATATACAAAACTATCATCAATCTATGAAATAGTAGCTATAAGAAGATTCACAAAGAAGGTTGGGGAAGAGCGAGTACCACTACAAACAGTTAGCATTACTTTCCTTTCGAACATACTCCCAGACAATGTACAATATGATTTATTTTCATACCGAGTTTTTGAATATATACCACCATTACAGCAATGTTTCCGTTGCTTTAAATTTAACCACTCTGCTAAAATATGCAATGGTGAACAAAGATGTTCCATTTGTGGAGGTGAACATTTATATAAAGAATGTGATATACCAACAGAGCTCTGCTGTGTCAATTGCAGTGGGCCTCATCTTGCAATTTCTAGATTATGTCCAATTAAGTTAAATAAATTATTAGAAAAGAAAAATAAGATAACTTTTGCAAGTGCAACATTAAAGAAACCACATATTAATAATGATAATAAACAATTTCCACCTCTTTTACCTCCAAAAATGAAAATTTCTACTGTAAATAAGCCTGTACATACATCTATAAATAGGCCTGTACATTTGTCTGTAAATAAACCTGTATCTGTAAATAATCCTGTACATAATGTAAATAAACCTAAAGATGTCCCTCCAAAGGTAGACATCAAAGCCCAAATAGTTGCCAACAACGATGTACTTATGGCCCTAGTACAGACGTTGGTGGAACTGGGTAATAAGGGGGATACTAAGCCCACTACCATAAATAGTATTAAGGAAACTCTACTTAAAAATCTAAAGTAATGGATCCAAGTCATACACTGTCTAAGCTACGTATTGCTCAGTATAACATTCAAAGTGCTAATAGTAAGAAACCTCTATTGATTCAATTCTTAGAAAAACAAAAGTATATACTTCTTCGGCGTCTTCTCTATACATTATATCTCGATGCCCCCAAACAAATTTTTATACGGGGCCCCGCCAAGGCACGCTACGCCACTGGTCTTAACATAGTTTTTAAACAACTAATTAAATAACTTTATTGCTAAGTAGCAGTCAGTAAGTAAGTAAAGTCGCAGTAAGTAAAGTAATATTCAACTTGTTTACGCACGACGCGACGCGGCTGGCGTGCGTGCCGAGCGGCAACCATTGCCTAGTAGTCCTTCCCGGGAGGCGCTCGGCGGAACATAACTAATCCCACCAAAAACATTTTCATGTAAAATGTTGCCAAGACGACCGCATATGGCTCAACCTGTGAAAAAGATATCAGATCTCATGAAGAACCAAGGTTCTGAATCTACACGCCCTAACTCTACCAACCCTAACTTCATAAACTCTACATCTCGGTAAAAATTCAAATTCGGTTCAAATAAACGACGAAACACTTCGAGAAAAGGTAGGTAGTGCCCTTGCGCTTAGCTTGGCTCGTCTTGGCGGGGGCACGACCGTGCCCCCAGAACTGAGAAGTGAAACCCCCTGATTTTGCCTCCGCTATTCCGCAAGCGCCAATAAATCGTAGTGCGCGTAGGAACTATTGTCGTTTGCGATATTATTTCGCACTTTCAAAATCGCAACGAATAACAATCGTAGTGCGCGCAGGGCCCAAGACCACTAGCCAGACATCCATGGTAACTCAGTTTCCCTTCTATATCTCACTAAATTCAAATGATTATTCTGACAGTGACCAAGGTAATAATAATTACACTAAACTAAAAAATATTATTACTAGTAGGTATTTATAATTAGAAGTTATGCAAAACTATGAAATCTTCTATATTAACTCTCTATAGAGACACTCAGTTGCATTCGGTGATTAGAAACAATCACCGAGTGTAAGCAACGACGGCGCAGTCAGTACCTGGATGGGTGACCGCTGGTGGCATGATACCATTAGCGTCTCCGTGTTTCGGAAGCCACGTTAAGAAGTTGGTCCCGGTTGTTATCAAAGGAGCTTAGTTGGAGGCCTTAGGGCGGCTTGAAAACATTAACCAACCGCAAGATTACGAAGCCATAACGTTGTCTTGCCAGATCACAAAGCGCACTCGGCCAGCGTGCGGACGTATAGCCTTAACCCGTAACCCTCCCCTGAGAAGAGACCCGAGCCCAGCAGAGGGACATTATGGGTTGTCGAATTGATGATGAAAGAATGCAGTCCGCTTGCGCTCACTCATGGTTGAATAATTTGTCGAGATTTATTGTATAACTAGCTGAACCCCGCGGTTAATGTCGTACCCCCGCGGTACGAAATTAACCGCGCCGCACGACAGGTAGTCTAAAAAAGAAGTTACTCCTTAGGCCTTAGATTATCAGCTATCTGCCAGTGAAAGTCCCGTCAAAATCGGTCCAGCCGTTCCAGAGATTACCCCGGAACAAAAATTGTAAAAAATGTTATTTTGGTACCGTGTATACAAACGCATTTATGAAAAAGCGGTTATTTTAATATTACAAACACACTCCAATTTTATTTATTTGTACAGACTATCCTCTAACGTTTAGACGGGACTCCTGTCGCGGTGTACATTCTAAACTCCTCCGAAACGGCTGGACCGATTTTTACGAAATTTTTTCATACCCCTAAATGAGGAGGATGACCCACCCTCAATATATATTTTTTTATAGCAAAACGTTTGCCGGGTCAACCAGTATATTATGTATATACTAGCTGTTGCCCGCGTATATGTCGGTTATCGCGGCAAATACACACATCAAAAGTGTCTAGGGATCAAGCATTTTTATGCAGATTTCTTGAGATTGAGATGTGGCTTTGGCCCTGGCCTGCTCAGTCGCCAGACTTGAACCCGATTGAGCATGCATGGGATATGCTACAGAGAAGAGCTCTGCCGAATATGGAGGGTATCCAGTCGCAAGAAGACCTTTTTTTGTTGTTGCAACGAACATGGGCGGCCATTCCACAGCGTGATTTGGATGAACTCATTTTGAGTATGCCAAACCGATGTTCTTGTGTTAGTGTTCGTGGTAGAAACACGGATTATTAATTGTTTAAGTTACCTAATAAAATTTTAAAGAAAACTATTATTTCAGTCTTTTTTTCGAACTTTAATGTTAGTGGTTCAAATTTCAAAAATTCTTTCATTAGGAAAATGGCAAATTTCTTTATTAATGCAAAGGTGACTTGGTTTATCGTTACTGTGACAAACGAAAACACTTTATTTGATGAATCCTTAAAGAAAATTTTAATTAATATCAATCAGGAGAAAAGTTATTGCAAAAATATATGTTGATCCCTAGACACATATGTTGATCCCTAGACACTTTTGATGTGTGTAGTAGCCTATGGGTGATTCTGATGTATAAGCTACATTACTGTAAAGTTTCATCCAAATCCGTCCAGTAGTTTTTGCGTGAAGTAACAAACACACACAGACTTTTGGCTTTATACATTACTGTGAAGTGTGATAACTACTAACTAGCCTCACTAGAATACCAGTACTTTAATACTCGCCCAGATTGAAAAATAAAAAGCATAGTATATTTTTTATATTTATTTCTACATTACACTTCTTACTTCGCCCTCTTGGATTTGATCTTTCTTAAGTAGAACTCGAGTTCCTTTCCCTCGAGGATGTAGCCGTCTGCACGGCCGCATTGACCAGGTCGACTTGACACGCACGCTGTTAAACATTTATCCACATTAATAACCGCACACAGTCGCGATATGTCACAGATTCAATTAAAATAATCAGAGTAACTATGACAGTGGGATCATGCAACTACTAGACTGTTCCCAAAACGGTACCAATCCATATTGTAGTTTCAAAACTTCTCAATTTCATCATCGAAAATAATTGTATCATGTATTTCAGCCTATAAAACAGATACAAAACAGTAAACACAGATGAAATTACATACTGCATGTTTGAAAATATCTGACTTCTTGGAAATGTAATCCTTAGTGGTCTAAATATGGTACGCTAAGAACAATGTTATAGGCTGAAAGTGCTTTCTCTCGTTGTTTTTATAGACTTTTTTCTACATTCTTCATAGAGAAAGCAATGATTAATTATTGATGTACAACAGAAGTATAAAACTAACCCAATAAGCGTCCAGTGTGGAATTGCTCCTCGATTCCACCCTCCACCTTAGCAGTGCGCTGTCTTGCTACATACTTCTTTGCTGTTTTCTGGCTGCGTTTTTTGTTGATGATGGCATCTTCAGCCTCAGTCTGCATGGGAAATAGATATATGTATGACATTTAGTATAAAATATTACGTACAAAATTGTAATCAAATCAGGTTTTGCCACAAAAAATCATTTTACTCATTTGACACGCATTTGTCATCATTAGAGTGTGATGTAATGTAAGAAAACTTCTAAAATTTGATAACATAGTTAAATATGTATATATAGTAGCTATAATGTGGAGAAAATTAGTTTGTTTGGTACAGATAACCAATACATTAGTTAATAGTTTATTTAGAGATTGTTAATATTAGAAAGTTACCTTGAAGAAATAGTTAAACTATAGAAAGTGACTCAAAGACACATGTACAAAGTTCAATCTAGGTAGTAAAACCGGAATGTTATATATGTTTAATTCCTAATGAAGTAGGTATTTATAGTACTCACAAACTTGTCAAATCAACCAACAAAGGGGCAAATATGTTTGCGCTTCACACAACAGTGACATTCTGCAATTTTAAATATTAACTGCTAATCTTTCATGAGTGCTGTTAAATAAGCAGTATTTAACCCTTTGATTGTTAAGTATATTTTATCCATGTGAAAATGTGCTTTCAAGCCTTATTATTTTTTGATGTTCTCTGCCTGGCATAGTGGGCACATTTTCATTTGATGTCAATGGATGTCCGTTGCTGTTAAAGAATTAATAATGCATAGACTACAATATTACATCTTCGAGCTATACAAAACTAGTTGATACATGCTTGTTCAGGTGCATTAAATTTTTTTAAACACTACATGCAGTCATTATTATTTATGGAAAAGATTTAATGGTGCAGACTATGACAAGACTATGCTAGACTATTCATGGTATAAACGTTGATATAAACATGTCACAAGAACATTGTTAGTGAAATGTGTAGGTTAGGTTACTGGCCATAAACATGCCAAATCCCTTCTGTTGTAGTTGTAAGTTGTTTGGATCAGATGAGTTTGTGTGGATTGTTTTATTCTCAAAAACAACATTAAGAATCACTGGTAAAACCAAGCATCTACTAAATTCAGATGGTAAAAACCCAAAAAAATCATCCTTTTCATAAATATTTAAGAACTTGTGTTCATAAATCCTAATATTTACAAGGAAATCCTATGATTAACTAATATTCAAACTTTAACAGTAACATAAACATGCTGTATGAATAGTTTATGTATATAGAAATGAAGATTTTAATGCAAATTAAGACAGATAGTCAAGGTACAGGGCATACAAAAAATACCAGAAAGCAAACTTGGACAGCCTATGAACACTTGTTGGTAGATTCTTTGTCATATACAATATAGAATGACAAAGAAATAAAAACTAGGAAGTTAATTTAGAGTTATTTTTAATACTTTAATAATTAAAAGACATACAAAAGAAACTGCTAACCAAAAAAAAAAAGGGTTAGTGCAAGTTTTTTTTTTTGTTATAGGGGGGGCAAACAAGCAGATGTATCGCCTGATGGTAAACGATTACCGCTGCCCATGGACACCCGCAATACCAGAGGCATCACAAGTGCGTTGCCGGCCTTTTAAGAAGGAGTACACTCTTTTCTTGAAGGTTTGAAGGTCATATTGGTATGATATTGCATTGTTACACATCAGATTAAGTCAATAAATAGTAACATAATACAATTTTACTATTCAATTTTTGAAAACTCATGGATAATAGTACTACAGTTGTGTGTAAACTAAAGAGTACCTAACAGCAACAGATTTAAACTATTTTGATAAAATAATTCTGAGAGCAAAGGCATAGGACCATGTTATCAAACATACATCACTTGTTAAAAATATACTAAGTCAAATAGATTTCATAAAAATTCAAAACTCACCAGTTTAGCCCCCTTCTTCCTGCCAAGGGGCTGAAGGTAGTGAGACTCATACCACTGCCTGAAAGGTGTAGCATCTACTACGACAATAGCATTCTTCACTAAAGTCTTGGTTCGCACCAATTCATTGTTTGATGCATTGTATACCACATCAATGATACGGGTCTTGCGGGTGGAGCCTGAAATACAATAACCATAATTCACTTAGATATAATCTGAATAGAACTACGAGGCTATTAATTTATATTTAGTTTATGTACCATTATGTTGCCAATTCAATTTTATCAATCAAGAGGAACTTAATTTACCAAGATCTCTCTTTGATAAGAATAGCATGGATGAATTAAGCACGGACAAATATAACCAAATCTGGCAGAATAAGTATCCGAATCAAAAAGTTAAATATTTAAAGTACTTACATTCTGATCCCCATGAGAAATTTCCTGCGTCCAAGCGCAATGCACGGTATTTAGTGTTACCACCGCGCGAACGCACTAAGTGGATGCGCTGGGCTCCAAGCTAAAACATAAAATAACTACCTATTGTAACAAACTAAACTCGCAAAGTAAAATAATGTATACATCCAA
This sequence comes from Diaphora mendica, assembly GCA_949125395.1. Lineage (NCBI taxonomy): Eukaryota > Metazoa > Arthropoda > Insecta > Lepidoptera > Erebidae > Diaphora > Diaphora mendica. The sequence goes on from OX421314.1 coordinate 23,399,647, forward strand.
CAAGTAGTGATCTTTAATTAATCTTTAAAATACAGAATAACACATGGTAAACAGAAAATGTCAAGATAGGTTAGGTTTCATAGTGCTTTACCTTGGTGTTGGCAGCCGGGCGACCCAATTCATACTTCCTCTTCTTACGGATAGGCGCGCGCTTGCCGCCTGTGGCCCTCCGTTTATGCCAATGATCACGACTGATACCTGCATCACAGAAATAATTAATTCACATGACACTTCACCAACAATCGGACACCGAACTTTTCACAACAAATCTAACTTTTCAATGATTTACACAAAATATAAGTAAAAGTTAGTAAATAGCATAATTCGCCATAACTTTAAATTAAAGATAACTTAAATAGTGACACCAATACCACGATTTTACTAGATTAATTTTAATAACACAATAGACGACTCACCCATCTTGGTTGGGTCAGAAAAGAAAAAGGTTTGTGTGACAGACGGAACCTCTCAGCCTAAACTACTCTGTAGTCTTTGGTTACTAGTCTATTTTGCGGTCTGTAGAAGTATTCCTCTCAAACCGGCTTTTTGGTACACTCAGATATTATATTACAGAGACGCAAGAGATTATGTTTTCTTCGAAAGTTCTTATAGTAAATTGTTACCAAGAAATAGTCTTTCGAAGACATTAAATATTTATTTAGAGTCAGAATACAAAGGACCGCGTCAAGAAGCCGCTCCTTTTTAAATAGGACAAATTTCACTTAAAGCAAAATTTTAGCTTACAATTTAACGCAAAACATAATTACAATGCTATAAAGTTACAAGTTTACTTAAATTATTGCACAAAAAATCAACAGACAGTTCGCGGACGTACGATCACAACGAAAAAACAAATGCAAGTCCTACAGACAGTCTTGTCACTTATTTGAATTCGGAATGACAATTTTTAAAGCTTTTACGAAAGTTTTAATTCGGAAGAGTCCGGAGATCACTTTTTTGACGTGACAACAATTCGATGGAGCCGGCTGCACGCATGAATCATGCGGCGTTACCTCGCTCTGAGGCGTTACATTTAAGCGCCGCATCTATCTCTCGCTTGCACTTCAAGCCTTAAATGGATGATGAGAGATAGATGCGGCGCTTGCGCTTGCGGTGCACTTCAAGCCATAAATGGATTTTCATTTCATCAATGTTTCGTTATGACGTTGTTACGTTAAACTATTATCCGTAAACAGACTTTACAGACAACCACTTTTTGGTAATGTTTTGTGTATTATGTACACGTTTTTAAAATAACATAATATAATAAATATTTCAGACATCTAACACACAACGCTATCTTGTCCCAAACTAAACAGAGCTTGTGTTATGGGCACTAGACAACTGATACAAATACATTTAGGCTGCGTACTCGAACTCAGCGGGAGCGGGGCGGGCGCGGGAGCGGAGCGGGCGCGGAGCGGCAGCGGCACGATCAAATGTATGGATTTATATGGGAGTGTTTTCGAACACAGCGGAGCGGGAGCGGGCGACGAGCGCGTGACGAACGGCGGACGAGCGGTGCGTATATAGGTATTATAGATAGAGTAGGGAAGATATACGGCTGCCGGTAAGTGGAAACGTCCAACGGTTAGAAAGAGAGATAAGGTCGCGGTACACCATCTGTCTTTCTCTACTGACGCATGCGCAGTAAAGGACTGCTTGTTATTATGATAACCTCGAATAATAAAATATAATTAACTCTAAAATCTTCTATATGTATAAAAGAGGAAGGTGACTGACATAGAGAGAGATCAACGCACAGCTCAAACCGCTAAACCTAGAATCCTGAAATGTTGCATATAGGTTCTTAATACAACGTAAGTGCACTAAGAAAGGAATTTTTGAAATTCCACCCCTAATGGGGTAAATCAGGGAATGAAAGTCTGCGTGAGTGAAGCCGTGTGTAAAAGCTAGTCTATACTTATAATAAAAATGTAACAGGTCTAATTCTGTACATTAAAGATATTTAGAAAATTTTTTTGGAGGGCGCTCTATAATCTATACTTATAATAAAAATGTAACAGGTCTAATTCTGTACATTAAAGATATTTTGAAATTTTTTTTGGAGGGCGCTCTATAATCGATACTGAACACAAAACTGTAATTTTTTTCATTTTTGTCTGTCTGTCTGTCTGTCCGTCTGTCTGTCTGTATCTTGGCCGCGCATCACGTTGAAACTACTGAACGGATTGAAATGAAACTTGGCATGATTTGAGCTTATATTACGAGGTAGGACATAGAATACTTTTTATCCCGAAATTCAGCACGGTATCCTGGAGAGAGGGGATGAAAGTCAAAATATGTACTTGGTTGTAATTCAATAACACATGGTCCGATTTCATTCATTCTTTTTTTCTAGAAATAAAAAAAATAAAAGATGGGAAAAGTGTTTTTTTTTGTCCGCGACTGTACACTGCCTGTGGGAAGCTGAGACAGATATGTAAATATGGCGGTACGAAGTTCGCCGGGTCAGCTAGTACCTTATAAAGTTGTTTGAAGTAATAAAATATAGGTACACACAGATAAATAGGTACCGCGATCGTCTCTCTCTTTCTAACCGAGGAACAGCTGGAGGCCTGGTTCCCCTCCCTGGGTCTGGATAAGCACTTCTTCTACTGAATGATTCATCGAACATTTTTGAATCGAAGGAATGCTTTTTCGAATGAATATAATAATGATAATAAAAATATAAAGAAAATATGTGTGGTGTATTATTTCATACAAAATCAAGAAAATCTAATAGCTTTGAGATATCATACGTTCCTTCCGTACATTAAAATTTAAAAACGTGAAATTTGGCATTGTTCAGTAGAAGAAGAGTTTATCGGTAAAAAGTATTCGAAGTAACGTTCAGACGACTTTCCATTCATCGAACATATATTATGACTCGCACGGCTCCTCTGCTCTATCTATAATATCTCTATGGCGGTGCGCATCAGTGTCGCGGTGTCAGCTAGGGATGGAATAAATTAGCAATCACCTCTGATTATTGATTTTTAATTTTGTCAAGTTTGTGATTTTTCCAAATTTATTTACTTATTATAATAACAATTTTAATAGTTAATTTAAAAATATTTTATTCATCTTTATTACTTGCAATATTGTTCGAATGGTTGTTTTTTTTTGTTTTTAATTTTATTTTGATAGGAACGTAAATATTACAAAAAAATATATTTAAATTCTATGTATAATATGTATGTATTTACAAAAAAAGTATTTATGTATTTATATTAGTTATCTAGTACCCATAACACAAGCTCTGCTTAGCTTGGGACTAGATGGCGTTGTGTGTTAGATGTCCGAAAATATTTTTATTTTTATTTGACAAGCGAGCGTCAAGCGTGTGACGAGCGGCATACGAGCAGGCGCATCAATCTTAGACAAAGTATTACATAGACTTGACATAATTTTGTAATTAACCGACCAAATTGTAACCAGATTTGTTGAACGTTTGGAACATTAATAAGGGAGAATGGGCTTTAACCTGGCAACGTTAATATTTGATGTACATGGTTTCTATTCCTTACGGGTGTACGCATATGTCAAGTCTAAGGTCTTTTTAAAATAAATAAAAATAATAAAAAATGATTTTAATTTTATCAATGTTGTGATTTTTGCAAGTTTATTTAACCACTACATAGTATAAAACAAAGTCGCTTTTTCTGTCCCTATGTCCCTTTGTGTGCTTAAATCTTTAAAACTACGCAACGGATTTTGATGCGGGTTTCTTTAATAGATAGAGTGATTCAAGAGGAAGGTTCTTATGTATAATAAATGCATAATATAGTATGGGAACACTGTTAATTTTCGAGTTTTCTAATGTGATGTAGCAAATAAATACGTTTTTTTGCACTTACATTGCAAACGCTGGTTGCACCCTACGAGATAGATCAAAATAATGTACTACAGTATTGTACACCTTAAAAAGTACTACAAAAAAGTCCGCGACGGTATATGTCTATCTCTTAGGGATAACCTACAACAACCATTTTTTATTCCTTTCTTTTTACGAGAAATAATGGCTTATTTACGAAGTGATTATAAGCAATACAAAATGAATCCTTATACAATTAAGTAAATTAAATACATTGTGCATTTAATATAGATCAAAATGGCCCCGTACAGTATCAAATTTAAATGAATATATTCGAAGATATTACAGATTAAAATGCACGAATCGTGTCGTCGGCGGGGGCGTCTGAAATCCACCCGTGCGAAGCCGGGGCGGGTCGCTAGTTGTTAATATTTTATATATTTGTTGTTATTAAAGAATTTTAATCATCTTTATAACTTGTTAATTTGTTCGCTTTGTTGATGTTATTTTTTTTTCATTGTACCCCCTGTTATTTTCTATAATGATCGAGTATAGTAACCTAATACCCCCCTAACTTGTCTATATAGTAAATTATTGTGTTTACAATTACGACTAATCAAGATTTTTTTAAGGTTATCAGGCTTGGGTTGTACGATTTTAGAAAAATAAATTTAATATACTAATTTATGAGGCTATTGCATATGTAGATATTATGATTATATAAAATATTATCAAACAGTCGTTTTCACTAATTATTTAAAATCACTAATCATTTTTTTGTGAAATCTGTCATCCGTATCAAGCTATATTTTACGAGGTATTGTTTCTTATAACACATCACTAAACCGCTCTAGCGCCCGCTCCTAGCCCGCTGGTTTCGAAAACGGGTTAGGGGCCCCGCTCCGCTCCCGCTGCCGCTCCGCTACCGCTCCGCTGCCCGCTGAGTTCGAAAACGCGGCCTAAGTCGTATAACTTGTTAGAAAATAAAGCTAAGAATCTGATTTTGGTGTCATCGTTTAGGTAATTTTATTAGTCTTCTTAGTTAAATACTAGTTAAAGACCACTGAAAGACCAAGGAATTATCTAAGCCAGTATAGAGGTTTAAAAAAAAAGAAATTTGGTTCACTGTGTACTATGGACGATATACACTGAACCACCCTTATTTTAACAGTGAACCATAACGACCACACGTACCATTAAGTTGATAAGTCATTTATTTGTAGAAAAAAAACAGAATCTTTAATAATAATCAATTATCTTTTATTCTTACCATATAACTGCCTCGTTGGTCTGGCGGTTGGCGTGTGCGACTGCTGATCATGAGGTCTCGGGTTCGATTCCCGGGTCGGACCAAATGTTTGTATGATCTACAAATATTTGTTCCGGAGTTTGGGTGTTTTCTATATATAATATGTATGTATTTACAAAAAAAAAGTATATATGTATTTGTATCAGTTGTCTAGTACCCATAACACAAGCTCTGCTTAGCTTGGGACTAGATGGCGTTGTGTGTTAGATGTCCGAAAGATTTATTTATTATTTATTTATAAATGACAAAAAAAAATCTGCTAACAAAAGCTATCAGCCTTCGTTAATTTACCTATAACTACAAGATCAGAGACAAAATAATGAAATCAAAATACTTCAAATTTATCAAAGACAAGTTTGCATTGAATGAATATTTAATAAGACGTATAAGTACACGATATTAAAGATGGACTTTCTCGATCTGGGGAAACATCTAGATGGTTCCTTAAATTTAAACGTCATGTCTCTATCATAAAAGTTGAATCTTGAATCTCTTGATTATTGCCTTTATTTATGTCGAAAATCGCAGAAGCTGCAGCATTAAGCAAGCTTTGTGATATACCTGTTCTATGTTCAATTTTGTTTTTCTCATAACGACGCAATGTAAGGTATGGAATATTAAAAGCTTTTGCAGCCACTATAATCAAGGGCGTCGCCAGCCCGCGGCCTAGGTAGGGGCAAGTTGTTGGAGGATCTCCTCCAACAACTTGCCCCTACCTAGGCCGCGGCCGCTACCGGCCGTCATCCACTCCATGGCCGGTAGCAGACGAGGTTCTAGGGGGGGGGAGACGTCACAGGTGACATGAGCCCCCCCCCCCCCCAAATCGTACACATGTATTTTTTTCCTACTGCTACTAGAACTTGATTTTTTTCTCTCCAGTTTCCGTAATTGTTCAATCGAGATAAGAAATCAAAGGATAGGAATTGTTTAACACCTATAAATTAAAACTGTAATATAATCTGGATAGCAAAAGTTTGCCCTCCAAGGCTGTTGTGATGCAGGCCTGCGCTGCCATAAAGATTGAGATGACACTAGGTACTAGTCTGAACCGGAGTTTCTAGGAACAGTGCTAGAGAGACACGCTCTGTCCAAGGGTCAGTCCCCCGATCCCTTCCACGCCATTGGCTTCCCGCAACACCGCTCCTGGTCCTGATGGTGTTTTCCAGGTCAAGCGCTGGTGATCACTCTGTCGGTGCTGGGAGACAAACTAAAGCATATTTTCACTGAGTATTTCGGCCTCGGTATCTTCCCGCTTGGCTAGAAAGAAGCGAGACTGGTGTTCCTCAAAAAGTAAGGAATGGCTGCAGATTCTATCTCTGCGTTACAACCTGCCTGAACGAGTCGGGGAAACTCTATGAAAGAGTTATCTCTGACCGTATTAGCGGGCACCTGTCGCAAGTGGGCCCTGATATATCGGACTGCCAATTTGGATTCGGATAAGGGGCTGGTGTTGACAGTTAGCATTGATATCGTTAACGCTTTCGGCATCCTTCCCTGGGGCGCGATTAGGGCGGTTCTTGAATATCACGCGTGCCGTCAAAGAGGCCTATCTGCGCGACAGGGCAGTGAAGTTTGTCGATCGAAACGAAGTGGCAAATCGAAGGGAGCTGTGTTGTGGGGTTTCCCAGAGCTCTGTATTGGGCCCATTGTTATGGAACCTCGCATATGATGCGGTCCTTTGCACTAGTCAGCCCTCTGGCCTCAGTGTCGCCTGCTATGTAGACGATACGGCAATACTGGCTAGAGGGTCACGCTTCGGGGAGGTGCTTCTGCTCGCCGAGCAAGGGTTGGCTCGTGTCGTGGATAAATCTCGTGAGCTGGATCTGAGGGTGGCGCCACCATGGCTTACGTAAGCGCCAGGAACCATCCAGCTTATGCCTCCGGCTGAGTGACACTAAAGTCCGGGTGAGCCAGTCTAGGTCTCATCCTGGACAGTCCGTAGAGCTTCGAAGAGCATTTCGGGCGACTAGTCCCCCAAGTGCGAGGGTAGCAGGGGCGCTACATCGCTTGCTTCTCAATCTTGGGGGACCGTGGGAAGAAGTTCGCTGCCTCTATATGGGCGTCGTGCGATCCATGTTCGTCTATGGGGCACCGTCGAGTTCCTCCCGATGTAAGGCTCAACTCGCGAGTCTGCAGCGGTTGATAGGGCTGATGGGATACCGTACGATATCGTACGAGACGGCGACGATCCTGGCGCGATCTCCACCCTTCGACATTCTGATCGACATGGACACCATGGTCTACGACGAAATTCCTTCTGTCGGTCGGAATGGCGAAGAATGCCAGGAATGCCTCCTCAGAACGCACATACGTAAGGACAACGGGCTTGGCGGGCACGGTTCGACACCCAGGTTTGTGCCAGCCAACGACCTGTCGGAGCCGTTTTGACCAGCTTCAAAGCTTGGATAGAGAGAACTGACTGTGTCACCTACCGATTCAATCACCGGGCACGGTTGCTTCGGTGAATATCTGAATCGGACGAGAGGTTACGGCACAGTGCCACCACTGCGGACAGATCGGACGAAACCTGTCACCAGCATTGATCGCGGCAATGCTGGCGAGTAGTAAGGGATGGGAGGCCGAGTGGAGTCCGTGGAGACGTAATGCTCCAGTAGGAGTCCGCAAAGCGGGATCGGGAAAAGACCAATGCCGCTCAAAACGGGCGACGAAGGGGGCGCGGTAGAAGCCACTAGCTCCCCAATCGTCGGTTGAGAGTCGTTGTGGCCATATCCAGGGGAGGTGTGGTCACTGCAAACGACCCGAGACCGGTGACACCTCGGTGCGGCCGGGGGATGACGTCTTACTGCGTAGAGCTGTTAGAGGCTCAACAGCGACCTGCCCCGGGGGTGAATCTGGTTACCCCGGCATGTACCTTACGCGTGAGGTACGGCAGGGGTACTCCAGAAGCCGCTGATGCGTTTCTGGAGCTCCTCTTGATGCCGAGTTAGACCATTGCGGGGTTTATGGGGTAGACTGATTTGTCGGGAGTCCCACACACACCCTTCTTGTCTCCTCTCCTCCCCCCACGGTGCTAGTTCCTCTAAGTGTTCATCTAGAGATTGTCCCAGACGTCTCAAATACGAGTATTATCATCCCAACAGATTTACCAATAATAAAAAGATATCCATTTGTTTTAATATGTGCAATAAAATTGTGTATTGTGCAACAAACAAGCACAAACCACATATTATCTTTCTTTTTCTTGAAAAATGGCAAACTGTGCCGATGTCGACAATTCTGCCAGTGTCAAGTGCAATGGAAATACGTGTGTATTATATAAAAAATAAAGTTGCAACCATTCAAGTTTTCCGAATTCACAGTGGACTGAATGTGGGACTTTTTGTTGTGTTTAGTACACTGAAACAGACAGACAAGCACAAATAGATAAAATATGTATTAACAATATGTTAAATAGTTAACGGACAGACAAATACAAATCACCATTGCCACATTCATAGGTACACAGGTCAAAGTTTGATGTCATTGCTGCGGATAAAGGTTAACAAGGCCTGGATGAGTTTAGGGCATGAAAAGGTTAAAAGGGATGCAAAGTTAATAGGGACGGGAATTTTTAATTTGGTTATTTATGATTAAAGGTCTAAGGATGGGTTATTTTTGATGCAACTAAAGAGGATGTGGTCTAGATTGCCTTCATCCAAACCACATTCGCATAACGAGGAATCCCGGACCACAATCTTATTCAAAAAGACAGGTGAGCTGCAGTGTCCTATGCGGAGCCTGCATAGTGTGGAGGTAACGGATTTGGATACCTTTTTAAATTTAAAAAACCAGGGTTTTGGGGTAGTGCAGGTCTGAATAGCATAATAGTGCCGTCCCTTACGTTGTGAGGAGCTGTTCCATTCCACCTGCCAGGATGACCACAATTCTTTTGGAGGCAGCCTTAAGAGATCGTAGTGCTGATGGAGAAGGTGCCTTTGATCAGCAGTTAGGGAGGTAGCAGCACTTCTGGCCAATGAGTCTTCACACTTATTGCCCATGATGCCACTATGGCTGGGAACCCACACCAATTGAACCATTTTAGTATTAATGGAGCAGTTAAATAGGCTTTTTTTTAATTTGTAGGATTAGGGGACTGTGGAGTTTGCTGTGGAAGGGATCTTGGAGCAGGGTCTTAAGGCAGCTAAGGGAGTCCGTGAATATCACTGCCTTGTTGATATTGTGGCATTCAACATACAGACATGCCTCTAAGATAGCGTCACATTCACCCGTAATCACTGAAGCCTTCGAAGAATCTGGAGTTTTGGTAATACACGGCAGCTCCAGTATAATTATCCGTGGAGAGTTTAGATGCATCTGTAAAAACCTTTCAAAACCTGCCCAGTAGTCATCTACCTATGCATTAAAAGTTGTGACAGCAGAAGCGTAACCCTTAGGGATTCCAGCATCCAGAAGAACATTTGGTTTAAAACAGAGTATACTAAAATCAAAGGAGAAAAGGGGGAGTTTATTAAATTTCAAAGCAGAGTTCATAGAGGGTAAGTAGTAGCGAAAAGATTGTAGAATCAACGGAATTTCTTTATGAGCCCAGTAACTTGAAGTATTACATAATATGTCTAAGTCAGAGATTTTGTTAAGAAGAGGATGAGCAGCCTTACATGTAAATTTCAGAATGTAGCAAGAAGCAAAGTGTTGTCTTCTTAATGATAGTGGTGGGTCTGAGCATTCTACCTGTAAAGCATTGATAGGGGAGGACTTCATGCAACCGGTTATGAGTCTAAGGCACCTAGCCTGAACCCTATCTAGAGTAGCTAATGCGCTTTTATTGCATGGGATTAGCAAGAATACACCGTAGTCCAATATGCTTCGTACTAAGGCGTTATATACGAGCTTCATGGTGTATGGGTGGGCTCCCCACCAGACTCCAGCTAGGGCCTTTAAAATTGGAATAACGCGCTCACATTTTGAGGCGAGATGGTTAATGTGGGGGACACCAGTCAATTTAGAATCTAGGTATACTCCAAGGAACTTAAATTTATTAACAAGAGGGATTTCCTGCAGCTGTACTTGGACATCTATCTGGGGCAGTGACTTCTTTCTAGTAAAGACAACGACTGCGCTTTTCTGTGCAGAAAGGCTTAGGCCATGGGCTGATAGCCACTGCCACAGAGAATTAAGGGAAATCGAGAGTGATGTGGCTGCATCTTGGATGGAATTATTAGACACGTACAGAGCCAGATCATCGGCATATTGTAATACGTTACAATTGTCATTTAAGCATGACCCAATATTTGAAGTGTACAGATTGTACAACAAAGGACTCAGTACAGAGCCCTGTGGTAAGCCCTTCCACGTCTTTCTCTGGTCAAACTCCTCACCTGAGATTCTCAGGGCCAGAGTTCGAGACATAAGCATTGCACATATGCAATTGATCATCCTAACCGGAAGTCTCAGCTGCTGCAGTTTCTGCCTGAGAATGGGTAGTAGGACATTATCATATGTAGCAGTTATGTCAAGAAAAGCTGTTACTACGGATGCGTTTTGAGTCAGAGAAAGGCGGATATCAGTTACCAGTACTGCCACGCTATCCATGGTACTGAGCCCCTTGCGGAAGCCAAACTGGTAATTTGGTAATAAATTCCTTGATTCTACAATCCATTCTAGACGGTTTTTGATAAGGTGTTCAAATAATTTAGAGAGGGTTGATGCAAGAGCAATTGGTCTAAAACTATTTGGGTCACCTGCATGTTTACCTGGTTTTAAAATGGGTATAATTCTTAGGACCTTCCACTTATCAGGGACCCAACCATAGGAAAAACAAAAATTTAATATATCTAAAAATTAAGATTTTGTACCAGGGCTAGCATTGGCTATGAAAGAGTATGGGATGCCATCAACGCCAGGAGCAGAGTCTCGCACACTGTGAAGAACCATGTTCAGCTCCTCCAAGGAGAATGGCTCATCATGTATACCCAGCGCCTGAAGTGGGATACTTGGTTGGAAAACTTCATCTAGATGTGGGACATAAGGGGGGGCAATTTTATCAAGGAAAAGTTGAGCTGTGTCTGTGGAGATAGGGGAAGAGGCTGAGGGTGAGCATCCAGATCGAAACCGATTTATGTTCCTCCACACTATTGAGGATGGAGTAGATGGGGACAAAGAGGAACAGAAGTTAATCCAACCAGTGCGCTTTTTGCGTCGAAGGAGTCTCTTAGTGGAAGCAAAAACATTTTAATAAGTAAGTAGATTTTCCGTTGTCATGTGAGCATTGTATCTCCTCTCTGACTCCTTCCTTAGCTTCATAGCCCTGGTACACTCACTGTCCCACCAAGGGGGTGAGTCCCACCAAGTACTGGAGTTCTTAATTTTAAAGCAGCTGTCTGCACTTGACCTGATTGCTTCCACAAATCCATCATAAAAGTCTATCACCTGGTAGCGATCATCATAGGTTAGGGATTGGTAGTCAAGTCTAGGGAGGGTTTTGACATGGTTTTCAAGGGATTGGGAGAAATTTTGCCAGTCAACTTCTGAAAGGTTGTATTTTAAGAGGGGAGGGGTGATTTTTCCAAGTGAGTTGAGCTAGGGATGGATAATATAATTGGATAATGATCACTACCATGCGACAAATCTGTGCACTGCCAGCAAGCCGCTGCAGCTATGTCAAGTGAGCAAATGGTCAAGTCCACACAGCTTTTGTTTTGACCGGGAAGGCCTCTACGAGTGGAACGGCTTAGTGGAAATCATCTATGATTTCCACTAAGCCGGTTCCAAATGAGTCACAATTCTCAGATCCCCATCTAAAATGGTGGCAATTGAAATCTCCTATAATCAATATTGAGCCCTGTTGGTTCTGTAGCGTGGCTCTCAATATAGGGAGAAAACTTTGGTGAGGGTGAGCAATATAAATGGAGAACACAGATAAACAACCAATTTTTACTGCAACAATGCTGATTTCGTCTGGGAAAGGGGACAAGGGGAGGGGTAATAGAGTGACTCTGTTATTAATAAGGAGAGCAGCCCCTCCATAACCATCAGGCCTGTCGAATCTTAGCATGTTATAATGCGGAACATTGAAGTTGAGACTTGGTAGAAGCAAGGTCTCAGCAAGACAGATAGCCAGAGGCTTGAATTTGTTTGTAAGGAATATGAGGTCGTATTTCTTATGGAATACACTCCTCACATTCCAGTGTAGAAATATTTGCTGGGTAGCCATTTTTAAAATTGGTTAGTAGGTCAATTAGTGAGTTAGCAGCGTTGGATGGTATTAAAGAGGGTGATAAAGTTGAATTGGGGGTTAGAAGAGTGGTTAGTAGATGAATTAAAAGGTCTATAGTAGAAGGCTCAAGGGATGGGTTGAGGGGTATGAGTGAGGGATTGGTGCGCACCTTTATCATAAGATTGAGAGAGAGGAGACCGAGGTTTAAGTTGCCGAGTAACAGTTTTACGGTATGACTGGGTATGCCGAAGGAATTGGGAAGACTGTGGGGGTGGAGTAGGCTGTAGGGATTGGGTAGGACGTAGGGATTGTGTAAGTTGTGGAGTCTTCACAATATCAGCATAGCGGCGGGAAGGCGAGGGGGTGACTTTACTGGCTTCCATGTAAGAGACATTTTTCTCTGCCATCATTGTCTTAATGACATCAGCCCTCTGCCTACCATACTCCGGGCAACCCTTGCTATTCGCAAAGTGCTCGCCAGAGCACAGCACACAAAAAGCCTCAGTCTCTGTGACTTCACAACCATTGCCAGGATGAACACCTTGCAGCATCTGGGCTTAGACCTGCAGACAGATTCCACATGGCCAAACCTACAGCATTTCCTGCACTGGACGGTGGGGTAGATGTATTGCTGAACAGGGAGTGAATTATAACAACAGAATACTCTATTGGGTAAAACCTGGCCATCAAAGGTGAGGACGCAGGTTTACGTTGGCTTCCATTCAAGTAAGCCCTCTGTAAAAACTGTTTTATTAAAACGCCTAACTTTTAAAATTTGTCCACAGCCCTGTGGCACAGTTACAAATCTGATGACATCCTCATCCACCATGTCGATGGGAATGCCGGATACTACGCCCATAACTACACATACTATACTATATATGTGTTTCGAGTATTTTGTTTCGAGTTATGTCGAAACAATTATAGCTACAAAACACACAAACTACACACCTTTACCGACACAGGACAGCACAGAATAACAAAAAAAAGTCACAAAAGTTACAAAACCACACAAGATTTTTAGAAATTCTAAACACACGTGCTAACCAAGCGCACGACGCGGCACGAAATCCCCACCACATATCTCGCTCAAGCCGTGGTCGTCGGCTCACTACGGGAGAAGGGAAGAGGGTACATAGCACAGGTTTTGACACGATCGTGCATGTGAGCAACTTCGCGATTTTTGAAATATGACGGTGGTTCACTGTATCTGGTTGGTTCACTGTTCGACTACCGACCCTATACTTTTTTTTTTGGAAATACATACATATTTTACATAGAAAACACCGAAACAAATATTTGTAGATCATACAAACATTTGTCCAACCCGGGAATCGAACCAGAGACCTCATGATCAGCAGTCGCACACGCCAACCGCGAGACCAACGAGGCAGTCTTCAAATATTGAGTTGTATTCAATAATATTATAACTCAATAAATTGTAGTCGTAAGACGTAGGTAGGTACTGAACCTGTAAACTTGAGATGATAAAGTTTACCGTGGGATATCTTGGCATGTAACCCCAAAGCACAGATTATTTAATTTACATATCCATAACCTTAAGCGATAAGGGTGGCTCTCTTGAATTTTTGAAGTGAAAACTTCTTTAGCGGCGTGGTGCACTTTTATGGAATGGGTAAAAAAAATTAAACTCGCGTCAGGAACTCGCATCAGTTCATTTCGCCTTCGCGCTTCGTGCCGGTAGCGAAACGGCGAAGCCATACATTTTTACTGAGATGTAGAGTTTGTGCAGTTACGGTTGGTAAAGTTAGGGCGTGTAGATTCAGAAGCTTGGCTCTCCATGAGATCTGATATCTTTTTCACAGGGTAAGCTATATGCAGTCGTCTTATCAACATTTTACATGAAAATGTTTTTGGTGGGATAAGCATTTCTGTAGTTATCGGTTCTCAAGGAATATTAAAGGCAAAGCAAGGCATAGATTCGTATAGCATCGTTCATTATGTTTAATAAATTTAGGAAATTAAAAATTGAATTTAAATAAATCAAAAATGCACAACGTTACTGTTCAAGTTCACTTCTGCCGGCACTCCCCAAGTGCAACCCGTTTTTTTATTCAAATATTGTAAAAAAAAATATGACTTAGCATCGAAAAAATTCTTATAATCTGTAATTTTCATAATTCTGTAACCAACCCCCATTTTTTACATAAATGTGTAATAGACTTATTATATATGGCAAAATAAAGTAACAAATTTGTGGCGACCTCCACATACAGCGCAACAACAACATAACATACTACAGCGCCATCTACCGAAGATACATCGAACTACGGAGTAACGAAGGAAACTAAGAAACTACCAATTACCAATCCTGAATCGCGCAGTGAAAGTTCGCGCGCCAATTAAGATACATACAACATCCCAACATCAACCGTTGGGCAGTTGGCCCGCCAGGCATGATCACCTCGCCTGGTCGGAGGATCCTCCCTTTGTGTTGGTGGGACATGACACACCTGTCCCCCACAATGGTGACCCCGACGTGATTGAAAGCAGCCTTCGATGCAGCATCAGCACGCCACCATCATATTCACTCCCACAGCAAGTCTCACAGCCAGCCAGCAACCTCGGCCTCAACAGGGAAACACCACACGCAGGAAGCGACCGCTCCAGCCTGGTTACCCCTACGGCCTCATCAGCGTCTAGGCACAGCACACTGCAACTACGGTCCATGTAAGCAGAGCATATCTCTCCCGTCTATGCAGCAGCCAGCCACTACGCAGCAACCGCCCCGACTCACTGGGGACCTCACCGCAGCACCGCGCACCGCCTGCCATCCCGACTCACTGGGATCAGCGGACTTCAGCCCCGACTCACTGGGACTAGCGGCATTCAGTTCCGACTCACTGGAACTTGCGGCACTCAGTTCCGACTCACTGGAACTGCTCACTCCTGGCACTGGCAAGCTCCACAACAGAGCACAGACAGCTGACTCAACAACGTATCGACCTCCGGTCTTGGAGGGGAGTGATGTGGCGACCTCCACATACAGCGCAACAACAACATAACATACTACAGCGCCATCTACCGAAGATACATCGAACTACGGAGTAACGAAGGAAACTAAGAAACTACCAATTACCAATCCTGAATCGCGCAGTGAAAGTTCGCGCGCCAATTAAGATACATACAACATCCCAACATCAACCGTTGGGCAGTTGGCCCGCCAGGCATGATCACCTCGCCTGGTCGGAGGATCCTCCCTTTGTGTTGGTGGGACATGACACACCTGTCCCCCACAAATTAAATATTATCACACTAATATTAAAAAGGGGAAAGTTTGTGAGTGTGTATGTTTAGAGGATATATACCTGGGGGGGGCAACGTAACGGGCTGAAAGCGTGATCGGAGTAGAGAGAGAGAGACTGAGTTTGGGTAGTGTCTGTCTCTCTCACGCAAGCTTCTGATTGGTGGACGCACATCCCAATTTGCACGACTGATTTTGCGGGAAATACACCAACCGCTTTCCGCCCGTTTGGCTACCCTTCCAGCCAGGTAAATATGCTCTAAGGTGTGTATGTTTGTTACTTCTTCCCGAAAAAACTACTGAACGGATTTAGATGAAACTTTAGAGTAATATAGCTTTTTTTTTTTTTTTTTTTATGTATGGTCCGCCATAATGACTCTACTCTGCCTGATGGAAAGCATAAGCAGAATCCAAGAGTGGTGGTCACCATACTCACTGCGAATGCAGACAATGCAGTATGGCGACCCACACCATGGCGGCCTAGTGATGCTTCTGCATCTTTAAGTCTAGTCAACAAGTATGGAACTTGTTGACTAGACTATTTGGGCCTCCGGTCTCGCAGTCACCAACGAAACACGACAGCACGAACGCTGTCATTTTACGTTGATCTTCTGTGCGAGGGTAGTACGCCCCGGTCGAGCCGGCCCATCCGTGCTGAAATCAGCGTGGCTCTACTACCTATACTTATACATATACCTATGCTTATACATCAGAATAACACATAGGCTACTATTTGCCGCGATAACTGACAAACACAAGGGTGGAGCCGCAGGCAACAGATAGTAATTCTATAAATATAAAATCACTTCCTCAGTGGCGCAGTGGTATCGTTATACGACTGCTGTGCTGTGCTTGAAATCTCGGGTTCGATTCCCAGAGTTTGGGTGTTTTCTATGTATATTAAGTATGTATTTACAAAAAAGTATTTATTATGTTTTTAAATCAGTTGTCAAGTACCCGTAAGGCTGAGGCCGCACTACGGTTTTTTCCAGCCAACGGTTAAGCCGCCAAACCGCAAAACCGCCCGAAGCATACACACTACGGTAAAACCGCGAACAGTGTTGCCAACAGATAAACTAGCTCTCCTTTAGATTGAACTTTTAAAACCACCAGAAAACCAAATCGAAATGAAATGACAGATCTGAGATAATTACTGAGCTTATAATAAAGCAACTTCAACAGCATGATCTTTTAACTAAATGTTTTGCATTATCTGGAGATAATTGTAATACGAACTTCGGTGGAATAGAGCGCCATGGAACCAACAATGTTTTATAATTCTATAAGTTAAAACAAAATCTGAATTCTAAAATAGTTGGTGTGGTATGCTGGTATGGTATGGTGTGGCGCACATTATCAATAACGCACTCCACCACGCATGTGATTGATTGCCAGTATATGTTGATTCAACAACATAAAAAAAAAAGTTTTTGCCACTTAAACAAGCCGACCCCAAATAAAATTGGGAATAATAAAGGCTATTAGTCTAAAAAGTTCTTAAAAAACTCTCTGATACAGTCGAGATTGAGTATAAACAGCTTCTCTATCATTCAAAGACGCGTTGGTGAAATCTGTTTCCATCTATCGAGTGAGTCCTGAATGTGGTTTATTTCAAAAGCTTATAAAAGCCGCCTGATCTGTTTTTTTTTAAATCGGAGGCATACCTGTTTTTCATGAATTCAATTATGCACATCATTTACTCAAAAATAAAAGCATTAGAACAAAAATCAGTTTTTAAAACAAGAAGGATACCTACTTGCAACCATTTCAAAAAGCTTGGATGATCGAAATATAGAAAGTTTCTTGCCATTGTATGTTCAGAGTACATATTCTAAATAAAGAAGATGAAAACTCAAAAAAAACTTAATATGACTACTGATGAAAATTTTAAGCAGATATTTTTTTATTTGTTACTAGCTGTGCCCGCTAATTCGTACACATGAGATTTGGATTTTCAAGTTATTTTAATTTTTTTACAGTTTAAACCTTTCCTGGACTACGACAAACATTTCAAAACCAAAAACAGGTAAATCAGCCCAGCCGTTCTCGAGTTTTAGCGAGACAAACGAACAGCAATTGATTTTTATATAATAAGAAGATAAGACTAAAAAACTTAGAGCTTGAATACTGGAATGATATCTTATGAGTTTCAACTTAAAGATATTTTTGTCAAATTAGTCTGGTTTAAAAAAAAAGGTTGTGAAAAATATACAACTGTTTGAAAAGCATTTTCACAACTGTGAGATTTTACTTTTCTATCACTGATTTTGATGAAAATTATCTAAATTTAATTAAACTGAATACCTATGAAAATAAATAAAAGAACTATTTCGACTAATTGAACTATGTATTCTTTTTATTTCGACTAAATAAAATAAAAAAATATAAAAGTGTTCGGATTATGACCGCAAATATCCGGGGATTTTACGCTTGTTGTCCTGGTTTCTAAATTTTTGAGATGGCCCTATCTCTAGGTCAATGCTTATTTTATAAGAATTTATTTAAGAATTTCTTTAAAGTTTTATGAAAATCCTAAAACTTTAGAATACGACATTATAGATTTATGGCGGCTTAATACGAGTATAGTGCCCTCAGTTCAGTAACGTTATAACGGAGGAATCTGCAAGAATGCAATTGTCTGAACTGGACTTCGCTCGATATGTCGACACCAAGTATTCCAATTTTGGCAGATAGGGGAGTGTATTAAAAAAAAACTTATTTGTGTAACGTTAAAAGTAACCAAGAGATGAAAAATCACCTGAAACGTTACAAAAGTAACCTTCTGGCAACACTGGACAGAACCGCCCGCGGTTGTCGCGGTTTTAAAATCAGTCGCGGTAAAAACCGCCAGTGTGGCCGCTTCCATACATTTCCTTTTGTCACAAAATCAGGCTGTTAAAAACCACGGCGGTTTAGCCGTAGTGCGGCCTCGGCCGCACAAGCAGGGTTACCAACTTAGGGGTTTTCCCCCCAAATCTAGGGGGGGGAAATGTGGGTTGGGTTTTTTTTAGGGGTTTTATATTGGTAGGGGTTTATTTAGGGATTGTTATAACTTCAAGTATTTACCCTTTTTTAATTTCAAATTAAGCAAAATAAAGGTGTAATAGTATAGGCCCTGAGATAACCTAATCTAGCGAATCATATTAATTTTTATACATACCGCCTTGGCGATTTCTAGTGCGATTGCTTGTTACTAGGAGTGAGAGGGAGAATAAAATGCGACGCTCATTCCAGCATGTTGTCTAACACACACAATTATAAACATACTCGTTAGAATTTGTGGGTAAACTGCGTTTATGTTTACTACAAATACGTTGATCTTTATTAGTTATTTACCTGTTCAATTTATCCTCTCAATACTCAATAAATACGTTTATCAGCAAGCCATTCGCTAAATTCCTAAAGCTTAAGATAACAAGTATTGTCAAAAATATACAAAGACATGGAAAACAGACACAGACTTTAAAGGTGAAGTAATTCCATTGTATTTACGAGTGTGAATCTAAAAGATGTTTTTTTTTATTCTTATACAAAAATTATTAATAATGGTTATTTTGTAAAAATAAAAACTGAACTTTTAGATTTTTAACTTTCTAACACTTGCATTTTTTATTTTATATCATTGATAATACTATTCTTTGTAAAAAAATATTACTTCTTATAGATTCACAGTGGTAAAATTTTTTTTAGGGGGAATCCCTAGTAATTATGGCGATTTTAGGGGTTTTTGATTGGGGCTTAGGGGAATAAATTTTTGAGAGTTGGGAACACTGCGCACTAGCTCGACTTAGCTTGGGACAAGATGGCGCAGTGTGCTAGATATCCGAAATATAAACTAAAATGTATTTAGGTTTTTCTATACACTAGGAAAATAACTACTTATTACTACTAGATATATAATTTTTATATATTTTTGGGTGTTTAAACTTTCAAAAAAGACTTGTGTTTTGGGCATTTCAGAAGATTTGCTTGATTTATCTATGGTATGGTATTAATGTCATTTGCAATTTCTGTGATCTGTGAGCGCCGCTGCTCGTTTCGTTTGTCCCGCTCGGTCGGTCATTGACTGAATATAGTGAGAAGGCAAGCCGCAGATTTTGTTGCAAATCGTTTTTGTTTTAAGTTAAAGTGGATTCATTTACATTTTAAATAAATATGTCTTCTGATTTCTATATACGTTACTACGTGGGCCATAAAGGCAAATTTGGCCATGAGTTTTTAGAGTTTGAATTTCGCCCTGATGGCAAATTGAGATACGCTAACAATTCGAACTACAAAAATGATACTATGATTCGCAAAGAAGCATATGTTCATCCATGTGTGATGGAAGAGCTAAAAAGGGTAATAGTTGACTCTGAAATAATGCACGAAGATGATAGATTGTGGCCACAACCAGACAGAGTTGGTAGACAGGTATGTAGTCCCAACTTTTAAATGTTACTTTGATTAGTAAATACTATTATACTGCAAAATTGTTAATACAAATAACTCACAATAGTAAAACTTAAAATCAAAAAAATGTTTCAGATTTTATGCTTGGTTAATATCATAACCTAAGTTAATTTTTGTAATACCTTTCATCAGTACTTTCTAATATGAGTGCTGACGATTGAATTTTTGAGTCACATAAATAACATTTTAAAATTCAGTTCATAAAAATGCTGCATGAGAGCCAAATTTGACCAAATTATAGTTTTAAATGTTAGGAGAATGTAAAATATATTTGAAATCTCGAAAGTGCTATCTACATAAGATTGAAGCTTGCGATTCTTTATGAATAGAATGATAATTGTTAACATGACCTTGTTAACTATTTTAGGTATAATAATGCATTAGTTACTCATATAAAATGTGATACGCTATTGTTCCTGGTTAATAATACCAAATTTATTTTAACAAAAAAAAAGGGCTTCAAGAACTAGACCAAATTGAAATGGGACCACATGGGAAGCACCAGTTTTGAAATAAAAAAATAATTATGAAAATCGGTTCACCCAGTCAAAAGTTATGAGGTAACAAACATAAAAAAAAAACATTTGAAATGATAACCTTCTCCTTTTTAACCGACTTCAAAAAAGGAGGTTCTCAATTCAACTTTTTTTTTAATGTTTCTTACCTCATAACTCTTTACTGGTTGAACCGATTTTGATATTTTTTTTTTATTTGAAAGCTGGTGCTTCCCGAATGGTCCCATTAAAATTTGGTCCAGATTGAAGTCGTTTTTTTGTAGATAATTAGTTTAAGTCGGTTAAAAACTACAGAAGAAGAAAATATATCATTATCTCATAAAAAGGTATATAAAAGGTAAAAATAGTGTATTTAAAATAAAAAAATTTTTTCAGGAATTGGAGATAGTCATAGGTGAAGAACATATATCATTTACTACATCCAAAACTGGATCATTAGTAGATGTGAACCAGTCACGTGATCCAGAAGGTCTTCGTGGATTCTACTACTTAGTTCAAGATCTCAAATGTCTGGTTTTCTCCCTCATTGGTTTACATTTTAAGATTAAACCCATATAATATCTTGTCTCTTAATGCTTCTATACTTAAGTAAAATAAATAATTGAAAAAAATACACAAGTTTTTAATAAATTTTGGTTCCAAGTATTGGGAAACAAGAAAAATCAAAACGAGATCGAATGAACATTCATAATAGTTGCCAGCTTGGTATTCTCCGGCAATTGTTAGTTCATCTCAGTGAATGGCATTCGGCTAGTTCACCTCAGCCAAATGCCATGCACTGCTGGACATAGGCCTCCCCAATACTCTCCACAACCATTTATAATAATAGGTAACAAAATTGGTTTGCAATATAAAATTATTTTAAAAAATACCCTTGTCTTCAAACTATGGATTAACAGAACTATAAAACTCGCATCTAATGTTGAACTCTTATCTTTTTGTGAACAGAGTAATTGACTAAAGATATCAACTAAAGCTAATTTAAATTCATGAACAGACAATGGTGGTGATTCTCTTGTTGTCATGACTAAACTAAAATTCACTAAAATTTGTTGTTGGAATATATTATACTTTATTCTCATCTGCTTAAAGTCAATTTTTCAATATCTCAGCTTTCACTATATTTAGTTCAGTACCAACTAAAAGTTGATCAGAGATACACGCTTGATTATTTTGTGTTCTATAAAAAACTAAACTTTAAATCTACTAAAAAATAAAACTTCGTTTAAAAAAACCGACTTCAAAAACTAAAAAGTATAAAATAACTTAATTTGTATGTGCTACCTATTCATAGGTTTGAAGTCGGTACCAAGCCAAATGTAATAGTAGATACCACACCGCGGTCTAAACCTGCGAAGACGTAATTTCGCAGAAGGTGGCGGCGGAGAAGGCCTGGGAGGATGATCTCTAGTCGGACCAGTGGCGGATTTACATATTTGCCGCCAGTAGGCTATTAACTCAAAGTCAAAAAGTTAAAGTCTCGATCATCAATTGGGCCTGATAGTATACCTTCCTACATTATAAAGGGCTGTATTGCTGTACTACAAGAACCTTTGTTACACATTTTAAACGTAGCGATTAAAACTGCCACCTATCCCGAAGTATGGAAGATCTCACGAGTTACACCTATTCCTAAGGACGGCTCCAGATCTCAAATCACGAACTATAGACCTATTGCCGTTTTGTCAGCGTTTGGAAAGGTCTTCGAATACATCTTAAACACCCACAACACCAGACAAATAAAGCAACAGCTAAGCGAGTGTCAGCATGGGTTTAGAACTGGCAAATCTACCTCAACTACTCTTATTAACTTTGTCGACTATTGTGTCACTGAAATGGACTATAGTAGACAAGTAGACGTGGCATTCTTTGACTTTAAAAAAGCGTTCGATCGTGTCCATAATGCAGTACTTTAAAAAAAAAGCAGCCTTTGGATTTACTCTAAATTATTTGCCAGCTATTTCTCTAATCGTAGGCAATTTGTACAGTTGGGTAATTATCAATCGGACGCATATGACACTCGTTCAGGTGTAAGTCAGGGCATCATCTTAGGACCGACGCAGTTCTTAGTAATGATCAACGACTTGCCCAGTGTAGTTAGATCAGCCCAATGCCTGATGTTTGCAGAGGATCTGAAGCTGTTCTTGGGAATCAGGAGTCCGGAAGACTGTAAAGCGCTCCAGCGGGACATAGATGGTGTTGTAGCCTGGGGTATTCACAACCGGTTAGAATATAATGTATCTAAATGCAAAACGATGACATTTAGTCGATCTCGCTTTCCGTAAACCCACAGTCACAGATGCGGCGATAGGGTCTACGAATTCGTTGCAAGACCACTGCCCTCAGACCAAACGGCCCGTGGTCTTAGGTTTTAACCAGGCCAACTAATAGTAGTTTGAGCGCCCATGTGCAATGATATTTCTAAGTCCAAGGCATTTACTTCTGCAAAATTCATTTCAATAAATGGATTATGGAATTATAATAATATTTTAACTTTTTGGAACGAAGTTCCTTATGGGGCGTTGCGGAGGGGTACCCTAGCTGGCTAAAAACGTTTACAACGTAAGATTTACGCCTCTGTGTCAAAATGGTAGCGTATGAAAATGATGTCAGGTCTCGTGTTCGAATCCCGTGTAGGATCTAACTTTTTTTGATCTGCAAATATTTGTTTTTTGGGAGTTTGGATGTTTTCTATGTATATTAAGTGTTAGATTTCGAACGTCATTATAATGGCAACATTTTTGATTGTCATTTTTCTAGTTTGACGTTTTGACGTTGACAGGAGTACTTGAGACGCTTGGATCGGCCGAACACGGTTCTCACAATTGACTGCCGGTTTAAGTTAATTGAATTGATAATTAGCTAATTTTCCAACGACTCGGTGTTTCGTCGGTCACCGTTATGATTGGTCTGGTTTGGACTCGCGAGTTTTAGTAGTCACGTTCAAATAGGCGCGATCCGCGATAGCTAAATACGAGTGTATTGTAATTCGAATACCTTGGAGGTTGGACAGCACTTTGGGGCATGTATGTGTGAACGCGGCAAGACAAACGGCAGTGGGGTACCCCATCAACGGCCGACGAGATCAAGGACATCACGCAACTCCAGTAAGTGCTTGATGCATTAGTTTAGAATAAGAACACGGTGAAACAGCTGTGGTTCATTGCTCTCGCCAGTGAACTAGTTTTAGCGATTGTATGCTTATAACATGGTACCTATAGGTACCTATAGGTATTGCAAACGTCACAAGGTGATCGCTGCATTGGCGAGAGGATTGAACACTTTGGTAGCAGAGCGTGGTTAACCTCTGAATTGTGAGCACTAAGAAGTGTTTCAGAAGGTGATACTTCGTTGTTAGGTAGGTAACTATACTGTTCCACTGTCCACATATCTTTGATTCCACTGATATAGCTATTTAAATAAGTATTTAAAACAATTTATTAGCATAATGATTAAATGTAGGTAGGTGACACATTTAATTATTGGTTAAATTGTAAAACTTATGTTACTAATTGTTTACTAATTTGAACTATATTGTATACTTGATATTGATTGTTTGGGACATTAGGTCCAATATATTAACCCAATCACACATTTAATTATTGGTTGAATCGTAAAACTTAATATTAAATATTAATTGTTTGGGACATATTAGTGTAATACAATTAGATTTTGCTAGCCCGCAGACATTATTACTAGAACTAGCCACCTGCCCCGGCTTCGCACGGGTGGATTTCAGATGCCCCCGCCGACGACACGATTCGTGCATTTTAAATCTGTAATATCTTCGAATATATTCATTTAAATTAGTTACTGTAAAGGACAATTTTCATCTATATTAAATGCACAATGTATTTAATATACTTAATTGTATAAGGATTCATTCTGTATTGCTTAAAATCACTTCGTAAATAAGCCATTATTTCTCGTAAAAAGAAAGGAATAAAAAATGGTTGTTGTGGGTTATCCCTAAGAGATAGACATATACCGTCGCGGACTTTTTTGTAGTACTTTTTAAGGTGTACAATACTGTAGTACATTATTTTGATCTATCTCGTAGGGTGCAACCAGCGTTTGCAATGTAAGCGCATAAAAATGTGTTTATTTGCTACATCACATTAGAAACCTCGAAAATTCAAAAGGTAGTAGAGCCACGCTGATTTCAGCACGAACGGGCCGGCTCGACCGGGGCGGTACTACCCTCGCACAGAAAATCAACGTAAAATGACAGCGTGCTGTCGTGTTTCGTTGGTGAGTGCGAGACCGGAGGCCCAATTAGTCTAGTCAACAAGTTCCATACTTGTTGACTAGACTAAAAGATGCAGAAGCATCACTAGGCCACCATGGTGTGGGTCGCCATGCTGCATTGTCTGCATTCGCAGTGAGCATGGTGACCACCACTCTTGGATTCTGCTTATGCTTTCCATCAGGCAGAGTAGAGTCATTTTGGCGGGCCAAACATAAAAAAAAAATAAAAAAAAAAAAAAAAAAAAAAAAAAATAACAGTGTTTCCATACTATATTATGCATTTATTATACATAAAAACCTTCCTCTTGAATCACTCTATCTATTAAAGAAACCTGCATCAAAATCCGTTGCGTAGTTTTAAAGATTTAGGTAAACAAAGGGATTTAGGGACAGAGAAAGCGACTTTGTTTTATACTATGTAGTGATAATATTGTTATATTATTCTATTACTGTTATTGTTAAATTCAATTATTTTGAGTTACTGGGCATTGATAAATTGAAACTTGTAGGTAGATATATGCACTCACTTAATCTCAGAGATTAAGTGAGTGCACAAGCACGTAATAGTGTTTTATATAGAGTACCTAATAGTGTTTAAATAAATAGTTTATTACATACATAAAATATTGTAACTTGTAAGTAACGTTCTGCGCTATATCATTGTCATTGTACCGGGCTAAGATTAGCACGGAATTGAGATGGTTTACATCGGTTCAAGGCCTCCTGGGCCGACCAGATAAACAGGATGCACTGTTGGCTCGAGCTTTGGATGCGCCAGCCCGGCTGGAGGTAATGATGGAAGCGCTTACCAAGGTCGAGGCCCTTGAGGAGGAGAAGGTCAGCGATCAGATAAGGTCCGCGATGCAGGCTGATGTTGACCAGTGCCTCTCAATTGCTGATGACATTCAGCAGTTCTAGTTCTATCAGCCTATTGCCGTCCACTGCTGAACGAAGGCCTCCCCCAAAGAGTGCCAACCATCCCGGTCTTGGGCAGTCCGCATCCATCCGCCGCCAGCCACTTTCCTCAAGTCGTCGGTCCATCGTGCCGCAGGGCGCCCTACACTGCGTTTGCCCAATCGTGGTCTCCACTCTAGCACTTGTCGGCTCCAGCGACCATCAGTCCGCCTGGAGACATGACCGGCCCACTTCCACTTCAGCGTGCTGATCCTGCGTGCGATATCGGTTACTCCAGTTCTCTTTCGAATTGTCTCTTTACGAATTTTATCGACAAGAGAAACACCCAGCATCGCACGCTCCATAGCACGCTGAGCTACTTTGAACTTGTGGACCAGTCCGACGGTGAGTGTCCACGTCTCGGCTCCATATGTCATTACGGGCAGGACGCACTGATTGAAAACCTTGGTTTTCAGTGATTGCGGGATCGACGACTCGAATATATGACGAAGCTTCCCATATGCCGCCCAGCCCAGACGGATTCTTCTATTGGCCTCCCGATCGAAGTTGTGTCGGCCGAGTTGAATAGTTTGGCCAAGATAAACATATTCCCGCACAACCTCGATAATAACGCCATTAACGGCTACGGGACTCGGAGGTACATGCATATTGTGCATTATTTTGGTCTTGTCAATATTCATCCGGAGTCCCACTCGTGTCGAAGAATCGTCCAAACTGTTCAGCATTACTTCGATATCATGCAGAGACTCCGCCAGAATCACAATGTCGTCTGCAAATCGCAAGTGTGAGACGTATTGACCGTTGACATTGATTCCCCGTCCATTCCAATCGAGTGTTTTGAAGACATCTTCCAATGCATTGGTAAACAGTTTCGGAGAAATTATATCTCCTTGTCTAACCCCTCGATGCAATGGAATTGGTCTTGTACTTGGACGGTCATCGTTGCGGCTTCGTACAAACATCTCAGCACTTAGATATATCGGCAGTCGACTAGGCACCTTTGCATAGATTCCAGGACAGCCCAGGTCTCGATGGTGTCGAAGGCTTTTTCGTAGTCCACATACGCTAGGCAGAGAGGCTGGTTGTATTCCTCAGTCTTTTGAATAATTTGCCTTAATGTGTGTATGTGGTCCACAGTGCTGAAGCCCCTTCGAAACCCAGCCTGCTCCACGGGCTGGAAGTCATCAAATTTTTGAGCAAGCCGATTCGCAATGACCCTCGAAAACAACTTGTACACATGACTCAGGAGTGATATTGGGCGGTAGTTCTTCAGTAGGCTTTTATCTCCTTTTTTGAAGAATAATATTACCATACTCCTGCTCCATGCCCCCGGAGTAGTGCCAGTGTGAATGACGGTGTTAAATAACTTTGAGAGCACTACTAATATGGGAGTTCCTCCGGCTTTTAGGAGCTCGATTGTAACTCCGTCTTCACCCTGAGCTTTGTTGTTGCTAAGTTGTTCGAGCGCCATTACAATCTCGTCCAGATCGATATCAGGAAGCTCGTCTGTGAGGTGGCGTGTTAATCTGGCACGCGGGTCATCCGCGCTGTGGATTTCGGGTGGGCGGGTTCGTGAGGTGTATAGGTCTTCATAAAATCTCTCGACTTCAGCGAGAATCTCTGTTTTAGAGGTGACGGTGGTGCCTTGTGCTGTTTGGAGCCTGGACAGGTGACAACAGGAAGCCTTAGGCTTGGCAAAGACTTTTGAGCCTCTATTTCGAACAAACGCGTCCTCGATCGTTCGCTAATTCGCTTGGCGAATATCTCGTCTTACCAGCCTCTTTATTTGCCTATTTAGTACCTGTCGCTCAGATGGTGTGGCGTTTACTGTTTCTCGTCTTTTCCTCATCAGATTCAGGGTCTCGCTGGTGAGCTTCGACTTGCGTCCAGGGCTCTTCGGTCGAAAGTGATTGTAACCCACCTCGCGGATAACGCGCACCAGGCTATTGGTGGCGTCGTCTACGTCCTGCACGGTTTCCAACATAGCGAATCGATTTCGAAGTTCCAATTGGAAGTTTTCACATCCAGCCTCGATCTGGGGCAGAGATGGCCTAAGAGACGACTTCATAAGGCGCGCCCGTTCTGTTTTAATCGATAAATTCAGGGTGCCTCTTACGAGTCGATGATCGCTACCGGTATTAAACCTGTTGATCACAGAGACATCCCTGAAAATATGACGCTTGTTTGTGATGATGAAGTCGATCTCGTTCTTTGTCACATTATCGGGGCTTCGCCATGTCCACTTCCTTTGGGGCTTCTTCTGGAAAAAAGTATTGTCTTTGTTCAAAACATAATAAATATATGCGATCGATATCATTACTTATTTGGTCACAACACTATTACCATCAAATTAGAACTGTCATCGAGAAAATAAAGAAATGGAAATAGGCGTGTATTGTAGTAAATGAGCCGTCACGTCAAGTTAGACTTTTTGCTGCACTAAGAGCTCAGATCTCTTAGGTCATAAATAAGATCATAAATAATTACATCAATGGAATAAAAATAATTAACCAACTTATTTATTAAAATGGAACTCGTATGCAAATTTGTACCGTCGTTGTTGAGATCAATAGTGGCCAGTGGCTAAATTACGAATTAAATGAGTGTTCTTAGAATACAGGTGCAGTTGGTCAAGGTCAAATGGAATACACATCAACTTCAGACTTCAGTATATATATCTTTGGCTACTGGCAATATTGCTAGATAGTTTTCAGTTAAAAAAATACAGTATGTTTACATTCTGTGGACATTTGATTTGACAACAATATTTCGTTTCGTTCCACATAATTGATAATGTATCAAAAGAAAGAATCAAAAATACTTTTGCTCATAAAATTAATATTATCTTGGAACATGAAGTTCATACCAATATATTCACAAACACTTCAAAGATTCTCACATTTTTATTCATTTTGAACCCCAAACTTTAGCTATTAGCAATAAACCAGTAATATTAGAAATTTTATTTAGTAGTGTTCAGGACTAGAATATTAGTAGATTAATAATGAATTTTATTTTAAAAATCAACAATAATTAAACTAGATATTTAAACCTAAGCATACTTATGAAGGAACGTATTTAGCATTATGTATTTATGTTTATAGTATAGTTTTGCGCGTTGCGCGCGCATAGCATCTGTCCGAGTGCTCGACCGACCGATTATGGCGGACAGGCAGTGAAGAATGTTTGTCGTCTTTTCTAAATCAGAAAGTATCGACAGCAGCCAATGGCTTAAACGGGGTTTTTTGTAAAAATTGTACATTGTAAATAGTTCTGTGTACATATAGTAATTATATTTGTGCTCGTTTTGTTTAGAAATTGTGTGAATAGTGTATTATTTTGAGTGTTTATTCAGTTCAGTTTTCGACGCCGACAAATAGCTAGTACTTAATGTTAGTACATTTACAAGCATCCATACACTTCTAAATTCGAAAATTCTAAGGTCTCGTATCCTAGAATTTATTTAATTTCACATCTTGTCTTTGTTTCAATCCGTCAAGGAGACCGTTGGAGTAGGTGCAATATTTTGGTTTCCCGTAGCGGCTGTCATCGTGCTTTGATAAAAGTATTGTCATTACAAAGACAAAAACACAGATTTAGTCGCTAAATGGATTTAATAACGAGATCTGTTTATCGTGTGTAGTCTGTTGGATAATGTAATGCAGTTTAATTACACCTCTGGGTATAATATTACTGGAATTAGCGTTTGTTACTGAAACGGGAAGACCGTTGGACATTTTGTGTTTACGGTTACTAAGGATTGAAGTGTCGTGAAACTGAATGCTCGAACCTCACGGTAGCCCAATGAAGTGGCCGGGAACGGGAGGGGAAGAAGAGGCGGGCGAAGCTGGCTTGCAGAGCACGCGTGCACCACAAGCTCGAAGTCAGGACGATGCAACAGTGCATTACGTATTTCAACGAGAGCCACAAGAAGGAGAACTTCCATCTCTAGCTCCGAAACAACGTTGGGCCGTTGGAGACGATAGTATTGCTGAGGTTTGTTTACAAAATATTGATAATATAAATCGTATTTCTATATAACCTTAAATTGTGTTACTTTTGTGTGATACTCGCCTAGTTGTTTGTTTATATTAAACATTAATTGAAACAATACTTTACGACTAACAAAATTATGTTTTTCGTTTCAGAATCCAGATAAATGGAAAAATCCTAACCCAATAACAATGAACAATATGCATCAACAAGGTCAAGTGCAACTCAAAAATTCACAATCGAATCAACAACAGTATATTAATCAAGCTATTGCTTCATCTGTTGGGACTATGGCTATTAATCCTTCAGTAATTGGAAGTCACCCAGCTCATTTGACAACCAACATGGTTCACACCCAACTAGCACCACTGCAAAATCCTACTTTGGGTAATAACTTGACGATTCAAAATAGTGCAGTGATGATGCAACCTTTGCAAAGTATTCAAAACGCTGCACAACTGAGTCAACAAGGATTGTATGATATGCATCAACATCATGGTAATCCTATACCAACCATGAATGGCATTGGAAAATCCACTGAGCAATTTATGTATTTGAGCCAGGCTGGGATGTTGGGGCCTGGCACTAATCAGTTTCTTCAGCAAGGACAAAATCAGCTTGGACTTACACAGGTTGCTGCTATCAGAAACCAGGTAAGCAATTTTATTATTATGTATGAATTATGTTTAGAATGTGCTTCATCCTCTTATTATCAAAGTTTAGTGACTAACAGGAAAATTTAAAATGTTCCTAGAGTAGGAAGGAACCTACAAAAATATAATACAACATATAAACCATTTTGAATTTGAGAATGAAGGTAGATAGTTTAATGAACTTCTAACTACATTTTTAATTATGTAGTACTTATGATAGTTATCATAGATAGGAATATTTTTTATTATCATTATAATGAGCCCATAATTTGTCATTGGGAATACATTTTCTTTGTATGAACTTAGAAGCTTTTTGTATGACTTTGTTAAGTATCCTTGCAATACACATAAAAGTCAATCTAATATTCCAATTAAAGTGAAAGTTTAGTATGCTAAATGCTAACTCATCAACATGAAAAACTACAGCTAGTAAATTAATATGAACAATAGACAAGAATAACTTCTTTTTTCTTCTTAGCAATGTGTTGATAAACTCAAACAAAATTGTAAGTAAATAATAGGTTTGTTATCTGATGCAATATTAAAAAGATTAAAATATGCCTTAAATATTTAATAAATTGATTAAAATTAATATTAATCAATTTATTAATATTGTTTAAGTAAAGATGTCATTTTTTTTCTCTAATTCTTTCTCTGCAAAATCTGAATTAACACTAAAGGTACAGAAGCCAATGATTAATTCATAAAGCCACAAAGTATGTCATAATACAAATACTAACACACTTTTTAAACAATTTTTGTATTGTGTGTGACATTTCCAATATTGGTGGCTGATTGATGTTTTATGTACTTAAAATATAAAAATAAATACAAAAGTCTCACTATGGCTAAAAAAACCTTAACTTAATTAAAACTTAAACCTTCAATGAAATTCCAAAAACAAGAACCAACTAAAGATATATTATGTCAGATAGAATTGACAACATTGGTAGATTTAATTATTGATATTATACTTCAACATGAACATCGGTAGATTTAATTATTAATTGATATTATACTTGAACATCTTATCTGTTGTTAGCATACAACAGACATACAATGGTCAGAGATTTCTTTTTTTTTACATGGAATGGAGGGGCAAACGAGCAGATGTATCACCTGATGGTAAGCGATTATCGCCGCACATGGACACGCGCAACACCAGAGTTGTCACAAGTGCCACCTCTGGTGTTGGGGGGTTGGGGTATGGGCCTCCGGTATCCTCACTCACTCGGTGAAACACAGCGCAATCATAATTTCACACCTGTTTTCTTTGAGGCTGTGGTATCACTTTGGTCGAGCCGGCCCATTCATGCCGAAGCGTAGCTCTCCCACGGTAATTTATCACTTTAAGAGTCTGCTACTGGACATAGGCAAACATTTTTTTTTACCATTGGTTTAGTGATTCATAAAGCGGCCTATAGTGTAGTGACCATTATTTCTGTACTGTTGTGTGTACATTTTATCCATATGTTAACTGAATCACACAATGACTAATTGATAGACTTAGTAAATGGCGCAGTGGTAGCGTATGCGACAGCTGTGCTTGAGGTCTTGGATTCGATTCCCGGGTCGCACCTAATGTTTGTATGATCTGAAAATATTTTTTTCGAAGTTTGGGTGTTTTCTTTGTATAATTATGTATGTATTTACAAAAAAAGTATAAATTAAATTTTAACAGTTGTCAGTACCCATAACAAGCTTAGCTTAGCTTGGCACTAAGATGGCGTTTGTGGAAAAATATTTTATACTATTCACTTTTGGTTACCTATAAAGTTCTCAACAAACTATATGTAAATTAAATGTTTGAAAACTTGACATTCAATAATATTTATTGATGTCCTTGACATGTAAAACTTGAAATGCTTTATTCTAATTTAAGGACCATATAAAATAATTATTATACATAGCCACACACATCAGTCTAATGCCAAACAAGGCGTAACCTATGCTGGAGTTAGAAGATGACTGATAATGAAACCTAAAAATGTCAAAATTCACTTGTGTTATAAATGAATTACACCCACAAATAAATGATTGCTCATCACCCATTTATTGTGGGTCAGTCAAACAAGCCCATCAAAAATGTACTAGACTTTTTAGTTTTATATAGACTTAAAGTAGAGTCATTTTAATAGGTAACATTTGACAATTCATCAAAATTCAACAACGTAACATTGTAACGGCTGGCATAAAATAATATACTTCTGCGTTTTGTTAGAACTGCACAATTGCTTAACTTTTTTCGATTACGATTACATATTTATTGTAATAAAGACCAATACAAGTAATTTTGCTATTTACTTTCACTAATAAACCATTCTAAACACAATAAACAATTTCAATTCAATTTCTGATCTAAAGAACTGAACGTCGTTACAATGTTGCGTCAGTTAACCCTTTTTGTTTTTAAACACTAGGGATGTTACTCTAGGAATCGAAGATAAGTAGAATCGAATGCAATGATTACTTGTGAAGAAATATCACCATAAATTAATAACCACGTTGTGATTATAATAAAATATAATTTTATTTATAATTATTTTAACTAACTATAAAAATACAAAAAATAACTAAATAGAAAAATCATTGATGTTAGGTACAATTTAGGTGGGATGTTGCTGGCAACACCAGTGCCTGTCGATGACGCCATGCCATGTCGCCATTACATGACGCATTCTTTTGGTCGTTGTCCGAAGTGCCTGTGCGTTTTTGGTGTGCTCTCTGTAATTTTCTTCTGACCCGGCTTTTTTATTGTACTGATCTTACTGACTACGTTTACTTGGCTATAAATTGGACTCTGATTGCTTAACGATTAGTAAACAAGAACAACATTACAGTCTTACCATGTCGAAACGGGGGAAAACGCTAAACAGTCAATCTCGCGAACTAGTGGTGAAATTGTACAATTATTTTGAACGTAAATCAATTAACGATGGGCCTCTTTTACCATTGACACAACCGAGAGAACGCGTTGCCAAAGCATTGAGAATAGAGAAGAGGACAGTAACTCAAATGCTGAAAGAGAAATACGGACCATCAGGCTCAGAAGATAATACTTTACGTACACCGAAAAAAAAGAAAGAGGGACAATAAAATTGTTGGCGTTGATAATTTTGATGCTGCTGCAATTCGCAACCACATTTATGGATATTACTCGAGAAAAGAATATCCTACACGGGAAAAGCTAATGAGTTCGGTAAAAGACGCAGGCTTATTGTTTGGTGGTAAATCGTCTCTATCAAAGGTTTTAAAATCGATTGGCTTTAGATTTACAAAATCTGACAAGCGGAAAATCCTGCTGGAACGCTACGATATTATTTTGAAGAGAGTAACATTCTTACGTCAATTAAATAAAATTACAGATTGGGACAATGTTGCCTAATCAATCATGCAATATTTTTTTATTTGTTAAAAACTCAGACTCGGAACTTTCTTGGTGTGGTTTTTTTTTATTTGCTCTGCCCGCACCATTTTCATCTTAAGTAACTATAGCAGCTTAACTTTAATTTTTTCTTAATTTATCTATACATCCTAATTAAATAAAATTGGAATGTCTGTTTGTAATATTAAAATAACCGCTTTTTACTAAATGCATATACACGGTACATATACTAAAATATTTTTTTTATAATTTCTGTTACATTGTCTGTCTGTCTGTCCGTTTGTTCCGGGTAATCTCTGGAATGGCTGGACTGATTTTGACGTGACTTTCACTGGCAGATAGCTGATAATCTAAGGAATAACTTAGGCTAAATTTTTTATACTAGCTTTGTCCCGCGGTGTTACTCGCGGTACGACAAAAACCGCGGATAACACCGTGGGGTTGAGCGAGTACCTAAGTATTTTTGAAATAATTTAAAAATTAATCTGTAATACTTACCTATCATAATGTAGTACCTAATAAATATTAATACCTAAACTTAAATAAAAGTATCTTGTGATTGTTAATGCTTTTTTTGCATTTAGTTGTTTCCTCGCTGAGGTGGAATGAAAAGTTACGTGTTGCACTCGAGTGCAAAGATTATTCACCTCGCAACTTTGCACTCTTGTATAACAAATAACTATTTTAAATGTATCCAAAGATACAAAAACAGTGTACACAAAGTAAATAAAATAAATACAGATGAACATACATCCTCATCCATTGTTGAAGTTAAAATCGGTTAAGTGGTTCTGAAAGTGTAAAGAAGTCGGTTAAAAACAAACAATCACAATTATAACATCAGTTAGAATATGCTTCAACTCAACAAAAAATTACAATCATTGCAATCAAAACTGCAATGTAGTTCACTAGTAACCTGATGTAGATCTTTTGATATATCTTTACTTTTAAAACCAATTATATTCCAGATGAACAAACTATTAAAGAAGCCTAAAAAAGGGATTTCTCTTCTGAAGAGTAAATTCCTATTGTACATAACTCTACTGTACAATACTTTTTGAAATTGCATATCTAAAAAACTGACTAATGTCGGCAAAATATGCCAAATGCTTTTTTCTTATGTTCACCCAAGTTAGCTGTCGACTCTGGATAGGTTAAAGAGTTCTTAAACTAACCTTCTACTATCATTCTGCCTGTTCTTGTACTGTATCTGTTTTTTTTTATGCATCAGGTAGACAGTGAATATACAATGAGTATTTATTTTCCACTATTAAATGTTATTATCCACAAAAATACAATAAAATTAGGAATCTTAACACAGAATAACTAATAGTACGTACAGAAGTTCCACTGTCGAACAAAAGTCAAGTTTAGGCATAAACATTTTTCAACTCTGCCACCTCGCAAGCGAAATTAAATCTTGTCGTGTAACCCGAGTGTTCAATTTCGTTAAACACCGCTTGATTTACAGCAAGAGCCCAGGGTGTCCACTTGCTGTCGATTAAGTAAATATTAGAATAAATAATAAAGATAAGATAACACCTTTACTAACAAAGTAAGTAAAAACGTTTTAACAAACATGATAATCTTGTCTACTACTGGTCCTGTCCTGTTCTACCTGTCGTACTAGGTACCTAATTGTTTTTTTATTTACTTTATATATTTTTATTTTATTTATTACACAGAGAAAAACAAACTGAATTACAATCTTCGTCCTCCAAAACCTGGTTGATGGTTTGACTAGAAGATCTAGTCTCCGTACAATTATGAACTTTAGTTTCTTTCTAAACTTCGATCAAATATATTATAGATGCACAGTTCCATACAAAACTAAACAAAATACTGGCCACGCTTCTATACGTACTTAGGTACATGTATACCACTTGAGATATAGCGAAAAAAGTCCTGAACTGGCATACAGCTTAACCTAATGTTAACTTTAAGCAATTGACGTACGGACGGAAATAAATCCATATTAAATTCACTACATATTACCTTTTAGTTTGATGACAGGAAAGGACAATAAAATTTTATGACTCTTTAAAAAATCAGAAAAAAAAAACAACACATGCCCAAAAACAAGTGTATTGAAAAATTAAACTTAACGTATTACAATAAAGCACATAATAGTACAAAGAATAACGAGAGTTACATTCCACTGACATTAAATAGTGTGTTCCCGTCTTATCGCTTCTATTTGGAAAATAGACAAAATGGAGTTGCTTTTCGATTTAAAAAAAATACGGTAGTTGGATGGACCAACAAATAATTAATTCTTCACACAATTTTTATTTCTTCTTTTGATTCTGATAAAAGTTTGAATATAATTTTATTATAAATTATGATAAGTATTAATTTAATATTGAATATTTCACTCAGATATTAGACCTTCTATACCTACGTGCCTGTATTTATACATATTATATTGCACTGTTCCATAAGTTGGACTATATCTAAACTGTAATCATCAAATATATTTTATATTCCAACTTAAATGATTTTCAGATATTTACGAACGGACATACATATAATTTTAAAATTTGGCAATCCATTTTAGAATCTGGTATAGACCAACATTTATAAACTGTTTGCAATTTTGACAAAAATACATACATGCAGATCGAATTAATAACCTCTTTTTTTAAAGTCGGTTAAATATTCTTAGTAGATTATAATACCTACCTGTAAAGTTGGTTAGGCTGTCTTTTTTATTCTCCTGAATTCTTTTTCTGTTTTGTACATATCATCTTCACAAAAATGGTTGGAACACACCACACTAGATGCATTTGGTTTATATAAATTTTGGAAAACAAAAACAAATCTTCAATTAACCTAAAAAAATAATTGTAAAGGCGACTCCGCCATTATCCTACTGACTTTGTTCGCTAGCACTAGGCTTGTCTTGTTTTCTCTTATGAGCATCGCCCGAGTGTGAAAGGGATAGATGCGTACATTAGAGGCCGTTGTAAATCACAAATTTTATCAAAATATTCATTAAATTAGCCTTAAAGCTTAACGAAAATACACCAATATGTTAGATTAAATATAGACTTACTGAAAATATGATATTCCATCCTTCTTTTGCACTATAAGAGTAATTTTTACAAGTTTTTACTACGCACTTCGGCATTGCTAATTGTGTAAACACGAGCGCGGCCACCAAGCGAATGAGAGCGAAACAAGGCATATTGTTGTTTTATGCCTTGTTTTGCCGGTGCCACTTTGAAGCGGCAACAGTGCATCTATGATATATTTGATCGAAGTTTCTAAAAGTATTTTAATTTGGTTTCTCCTTGATGGCCGTCAGCAGACGACATTAGATTGTAAGGTTTTTTTAGAGTTTTGTCACCATAATAATTATGCGTTCTTCGCACAATTACCTAATTGCCGTCACTAAGCGAGAATGTTTTGTAATGGATTAATACATGTCTGTCTTAACATAGTTTATAATCAACTAATTAAATAACTTTATTGCCAAGTAAGTACAAACATAATAATTAGTTCGTTTCGTAGTCATTTTTCGCAGTAAGTACACGTAATATTCAACTTGTTTACGCACGACGCGGCGACGCGACGCGGTTAGCGTGGCCGAGCGCCGAGTGGCAACCATTGCCTAGTAGTCCTTCCCGGGAGGCGCTCGGCGGAACATAACTAAACTGAGAAGTGAAACCCCCCTGATCTTAATTAATATAATATGTCATGCAGCCTTTGATACTCATATGCACTCCATTGAGTACAGTCTTAAAATATTTATGAACTTAAATTTACACTGTAAAGGCCCTGATCGACGGGCGAGTAAAACCGCGGTTTTATAGCTCGTCCGTGTACTATTGCAATACCGCGGTTTTACGTACCGACGAGCCTGGCTCGCGGCTCGTCATGTTCGTCTTATTTTATACTCGACGTGTCATACAAAACCGCGTGTCGATCATGGACGGCGAGCCGAGCCGGCGTTTTTCGTTGAGAGTTGGCTGCTCCAACTCTCAACGACTACACTGGACATATACACAAACAAGTAAAACAAAAAACAGCACAAGAAATTGCAATAAATATATATAATAGTCTATATATATTATATTGACAATAAAACAGAAACACTAACACATAAACTTCATATACTTACAGACAAAAATAAAAATAAAAAACACATTGAGTCATTAATAACACGGTCGCAGATACATAATAATGGTAACACTAAACATCAAAGAGGACTAAACTGGAACATGTTGCAGCTAAACAGATATATAAACATATAGCTATACAGATAGATAA
This sequence comes from Diaphora mendica, assembly GCA_949125395.1. Classification (NCBI taxonomy): domain Eukaryota; kingdom Metazoa; phylum Arthropoda; class Insecta; order Lepidoptera; family Erebidae; genus Diaphora; species Diaphora mendica. The sequence goes on from OX421314.1 coordinate 23,437,645, forward strand.
AATAAGAAGAAACATTAATCCAGAAGGAATAGCAATTATTGGAAGAAAAGAGGTAATAAATAATAAATATATAAAAATTTTAGAAACTGAATTAATTGAACTGTTAAACCAAACCAGAACTTAAAAGTATATATGTAAACAATTAAAATATGTTATTCTTAGAAACTAAAAATATAATTTGGATATAAATACATCGCAACGAAATAAAACAAAAGTTAAAATGAGAAGACAAGTGAGAGGCACTAGGTGCGAGTCTGAAAAAATAACCACACAAATAAAAACACATGCCATTACAAGGCCCTGTCTCGCCATGGACGGGGAAAAGCGAAGAGGTCCAAAAGACCTCACAAAAAAAAAAAAAAAACTCTCAACGACTTAAACGTCCACGAGGAGGAATAGCTTCTTGCATTTTTAACCGACTTCAAAAAAGGAGGAGGTTCTATGTTCCACTGTATGTTTTTTTTTTTTTATGTATGTTCACCGATTACTCCGTCAGTTGTGGACCGATTTTGAATTTTTTTTTTATCCGAAAGGGTGTGCTTCCGAGGTGGTCCCATTGCCAGCATATCAGGATCTGATGATGGGATCCCAGGGAAATCGAGGGAAACCCTCATTTTTTATAGGCACATACTATGTTTTTCGTATATTTTCTGAAGTTAAACCGGTATTTGCGTGTGGTAGTCATCATTTTATGATGATGAGCTGATGATGTAAGGTACAACTCCTTAACGGTTAGGAGTTGAAGGATAAATCTTTAAATATCATATGTATATATGTTACCTTGAGTCGTATTCTTTCAAATTATTTGGGTAAGCTGATGATGGAAGGAGGAAGGTACAACTCCTCAACGGTTAGGAGTTGGAGGATAATTCTTTCAATTTCATACGTATCTAAAGACCTTCAGTCGTATACTTTCAAGTTATTTAGGTGAGCTGATGATAGAAGGTTAAACTCTTCAACCGTTAGGGATTAGAGGATGATTTTAATATTACACGTACGTAGCTATACGATTGTTTGCACTAAAAACTGAAAAAAAAACTTTTTATAAAAAAAAAAATCGACTTCCAAAAAACATCCAATGAAAACTCTCTGCCAAAAAAACACTTAAAAGCGTAAAATAAACTGGTTCTTCATAAATTGCCTATACCTAATTCTTTATTCATTTAAATAGTAGTATTATATTGTGTGCTAGGTACCTAAAATCTGTTTGAAGTCGGTGCTAAGCCAAAACGAATACAAACGAACAATTACAAAAGTCTAAGCGATAGTCACTTGGCACCGACTCCAATTTTTTTCAAAATCCAGATTTTAGGTACCTAGCACACAATATAATACTACTATTTAAATGAATAAAGAATTAGGTATAGGCAATTTATGAAGAACCAGTTTATTTTACGCTTTTAAGTGTTTTTTTGGCAGATGGTTTTCGTTGGATGTTTTTTGGAAGTCGGTTTTTTTTTATAATAGTGTTTCTTTTTTGTATTATAGATGTCACTAAAAGTAAACAATTCATTGTATGATTATTCAGTCATTCTCAGATAATTTCTGTTATCAAGTGGCTCTGCTGACAAATCTTGTATTAAACGGGTTCTTGCCTTTTTTCTATTGAACTTTAACCCCAAACTTTAGAGCGTTTTCGGTTTTTTCATTATTTCGTGGTATGCTATAGCGAGATAACACAAAGCTTCAGACTCCGAACAAGACATGTTACCTCAGCTATCGCTCAGACACGACACGACTGTTGACTGTTTTTCTCGCTAGTCTATCTGCCAACGAGCCGCGAGTAAAACCGTCGTTCTTTAAAAACGCGGTATAGGCTCGTACGTCGATCACCCACTTAAGATTAGCTCACTATAATATTTTTTACGGGAAACGAATTGGTTCCCGCTGTTCATCAGTATCACAGAGCACATTATATAAACTAGGAATAGAGTTGTCAGTCATTTTCATTGGTTAGCGACATCTAGTTTTTTGAGGGGGAACTACACCTTCAGTAAAAAAAAAACCGGCTTGTACGTTATATACAATGCTTGTATTTCTATAGGGCAAGATTATTAATTCTGCAATTAGTTAGGTACTGTTCCTGATATGATATATTATTTGGATCCAGGAAACAGTGCTAACTAACCGCAGCATTAAAAATCTTGCAGAGTTCCAATTTTCATTACTATAGTAGTAGAGTTGGATAAGGAACTTTAGGTTTTATAAGTTTGAAGTCGGTAGGGAATGAATATGACAGGTAAAGTCCAGGGTAGGACCTAATTCAGCAGATTGCAAGTAAAGCGTCAGTTTCTCTAATATCTCAAAAACTTCAGCAAAAAAGACATAAAATACACAATAAATTAAATAGATTTATTTCGCTAATAAGCTACAAATTTTTATTTATTAAAAAGTTTTGTTTTCTGCCAACTTCAATGTTTTTTTCAATCTTGTAGAATTTTTTTCTTTAACGGCATTTACTTTATTAATTTCTTTTTGTAAATCAACAATTTTCTTATTTAAGAAAACCTTCGTTGATTTTTTACTTTTTTAGATCTGTAATAGAAATTAATATGTATTTATATGTGTATTGTATTTGGTTTGTATAATCCTTATTTATGAGATCAGATAAAGTAGTGCTACATCTATTAAATTTCACAGACAAAAAGATTTTAAAGTATTTAAAAAACTACCAAATATACTTTTAATATTTAGGAGCATAAGTACTCATGGATGCTTTCAGTATTCTTCTTTCTTTCAAACTTAATATACATACTTGTACATATATATAATTACTTGTGTTATGTAGTACCAATTTAAAATCAATATTTATATGTACTTCTACTGTTTGAAACAAAACAAAATTATTTTTGAAAAATTAATAGCGAGCGTATTACTTTCAAGGAGTATGTATAATGCTCTGTAATTACTTTAGAGACAGACACAGGGGACTAAATTTCAACAACCACAGTTGACATTTTATAGGTTATTCGTTTATGATGGCACACTTAAGCTCTGATATTTGTTAACAATAAAATTACTTACGGGTATTGTCACAGCCTGGTGCACAATATTTTTATCAGAAGGCATCGTCAAATCCGTAAAACGAGAGATAGGGTCCAAAATAAAAAAGCCGGGTCAGCGATTGTGCAGAGATCGGTGTCCAAATGTAATGCCAGGGTCAAAGTATTTCTAACAGGAATAATCGGTGTCCCGGCACGAGCTATATCTAAAGAAAAACCACGAAAATACAAAAAAAAAACACAATACAAAACTAGAACCAAAACAAACAACATGGATGACGGGGTGTGTTCAAAAATTATAAACGTATGTAGGACGTAGTATCGTACATTTTGATACAGTAACTTTGCCTTTAAAACATAATGGACATAACAAGCTGAAAATAATAAAGTCTTGGTAAAAATGTAATTTATAAATACAACATGTCACAAAAGCATGTTAATTTTACAAAAAAATATATAATTACTTTACACATTTCCAAATGTGTTTTGAGTCTCACCAACATTTCTGAACGGCACTCGACTGTGGCGCCGCCTTACGCAAGTTTGTTGAACTTTTCTGCAATGTGAATTTTGTACTGGAGTAAAAATATTCAAAGCTTTATCACCCTGATCAGTATCACGCCATAGGCAATAAGAGACGCAGATGAGGTTGCGTGGGTCAGCTAGTAGTAGTACATTATGTATATCTAAAGTGAATTTTGGACAACACCAGCTCAACTACACAGCATTAATTTACGCAAGCTTTTAATGAAAAAATATATAGTAATGAGAATTCAACAAAAACAATATAATATTGTAAATAAAATGGTATAGAAAGAAATGTTACTGTTACAAAGAAGTCCTCGATTCCTGATTACCTGCATAAATTGTATGTTCAATTTGTACCTGAGATAGGAGGGATCCGGGAACAGTTATTACGATATCCAGACCTCTCTTAGGGCCTGGCCGTTAGCGCTGGCACCCCTGTAGAGTAAAATCCGTCCCGTCCACGCGTGGCCACACTCAGGTCGGCTTAAGGCACTGGTAAGAAGGCCTCCGCTGTCAGATTCGTTCTTCCGGGCCTTTTCGTCGCCTCCTCCTGCTAAATGACGTCTTGGCAGAAGTTTGCGACCGCGATAAAATGGCTGTCCAAGTGAGAGATTTCCTCCGATGACTGCATCGAGGGCCCGACGCTGCATTGCTTAGGCGGAGCAGACCGCCAGCGTGCGCCGAGTCCTCACTGTAGTCGCAGTAGTGACAGGCGTGACCCAGATACTTCATTCTTGAAATTAAACTCTATTGTATTTATTCCACTATTCAATTAACTTATTTTTTTTTCTTAATTTTTGTACCTGACTAGCTTCGCCCTATGGCATTATCAAAGGTTACTCGAAGTGCCGACAATCGAAAGTATAAAGTATACTACGGCCAGGCATGCCGCTTCTTGAAATTTCGCGGTACGGTACGCTCCTCTAGATAGTCTGCCACTAGCTGCTTCTAGTACCTACTCTGGCCCTCCGTGGTAGCAGCTAAATTTCAAACTATTAAATGCGTTGGCGATGTCCAATGATATCTACGACAGCACGCCACCACAGCTCACCACCTCTTCAGTCACGGCCCTAAAGCGCAACATGGCCTCGATCGTCGCACGACCCATTCAAAGGCCGAATTGAGCTTCAAACAGGCCGTCTTGGCTTCTTTAACATGACCTCCTCCAGCACTCGGGGAATCGTCTGAATGCCAAGCTAGCATCCAGCACCTCCATGAGGCGGTCTGACAGGTGGTCGAGGGTTCGGGCCAGCTCTCTGGTAGGTATCCCGTCGGGCCCGGAGCGGTGTTCTTGGAGCAGATCCGTGTAACAGCCGCCCCTATCTCCGATTCCCTGACGGGCGGAACGTATCTTCGTATACTGCCTCGTTGGTCTCGCGGTTGGCGTGTGCTGTGATCATGAGGTCTCGGGTTCGATTCCCGGGTCGGACCAAATGTTTGTATGATCTACAAATATTTGTTTCGGAGTTTGGGTGTTTTCTATGTATAATATGTATGTATTTACAAAAAAAAAAGTATATATGTATTTGTATCAGTTGTCTAGTACCCATAACACAAGCTCTGCTTAGCTTAGGACTAGATGGCGTTGTGTGTTAGATGTCCGAAAATATTTATTTATTTATTATTATTCGTTCTCCCTGTCGTATCCGAGGAGACTTTAGACGGGATTGTGTGACCCGCCCTCTGCGGGAAAATACCCTCGAACACTTCCTACAGGAAGCTGGAACTTGAAGCTAAACCTATACCAGTCATTTGGCCAGCGTCGTGTAGAAGGTTTCAACCTCTTTTCCAAGGAGATACCTATGTCCAGCAAACGGCTATTAAAGACTGTGGATGATGATAACGTGACATAATATTTGGTTTATGATAAAAACTGCTATTAATATAGAATAACTAACTGATCCTCGCAACTTGGCTGCGTTTCCTATTGCACATAAAGTGATGTTATAGAGCGTGAACAAATCTATTTTCAATAAAAAAGGTTATAGTGAGCCAACCTTACAAGATTGTCTATCTTGTAAGGTTAGCTCACTATAACCTTTTACTTTTTTTTAAACTAGCGTTTACCTCTGATCAAGTTTTAGTTGGTACTGAACTAAATACAGTGAAAGCTGAGATGTGAGATATCGACAAATGTACTGTAAGTAGATGAGATTAAAGTATATAATCCAACAACTTTCAGTGAATTTTAGTTTAGTGATGACAACAACAGAATCACCACCTTACGCAGCGCATTGAAGCGATGGAAGCTCTCGCGCTCCTTTTAGCCGCAGCGTAATCAATGTAATGATATGTAGCTTTCCTCAATAACTGGTTTATCTAATACTAAAGGAATTTTTAAATCGGACCAGTAGTTCCTTAGATTAACGAGTTTATCCAAACAAATTCTTCAGCTTCATAAAATTACTTAGTATAGATTAAAAACTTGAGTGCGATGTTTTGATAGAATCCTTCATCATGTTTCTTAGATCATTAAGATTTTCTTAGAAAAAAATAACACAATCACACACTGTTCTCGACTCAATTACTTCTATTTAAAATTACGTACTTATCTAAAGCTCAATAAATTGATGAAATGATTGTAAATGTTGGTATAATTTTTACTTTATGCACGCGTTTCTATATCTTATTACTTATTAGACAATTGAATAACTCAATTATTCCTCAATAAAAACTGTATCTGTTTTTGAAATGATGATAATTTTTACAAATTCATCTTAACGTTAATTTATTTAATAGGTATATAATTATACAGAAAAGTGTATCAAAAAGGAACAACTTTTTAAGATTAAAAGAAAAAATAATTTAAAACGATTGACGAGCACGATTTCTTATTTATGAAAAATAATCAAATGCTTGGCTAGCGCCATTATCTATATCAGTATACAGAAATTATCAGAATATCATGTACCCATAAATACTGCTGCCTCTTTTGAAATAAAATACTTGTAGCCAACATTAAAAATGTTCCAATTTAAGTCCACTGCTAGACATAAGTTTTCGCCTGTTTTATGTACAAGCTACCATAAAAAAAAGGAAAAACTAAAACCCACCAACGACAAAAAACGACGCTGAAAAAGTATGAAACAAGTTTCAAAATCCGTAGCACAGAATAACTTAACAGAGCTAACTAAGCAGCCGTAGTCACACGTTACGTAGAAATGTACCATGACCATAACATATTAACAACGCGTGACTACGGCTACTATTAGTTATTCTGTGCTACGGCTTTTGAAACTTGTTTCATACTTTTTCAGCGTCGTTTTTTGTCGTAGTTGGGTTTTTTTTTTATTTTTTATTTAAATTGTTTTGCTGCCTCTATAATATTAATTTATTTGCAAAGGAAATTTTAAATAGGTATCATAGAAATATCACAATTATCGAATAAATACGGACAAAGACACGAGAAAATGCTAATAATATAAATATTTTTGAAATGTGCAAGTAACGCCCTTTTGAATGATACCAAACACGTCATATTTATCTCAAATTATTTTTTTAATACAGTATTTTATGTCGGCTAGAGGGCGCCACATTAGATTCAGTGACACGTCATATAGCCTATGACCAGCGGACAATCAAGACGCTTCTAACGATACCTCATTTGTCTTAATCTGACTAGTAGTTTAGAAATAATGAGGGAACAGACAATACCGTAGAAATATCGTACTTATCGAATAAATACGGAAAAAGTCACGAGCAAATGCTAATAATACCTATATGTATTTTTGAAATGTACAAGTAACGCCCTTTCCAATGATACCAAACACGGCATATTTATCTCTAATCTATTTTTAATGCAGTACTTCATGTCGGCTAGAGGGCGCCACATTAGATTCAGTGACACGTCATATAGCCTATAACCAGAGGACGATCAAGACGCTTCTAACGATACCTCATTTGTTCATTTCTAATAAGTAGTTAAGGAGCTGCGAGGAACAGATGAACATACATACATAGCCTGTCAAAATCATAACCCGCCTTTGGCTTTGCCGTAGTCGGGTAAAAATGACTACTCTGCCTGATGGAAAGCATGAGTAGAATCCAAGACTAGTGCCGGCGTTGGCGCTCGGTTTCTTGGCCGAGGAGGATTTCGATTCTAGCTTGAAAGATCCGGATGCGCCCTTGCCTTTGGTCTGAATGAGAGCACCCGATTCTACGGCGCTCTTCAAATATTTCCTAATGAACGGAGCTAATTGGTCACTATCTTCAATGTAAACGTGGACAGTGCAGCATGATGATCCACACTATGGTGGCCTAGTGAGGTGCTAGGCCGCATTATGATTACATGTTCGAATTTACTGAGTCTAAATGTATTATCTATTCTAATATTATTATAAACGCGAAAGTTTGTAAGTATGGATGGATGTTTGTTACTCTTTCACGCAAAAACTACTGAACGGATTTAGATGAAACTTTACAGTAATATAGCATATACATCAGAATAACACATTGGCTACTATTTGCCGCGATAACCGACATATACGCGGGCGGAGCCGCGGGCAACCACTAGTGTCTCATAATGAAATGCATGTTTATGCTCTTGTTATTCATGCATACCAATGTTATTAATATATTTTTTATTTTTTTTTGTACCTACCATAATTGAGAAAGTAAAAATATTTTTATGATATTAAAAAAATAGAACTGAACTAAATAATAGTAGAACAATCATCTATTCTATTCATTAAAATTTAAAGCAAGTTAGGCAATTAATAAATATTTAAAAAAAAACTGCAATTATGAAGGTTGTTATTTATGCATCTTATTTTAGGCATGACTGGAATACGAGTGATACGTCGCCACCATTAAAAAAAGTGTTTCTTTTTACTAAGGATAACTAAAATATGAAAACTAAATATTTGGCAATTTATCTCTGCACTTAACCAAAAGAGTTTATAACTACTAGTAAATAACCAATTAATTTACTTTTCTAAGGCACACCGTAACAAATTACGTTCACTACGACTTTGTTCATTTTAATTAGTTGGTACACATACAAAAATGATTATATAGTTTGGGGAAAAATAACTTTCCTTTTTGAAGAAATACACAATTAGTAGCACTTTTGAATATTTTATTTTACAACACTTACATACTAACTACGAACGATTGTGAATTTTTGAGATGTGAATGCATACGAACTTGTACGTTGCATACGCTGCTGATTAGGACAAACAGATCATAGCATAGATAAAAAACAATCAAAAAAAGTAAATCTGAATCAATGTGTGACGAATTAATTTGCACGACTGCACCTTTGGCCTAGTGGTTTAACGGTCACCACGCCGTTTCCTACTTCGCCAAGTGTCGTGGGTTCAAATCCCACGTAGGACAACACTTTGTGTGATCCGGAAATTGTTGTTCTGAGTCTGGGTGTTCTTTGTGTCCGTTACATGTATGTTTGTAAAGTCCCCCGCGACACAGGATTTATTCCTAGTGCGGGCGTTGTCTTTAAAAAAAAAAAAAAAAAAAAAAAAAAAAATTGTTTAAGTTGCTACCTAATACTTGTTTGTTACCTTAAAGTATTGTATTAAGTGTTTATAACAATGAAATATGAAATTATTCTGACGTATCTTAATGCGAATTGGCAAGGATTAAAACGTTTTTTTAACGATAAAGTTTTACTCACTGCAGGGGTGGATTTACATATTTGCCGCCAGTAGGCTATTTACTTTTTGCCGCCCCTATTAACCTCTTCAAGTCATTATACCACCGGGGCTTGCGGGAGTAGTGTGTCGGAATCGAACCGATTAAAACTATTCGCTGTTTTCAATTGTCAGCCGCCCTTTTCGCCTGTATTCGTGAAGTTGTGCTGTCGGTGATACTACATGGTTCACTAGTGTGTACGTTGGCTCTGATAAACCAAAGTAGGGCGCACCTCTGGCACCCTCGAGGGTTGTCGGTGAGATCCATTCTTGGTTACCATAATAAATATTAGCAGAAACATCCCAGAGGAACTCGGAGGCGGCAGTGTTAGTTGAAGTCGGCGGAAGGCTGATTTTTAGGTGGTTAGCAGCAATCGGCCCCCGCCCAAAGAGTTACGCCAGTGGTGCAGGGCCACTTGCTAAGCCACGGTGGCTTTACAGCCGTAAAAGCGTTGTCCCTCAGGTTTTTCTGCGGCTGCTTCGGGAAGTTCTTGCGCTCGGTTAATTATATTGAGTTGAATCCTGCCTGTGTGTGCAATAGGAGGCGGCGGAGAGGGCCCGAGGAGGAAAATTTTCTCAGTCTCAGGCAGAGTCAGGCATTCTAGAACCTCAATCCGCCCTTAATAAGGGTTTCTAAAATTTTCGTCACCTATTTAAATTACAATATTAAACTAACTCCTATTAAAATATTTTAAAAATCCATATTCACAAATATCTATTTCAAGTTAAGAGTATTATTCGGTACATTCATAGTACGAAAACTGTCTAAAACATTAATATTTTTATTAAATTGTCAAGACTTCTTTCCTTCGTGTATATAAATATGTTTGTTTTTTTTATTTATCTAAGACATTGAAAGTTTTTGTCCAAATTTGCCGCCCCCTAAAATTCGCCGCCCTAGGCTACTCAGCCTAGTGGTAAATCCACCACTGACTCACTGTATATTTCGAAACGGGAAGTCCGAGATCTTTGTGGCAGGATACACGCGTGAGTAAAATCATATTCATAGTCATTCATAGTCCGAACCAAACTTTATGGCATTTCTGAAGTTAGCTGAGCAAGTTGCTGTGCGCAGATACAGTTAAGTCGAAAATAATTAGATGCGTGTATATAACTATAATATGAAATTTATTATTACATTTACTTATTTTTTTGCATATTTAATTTGTAAAAACATGAGTAGGTTCCTACCATTCTTATCCAACTGCTAACCGCGAAATCTGGTCTAAAAAAAGTAGCCTTAGTTACTCCTTATATCATCAGCTACCTATCAGTGAAAGTCCCCTCAAAATCGGTCCAGCCGTTCCAGAGATTAGCCGGAACAAACAGACAGACAGACAAACATTGTAAAAAATGTTATTTTGGTATATGTACCGTGTATACATACATAAGCAAACAGTAAAAAGTGGTTTTTTTAATATTACAATTAGACTCTCCAATTTTATTTATTTGTATAGATGTATAGATAAACCGAAGAATTATTTTTGAAATGTTCTTCGAGGAAAATAAAATAATTATGATCTCAAATATTAATCTAATTCCATTAAATTATATTAAAAGTATTCTAGCAAGTTGGAAGTGTTTTGTGAAAACCTATTTTTTTAGAGAAATAAATGACTTTGACTTAGAAGAGTATCCGAAGACAGTCCGCGAGTCATTTTAATCGACACATCAAACATAGGTATAATCATTGAAAAGTTTACGTGAAGTATACAAAACTACAACAGTCAATATTAAAATTTACAAAACCAAATTCAGTTCAGTGCTGAGGTTGCATTGCAACGCTGATAAAATTTAGATGGATATTTATTTATTTACTAGCTGTTGCCCGCGGCTCCGCCCGCGTGTATGTCGGTTATCGCGGCAAATAGTAGTCTGTGTTATTATGATGTATAAGCTATATTACTGTACAGTTTCATCCAAATCCGTTCAGAAGTTTTTGCGTAAAGAAGTAACAAACATACACACAAACTTTTGCCTTTATATATTAGTGTGATTATGTTTGATTCAAATTATAGACTTACAAATATTTTATACAAGGGTATTATATGTATAATACGTAAATTTTATATTAAAAATTGGTCAACAAATATTGTTCTATTTAAGGTAAACATTTAATATTTTCCTAATAAACTCTACAAATTAGAAGAACACTTAAATTAAGTAATAATAATACCATAATAATGCATTATTTCCAACTTTTTACAAAGACCGTCGTAGGTGTTAAGGCATGTATTAAGATAAATATTGATTTTATTACAATACGTCATTCATAATCATTAATAAGGTGTACAATCTAATATGTAAATATGTGTATATGTTACCGTAAGATTGTCAAAACCGTTAGATTGTAATCTATCTCGCTAGATTGCAAACAGTCGAAAGATTGTGAAATGGTATCGACGAATCGCAAGTCGTGCGCTGATTGGTTGAACAGCATATGTCCCGCGCTGGTATATTTGTTGCCGAATGTAAAGTATTTTTGTGATTGTAAATTGATTTCATGTTAAAAATACCTCACAGCTTTAGAATTAATTATATCAAATTGTTGTGACAGTAAAATTAATTTGTGAATAATTAAAGAAGTTCTAACCTAACTCTATGGCCATTGAACGGCCTATTGTAAAACTGACCAATCAGGGACAGTTGACAATATAACGCCCGTAAGCAGTATATCACAGTTGACAATCTATCGATAGTTTGCAATCTCGCTAGGTAGATTATAATCTAACGCTTTTTACAATCCTCCGGTGACATATACAAAGACATGTTAGTCACACCATTTATAACTCAAGAACGGCGGCCGAACCAATTTTTTTATTTTTTTTTATTTATCTTCGTCTGGGATATGGTAATAAGAACTGAAATAATGATACATCAGTCAAAACATCTGTGTACGCGTTCATCCGTACTGTATTAGTATAAATTCGAAAGTAATTCTATCAGCCGCTATTACGCTTCTATGGCTAAACCTCTGCACCGATTCCTATGCAATTGCCATGGAGATACATACTTTGATTCATGAGGAAGGGCATAGGCTATCAAAAACGCTCTAAACGTGACATGTGCGTGGAGGTTCATAAAGAAAACTTATAGAGGAAATTAAATGTATGAAATATTTATCTGTCTTTCATATTGTCCGTCCCGATATCGGTGCCCGACACCGATATCGGATCGGATAATTTGAAAACGCTCTTTTTAACCCATCTATATTTCAAATACCAGGATAAAAAGGGTTAAGGCACAAAGCTTTCACGAAACGTCGGAACGCATTACCATGACGCCAACATTTTCAGTAGCAGGGAGTAGTGCTTTGCGATCTTAGTGTATCATCATCATCATCATATCAGCCGTAAGAAGTCCACTGCTGAACGTAGGCCTCCCCCCATTGATTTCCACTTCGACCGGTCGGTAGCAGCCTGCATCCATCTTAGTGTATGGTATCTACGAATTTACATACGAAAGTGTGCAAACCGGTATATTTTTTTCATTTGTACAAACTAAATAACTAAGTGCGAAGCGAAACGATAACACGAACTATCTTTGAAAATATGTAAAGCTAAAAGTGAAAATATCATATAACAATACAGTATGTTCATAGTCAATAACTCATCTTCAAGTACCTAGACAAAAACTTCGAAAATTCCACAGATAAGCTTGCTCACCTGGTGTTTATATTCTATGGTTATGTATTTATTGGTTTGCGCGCCATCTGTCAGCCCGGACAACCAAACTTTGCTCCGTACGACGCTCCCTTGTATGGAGAATTTTAACGCAGGCGCTGTGGTCGGCGTACGTCCTTTGTTCGAAACAAATCAACATTGTAATATTTGAGTTTGGATCTTTCTAGTTTTATTTCGCTTAATATAAACATATTAGTGTAAGAAATGTGTTCTAATGTTAATGATGATAGTGAATTTGTTATATTGAACTAGTGTTTCAAGCAGAAAGTGTTGTTTGTTCGCAATAAGCTTTTCTTATAGTACATGATTGAGCTTTAGGCGGATTGTACGCATGAAACCCTTGAGCGACTTTTTTTTCGAAACCGATGTTAAGGATATGGGCCCCGACATGGTGAGTTTTATGGTTTCATTTAATAGAATAATGGACTTGGTCGTTGTTTTAAGTCATGAAGTTAGGGAATTCCTATTTTTTTAAGCAACAGGTCCGTTTTTGTTTTGTTTACTTGTCACCGGCGTCCGCCATTTCTGATTTAGAATTTGTTCACCGGCGTATGATCGAGTTCCTTGTAAAAACGTATTATTCGAAACATTTTTAATTAAATCGAATTCAGTATTTGATTGCCAGTCGGGCTGTTGTAAAAAACACATTTTGTTAATGTTTTCTGTCATCACTTATTTTGTCTATTATTGTCGCCGTTAGTCCAGCAACGGTGTGTCAATCTTTAATTTCAAATGTTTCATTCATAAATTGTATGATGGTGTGTCCTATAATCATCTGATTGGCATGACATGAGATAATTCGATAAACTAGACTTGACATAGGACTGGGCTGGCCTTACACAATAGTTGTTGACTTATTCTGTTACTATTTTATTAACCTTTTCGACATGCAGAGGCTTACTTTTAATGTCATAATTTATATTTAAAATATTGTTTACATACAAATGTATGTTTGCAGGGTAAATGTTATCACAGCAATATTGCCGCTACATTGTTTTTAAAGAAGTTCAAGTATTGATACCTACCAAGTTAGACATTTATAATAGTGGGGAGACAAATTTATTCACTAAGTTCATCTTACAGATGATTTCTGAGGTAAATTCCATATACTGTCTCCTGAATACAATATTTTAAATACCTTAATTGCTTAAAATGCATTGTTTACCCTATTCTTCTTTGATATTTTGTTTATCTTTTAACAGATTTTGATCCCAATCTTTTAGTTACAAATTGATGTGTGTATAGTTGTGTATTTATTTAAAAGGTTTATATTTTATTTTATGATATTGTAGAAGCTTTTTATTGTTTATTTACTCTTCTAGCTGTGACTGCAATTTCAAATGTTTTCAATCGAAAAGGTGACTTGGTCATGAATGCATTTTTATGTGAAGTTCTTTAGAACTTTCTTCTTACATCACTTTGATGTCATGCAATAGAGTTGCTTGTGTTAGTAATGGTTTTGAGTCACTTTTTGGCAAGTTGATGACTTGGCTTTCACATGAAAACAAGTAAATTAATGATGTAACCTTTTATTACTGTATCAAAACACAAGTTATTCCTTTTATTGAGGAAGGATTCTGCCTTAATAAAAGCAATAAACAACTGATGTAAAAGGCGCCTAATATAAAAAAATATAAAATTTATAAAAATATTTTTTTAATTAAATTATATTTTATCACTTAAATTGAAATAATATACACCTTTTTATTACTTTGTCAGGTTCTAAGTAAAGTATTTTTTTCAAAAGACTCATTATTACTAGTGATAACATCATTCATCTGTGATGATCCCTGTTCACTCAGTGGTTGTCGTAAGCTGACTAAGGGAGCAACCCTTGCAGGACATCATTCCGAAAAGAAGGATAACTTGAAATAAACCCCAACCTGTCAAGCCACACGGTATAACACCTGTGTTAGACCTATGAGCAGCAATGAACTATGAAAAGATATTGATGAAGATGATTATTTCATTGGATTATACCAAACAGATCAGATAGTTACATTTAGAAAAATTCATAAAGAAAGCCATGAAATTTAATAAAAATAAAAAAGATAAATCATTATGAGTGCAACCAAGGCATAAAAGATTTATTCCAATGCTTAATAAATGTAAAGATTAACTTAATGTATAAATCATTGTTACACTTCCAGCAGTTAAGTATATAGTTAAAATTTGTAATTTGTATAACTATAAGCTGTAACTTATATCGGAAAACCGCTGAATCAATTGGAGTTCAATCCAAACACACTGTTTTGGCTAGAGCTTGAACTTAGCAAGTTGTTAATTATCATTAACAGCCTTTAACAGTTTAATGCTTTGGCATAGTCATAGGGTTTGCCTTAGAAACAGGAGATTTTTGGTTACTATACTATGCTGTTGGCATAGGATTTGTGCCAAGTTTTCCTTACTTTAAGTGCTGTTGTTTTGTATGATTTGTGCCCTTAGCCGACTCTTATGCACCCACAACACCATGAGTTGGGGTGGTAATACTCCATCCTCTTCAAAATCATTACCACCAAACAGACTAGTTGTTAGATTATTTTAATGAAGGGTAGGTACTTACCTTTACCCAGCAGGGCTATCATGTTAAAGAAGTAAACTTCTTAATACTTTCAAAGGGACCCTTTCTACAATTATATTCTTGAATTTTTGTATTATTAAGTGATGAAATAATTAAAAGAAGGGTTCTTTAGATCGGTCTATGCAATGCACATGTAGAGCATATCATAAGTAGATCTAAAGAACGGGTTATTCTTTAGACCTGTCTATGATATGCTAATATTATAAAGCTAAAGTTTGTTTGGTTGAACTTCTTAAGAATCTCTAAATATTGGTTAATCTATTCATTGAAGGCTATAAGGCAGACCGCAACATGGGTTGGTAGTACCAATGAAAAGGTTTATGTATTTTTGAAAGATAATCTAAAAAGCTACTTGTTTTTTTCAACATTTTACTTAATTGAAGAATGCTTGGTTGAAACCACATAGGAAAAAGATTGTTAAATAAAAATATCAAAAGAAACTTTTCAGAAATGTAAAAATCATTTCAGCGTAATGGTGTAAATTTAACATATGAAAATGTAAAATCCTGGTGTAAATTTTACAATGTACTATTTTTTACCTGTGTAATTTTATAATATGAGACTGTTATTATTTCTGAACTCTAAGTAATAGAAAATAAACATTGGCTGAATGGTCTGTAAGTGAGGAAACGAATCCCTTATCAAGACAATGTATTGTGTAAAGGCTCATTATCTTAATGTGTAAGCTAAGCTTTAAGTATAAGCATAATGTTACAAACATTAAACCAAATTGCATGCAGCATAATCAATGGTGTCTTGTCACATGAAACTCTTCACAATTTATTTTGTTTTTAGCATTGCTTGTTATTCATTTTCTTTTGCTCCATTAAACGCCATATGTTGTTCTTAGTTAGCCATAAGATTGGGTGTTATATAGACAAATTACAGGAGTATTTGAATATTTTTTAATTCTGTATATCTTGATGCAACAACGACGTGTAGGGCAGTGCGGTGCGAACTATAAAGCAGACTGCATTCACTTTGAAAAACAACATACATAACTCCATAACTCACATTTCTTACATGAAAACGTGAATTTAACCACAAAGAGTTTGTGTACACAAAATTGATTTTTAAATATTGTCATAAGTAACCTTCGCTTGCAAGACTTTCAAATCAATGTTTTATTTTCAAATTCAAAATGGTTCTGGTAAAAGACATGAAGCTACTAAAAACTTAAAATAATATTTTAAAGAATGAAGTGAGAGCATGCACTGCATTTTATATGGCAGAGCTAAATGTCTGACAATAGGTTCTACTGTTTAACACCTAGAATTAACATTCTTTTAACGGCTAATAACTTCTTTTATTTAATTCAGATTGCACCTGCTGCAAAAAAGCTATGGGACAAAGGGCCGGGCGCCGGGGGCGACAGCAAGGGTACACCACACCTGCCGCCATTACAGTTGAACCCTGAGCAGATGTGGCGTGATCCTACTTGGTCTGCACAAGGTATTAGAACTACTTTTTCACCGTTAATGCTACATTATAGAATAAAATAAACTGTTTCACAACCTCACTGAATGATTCTTAATTTACATAAATACTAATTGAAGTTACTTGACAATAGTCACCCGAAAATTGTCTTGTTTATCAACTTAAGAGCCTCCCCTAAAATTGTTTCACTTCTCTGCATTCTTTCCATTGCTCCTTTGTGTTGTGTTAACGATTTCTTGAACTATTGAAAATGACTGAATTACGCTTCAATCAGCATCAGCAGGCATTCGAAATCCACTTAAACATTGTTACAAAATAATTGTCGCGTATAACCGCCTCCTGTATTTAATTTCCATGTCTGGACTATGTTCAATTTTCGGATCACACTATTTTTTTTGTGTGTGAACGCCTTCTCTTGACTGTCACACACCTACGGGAGATTTCAGCATAGAGGAGACATTCTTAACATGTCACAGAATTCCTGAACTCAATAAATAGCTACATACCATTCAATTTATCTATACTTATAAAAAAAATATAACAGGTCAAATTCTATACACTACACATATTTTGAAAAAAAAAATTTGGAGGGCTCTCTATAATCGATACTGAAGCCAAAACTGTAATTTTTTTCATTTTTGTCTGTCTGTCTGTATCTTGGCCGCGCATCACGCCGAAAGTACAGAATGGATTCAAATGAAACTTGGCATGATTTGAGTTCATACTGTGAGGTAGGACATGGGATACTTTTTATCCCGAAATTCAGCACGGTTTCTCAGAGAGAGGGGATGAAATTCAAAATATGTACTTAGTTGTAATTCAACAACACATAGTCCGATTTCTTTCATTCTTTTTTTGCTAGAAAGAAAAACTAAAAGATAACGGGAAAAGTCTTTTTTGTCCGCGACTGTACACTGCCTGTGGGAAGCTGAGACAGATATGTAAATATGGCGGTACGAAGTTCGCCGGGTCAGCTAGTAAAATATAAAAAAAAACATTTGGAAATCATTATAATGTACAGTAGAATCATACTGATGTTGCATACAAATGAATGATACATTACTGTATAGTCTGTATATTTATTTTGTCTATATTTTAACTTAACATTATTAACAGAGTGATTGTTATGTTATAGCCGTGGAACACAATGTAGGAGTACCGATGATGAGTACTCGTCGTGGTGTCGCGTTCCCCGGTGGCGATGCCGGCAGCATCCTATCACCTAGAGACACAGCTGGTCTTGGAGTCAAAATGGTCGAATATGTATTAGGTGGATCTCCTACTGGTAAGTTTATATACAGTTTACAAATTTGGGTTTTTGTCATAAGTTTCATTTATTTGAATTATTAGTTTTAAGCTTCCTTCTGCAATATCAATGAAAAAACATAACCCTCCTTCTGGCGCAGCTGAGTAAAAAGGGTACCAAGTCATATCTCTTTGTGATAATTCCAAATATTGAAGAAAGACCATGCCCAGCCATATAAAAAATGCAATAGCCATGCCATTTAATAATACAGAAAGCATTTTCACATAAATATTAATTTGTGCCCGAAAATTTAGAACAACACGGTAGGAAGTAGTAGCCATACGCAGGCATTCCCTTCTGTCAAAGTAAATGGGTTTACGTATTATTCTCCTATGAAACAATATATTTGTGTGTGTGTGTGTGAAATTGAGAATGCTTTGAATTATGTGTGAATTCGTAGTAACAGGCGATTATTTTTGATTGTGAGTCTAAAATTTTATGTGTGAACAACATTTCCTTAAAAAATTGACAAGACGCTATGGTTACTCCCGTCCGGTCCGCCAGCCTGTGCTAAATACCCCATGTCTGAAACATATAATTTTGTCGTAGCCCTAGATAGAACAACTATTCAAGATTTTAAAAGTTGGAAATTTATGGTTTAAATAGAAATAGGTGGTGTGTTCATAGGTGGTGGTGAGAAAGTAGCCGGCGTGGTTGCCGGTCTGCGCGGTATGGTCCTTGAAGAACGTCCAGAAGACAAGTCTGCTTCTCCTTTCGAGAAGGACTTGCACGAACTACATGAGCATGGAAATCTGCCCAATGGTCTTCATAATGGACAAGAAGATGATAAAGCTTTTAAGTAAGTAAACTGGATTTAAGCTCTTAAAATGTAGAATGAAAGTTTTTTGCGTGCATTAAACTGTATAATAGATAATGATAAATTAGCGTCGAAATAGAACAGCTTAATCCTATAAAGTTGTGCCCCTTTAAATTCATATCTTTAAAACATTTCTTGTTTACGTCTCGCCATACTCACAAGTTGATGTAGTCCTTAAAGCATAAAGCAAGTAAGCAAAGTTATAGATAGCTATTGTCAGTTTATTATTTTCAAATAGAGATTTTACATCCCTATACAATTTCTACTACATCCCGCCTGTTGCAAGGATGTAGCCTCCGGAATTTGCATAGATCAGAATATTGCATAGAAAATAGTGTTACTATCTTTTGGGTGTCCATAGGGTTCTTTATGCTATTTAATTATTCCACTTAAGATATGAAATTGTACAAAAAGAAATCAACATCACTGGATAAACTTATGAACTTTTCTGATGAAAGGGTTTTGCTCCGTTCGAAGTATTCTGTTAACAACTTTACGAGACTGTTATATTTTCGTTTTAATTAAGTCATTAACCTGAAAAGAAGTTATCTCAAACATTAAAAATAATTACGATATTATCTAATCTATGGATATGGGTCGTCGTTATATTATAATAATTGTAGTGAATACGCAAGATCATCGCGAAGGCTACCGAGTAACCTAAAAGGTCTGTGTATAATAGTCAGGCGCAATCGAGAGAGCGCGGCTGGCGAGTGTCGCGGGCAATAACCGCGAACATGGATCATGACCTCTGTCAATGCCATTCGCCCCCACGCCGCCGCTACAACCTGCCGAGTGCCGGTTCGTCTAGCGCCCAGTGTTATCGTATGCCCACTGAGACTATGATTCAAAAATCATCTGTCTTGTGTTTCACTACTCAGAAGACTAAGGTGTATTCAAAGGCAAAATCCTTGTGATAAGCCATTTGATCACATACCGTCCGTTCGATTTAAACTGTCTAATAAATAGATGTATTTCTTCGTGTTACTTGGTCGCATGATTCCAATATATTATACCTACTGCAGAAGCATTTTATTTCCTGGGATATTTTATAATCTGTGTTTTTTAAACTCTAGACCTGAGAAACTTCAAGTCCATTGTCCTTTTAAAAGGTGTTAGTATAAATGTTCTTACTGTATATCCTGGCTGACGCTTCCAGGCAAACGTTTCGATCCTAAAATATTTTTGAAAACTTATTATGAAATGAACAAAAATGCGTAGATCTGGATAAATACGATTATATTTTAGTAGAGTTTAAAAAACGCACTTTCACTATATATCTAGTTATTTTTATATGAACTCTGTTTTCAGTTCTGTGTTGCACAATAAACCTCAATGAAGTTTTGACTTAGCAAGATAAATCAATTCAGTACTCGTCTACTGCTTTTCTTTATCTACATTTGTTAGTAGTTATTGAAGAGCTTTATTGTTCAAATTAAAAATGAGCATAGTTTTATCAGTAACTAGCTGACCCATGCAACAACCTCGTTGACGTCTCCTATTGCCCGTAGCGTAATAAGTTTCCCCCGTTTTTGTAATATTGCTATGCTCCTATTGGTCTTAGAGTGATGATATACAGCCTTATAGCCTTCATCGATAAATGGGCTTATCTAACACTGAAAGAATGTTTTAAATCGAACCAGTAGTTCCTGAGATTAGCGCGTTCAAGCAAACAAATAAACTCTTCAGCTTTATACTACTACTAATATTATAAAGCTGAAGAGTTTTTTTCTTTGAACGCGCTAATCTCAGAAACCGCTGGTCCGATTTGAAAAATTATATCAGTATTGGATAGTACATTTATCGAGGAAGGCTATAGACTATATTTCATCTCGCCAAGATCAATAGGAGCGGAGCACTAATGAAGAATGTTACAAAAACGGGGGATTTTTTTTTAGCTACGGGCAATAGGAGACGTAAACGACGTTGCGCGGGTCAGCTAATATTAGTATAAGATTCAGTGAGATACAGTTGAATTTAGTGCAACTGTCTGAATTGAATTACTCAGTATTACTATACTAAGTAAAAGGTGATTACTGATTAGTGTGCCAAAGAATACTTAAAAAATGGTCACCTTAATGTTTAATGTCGTTGCAACATCGTACTGATTCCCTCAATTGACTTAAACAGTTTTCTGTTATGATGCCGCCTACCATTATCGTATAAAAATGTTTGTTTGAATGCTGCAGCCGTACGCCAGGTTCGCGGCAGCCATCCCCGGCAGAGGAAGAGGCAAGTGCTGGAGGCGCGGGTTCGGGCGTGCGGAACGGCGACGCGCCCTCCTTCCCGCTCATGCCGCCTCACGCCATGCCGCAGCCACAACCGCAGTTGCACCATTTGCCACATCTTTCTCACCCTCAGGTATTGCCTAGCTACACACACATCTACTCTTTACAACTCATAAAACCATGTTCTACTTGTTACACTACCATAATATTTGCCTGTATATGGATGTACAGTAACTTTGAAAAATTCGAGCTTAAAGTACATACAGCCACCTTCAATCATACTTAGTGTTCATTGCTAAGACAACATTTAAATGTCTAAAAACGCTTTAAAATAGTTTTATTAAGGTCATGTACTGTGTTCTGTTTAAATAATTTTTGCACTTCCTGCATTCAACGACTGCTTTGGTTCGAGAATTTTATTTTTATTTAATTCTGGTTACATTTACATAATTGAGGCAAGTGTTTAACCATCAGTGGACATCTAATTATATTCTCAAATAAATATTGTAGATACTCAGACACAGGTGATTGTGTGTCAAACTCACCTCAATAATATGTATTGTCCTGAACCATAATCAAATTTGAAATAAATCAACATTTATGTGAAATGTAATGTTAGTTGGAAGGATTAGGTAGTATATTAATGCAGTAATAGCACATAGGTAGTATGACAATAAGTAAATAAAAAACGTCTCCGCAATGACTCAACCGTGGGAGAGCCACGCTTTGGCATGAATGGGCCGGCTCGACCGGAGTGATACCACGGCCTCACAGAAAACCGGTGTGAAATAGTGCTTGCGCTGTGTTTCACCGAGTGAGTGAGGATACCGGAGGCCCATACCCTAATCCCCCTACCCCTACCTTCCCCCCCATTCCCAAAAGGCTGGCAACGCACTTGTGACGCTTCTGGTGTTGCAGGTGTCCATGGGCGGCGGTGATTGCCTACCATCAGGCGATACGTCTGCTCGTTTGCCGGCCTATTCCATAAAAAAATAAAAAAAACTTACCAAATTATAATGATTAAACTGTTATATTGGTTAATGTCTAAAATCTTTTGTCATGCATTACAAAAAGAATTAACACTACTCATAATCTTTTACATTATAACTATTATCATGGTATTCTGAAGTATAAAGACAGTTTGGATTATTTTTGATGATATATTTCAATTTCAGCACCACCCTGGCATGTTGAGCGTGGCTCCCTTACAAGGTCTACCACATCCGCAACATCCACAAATTCATCCTGGTATGTTGTTTTTATTGCCTTTATTTTGTTAATATATTGTGTATAGTATTAATATTCTAATTTTAATGTGGGGTTTTTTTTTTCAGGCATGACATTGAACGACTCTATGAATCAACACATTGAACTCGTTTTGCAAATGGAACAGCATCCACAATTCGATAATAACAGTTTTGCAAGCACACAACAGGTACATTATTGTTGTATAAGGAACTAGCTAATATTTCTAACAAACTTTATTATTATCTTTACAATGAAAAACTACCTGACTAACATAATGTGAACTAACATACACTCTTCTTGTTCACTTCACTATTCCCAACGGACGACACGTCGTCCTTTGGGAATAGTAAGCGTTATTTTATAGACTTATTAGAGCCGACATCGCTGGAAAATAAATTTTATTATTATAATACTCCATAATAAATATCTTAGGATCAAGCACACTTGTATTAAATGTAGATTGTGGTGGTAGGAGAAAAAGTCACTGTTTCAGAAATGTAAATTTTTGGAACACTCTAAATTTATATTTTAAAGAATTCAAAGGGTTTCCAAAGTATAAACAAAAAGTTAAAGTATCAATATATAATTACATTTTACATACACACATTACATACATAACACAGAAAACCCGGTGTGAAATAGTGATTGCGCTGTGTTTCACCAAGTGAGTGAGGATACCGGAGGCCCATACCCTACCCCTTCCCCCATCCCCCAAAGGCCGGCAACGGACTTGTGCCGCCTCTGGTGTTGCGGATGTCCATGGGCGGTGATAATCGCTTACCATCAGGTGATACGCCTGCTCGTTAGCAGAAAAAATTAAACAACAGAAATTGGTTCAAGAATGTAACTTTTGTAGGTACTCAAAATAAGTTTTCCGGCAATTCAAATGAAATGCTACTTGGCTATGAAACTGATAGAATTTAATTACATTAAGTTAAAGTGAGGTTGCCAGTGTTCCAAATTTCTTTAATTCTGGCAAGCGCAGTCAAAGACTGTTAGCGCACTTGTTAGTAGGTAATATAAAAGGTACACTAAGGTACTCATACTTTCCATCATGCAGAATAGAAGCCACTTTGGCAGACTTGATTAAAAAAATGAAACTACCGTCTGTGTACTAACAGACATTCTTCCTATCGTGTCGTCCTTTGGTATATTGTCCTAGTAAAGTATAAATATATAATTACACTGGCTGATCCAGGTAACACCCCTGGACTCCGCTAATTATATATAATAACTAGCTGACCCACGCAACATCGTTTACGTCTACTATTGCCCGTAGCGTAAAAAAAATCCCCTGTTTTTGTAACATTCTACATTGGTGCTCCGCTCCTATTGGTCTTAGTGTGATGATAAATGGCCTATCTAACACTGAAATAATTTTTCAAATCGGACCAGTAGTTCCTGAGATTAGCGCGTTCAAACAAACAAACTCTTCAGCTTTATAATATTAGTATAGATTTGTTTAAACAATTTTTAAACATTAGAAAATAATTGTATGAATGGAAGTCGGTTAAAAAAGTAACATAGCTTAGGCGCTACGGTGGAACATACAAACATGCATAGGGGGTTCCCCGTAGTGGGGTAAAAAAATTAGTAAAACTAAGACATGCTTTTTAGTTTGAGTCGCTTCGCTTCTTATAAGGCCGGCATCACCTTGTGACTCCTTAGTTATAGTCGTTCATGGGCGGCGGCATTCACTTTACGTTCCGTGACCTGCCTGCTCGTTTGCCTGGTTTGTCTTAATAAATACATAAAAGCTAGTAGCGCCTCGCGGTTTTTGTTGCTTTTGTTGACTCGTTGACAAGACGTCCAGTGAAGGTACCGCGCAGGCGCGTTTCGTGACAACCGCCACATGTTCCCCCTAAATAAAAAACAATAATTAAATAAACATTATCCATTGGACTGAATTGTAAATCTAAATTTAAAAAAATCTCGAATCCTCAAGAATAGACACAAAAAATTTATTAGAATTGGTTCAGCCGATTAGGAGGAGTTTAGTCACATACACATGCACAGAAGATTTATAATAGGTCTTTACCTATGAAATTGCCGTTTTGTATGCAATAAGTGAAAGTACTTATTTTTTTAAACTTTTTATTTCTGTTATTTGAAGTAATCACCCATGCAATCGACGCATCTTTGCCAATGCATTGGCATTTTTTTTGATGCCCTTCTTGTAAAAATCAGCTGGACGGAAGGCAACAAACTCTTCAAAGGCATTTTGTACTGCCTCTCGGGAATTTAATTTTTTACCCACTAAAAAGTTGTCTAAATTTTGGAAAAAGTAATAGTCGGTAGGTGCAAGGTCTGGTGAGTATGGCAGATGAGGGAGAGCTTCCAACCCCAACTCTTGCAGCTTGGAGACAGTATGGAGTTCGCGCGATGTCGTGAAAGAGCAGTGGGGACGACCGATTGACCAAAGCTGGTTGCAGATGTGCAAGCTTCTCCATCATTCTCTCCAGTTCTTCACAGTACACATCTGCATTAATGCTCATGCCGTTTTGTTAAAAGCTGCGGCTAATCACACCCGCACTAGACCACCAAACAGTGACCATCACCTTTTTAGGGGTCGTTTTTGGTTTAGGGCATTGCTTTGGTGCTGAACCAGGGTCTAACCAACTTGCTGAGCGCTTTCGATTGTCGAACAGAATCCATATTTCGTCGCACGTAAGAATTCGTTTCAAAATTCCTTCATTTCTTTGCCTGTTGAGCAGCGCAAGGCAAGTCTCGACGCGTACGTTGCGCTGGCGATCGTTAAGGTCGTGGGGCACCCATCTATCAAGCTTTTTTACCTTGCCAATTTGTCGCAAATGGATCAATATTGTTTTGATGCTTACATTAAAAGCTGCTGCCAGCTCAGCTGTAGATTGAGTTTCGTCAGCTTCCACAATCGCCTTAAATTCATTACTGTCAACCAAAGTCTCCGGACGACCACGAGCTTCATTTTTCAAGTCAAAATTTCCAGAACGGAACCGGGAAAACCAATAAAGGGTTGTGCGTTCGTTTGTACAGTTCTCTCCGTAAACGTTTTTGATGTTACGTGCCGTTTGTGTCGCGTTGGTGCCACAACGGAACTCATATTCCATAATTACACGAATTTTTAAAGTATCCATTATGACGAAAAATGTTCAAATGTAATGAAAATACAACGCTAATCAGAAAACAAAAGACTGAGTTTGTAAATAGAATGTCATGGTTTTAAAACAAAATTAATTTGAATTTAGAATACAGAGCCATTACAAACTTTTTTTTTATTTGAAATGACCAGTACTGAAGAACGGCAATTTCATAGGTAAAGACCTAATATATAAATTGTTTATAGTTACCCAGGGCAAAGAAGCTTCCTCTCTTTTCAGTTTTGTTACTAACGCAAATACCCGATTTCATTTTAAGAAATAATGTGTGCTTTCAAAATTCATATTTATTTATTTTATTTATTTATTATAAATATTTCGGTCATTTTAACACACAACGCCATCTAGCCCCAAGCTAAGCAGAGCTTGTGTTATGTGTACTAGACAACTGATATAAATACATTAATATTTTTTTTTTGTAAATACATACATATTATACATAGAAAACACCCAAACTCCGAAACAAATATTTGCAGATCATACAAACATTTGGTCCAACCCGGGAAGCGAACCCGAGACATCAAGCACAGCAGTCGCATACGCTACCACTGCGCCACAGAGGCAGTTATATAAATGTTCAAAAGTGACTACATTCGAAAACATCACAGCTAACTCAACTTAAGCTTATTAATGAAATGCGTCCTAATAAATATTAATAAAAAAACTCATGTACCTATTTGTCTAAATAGTGTAGAACTTTAGGGTCACAAGTTTTACATTAAGACTTCAATAAGAAAATGATTGTTTCGAATTTCCGTGTGTATTTGCATTATAGTATGCAGGCCAAACATTTTATTGCAAGCCCATTAAATGTCAACGTATGTAGTAAAATTAAAATTTTAACAAAAATAAAACCGACTTCAAGGTTCGACTCGCTTTCTCTTGGATGCCATCATCAGATATGTGTCCTTATTATGGTACCACCGTTGGGATATCCCCTTTGTATTAAAAAAAGAATCATCAAAATCGATTCATAAACGACGAAGTTATCCGCGAACACACATAAAAAATAAATTAAGAAAATGTACGATCGAATTGAGAACCTCCTCCTTTTTTTGAAGTCGATTAATAATATTTATCAGTTAGTTATCTCAGTAGTAAATTTAAAGTGATTGCTTCAGGATTAAACTATCTCAGAGACTTCACAATGGGTTTGAATAATAATAAACTACGTCGGAGTATTAATATTTCAGACTCATTCAACTCCACACAACTGTAATAAAATTTATCTATTTTTCATTATGTCAATAGGCATATTAGGGTGTTCTTAGCAAAGCAATTCTTTCGAGATTGTTTTATTGACTGTGTTCTAAGAACAACGCCTTTATTTTTATTGTTAAACCAAGCTTCTTAACCCAGATAAGACTTAGACTATTAATTTCTGAAATCATTGACAAAGTGGTCAAAGTGTATATCATTTGGGTAATTAGGTCACAAGTAATTTAAAGAAGATCTTAAAAAAAATGTTCATTGTAAGGCTTTCAGGGAAAATGCCGTCCTCTGTATGTATATTGGACAGTAGGACAATAGATAGTAAAAGTTATAGTTTAACAAATTTAGATTTATAATGAACAACACATTTATTTGGATAAAGATTAATATTAGGTATTATGTTGATAAAAACTCTTTGGCAAATAACTAATTTTTTTAGGTACCAACTCTTAAGCGCCTTATACTCGTGATAACTTTTAAACGAAATGTCCTAATGGGATGAAACAAAAAGTATTTTACTGCTACATAAATACCCTTGATAACTTAATGCTTTATTTGGATAAGGATTAATATTACGATACACATTTAACGTGGTTTCTTTCTTCAGACGATTTAATATTTTTTTTGAACACAGAAGCGGTTATTGTGAATAAACCATGATAGTTAGATATATGCTCTCGCGGATTTTTTTGTAGATCTTAATGGGACCTACAAACCCGTAATACATTATTTTGTTCTATTGTCAATAGTATTGCAGCGCACGCAAAAATAGGTTTTCGATTTCACACCTTGGGTTACGAAATAGCAATTTTCTTACGGATCTCAAATTTTTTTTTAAATAAAATATAGCCTATAGCCTTCCTCGGTAAATGGACTATCCAACACTGAAATAATTTTTCAAATCGGACCAGTAGTTCCTGAGATTAGCGCATTCAAACAAACAAACAAACTCTGCAGCTTTATAATATTAGTAAAAATTTAAATAACAAATCAAGACGAATTTTCAGCTTTGCCGCCGATTTTCTATTTATCATCTGTGCCGAAAGGCAAACGCATTTACGCATACAGCCACGTGAACGCAATTTGTACTAAGCAAAGAGATTTTGGTATGCCAAGAATGATAAAAGAGATCCAATCAAAGAGTATATAATAACCCCAGCACGCCGTTTCATACAACATTGCTGGAGCGTTGTAATGCTCCAAATTCAAAAAACGCTCCTGCAATGGATATATTTTTCGCTGTCCGTAAATTAGATACTTCGCGTGTTCTTTTTTTAACCGACTTCAAAAAAAGGAGGAGGTTTCTCAATTCGACCGTTTTTTTTTTTTTTTATGTGTGTTCGGGGATAACTTCGTCGTTTATGAACCGATTTTGATGATTCTTTTTTTAATGGAAAGTAGATGTCCCGACGGTGGTACCATGATAAAGAAACTAGGATCTGATGATGGAATCTCAGAGGAATCGAGGGTAACTCTCATTTTTTTCAGGCACGTACTATGTTTTCTGAAGCTACGCCGGTATTTGCGTCTGGTAGTCATCATTTAATGATGATGAGCTGATGATGAAAGGTAAAACTCCTTAACGTTTAGGAGTTGGAGGATAAATCTTTAAATGTCATATGTATGTATGTTACCTTTAGGGCCGGTTTTTCAATCCGCAGTTAAACGGTCTAATAACTAACAAGGGAATAAATGTATCCAGCTCTTTAACAAGCGAATAAACTTTTTGTGTTTTTCAATCGGGAGTAAACAGTCAGATAGTTACTTGATGGTCCTTCACAGCTATGTTCACTGTA
Organism: Diaphora mendica; assembly: GCA_949125395.1. Classification (NCBI taxonomy): domain Eukaryota; kingdom Metazoa; phylum Arthropoda; class Insecta; order Lepidoptera; family Erebidae; genus Diaphora; species Diaphora mendica. The sequence continues at coordinate 23,466,265 of OX421314.1, forward strand.
ATCATGCGCAAGTGAGATGCAGCTATACAGGTAGTCACACGTTAGATAAGGACCAGAAACTTTTAGACAACATTCAAGTTGACTGTTCTTTTTCTATTTCTTTTTGTCTTTTTTATGATTGGCGGTTTGGGATATTTAATTAAATGAAATGAAAGCATTCGATTATAATTATTATTTGTCTATAATAGATGTAGTAAATAATAATTTAGTAAAAAGTCGTTTATGATATTCCTGTAGTAGAGTCCATAACAATTATTGAAATCAAAATTTATAAAAATGAAATGCCGGGTTTGCGGGTGGTGCATAGTAATTTTTTAAACGGGTGTTTCTACGTTTAATAAATATGTGTTTAAAAGTAAAAAGTATATTTGTATTTATGTCAGTTCTCTGTACCTATTGGTGACGAGCAGATTCCCTAGCGGCAAGTCGCAGAACTAACGTATGACCGATAAAAATACGTATACACGTTAACATTCCACTTTTAGAATACTGTTTACCCTCACGAAGTGGTCCTAAAGTATTTTTTTTACTACTCCGTAGGCGTCTATCAATGACACAATAACAATGCACTCGCTCTGTACATTAAACTGCCAGGTAGAAATGTCTGTCATACGTTAGTTCCGCAAACGGCCACTAGGGAAATCTTCTCGTTACCAATAGTACAAGCTCTGTTTTGTTTCGAACTAGATAGCAGTGTGTGAAATAAAAATTCTTCATCGTCTAAATAGTATCTATAACCTATATTTCTCTAATAACCCTTTTACCTCAGAACAAAAAGTCAATCGAGTCAAAAACATCCATAATCTATCAAATATTCAATAACGACAACGTACTTAAACTTTACCACAAATAGGTACAAGAGAAATACACAACGTCAAATCTCTATTCTACAGAATAAAACACTAACTGAGGTTTGAAAGCACAGATAAAGTTATCAGTCAGATTACAGCTTTATTCGTCTGATAACTGATGTCTGACTATTGAAAGACCCAAACTTACGCTAACTGAGGAATAAATGCTATTTGATTGTTTATCTGACTATTGAAAAACCGGCCCTTAGTCGTATTCTTTCAAGTTATTTAGGTAAGCTGACGATGGAAGGTACAACTCCTCAACGGTCAGGAGTTGGAGGATAATTCTTTAAATTTCATACGTATCTATAGACCTTTAGTTTTATACTTTTAAGTTATTTAGGCGAGCTGATGTCACAGGCGCTATGATGACTAACCCCTTAATGTATTTTGCTTTAAGAAACTCGCCTGCTTCTATTTCATCACGACATTTAAGCTTGGACACGATTCCTATTGCCCCATAGACCACGTATTCGGTAACAGAAATCTTGCATCTCAGCATAATTTTGGAAACTGATCATACTCTGTTTTAATACGTGTTCAAACCACTAAAGTTATTCGCATCAGCAGAAATTATATGAAATAGTTCAACTTACTGATAACCTATGATTGTTTGAACTAAAAATTGAAAAATAAAAACTTTTTATAAAAAAAAAACCGACTTCCAAAAAACCATCCGACGAAAACTCCCTGCCAAAAAACTCTAAAAAGCGTAAAATAAACTGGCTCTTCATAAATTGCTATGTGCCAATTCTTGTCTATACCTAATTCTTTATTCATTTAAATAGTAGTATTATTGTGTATGCTAGGTACCTAAAATTTATCCTTGTATTTACTATAATAGCCTTATCTATACAATCTACATTGTTATTTTCATCGATAGGTGAAAATTCCGAATTAGCAATGTTACGAAATAATATTTCATCAAAGCTTGGCACCAACATAAAAATTATGTCTTCGTCCATTACGCTTCGAAACCACTCGAGGAGAACTCTTTCTAGGCAATAGTCTCAGTCTTTATGCTGAGACATAACCACTAGAGATATATTTAAGACCCCTATTCTCCATTCAGAAACTCATCCGGACTTTGCTCCACTTGCAGTAGGTACCAAATATAGTACCAAAATAACATTTTTACAATTTTTGTCTCTGTCTGTTTGTTCTGGCTAATCTCTGGAATGGCTCTACCGATTTTGACGGTACTTTCACTGATAGGTAGCTGATGATATAAGGAGTAACTTAGGCTGCTTTTTTTAGACTAGCTTCGCCCCGCGGCGTTACCCGCGGTCCATCAATAACCGCGGGTAACACCGCGGGATTTGGTGGACTCAGCTAGTAATCTACATGATCTCTCACATCTATATGGTTTTCTTCAATTAAATGTTTCTGTAAACAGTTGGCTTATGAGTCGCAATAGCGTTTCCATCTATTTAATCCCTAAGAAGAGTAATAAAAGAACTGCTTTACCATGAAATTTCGGACATCTTATGGGCAAATGATAACGGACACTTTAATTCAATTTATTTGTTCAAATGTAACTTGACATAAATATTAATAATACTATAAATATTTCGAAAATCTAACACGCAACGCCATCTAGTCCCAAGTTAAACAGAGCTTTTGTTGTGGATACTAGACAACTGATATAAACACAAATCTATATACTTTTTTTTGAATACACCTGAAACCTCAAGCGCAGCATTCACATACGCTACCACTACGCCACTGAGGCAGTTAAATTTTATAGCTAAATATTATAAAACAAGTAGTAATTTCCTTACATTTTTTATTTTACTTTTTAAAAAGACAACTCTCGCACTAGGAATAAATCCTGTGTCGCGGAGGACTTTACTAACATACATAAAACGGACACAAAGAACACCCAGACTCATAACAACAATTTGTGGATCACACAGTGTTGTCCTACGTGGGATTTGAACACTCGACACTTAGCGAAGTAGGCGAAACGGCGTGGTGACCGTTAGACCACTAGGCCAAACGTGCAGTTTTTATTATTTTCACTGCATTTATTATTTTCACTTGTAATTTACTTGAAAATTTGTACACGCAGTACGGCGGCGGTGTGGGCGTCGGAGTCGGCGTCGGTGCTGTCAGTGGCGTCGGCGGGGTGGGCGGCGGCAGCGCCGGCGTGGGCAACGTGGGGGCCGTCGGCGCAGTGGGCGGCGTGAGCGCAGTGACCGGCGCCGCCAGCCTCGTCAACGGCGCCTCCGTCGTACAGTCGGCGCCCGACACGCAGCAGCATCATCAACCCTTCGATGTACAGGTTAGTTCCATACTGTGACGGATTTAGAATATATATAGTGTCACCACTCCTATTCAATACAAATAAAATAAATACGTCTTGAAAACCCCTAGGGCCGTCATCCCACCTCCCATCTGAGTTTGCAGCGGGGGTAATGTGTAGGAATCGAGAAACCACACGATGTGCGAAGTTGCGCCTGAGATAGGAGGGAGGGACGTTCCAAGGGATCCCTTGGTATTCTCTCTGCGTCGTCACACATTGACAAACTCCTCAGTTGCTGTACAGGCTCCTACTTATTACAATTATAACACACCTGTTTCAACTGTCGCGGATCGCGCCTAATTGACGTGACTACTAAAACTCGCGAGTCCAAACCAGACCAATCTTAACGGTAACCAACGAAACACCGAATTGGATGGCTAACCAGCTAAATTTTACTTTAACGGCAATCCCGACGAACCTTGTTCGACTGCTTTCCAAAAGCTTCTCGTTAGTTCTTTTGTCACTTCAAAACGTCAAACAAGAAAAATGACAATCAAAAATGTTGCCATTACAATGACGTTCAATTTCTAACAGCGCGTGTGAAAAAACGGAATTGTGATTAGATGATTGCAGTTCGAACATAAATATCTAACTACTGTTCAACTTCTTCGTTACAACTTCTACAACTTAATTAAGTCGCAGTACACCTGTCAACTAAAATAACTATTGCTTACCTTAATCGTTTTTTAAACATGGAACTTATAAAAGATCGAGTAAACAACTTTGAGAATATCAAAACTATATGCAGTAACTACAGGAAGGATAGCGCCACCAGAAAAACCGTTGACTATCTGGAAAATCGCATCTTTAAACTAGAGAAAGAATTGGTATCGTTTCAAAAACGACATGAACTTTGATGATGAACATTGTGGAGAAAATTGAAGATAAAAGGAGCGTAAACTACTTTACCAGCGATATATACCTTAAGACGAAGCAATTGTATAATGATACAAAGAAAAATATGACGAAGATGTTGATTGCATTGACATACAATGCTTCTTGAGATGCAGGTGTAGTGCTTGTTTGCCACCTATGGTATAAAATATTCCTGAGTTCAGTTAATGACATTTATGATCATAGCCGAAATATATCTGATATTGTTACAAGTTCATTCTGGCTTTAGAGAGTAACTTGAATGGCAATTTATGCACGTGAACAATTATATGTCAAATTTTAAGGTTCCATAGTTCACGTCTCGGAACCGTTATAGGTTCGTCATATACGTTCGTCTGTCCTCAGCTTGCCTACTAGAGTAAGATCCCAGAGCCGTAAGACACAACTTATTTTCTAAAGCATATAACTTTCGGTTCTCAGTAGTCTCTTGTGTACTTTTTAATACCTGAATGTTTGTGGAGCTTGCCCGGTGACACCTACGCAGGTACCAGGTGAGAAAGGTAACTAAAAATCAGAGTTACTTAACTTAAATTTTTATGACTGATTTTTATATACGTTTTGTAGAATATTACTCTGAAGTCATATAAAAAAAATCAGACGCTTTCCATGGGCCAAAACTTTTATCAGACACTTTAAAGCTCTAAGAAAAATAATGAACTTAATTTATTTTTAAATGTCTGATTTTTTATATTTTATTAAGATAACTATTACAATGTTATATTTAATCAGTCAGACAAATAAAATTGCAATGACCAAACATCCCCTAAACGCAAAAATTACTCAACCATGAGTATGAGCGCGAGAGCACTATGCGCATGCGCTTCAGAGTAAAATATCTTAATATTTGAAAAATAATTACTGCGTTTAATATGTATATCTATTTGATTAAGATAAAATTAAGATAAAAGAATAACAGAAATAAAAAAGTTTGAAAAAATAAGTACTTTCACTTATTGCATACAAAACGGCAATTTCATAGGTAAAGACCTATTATATAGGGAAAAATAAATTATTTCGGAGCAGTTGTGTTTTAAAGAAAATTATATTTATTTTATTTTAAATATAAATTATGTGATTGTTTTTAAATCATCTTCATCATCATCATAGTAATCATTTGAATTTTCATCATTGAGTACATCGCGAAACTGTCCATCCAAGTCATCATCTTCATCATCATCTGATAAGTTATTGTTGCTAGCAGCAATTTCTGTAAAAACAAAAAGATAAACAATTAAAAAACGGAACGACTAATATACTAAATTGTAAACCAGAAATCAAAGTACGATACCTGGTTCTTGAAGTGATTCACTAACGAATCCGGGTAATTGGTCACCATCAAACCAATAAAAAAGCGGCCAAGTGCGAGTCGGACTCGTCCATGAAGGGTTCCGCAGCAGCAAGTAACATAATATAATTTTTATTTTATTTTTATATTTGTGTTGATTGAATGAAAGTTAAATTGCAGTTTACGATTTATGACGTATTAAAAAAAATACTACTTACTAGATTTCGTTCAAACCAATTTTCGTTGGAAGTTTACATGGTAATGTACATCATATATTTTTTTTAGTTTTATCATTCTCTTATTTTAGAAGTTACAGGGGGGGAGACACATTTTACCACTTTGGAAGCGTCTCTCGCGCAAACTATTCAGTTTAGAAAAAAATGATCTTAGAAACCTTAATATCATTTTCGAAGATCTATCCATAGATATATGGGTTTGATGAACATTTTTTTTTTAAATTTTAAGCTCTTTGTATGGGCCCCCAAAATTTATTGTATTTTTTTCTATTTTTGTATGAAAATCTTAATGCGGTTCACAGAATACATCTACTCACCAAGTTTCAACATTATAGTTCTTATTGGTGACGAGCAGATTTCCCTAGTGGCCGTTTGCGGAACTAACGTAAGACAGATACTTCTACCTGACAGTTTAATATACAGAGCGAGTGCATTGTTATTTTAAATTCTTTCTACAATGATTTCATTGATAGACGTCTACGGAGTAGTAAAAAATACTTTAAGCCCACTTCGTGAGGGTGATCAGTATTTTTAAAGTGGAATGTTAACGTGTATTGGTGACGAGCAGATTTCCCTAGTGGCCGTTTGCGGAACTAACGTAAGACAGATACTTCTACCTGACAGTGTAATATACAGAGCGAGTGCATTGTTATTTTAAATTCTTTCTACAATGATTTCATTGATAGACGTCTACGGAGTAGTAAAAAATACTATAAGACCACTTCGTGAGGGTGATCAGTATTTTCAAAGTGGAATGTTATCGTGTATACGTATTTTTATCTGTCATACGTTAGTTCTGCGACTTGCCGCTAGGGAATCTGCTCGTCACCAATACTTTCGAGTTTTGCATGATGGTAAATTGCTTGCATCGTTTTTTTTTGTTTTTTTTTGGATTGAATTGTTCATTAATATCAGATAGTATAATTATTTAAAAACAGCTGAAGCCGGGCAGCATCAACGTCGCATACACTAGAAATATTATAAATATCGCAGATAAATTGTACTTGATAGAAAATATCTTGTAGTATGTTTTCATCGGTAAATGACTCTGGATCTCCGAATCGCATAAAAGCTCGCTGATATTCATGTTTCTTCATCATTATATTAAATGGTCTTTGTTTACCTTTTTTAAAATATTAAGATATTTTACTCTAAAACGCATGTATAGTGCTCTCGCGCTCATACTCATGGTTGAGTAATTTTTGTGTTTAGAGGATGTTTGAAAGAAAGAAAGAAATACATTTATTAGTCACACTCCACGAAATAGACATAAAAGAGAAAAAAATAAAAAGATATTAAATTTTGGTCATTTATTGTAAGTTTGGTCATTGCAATTTGTCTGACTGATTAAATATAACATTGTAATAGTTATCTTAATAACATACAAAGAAATCAGACATTTAAAAATAAATTAAGTTCATTCAATTTTCTTAGACTTTAAAGCGCCTGATAAAAGTTTTGGCCCATAGAAAGCGTCTGATTTTTTTTATATGACTTCAGAGTAATATTCTACAAAACATATATAAAAATCAGTCATAAAAATCTAAGTTAAGTAACTCTGATTTTTAGTTACCTTTCTCACCTGGTACCTGCGTAGGTGTCACCGGGCAAGCTTCACAAACATTCAGGTATTAAAAAGTACACAAGAGACTACTGAGAACCGAAAGTTATATGCTTTAGAAAATAAGTTGTGTCTTACGGCTCTGGGATCTTGGACTACCAAACGGTTACTGTTTACACCTCGTCCCCCTTCTAAAAGCTAAACGACTGGCGCGAAAAATCTAAAAAATCCTGATTGTAGTCCATGTGATGAACTTTGGAAACTTTGGAGCTAAGAAACTTGGAAAACTTCGTACAAAAAGAGCGTACTCCTTTTAAGAAGGAGTACGCTCTTTTCTTGAAGGTCGTATTGGTCCGGGAATACCGCAGGCGACAGTTCATTCCACAGTTTTGTTGTGCGAGGCAGAAAGTTCCTAGAGAACCGCACAGTTGTGGACTGCCAGCTATCTAAGTGATGGGGATGAAACTGCTGTCGCGTAGGGCGATGGCGGAAAGAGGCGGCAGGAATCAGCCCGAACAATTCCTCGGAGCACTCCCCGTAGTAAATGCGGTAGAAGATGCAAAGCGAAGCCACATCTCTACGCAGCGTCAAAGAGTCCAGCCGAGGTGGTCCCATTGCCACCATATCATGATCTGATGATGTGATCCCAGGGAAACCGAGAGAAACCCTCATTTTTTATAGGCACATACTATGTTTTTCGTATATTTTCTGAAGTTACACCGGTATTTGCGTCTGGTAGTCATTATTTTATGATGATGAGCTGATGATGTAAAGTACAACTCCTTAACGGTTAGGAGTTGGAGGATAAATCTTTAAATATCGTATGTATATATGTTACCTTTAGTCGTATTCTTTCAAATTATTTAGGTAAGCTGATGATGGAAGGTGTACGGTACAACTCCTCAACGGTTAGGAGTTGGAGGATAATTCTTTCAATTTCATACGTATCTAAAGACCTTCAGTCGTATACTTTCAATTTATTTAGGTGAGCTGATGATAGACGGTTAAACTCTTCAACAGTTAGGGATTAGAGGATGATTTTAATATTACACGTACGTATAGACCTCAATTTGTATTCTTGATGATAAAATAGTTCAACTTACTACTTACCTATGATTGTTCGCACTAAAAACTGAAAAAAAAACCGACTTCCAAAAAACATCCAACGAAAACTCTCTGCCAAAAAAAACACTTAAAAGCGTAAAATAAACTCGTTCTTCATAAATTGCCTATACGTAATTCTTTATTCATTTAAATAGTAGTCTTATAGTTTACGCTTTTAAGTGTTTTTTTGGCAGAGAGTTTTCGTTGGATGTTTTTTGGAAGTCGGTTTTTTAGGCAATAAATTTTAGAAGATATGTTGCTTATGATATCGGGAAAGATGTTTAATCATAAAAAGTAAACGACATACTTACAATATAATGTAACGATTATTCGTATATACGTTCACGTCGGGACTGTTTTATGGGTTTACCGAGTCACGAATATTTAAGTAGTTGTCACATTCGTACAGGCTCATTCGGCGCAATATTGCCCAACTAGTTTGTGTCCAGCGTAAAAACCATTTACTAACCAGTGGAATTAAGATTGCTTTATCACGTAGGTTTTCCAAGATTAACATAAAAACTTCGTTTACGAAATATTTTACATATCTACTTTTTAACCTTGCTACATAGGTTTTTAGGGAGTATTTATTTAGTTAACGTATATGACTGACAGACGTTCAAAATCTTTTGTTTATAACTTTATGAATACGAAAATTTTATATAAAATATGTACTAGAATAAGAGAATAATAGAAAACGCCAAACTTTGACCCATTAGAAGTTTTCGGGAAAGTACCCGATGCCAAAGCTAAAGATTAGGTCACATACACCTCGCAATTTACCGAAACGAACCAAGATTCACGAAAAAATCATTACTAATGTAACTATTTAATACTAGTTGTTGCCCGCGGCTCCACTCGCGTGTTTGTCGGTTATCACGGCAAATAGTAGCCTCTGTGTTATTCTGATGTATAAGCTATATTACTGTAAAGTTTCATCCAGATCCGTTCAGTAGTTTTGTGTGAAAGAGTAACAAACATAGCCTATGTGTTATTCTGATGTATAAGCTATATTACTGTAAAGTTTCATTCAGATCCGTTCAGTAGTTTTTGTGTGAAAGAGTAACAAACAACCATCCATCCATACTCACAAACTTTCGCGTTTATAATATTAGTAGGATTCTTGTGTCGCTAATCGAAAACTTGATATAGCGAGATGAATTTTATTAAAACAGATAACTGATTTAGTATGAATCAATATATTACACACGAGAAGAATTAAATTAGAATAATTTACCGTATTGGAGAATCCAGAACCTAGCAAAAAAATGTATTCATATTAATAACGATATCTATACTAATGTTTTAAAGAGGTAAAGTTCGCGAGGTTGTAGGCCGTAGGGAGTAATCTGTAAATCTACTGGACCGATTTTCAAAATTGTTTTACCAATAGATAGCCACATTTTTTGTGATTGCTTTTTCATGGAAGTCCGATTTGCTTGAAAATGTTTGACGCCAAACGAAGAGAGCACTGGCCCGCTAAGTATGCATCATTGACCTCCGGTATCCACACTCACTCGGTGAAACGCAGCGCAAGCGCTGTTTCACACCGGTTTTCTGTGAGGCCGTGGTATCACTCAGGGTCGAGCCGGCCCATACATGCCGAAGCGTGGCTCTCCCACGGTGTGATTACCTGTATAATAATAATAAATCTTTTTTGGAAATAAAAGAAACAGTAACATTATATGCGAGAATGTCTGCATTTGTTAAAAAAAAAAAAGCTGATTCACGCAACATCGCTTACGTCTGCTATTGCCCGTAGCGTAATAATTTCCCCCGTTTCTGTAACATTCTTCATTGGTGCTCCACGCTAAGACCAGTAGGAGTATTGGTCTTAGCGTTACTATATATAGCCTATTGCCTTCCTCGATAAATGGGCTATCTAACACTGAAATAATTTTTCAAATCGGACCAGTAGTTCCTGAGATAAGCGCGTTCAAACAAACGTTTTACATCGTCTCTATATATTTTTTCAGTGGTACGAGCATATATGTTTTTTTTTCTCTATTTTATGTTTTCTTACATAATCCATGAATTCATATAATATTGATTATACTGTTGTGACAGTGACAAACCATTATAAATACACCGTGCATTTGCATTCCGCGTTATGATGATATTATGTCCTTAGGAATAATTGTCTGTTCGATTATAATTATTATTCAAGATGGACCAGTGCACTTGTAATACAGAACTAACATTATCACAGCAGGTGTGAATAGCAGTTTGCTATAATAACGCATGATTGGCGCATTGCATTGTTGCGACATCGTTTCGTTACTGATTATTTTGTACCAAACTTAGGAATAGAGTATAATGTCGCGGCGTGTGCTCTTCGCTAACGAGGAACTATCTCCGGCCTTGTTCCCACGCCGCCTGTCGACGAGGAAGTAATAAACCTACACCTTAACTGCACACGCCATTACCGATTGTAACGGCTCACACATGTGATAGAATCTTCACGATCGTGCTGCGCCATCGACAACAATGCTATGTGTCAATAAATGTCTTATCGAATTGGCGCGCTGTCGTTCATCACATTGCCGCCGGGGACTCCTATCATAACACTACAGGGGTTATAGGGTATCCAACTTATTTTTTACTTTTATTAAACTAGAACAGCCCCGGTGTTTAACTATACTCTTTTTTATTATTAAAAGATGTTATAAAAAAGGAAAATCCGTAGATTTTCTACGGGCTATGAAGCATTCAGCATGTTTAAAACGAATATTTGAATAGATCTTTTTAAGGAACAAAAACCAAATTATTACGTTTCAAATAGTAGCGGGGCATAGTTATTAATGTTATTATGCGTTATAAATATAAAATGTATAAATTTTTGTTAATCACATACGAATACTGTTAGTGGTGTAATGTGCACACAATTTTCAAATGATTGAAAATATCTTTGTTTAAATTGCAACAAGTTTTTGTATTGTTTTAACACAAGTGATAGTTTGAGTAACGACTACTGCCGTCAGTCATGCTATTTCACGGATTAAAAATCGTTTTTCTTGTGAATTAAATTCGATCACGAAATTCTTTCTCAGTTAGGATATTCGTAAACTCGAAAATACTAAATTGGTTCGAAAGCAACACGATATTGCAGGGTCATTCAACTTAGTAACAGTTGTGGTGGCAGCTACCTGTATTGTTACAACTCTGCAACTCGTGTGAAAACTGCAATGTGGGTTAGTGCAAATATAAGACAATACATCATGGCTTTTTCTATGGGAATGATAACAGATTAGCATTGCATCTCTATATGTTGTCAATAAGTTTATTATACAGGTAATACAAGATTGTATTTAGTGAACTACACGTATTTAATTTTTTTTTTAGTAAGTGTTTGTTGAAGACCATGATTGCACCTTTAAATTTCAGTACAACTGTACATAATTAACGGACGTTCACTTGACTATTCATTACTGGCAATTAATTCCCGCGGGTTGCGCTCCGCGGCGCTGAGATCGACCTCGTGGGAAATTAAACTATACAGGCCGTCTTCTGCCGCCCGCCGCCGCCTCTTGGCTGGAACCATCGACCCTCTCACATATGAACACTTTCTCTTGCACATTTCTCGATTTTATACGTGGTCTTTGCTGTTAGCATACCTGTAGTTTTTATTAGAATATTAACTTCACTAAGATAATTCTAATGTATTCGAAAATGAATAACGCATGTCATTATCACTTTTTTAGGATATTGGATTTTTCATAGTCTATCTGGCTTCTCAAAAATAGTGTGCCCTAAAACGTAGCTTACTCTTTGGGAATACCTAGTACCTCATAAAAAATGGAATTGTAATCAGTGTGGGTTCGCAGTCGTCTCGGCGCTTCTGTCCCCTATGGCCGGCACGTTAATTGTGTTGTTTCATACATTTTACCAAATTTGTGAACCAAGCTCAATTACTTAATTATAATCGCAAACAAATTTTCTAAAGAAAGAAGAAGATAGAATAGATATTTAATATTTATCAGATGAATGTTACGTTGAAATTCAAACTATACTTGAAGACTTTGAAAACTACATGTTATCATAGAAAGTACCCATCGATCCCAAGTTTGACAACACACAATTGGATACAGGACAAAAACCCAAATTGTCGTGTTTGAGAACCCTACAATCGGCAATTATAATAGTGTTGTCATGAGGTTTCACTAATTGTCTTGTCGGAAGGGGCGAGGAGTCGAATGTTGCAATGATGTAAACACGAATCGGATCGGAATCGTTCAACCGAGCCCGATTGCGTTGCTACGCATCACCGAACTCGGAGAAATTGAAGTGTACGGACTGCTGGAATACTTAGCGAGGCTTGGCAACCACTTGCAAAACTTTTCGCTGGTTAATCGTCGCGCACTCGCTAACGCGGAGCCGAAATTGCGGGGAATTCATTGTAACGTCAACTTGGATGCGCACGACTACTCACCGTCCACGAAAACCACCAAATAATTATATAAATTTAAAAGTTAACAAGTAATATGCTTTGTTCTACGTAGTCGTTGTGTGCGCGCTGTAATGTAAGTACAAAGAACGATCTCAGTAAGCCTGAGGGCGCTCAACATAAGCTGCCCGTGTCGTCGCGACCGCGGTTATGAGATTATTCTCGCTTTGACGGCCCGCCTCGTCCGCACTTCGCATGCACCGCGTTGTGCTTTTAGGTTGTGCTTTTAGGTTGTGCTCGCCTAGCTAACATTTTTAAACCTAATTGCCTTTTGTGTAAACGCTATGTTTACACATTAGCTTGATCATATTTTTGAAAAATATAAGTGGGCGGTAGTGGTACGGAATTACTAACACCAACTACTCACACTATTCGCATCTTTAATTCCCTCTCTAAATATTTCTGAAATAGTACGCCACTAAACAAATCTATAACTGTACCTAAAGTAGCTAGAGCAATAATTTGTTCGCCGCTGCACCGGAGATAACAGTCTCCTTATTGCCGGTGCCGCGCCTCTACCTGCTAACTAACGTTTATTAAACTTCAACAACGCCCGCTGATCACTTCACCTTCTTGTTTACTCTCTTAAACTTAGATTAATCGTTCGCCTGGCCTCGCGAACCTATTTTTCCTAAAATAAAATGAACATTGATTACTTGACTTAAATAACGTCCATTTACACTTTATGTACTCAGGGAAATTAAATACATTAATTCAAATTTTGACTTAAGAGAGAAAGAAAATAAATGATGTAATGAATTTATCATAGAAATAGTCAAACCATAGCTATCGAGTTGTGTATTACTCGTATGTGCATGTCGATTTGAATTCACAATTTATAAAATCAATACGGCACAAATATCTATGAAATAAACGTCGTTTATGAGGGTGACTATGCAACGATCTGCAAATCTGTCGCTTTAATTTTCTTTGTATACAGGGCCTTTCAAAATGTACAAAATATAATGTCGTCTATCCTCGATGATCACAAACAGTCCATAGAGAATATAGAAATTCTCGTTAGAAGTTTCCACATACACCGAGATAGAGGTTTGCAGTCTTGTATTACAGATAGTCACACTTTTTTTCATGTAATAGCGGGCAAACGGGCAGACATATCGCTTGATGGTAAGCGATTACTGCCGCCCATGGACACCCGCAACACCAGAGGCGTCACATGTGCGTGGTCGACCTTTTAAGGAGTACGCTCTTTTCTTAAAGGTTTGAGGGTCGTAACACCCCCTGATGTAACTTTATGGGAATTTTAAAATCCCCATGTTATTGTTGTAATTATGTTTGTAACAATCTAAACAGTCACAATACAGGCATTATAACCATCAGTTCGTTATATCGTAATGATTAATCTTGATTCCTTGTCCATTTTAACGTTGTCTGCCATCTTTTCTATTAATCTTTCTCTGATGAATTTTATTTATTCTCACCATAAAAATTTCAATTTAAAATGGTTAATTCTTATGTATCTATTAAGACTTACTCGCCTAAGAATTTTATAGTCATTTCAGCCTAACAAATCCATGCAGTAACAAATTTTGTATATTTACTAGTTTGCACGAAGACACTAGATAGTGACGCGTTGGCCGGTAAATACTTTACCCCGAATACACAGTAGGTAATCCTCATATACCCTTTCTTAAATATTATATGTAGTTTCGACGTTTTTAACATTACAAGGTCGTGAAAATTTAAAATCCATTACCTTCCGGAATTGTCTCATACGTGTTCCATTTAAATGACATTTATGAATAGTATAGTCAAATAAGGTTTTACGGCATAAGTGATATTGTTCGCGCTACGTAAATTGCCACTTTACAAAAGTTGTGATTTATGTTCGGCTTTTGAAAGTGTGCGATGCGAGCTATGTGAAGAAACAAAGGAAGTCATTTAAACCGCCCGCAAGACAGTCACGCGACCGACTTGCACCGTCCTCCACTATCTATTGTTTTATTTCAAGTTTCTACCCCTTTTTTGCTAATTCACTTACGTTTTCTGACATAACGTCAGTTGACAGTTGTTATTGCGTTTGTCAGTTGAGTTTCTGTTAGTTTACTAATATTTATATAACCGGCAGGCTGTAACTACTATTAATAATTACTTTTATATAACCGGCAGGCTGTAACTACTATTAATAATTACTTCTGCTAGTAGTCAACAATCCTAGTTACAGGACTGTTGACTAAGGGGTGAGTCGCAAACTCTGGTGAAACATTGGCTCCACTGTCAAGGCACCGACACGCACAATGGCCACTGTGTTTGCTTACCTCGACCGTGTTGTGCTGTTGTGTCGTTTTGCTACAGCTATGAGCGATTGCCACATAATGTTATACCGGGAAACGTGATTAAATTTCAAACAACATCAATATTTAAAGCGTGTTGGTTGATTGAGGTTTTCTGCTTTGCGATGTATTGTGCTAACGCGGAGATTCCTTATAATTTGCTAATAAATAACAAAGTGTTTTTTCTAAGGACAGAGCCAATAAAGCACGTAGTTATTTTATATAATGTTTCCGAAATTATGCATCTGTTTAATGTTCATCCTACTAATTTCTTGTCTGTTTTTGCTACACTTTATTGTGTGTTTATGTTTAGTTATTTATAAATACTAAATCACTGAGCCATCTACGTCAAACCAAAGTAATGTAGGCAGCGCCTCTCTATACTTGAAGCAGATTTCACAAAAGGATTTGTTTCCGTCGACCCGCGGTCGCAACGAGGATTTTCGTTGTCACCATCGGCACATCCCAGCTTAATGTAGAAACCCAGATTAATGAGATGAGCCTTGGTTTGCACGATACTGTGGGGCCGTCTTTTAACTTGTAGCTTTACAAACGAATGACTTTATTTTTGTAAACGATCGTAGTTTGACAGTCTCGTTGTTAGTCTCAAAACAATACTAAATTCTTTCGACTATTACAAAACAAAAATAATCATGAAATATTTTTTTTACTAACTGTTTAATCGCAGCTGAGAATTTATTATACAGAAAGAAGCCATATTGTCCGTTTGATTTGCGCGTAAGTTGCGTGTACAACTAACTGTTATTTTGTATATAGCCATTCGTGAACAAGTTGATAGAAATGGGGACGGAAGTTTACAATGGTCACGTCGAAATTTAACACGTTTCGATTTCGATGTTGTAGTAGGATTCAGTGATCGAATTATTTAGGGTAGCAATTCCATTGATATTGTTCCCTTATCAACAGTTAGACAACAAAAAAGTAGCAAGCTTGCAAGTAATTCTTTACTACCAGTATGTTACTGTTTGCGAGTTGAAAGTATGGATAACTCGTAATTCTTAACACTTTGGTTCAAAATTATAAACAAATGAGTATTCTTTTTTTGAGTATGTGAGATTTTTTTCAGAACATACTTTTAAATCACATCGCAATCATTTGCCTTTGTAAAGTAGTTTTTAGGGTTCCGTGCCAAAGGCAAAAACGGAACCATCATCACAATCTATGGATAGGTCTTCAAAAATGATATTGAGGTTTCTAATATCATTTTTTTCTAAACTGAATAGATTGCGCGAGAGACACTTCCTAAAGTAAAGAATCTGGGGATCTATATCGACACAACCTTTTCCTGGGGTCCGCAGCTGCAAGAGAACAGTCGCAAAATGTTTGGCGCTGCAGGATCTTTGCGTAGACTACGCAACTTTCTACCTACCGCTACCAAGATTGCTCTTACACAATCCCTTCTTTTCACCATCCTTGATTATGCTGATGCCAGTTATTTAGATCTTACTGAAGACCAATTAAATAAGCTTGAGAGACTCCAAAACCTCTGCATAAGATTTATATTTGGATTACGGAAATATGATCATGTCTCAGATTATCGTAAAAAGCTTAAGTGGTTACCCATCCGCCTTCGCCGGAATGCACACATACTTTTTCTTCTATATAACATTCTTTTTAATTCTTTTACCCCAATTTATCTTAATTTTTTTTTTTTAAAGACAACTCCCGCACTAGGAAGAAATCCTGTGTCGCGGGGGACTTTACAAACATAGATGAAACGGACACAAATAACACCCAGACTCAGACCAACAAATGTTGTCCTACGTGGGATTTGAACCCACGACACTTGGCGAAGTAGGAAACGGCGTGGTGACCGTTAAACCACTAGACCAAACGTGCAGTCGTAATTGAATTCGATTCACTTTATTCGAATGCGATTCACTTTCTTGCACGACACTCGTCTCAGGTTGCTGAGATCGTCAGAGAACCTACAGCTGGAAAATGCCTGGCCATTCTACCAAATTTCTCGACCATTCCTTCTCTGTCCAAGCAGTTCGGTTGTGGAACGCCCTACCAGTCGCTATAAGACGTGCACAAACACTGTCTGCATTTAAGAGACTGGTAGAGGAGCACTACCTGGGAGACACCAATGTCCCGTAACCAATTTTTTTTATCTCTTTTAATTTAGTTAAATAGGTCACAATATGTCACTTAGCATGTAATCTATTTTGTAATATTTAACTTACACCTTGTTTGTATTTATTTGTATTTATTAGGATCCCCACAATGTACCTACTACTATTCAGTTTAAATGATACATAATACTACTATAATTTAACCTTTCTTATCTATCTTTTAGCACACTAGAAACTACCCAGCACTTTCTCCTAATCTTAATTTTCCATCCCCTGGTTGCCTGTAAGAGATTGCCTTCGAGCAATAAGGCCGCCACTTGTACCTAAATACCTAGTTTTAAGTCCATTTTTAACCGACTTCCAAAAAGGAGGAGGTTCTATGTTCCACTGTATGTATTTTTTTTATTTTTTTTTTATGTATGTTCACCGATTACTCCGTCAGTTGTGGACCGATTTTGAAAAAAAAATTTGTATTCGAAAGGGTATGCTTCCGAGGTGGTCCCATTGCCAGCATATCAGGATCTGATGATGGGATCCCAAGGAAATCGAGGGAAACCCTCATTTTTTATAGGCACATACTATGTTTTTCGTATATTTTCTGAAGTCACACCGGTATTTGCATCTGGTAGTCATCATTATATGATGATGAGCTGATGATGTAAGGTACAACTCCTTAACGGTTAGGAGTTGGAGGATAAATCTTTAAATATCATATGTACATATGTTACCTTTAGTCGTATTCTTTCAAATTATTTAGGTAAGCTGATGATGGAAGGTGGAAGGTACAACTCCTCAACGGTTAGGAGTTAGAGGATAATTCTTTCAATTTCATACGTATCTAAAGACCTTTAGGCGTATACTTTCAAGTTATTTAGGTGAGCTGATGATAGAAGGTTAAACTCTTTAACTGTTAGTAATTAGATAATGATTTTAATATTACACGTACGTATAGACCTTAATTTGTATTCTTGATGATGAAATTTGATGAAATAGTTCAACTTGCTACTTACCTACGATTGTTTGCACTAAAAACTGAAAAATAAAAACTTTTTATAAAAAAAAAACCGACTTCCAAAAAACATCCAACGAAAACTCTCTGCCAAAAAAACACTTAAAAGCGTAAAATAAACTGGTTCTTCATAAATCGCCTATACCTAATTCTTTATTCATTTAAATAGTAGTATTAAAATGTGTGCTAGGTACCTTTGGCAGAGAGTTTTCGTTGGATGTTTTTTGGAAGTCGGTTTTTTTTTTATAAAAAGTTTTTATAATCTTCTGGTGTACAATAAAGATATTATTATTATTATTAAAATGTGTCCCCCCCTGTAACTTCTACAATAAGAGCATCTTATATAATATAAATATATCTAAATAATATAATAATATAAATATAATATATATCTAAATAATCTAATAAATATATCTAAAAAATATATGATGTACATTACCATGCAAACTTCCAACGAAAATTGGTTTGAACGAAATCTAGTAAGTAGTTTTTTTAATACGTCATAAATCGTAAACTGCAATTTACCTTTCATTCAATCAAAACAAATATAAAAAAAATGTTACTTGCTGCTGCGGAACCCTTCATGGACGAGTCCGACTCGCACTTGGCCGCTTTTTTGTAAAATGTTACAACAATTCTTCATCATCTTCCTGTTGTTACTCATTTTAGACGTTTATCAATTTATTTAATTTTATTACTGTACTACTTGTCTGCCTTGTGCTGTATCTTGCCTTGTAAGTATATATAAGTATTTAAAGTATTTTTCCTTAGACATTTCCATGAGGTGACCTCGTTGTAGTCCATTCATTATGAATAATACCCCTAAGAGACATTTAGCTTAGGGGGGTATCTAGCTCTTTTGTTACGAATCACGGATTATGACATTTAAAGATCACACTGATATTTGCATGGTTTGGGGGATTGAAAGGGCTCTTTAACCATTCGAGTACATTATATCGGTTTTGTTTACCAATTTTCACATAAACAATATGTACATTTCACATTTTTGCAAATTCTGATAAAAGCCCACTTATTAGCTTTTGGCTCACTCGCAGTCAGTTAAGCTATAGGATACAATCGCACTAATTCGGTCGCGGCTTCAGATCTGCAGCGCCTAATTAGCCCCGTGCAGCCGGTCAAAGGATTCACCGCTCATTACGAGTTTGCCAACATCCCGGTCAACCTGAAACTGTCTTTGTGCTTTAACTGACTGCTCTTTATTATGTACAGTCGCACCAAATTAAAGTTAGAGTCTTGAAACTAAATTTAATTTATGACGACAAGTGGTGAATAGGTTAAGGCAGTCACGAAATAGACACAGACGGGCAGTACGCTTGCGATGTTCGCGGAAGGCGCGATAAGATCGCGTGAGAGGTGGGCACCTGGAACATTTTGCCGCGGCGCCCTACACACAGGGTTGCCTAGTAAATAGGAACAAAATGATTTGTATATGAAAATTTAGTAACTAAAGTAAAATGATGGAAGATAAAAACTTGAGATGCTAAATATGACACGTCTTGAGCTTATCTATTAGGGGTTTGGCAAGACAACGATTTTTTTTATTTACTTACTATTACATATTTATTTTGTAGCCATTTTAATCGGTATAAACAACGTGTAGGTATTGCAAACTAATATGAAAATCGATAAATTCAGAGGTGAACGCGTCACAGACTATTGACATTAATTTGTAACTAGCTGCTGCCCGCGGTTGCTATGTGTTATTCTGATGTATAAGCTATATTACTGCATAGTTTCATCCAAATCCGTTCAGTATTTTTTGCGTGAAGAAGTGACAAACATACAGACTCACAAACTTTCGTGTTTATATATTAGTGTGATGTGATAATATTTAATAAATTGAGGTGATTCGAATCAAGATGTGTATGTTTATGTTTTAGACTGAACAGGTAATAGGGTTTATATATCTATAACAATTAATCGTAAAATGAACTTAGTCGGACTTATATAATTAACAAGAAATCTGCCACAAGTTTATTATTACAATGACTACGTTGATTACATCTGACTGACACACATACCAAAGGTTAACTGTATTCTACTCTGTCTTATAAAACCTTTTATCACATTTAGACATTAAAAATAACCGTTATAGAGATGCATCCCAGCGTCCTGCCGTAATACATCTTACATTTTTAACGTTTTAAGACGCTAAGCTACGACAATGGCATAATGACAACCCTGTATCCAACGCGCTCTCTGCCGGACGATTCGTCACGTTGCGTTAATGGTCGCACAGCACGCCACACTTGACTATCTGCTTGCACCGCTATTTTCGTTCTAGTTATCGATTCGTAACAGACAATGTACACTAAAACGATTCATTTTAAAACTAGAATTAATCACGTACCAGTAACTTACAATCCAGTAACAATATTATGCAACATTCATATAACTTATGTCTACCGTTGTATAAAATATACAGATTGGCTTAGTGGTGTAACGGTCACCACGCCATTTTCTACTTCGCCAAGTGTCGTGGGTTCAAAGCCCAAGTAGGACAACACTTTGTGTGATCCACAAATTGTTGTTCTGAGTCTGGATGTTCTTTGTGTCCGTTTCATGTATGTTTGTAAAGTCCCCCGCGACACAGGATTTATTCCTAGTGCGGGAGTTGTCTTTTTAAAAAATAAATTTAAAAATAATTAGTTTACCATAATAAAGGTTATAGTGTGGCCGCCCTTAAAAGATATACATATGCTCGTGGACTTTTTTCGAATTCTCAAAGGGGAACAATTCTTTTATACATAATTCTTGCGAAACTTTAACGGTTGACGAGGCGCTCGCAATAGAACCGTTTAATTATTAAATATACCGTTTATTTAATATATATTTATGAACAAACTCCTTAGCTTTATCATATTAGTATAGATTGTTGTAACTTCAGTTTTGTCGTTTCGAGTTAAACCGACAATATATTCTTAATTTTTTTACATTAATAGGTTTGACTGAATAGGGCTCGATTTCTATAAAGTTTCGAGCTTGTCCTTTTAACAAAAAACTGATATCAAAAAAATATTTTACGCTCCAGAACTCATTGCTATTCAAGGTTTCAATATTTTTCATTATTTTTCAAACCTATCATCCTTCTTAGTATCGAAACTACAAAGGATAACAATATTGTAATCTCTAATACATCTACAAAAAAACAAAAAACGTAATTTAGGCTGGCTTTTATATTAGACCATGGTAGAAGCCTTTAAAAATATAAAAAGTGAAAAAAAAATTGTAGGATGAAACCCATTAGAAAAGGAGGAGAATATTATAAAAATGAAAGGAAAAATAATTTACGGGCGATCTGAGGTCGGGAAGGGGAGGGGGGGGGAGGTTTTAAGGGTAAAAAACGGTTTTTATCGATTTCCGGCAAAACTAAAAGTTCTATGGAAAAAAGTCAAATGGCAAAGTTGTAGGTAATAAAAATATGTAAACTTTTGTATTTACACTTTTATCACTTAACCTCAAAATTTATGTGAAAAATTCAAAAACCAACTTTTTGGTTTTTTATTTTTATCTTTTACAATTTTCTTTTTTTTTCACGAAATTTGGTGAAAACTTACCTTTTGATGTCCCAAATACGTAATTTATTTGATTAGAAATATTAATTTTTTCACCTTATATTGAATTAATATCGAAAAAGCATCCTAATTTTTAATCGAAAATTCACCCGTCAAAATATCAGCTTTTTTCAAAAACTTGGTATGTTTTCTGTTCGTTGAAATCTCTACTTTCCGATGGTAAAAAAAATTATATGTTACCATAGTAAATCTTCTCAGAAAATGCAAAAAATCGAAAAAAGTCGAATTCGAAAAAAAATTTTTCATCATTACAAATAATTTCATCTAAAAAATGTGATTGCTGCAATTTGTTTCAATTAAAAAGTTGATTTATTTAATGCTTATTACATTTATGTCATAGAAAATCTCATTATATATAAATAAATATAAATGGGTTTCATTCTACTATTTTTTTTTTTGGTTTTAAAACTTATCGACACTGGTCTATATGTGGACAGTCAGGTCACACCCGTTTGAAACAAACTAGTGAAACGCACGTATTTTTGATTCATTCAAAACTTCCGTCTACTAATAGCTATCAAAAATCAGTATTTTGTCCTTTGTAGCATTGTTATTGTATTATTGGGAACTAAATGAACAATACAGGTTTATCTGATTAAAAGCTACCCTTTATCCCTCACTTTACATATTTCATAACTTTTTATTGTTTACTTAATGAATTGAAAGTAATTATCGCGAAATAAAATTTAGAACAAACTTGTAGTCGAGCGCAGTAATCAATGTAATCATTATCATTTTGATGAGCTAATAAATGTCTTAAGTCACGCAAGTGCTCTTCCTTAAATAAATTTAAATATCATATAGTTGAATAACGAAGTACAGAATTAAAATGAAAAATATATTAACATCATTTCTAATTAGAGGCCTATGTCCAGTTGTCGAATATTGCAGTCTGTTAATGTGATGTGATGAAATTTAAGGAATAACGATTCCTTTCACCCATAATTTAACTTTGTAATTTTCGAAGAGATTAGATTTAGTATGTTATAGCTTAGAAGAAAAAACGGTCTGTTTATTAACTTTAATCTGAATTCCAGTTAAAAAACAGATTGTTTGATTGATATATGATTATAATCTATATGATTATAATTACTGCACGTTTGGCCTAGTGGTTTAACCGTCACCGTTTCCTACTTCGCCAAGTGTCGTGAGTTCAAATCCCACGTAGGACAACACTTTGCGTGATCCACAAATTGTTGTTCTGAGTCTGAGTGTTCTTTGTGTCCTTTTCATGTATGTTTGTAAAGTCCCCCGCGACACAGGATTTATTCCTAGTGCGGGAGTTGTCTTTTTATAAAAAAATAATAATATTATAAACGCGAAAGTTTGTAAGTATGGATGGATGTTTGTTACTATTTCACGCAAAAACTACTGAACGGATTTGGATGAAAATTTGCACTAATATAGCTTATACACCAGAATAACACATAGGCTAGTATTTGCCGCGATAACCGACATATACGCGGGCGAAGCCGCGGGCAACAACTAGTTTTAAATAAAAAAAGAAAACACTACATTCAAATATGTTCATGTGTTGGAAGCTTTTATGCCAACGACATGCAAAGATACATAACGACCCTTAAATTTTACTAGTTGGATTAAATGTAAGGTTTTTTTTAGTTTTATCGTGCTAATGTCTGAAACTACAGTCGAATTTGACAAAATATTTTTTGATGAGGTATAATTACGAAAAATGCTATATAAAGTATAAATTATTACATAATTTTTAGTTACCAGTTTTTTGTAAAGTAAGATGGAAAGAATAACGCTTCCAGTTCAGTGACTTGTACCTATAGCATGATAAATAATATGTATTGATTAAATATTGAAAATATTTAAAAATTCGAGTCATCTTTCAGTTTGTGAAAAACGTTACTAAGTTTGTATCATGTATGGGTCTGCAGTATGTGCATAATAAAAAACAACGACACAAATAGACTGGGGTAATTTATTAGTTCAGGTATATTAAACTATGGATTGGATACATTTTCATGATTGTTGACAATGGAGTTAATATCACTTGTATTATATTTAACCAAAAATACAAAAAACCTCAATCGTCACTATTTAAATATAAGATCATTTATGGCACTATAATAGTTTTATAAATTCGATTTATTTATTTCTTTCTATGCGGTGTTGTCGACAATGTACATGTGTGACTTGTCCTGCTATAGATCTTTGATAAACAAACACATGTGGTTTACTTTGTAACCTCATATGGGGGCGTGAATAGTCAGCCATATGGTCACTGATCGTATAACAGTCATAATGGCACTGATTAAACTTAATTAACTGAAGCCATTTGCAAGCGGCGGGACGAGGTGCGTACTCCTTGTGTCGCGCGTTATGTCGTGCGTGCGCAAGGATACCGTATGACCCGACCGACAACTGACTAGACAGAACTTAATAATCGGGCATTGGCATTAACCACGTTCTTAATATAATTAAACGCTATTATTGCATTTCAATGTAATAGTCATATCAGTTGGTTTGGCCAATAACTGTATTTAAATATACGCTGTGTGATTGGTCAATATGAGTTCTTTATATTTATCTCTAAATGTTGATTAGTTTTTCGAGGCGGAATTGTCCGGGGATTGGGTAGTTCAGGAGCCGAGTATTGAAATAATTTGTAGCACTCCTCCACCGCCTATACGGGTCCTCTTAACGTGGCTCGCGAGATTTATCGCGGGGACGCACGCATCTGACGCAATGCACGACGCCCTAACGCCCTTTTATCACTGAGTAAAACACGCCCGTCGCGTTAATTTGTTTGTTCTGACGCGGTCGAGCTAATGAATCGCCCCAGGCCGGACCCGTGTCCACGCGAGCACCACACTGTTATTAAACGTTTACACCCTTGGCAGAGCTCTGCAAATAAATCGTTAATCACGTTATTTGAAATTCATTGCAAAGGTTGTCCTAAATGGTTAATTATATAATACATTCGTAAAAAAACAGTCAGACTTTCGTAAAATTTAAATTAAGTTGTTATTATGAAGTATTTGTTGGACTCCATTACTAACTTATTTTAATTGAAGTAATCTTGCGAATAAATCACACCGCATTAAGGTTGTTGTTTGTTAGTTATAATAGTTCTTACTAGCTGTAAATGTTTACTCTGTGTTTAGTCACGTAGTCCATGAAAATAATATGTAATTCATAAAATCTATATTATTGCAGTAACAGTAACATTTTAACAAACAATCTATACATATTGGTATTATGTTAATTTTGTTCATCGGAGATCTGGTGGGATATTCCCTCCGTGATGTATTGTCTAATACGACCACTTCACTCAGTCGAGAGACTTTAATGTTTAAATGTGGCATCAAAACTAGGTGATGCCTAATAAATGTGTTGAGCTCACTGATTTAGCGCGAGTGAATCAGAGTAGCTCAGGTGAGGTCGCATACCGCCTCGCGCCGCCCTACCTGCACGCCAGAAATACTCGTGCGCACCGTCCGCCCGCATCATCATCGCAACTGATTTTATTTTCGGCAGACACTCGCTATTTGCACAAACATTCCGATATTTCACAGCTTTTGTTATTGCGGATCATATAAGATTACATAATAACATACTACGTACAACAAATAGGCCACTATTTATTACATTTGTTAATTATATGAAAACTTGCCAGTATTTTAGGTTTGAGTTTGTAAATCTAGAATTACAGAAAACACTTAGCTTCTGAGTTGAGATTATTTGAATAGTACCTACTTAAAAAGTCAGTATAAACAAATATAAAAATAATGCCTATTTGATCCTAAATAATAAATAATAAAAAAAACATTACGTAAATTGCCTCATTTCCCTAATTAAAAAATAGTATTCGCATATACGCTTCGGATTCGGATGTGTTAAATTTTGTTTTACCTATTACCGTTATACTTATATTACTGAAAACGTTTACTTTGTCTTACTGGTTTCACCACTTAATTAGGTGCTGCTCGTAAAACTGTCTTCCTCATCTTATATTTACCGCGTTTGCCCTTTTTATTATCCGATTACATGGGCCGCGCGGTTTGTAAAGCGTTTTCTTACGCGAGGGGAGCAGTTTCATTTGTTTCTACAAAATTACTTCAGACCATCTCAGAATAGGGCAAAAGTCGCTCTTTTGTAGACAGCGAGACGACTTACTTCCATGTAGCACAGGAACCGTTATAATTAGTTAAGATTATTGTCGCACTCACTTATAATGTCAAAACAGGTAATTAATGTTCACACTGATATGATTGCGGTTGGTCAGAGCTTATCGGCCGACCTGCCCGTTGGGAGAAGCACATGGTGTGGAATATAGTCGATATAGATAACAGTACTACGATTATTTATTTCAGTGCGCATTTATATAATGTGCCTGTCTGTGTGCCTCGTAATAATATTCCTTAATTTGAACAAATATAGATGTATCTATGTATATTTGATCCGCGGATCCAATAGTTGAGGCCACGCGAATGGTGTTGGTCGAGGATTGCATAGCGTTGCAATTAGCAGGGTACTTGACGCGTCGTTCCCCGCAAACCATGGCACGGAGTCCACTCATGTGTCGTCGCGCAAATTAAAACGCGACACTCGACCCGATCGCGTCCTCAAACTGCAATTCGTTTATCGAATGAATCGTTTAAACAAGTAAAAAAAATCGTTTCAATTAAGATATCGCATTTCATGATTTATTCATTTACAGTTTTCTCCTTCAATATCGTTCTTTATAAAAAGTGTATTTTTTTATTGAGTGTTGAAAGTAAGCACTTACGGTAGACATTTATTACTAAAAAGAAATAAAATACTATAAAAATAAAACTTTAAAATTAAACTCTGGGGTAGTTAAATAACAATTTTTTTATCAAAGCGATAACATACTAGACGATTCCTAATTTGGTAGATACACACATCAAAAGTGTCTAGGGATCAAGCATTTTTATGCGGATTTCTTGAGATTGAGATGTGGCTTTGGCCCTGGCCTGCTCAGTCGCCAGACTTGAACCCGATTGAGCATGCATGGGATATGCTACAGAGAAGAGCTCTGCCGGATATGGAGGGTATCCAGTCGCAAGAAGACCTTTTTTGTTGTTGCAACGAACATGGGCGGCCATTCCACAGCGTGATTTGGATGAACTCATTTTGAGTATGCCAAACCGATGTTCTTGTGTTAGTGTTCGCGGTAGAAACACGGATTATTAATTGTTTAAGTTACCTAATAAAATTTTAAAGGAAACTGTTATTTCAGTCTTTTTTTCGAACTTTAATGTTAGTGGTTCAAATGTCAAAAATCCTTTTATTAGGAAAATGGCAAATTTCTTTATTAATGCAAAGGTGACTTGGTTTATCGTTACTGTGACAAACGAAAACACTTTATTTGATGAATCCTTAAAGAAAATTTTAATTAATATCAACCAGGAGAAAAGTTATTGCAAAAATATATGTTGATCCCTAGACACATATGTTGATCCCTAGACACTTTTGATGTGTGTAGATATGTTTGTAAAGTTCCTCTTGACATAATTATATGCTGAATATTATGCATAAGTTGTCTTTTTAAAACAGAAAGAGAAATTACATCTATAAGGTAATCGATTAGACTGCCTCGTTGGTCTAGTGGTTAGCGTAAGCGACTGCGGATCAAGAGGTCTCAGGTTCGATTCCCGGGTCGTACTGCTGTTGGGTTTTTCTTACAAGAAATTCTTAATAGCAGCCCGGAGTATGGAAGATGGCGGTGTTACCAGCCCGTGCCTCGGAGAGCACGTTAAGCGGTCGGTCCCGGTTGTCATAAACATCTATGGCAATCGTTATTGGGGAGTCAGTGCCCTCAAATATACTGAAAACTAGTTCAACCTTCGAATTCAGTTCAGCCTTAGGGTTGCGGAGGTCCGATGCCAGTCGCTCCGTGTAAAAACTGATATTTAGTTAAAACCGGTTGAACTAGTAGCCGACCCCAAATCTTGGGAATAATAAAGGCTAGGAAGAAGAAGGTAATCGATTAGACGAACGGAAGAGAAGAACAAAGAATTTTAAAAAAACGCCACAAAGTAAAATAATAATTCTTATTGGCTTCAAAAGAACATCACTAAGAATATCACTCATCGTTTATATCCAATTTTACTACCACGCAAAATTATTTTAAACGCAATGGTGGTCCACAGAAAAATAAACAATCAACTTAAGTTTATCAATTCTTATTCTAGGTTCAAACAGCACATAATTAAACAACAGCGCTATTGTTGTTAATAGAGGTTTTTATTGCAACTTGTTGGGTCGGTCGGGCGTAAGACCGTAAGACTAAAAGATTTGTGGTTGGACCCGGTCGGTTCGGCGGTGTTCCCACGGGCGCGCCTCTTTGTAATTGAGAGCGCCCGCGGGCCGATAATTGAGCTCGAGCGCGGATGCCTTGCTCCTGAACCTCCTCGGTCCCGCGTAAATCATGCCCGTTACTCTCCATTACCTCATAATATGAAATTGACTTGCTAGGATTCTTGCCTCGTGCCCTGAGCTTTCGTTTTGTACAATGTTTATTTATATGAAATTGAACACAAAATTCATTCTGACAACCTAATTCAGGGAAAAATTATAATTATTGAATGTTATTGCTGATTTCATACATTGTCTCGATAAATTCTATCAATTTAACTAATATTACTGTTATAATTTTTATCTGCTTCAATGTTGGGTTATTCTTACTAAATATACTAGCTAGTGGAGTAGTGATAAAAGCTATACCAACAGAGTTCTGTGAAAATTATGAGAAACATCAAACCTTAATTTTTGTTCTTATAGGATGTCGAGGGTTACACCACTTGTCACGACAAGGACACCAATGTAGTAAAGACATGCGAGCTTTTTAAACAAACTTTATCTGTCTATAAAACAGAAAGAAGGTGTGCGATAAAACGATCGCGTGACTTAACCTCATGCCAGAGCGTCTGTGAATGCCTTGATTAAACTAAAAAGCCTAACACAAAAACAACATTTAAAACTGATTTATTTCGATTGACTAAAGCTTATGACGTCGACGACTGCTGTATTAAACATTTAACATATTTACTTTTATCTATTCTCTAAGATGATATTAATGTCGTAACTTGTGTGATAGACCAGGTGGTACCAAGTGGTTAGCCGGCACTATGGCTTATCGGCGTGACGTCAGTCCAGGGGCGGTGCCGACGTAGAGCATGTAGATCGCGAAATTGATTGCATGTTATCTGATGGGGCACGGCTTCTTCGCTAGCGTTTAATACGGGCGTCCGCCGCTAGGCACGCGATCCTTTTGACAGGATAGCGTCCGTGCCGCTACCCCTTGGAGCGTGGTAATTACCGCCCCACAGCCGTGTACAGTGGCGATGTCGCCCGCGCGCTGTTGGATACGGCTTGGTAATTACCGCATACGATGTTACTACTCGTACCTACTGCACTTCACATACATTCCTGGCTTAGGTAATATCCCAGTATCCATCCCAATTCAGTTTTGTTTATTAATTATTTTTAACAAACTACGCAACTCTGATGTCAACTAAATATTTAGGTTGAGATTTTGAAGTTCAGTGTGAAGATGATTATCCTTAACTGTTTCCATTAAAATAAACTGTTTATTGAACACACGCTCTTATGAAATTAAAAAAAATACTGTAAAGTTTGGATGCTTTGTTAAGAATTTGAACACTTTTTGTGATTTTTCATCATTAGTTGAAGTGTTGATGTTGCGACACGAAAGGCAAGGAGGTTGAGATCGGTTTTGTAGTAATTTGATTGGCGGGAGCGAGTCCACGGCACTGGTTCAGTTGTAGCGAGTCCAAGTTGCGCTAATTGCCCTGCGCAATATAGAAACAATGACAAAACTTGGGACCGCCTCGGCCGCCCTCGACCCTCGACGTCTCGCTCTTTTATTTAAAATTCAGTTACCCGTCTCGCAGATTGTTATTCAGCCAAGTTGCGTCAGACGTTATGAAAACAAAAATGAACTTAATTACATTTCTAATTTAAATGAAACCCTAGACAATTGCAGACCTGGAACGATTTTGTTACACTTTTATACCACCGTGATAAGCAATTTTGTTTGTAAGTATTCACGGAGAGTGAGAGATATCCGTGAATCGATGTAGTATTTGAATGTGACATTTGATGGACATAAACAGAGCGTACAAGATCTCGCTTGGGACCTAATTTAACCATCATTGACTTCGTATGCCTGTTACGCTTGATGCACCTATGTCGTGTATGACGACTGATAATGAAACACATCTATAAAAGAAAATGAACTCTTATTAAAATATTTCTCTTAAAGAAATAAGCAATTCACTTTGTTCATTCTGTTAGTTAGTTATTTGGTCATGTGGTGTTGACATTACCGCAAAACAAACTCACCTAGTCTAACCTCGAGCTTACCTCTGTAAACTAAGACCGCCCTAAACTTTTAAGGTCCGTCTAATAACGCAAGCAATTTGATGGTCTCCCCTTGTTTGCATTCTTGCTTTACTAAGGTAATTTGATGATTTTGACTTATTCAACTTGCTGGGATTGTGTTGACCCGGGCAGAAACGGTATACAATGTTGGCTTCCAAGAATTATTAATGACTTACATTGGAATTGTAACATTTGCACTGTTTCTTTTGTAAAAATTTAAAGTGACTCCCGTGTGTTCACAAAATATTTAATTCTTGCAAAAGAATTCAGCTTTCTTAGTTCGTACATTCTTCTATGTAAATTAATTATTATTAATATTTTATCTGGGTATATATGTGTCTAGGTGTATTTAAAGTAGAATACGCGTTAAGTACTTGGCATGTGGGAGATATTCAAGTTCGGTTTCACTGACAAGCAACGAGTGAAACTAAGAACGTTTCTCTTGCGAAAGCCACACAAAACCAGTCAGTAGTATGCCTTTTCATCTATTCTAAATGTGATATGTAATACTCTTCAGCTGCTAAATTAAAGCGCCTAGCATTGATCTTAATTGCTTTGTTTTCTTGAATTAATTAACATATCGTACAGTATTAGATGATCTTCATAAAGAATAAACAATCTTTGATTTTCACGTGATGTGAAAAAAAGATTTAATCCTGAGAACCTGATATTGTTAAAACCAAACGGTAATGCATAATTATTAGTTTTATATATTTTCAGTACCACAATACATTAAAAATAATGGTCCATATATGAGAGGTCGCAGTTATTGCTAAGTGATATTGATTGGCAGTGCTGAGGCCTCACGTTCACTCACTCCAAGAGCACGCGAGGTGAGAGAGATGTTTTTATTCGTCCAACACGTCCACGGCCGCCCGTCTCCACGATGTGTCGTTCTCCCACGGGACACTGGCCTTACTTCCGAACGGAGATATTTATAGCCGCCCCAGAAGCCGCTGTTACCTAATGTAACGTTTTATGGTGGCCCTTATTACGGTTACACCACACCGACCTGACTACCTCACATTCGCAGTGAAATTTTATATATTCAATCGATACAAATAAATATCGTTTTGTTTTCTTAGTAAAATTCCAAACTATACCGGTATATGGAATGGAAGGTAGGTGGTCACTAGCGGCTCGCAAAAATGCCATGTCGAAGATATTCTTTGCAGCAATCGTAAATTGGGCTCGTCCCTGGGGTTCGCCGCCGCCGCCTCCTGTGCCGCATACGCTAATCGTAGGCGGCCACCCGCCGTGCCACCATTGCTAGTACTCGCGCCTCGCTTTTCTCTGTGCATCCCGTCGTAATGGCCGCGAGAAAGCCTCTTTTGTTACGCTAGCGATTTGTTATAACTCGCCGCGCTTTTCCGAGATACCTGCTTTGACTCGCGTAATTGTTCTTTCGAATCGGTGGTTTTGTTGTGTATAAAACGCTTTGTCACATAAATCTGCTAAGTTGCTCTTTATTGTCGGTATAGACTCGGTTTCATTGTTAATAATCCAGATTCATTAGTCGTGCCAAGTAAAAGGCAGAGTCCCTTCTAGTTTCTCAGGACGTTGTTTTCTCATCATCACCATCGTAAAGTTTTAAGATCAGAATAGAATAATCATATTATAAATTGTTCGGACGTCTTGGTTTTACTTTAAGCATATGTGTGAGGTGCGAAGCCGTACATGACACGGTCCGCTGATTCCTCGGCCATTCAACTTGCTGTTGTGCTTGGTTTGTTGTTAGCTGCTCGAGAACCATCACTTCCTACATTCTTTCCACATATGTCGTTCTTCATTACAGTAATTTATTAAAATTATTAATTAAAAAAATAGAAAAAACATGTTCAGGGAATCTTTGTTTCATTTAGTTAGTTACAGCTGATCCATATTAACTATAAAATAAACATTTTCTACTACAAATATTCAGTATGGTTAAACATCTTCAAATTGATTTGCCTTCTAATGCAATAATAAACCTAAGAATATTCTTGTGAATATAATGATAGTCCGTAGCTTCCCTATATATACGCAAAACAACGATATAGAAATTTAAAATGGTATCTATTATAATTAAATACGTACGATTTATACGACATACATATATTATGTAAAACCCCAAAAATATCATTGTTGATATTTGTCATCCAAATATTTGCCATCTGTAAAAAAAAACTCTAGCTATTGTATACAGTCATGTTCGAATAATGATACAGCCCCCTGACATAATTTGGTGTGTGACAGTTTTCGCTATAAGGGCTTGTTCCCGCACCTGACGATGACTAGGCAACAGCTCGTTACTGTCTCACCTGTCTTACACGTACTACTAGCCCCCACAAGGACCTGATGTTTTCACTAATGATCTCGTGCAAAACATTTCTCCAAGCTCTATATTTCCAATGCTTAGCACGTTACAAAATGTTTGTTTGTTTAGTTAACCTTAATGTTTAAATAATTAGTTATTTAAACTAAGCTAACTAAACAAAGCAATAAGTGAATAAATACTTAAATAATTATTTATTTACTTATTGCTTTGTGTTTTATATTGTTTGGAACGCAGCATAGGTGTATCTACAGCGTTATTATATTCTCGGTTCTGCAAATAAGCATACGTATAAAGTACGCATGTAAATAAATACACTTTTTACTTTGGCGTCACTATTCATCCCAGCTCATTGTTCTTTGGAATTGCTCTCCGTTGAGAATAGTGCTTTTTGGAGCTAGTAGGTAGTTCCTTTTTTTACAAACAGTGTATTTAAAATCCTAAAGCAAACTTCACAAAGATTTGGTAGACTTTGAAAAACATGCCCGACATAAGCAGTCTGTGCCTCGGTGACGCAAGTGGTAGCATAAACAGCTACTGTGATTGAGGTCTCGGGTTTGATTCCTGGGTCTGGCCAAATGCTTGTATGATCCGCAAATATTTTTTTAGAGAGTTTAAATGTTTTCTATGTAGGTATAATATGTATGTATTTAAAAAAAAAAAAGAGTATGTATTTATATCAGTTGTCTAGTTAATACTCATACTACAAGCTCTGCTTAGCTTTTGGGACTGAATGGTGTTGTGTTAGATATCCGAAATATGTATTGTGTACCTTGTTTTTTAACCGACTTCCAAAAGGAGGAGGTTCTTAATTTAATCTTTTTTTTTTTGTTTTTTTTTTTATATATGTAACATTGATTACTCCGTCAATTGTGGACCGATTTTGAAAATTATTTTTGTATTCGAAAGAGTATGCTCCCCATGTGGTCCCATGGCCACCATATCAGGATCTGATGATGGGATCGCCTGCAATAAAGTTAAGGCAATTGTCTGCATGCTTTCATATTCTGTAAACATCATGTCCGAAATATTTATTTATTATTCTATACAGTATGTTGTATGTTACCTTTAGTCGTATTCTTTCAAGTTATTTAGGTGAAATTATGATGAGAGACTTGAGAAAGACTAAAAAGCGAAAAAATAAAAAATAAACTTCGTTTAAAAAAACCGACTTCAAAAACTGAAAAGTATAAAATAACTTAATTTGTATGTGCTACCTATTCATAGGTTTGAAGTCGGTGCCGAGCCAAAATGTAATAGTAGGACTCGCCGCGCGTGACCTTGAGCGGGATAGCTGCTCTTCGCGTAGGACAAAACAACCGAAGCGTCGGTGACGTCGTTGACGTTCGTCTCGAAATATAGCGAGTGTGGTACCTACTATTTCATTTGGCTTGGCGCCGAATTCAAACCTATGAATAGGTAGCACATACAAATTAAGTTATTTTATAACTTCAGTTTTTGAAGTCGGTTTTTTTAAACGAAGTTTTTTTTTATCTCGTATAGATTTGGCAGAAATTAAGTAGCGTAATATTTTGTTTATTTAATTTATATTATTATAGAAACAGATAACAAACCAAATCAAAACTAATTTTAAACATAACTTCATAATATTATACTGTGTCCATTCTTTTATTTTCTATTTGACAGCTCACGTCTATAAATTACCGTTTTTTTTTCTTCTGGATAATGTACTACAGTAATGTCGTACTTTATTGACGGTGACGGTACTTTAGTGAAGTGCCCTGTGCATAACAAACAACCACAGATAACAGTTCTTGAAATACGATAAATCGATCATATAATAAAAATAATTTGACTTCATGTAAGTATTTTTTCTCTAAATTTTTATAAAAAAAGGAAATAAAAATAGTGTCTATGACTCCAAAATTATTTGCAAGGAATTAAGTCGAAATCTTGGAATTTAGGATCAAACCAAGAGTAAAGAACAATAACTCTGTTCATTCATCTAATTTACTGATTTATTATTTATATTTTTGTTTATTTCTTACATAATACTAAAAACTAATAAAGGAATAATTAATATTTAAACTAAAATATTTAATTTAATTAATCGATTGAAAGTTCTTCATAAATAAAATCGCTTATCATTTCAAATCGAATCGGTAATCGGAAATAGTGCGCCACTAATTTCGAAATTTCTTGAACTGTCAAAAAGAAAATAAACGAATGGACAAAGTATAAGCAGGTCTCAAGTCCAATTACAACCGTTCACACCTTCACGCTTCATTGGAAAAGATACCAGACATTAGATTATGTATAAAAAGAAACTTTCTGAATAATAATTATGATTAATATTACTATTTAGGGAATGTACTATATCAGTATAGTGCAAATACTGCATAAACATAACTGCAGAAATGGTGATTACCATTTTACATAATATACCTATCAAAGTTTCGAGTGATCATAATACTTAATTATTCGCTATAATTAGATGATATTGTTAATTGTGTTAACACTAAGCACAAGAAACATTATTTATTAAACTTGTAATATTTTCTTTTTGTATATTTTTGATGCGTAAATATTTACGTGCCACAGTGCATATTTCGCATTCAGCAATTTTGTCTGCATTCGCAAATAGATAGCCGATAGAATGATAAAGTGTGTTTAGCTGTATCTAGTTGTTTACTCGACAGCGGTAAAAGGTTTGCGAGTCCCTCGCGGCGTGGGCCGCTTGTTTTCATTTCGTTATTTACTTTTAATTTGGCAGCAAGCGGATGATGCGGCCGGTGGGGCGTGTCATGTGAATAATTGAGCCCACACAGAGCTAAGTGTCTACCTGTCCGTGAATTAGCTGTGTGATTAACTGTTTCAGCCGTTGACAATTGACAATTCTAAGAAAGAATTTTATTATTATGATCTCGGCCACAAGACGTCCACTGCTGGACCTATTTTTTACGTGTGGAAACCCCCACGGGCCGTCACCCCACCGGGGTTTGCGGCGGGGTGTTGTGTCGGAATCGGATCGACTAAAAACACACGGTTGTGCCACTGCGCCTGAGAAATGAGGGATCCGGGAACTGCTGTTATTAACACACCCGTACCAACATTATTTTCTTCATCAATTTCCAGTTTTTAAATTTCTGATGTCATAATATAATGAAAGAATAAACAGACGACGACGACACGAATATGGGTCGGTCTCGGTACATGCCCTGTTGTGTGAGAATACCGTTGGCTTAAATAATTAATATATTCATAATTGAAATGTTTACATAGACTGTCAAAGGTGTGAAAGCACCGAGAAAAAACTGTGTAACTGTTAGTCATTTAGTTCTTTCCCACTGACACACTCATTCGCACACAAAAACGCTCGATTTGCACAATCTAAACATATACGTATCCTATCACTTATGTTTAGATTGAGTGTAAACTTTTTCCAAAAAATAGCGATCTAAAATTTTATTGGTACCACATCAGCTTTTGTGCAAACGCGCCAAACCGTTTAATCCACCGGGTTTAATCACGATTGAGGCTTCTCAAACAAAACTCGTGGGTAATTTTTATAGTTTTCAAGCGCAATCACGTCAAAATTCACATTGAATTTACTTGTCTTATGTATTTGCTTTAAGATTTGACAAATCATCAAATAGCTGAAACGTATACATAACAGATATAAATATACTAACATATTTTATTGAACTACATCTTAGTAACGGAGTTATTACTAAATGTTAAAGATCCTTATTAGAGCTATTAGTGATCTAACTAGGTGTGCCACAACTAATGTGATTTTGTATTTCAGCATTGGTAGTACAGAAATATCTGAATTTTCTTTGATGAATTGTGATGGCGTGGTGTAAAGACCGCACAGCATACCCATTGGGCCGTACCATATCCGATCGTCTATTTACGTTGTCAAGAAGTCTGAAAAGTTCATTTAAAATGACTGAGGAAAAGAAAGTTAATTACGTCTACTGGAATGACAGTTACTGTCGAGATGGATTACTTCCTACAATCCTTTGAATCTTGAAATAATTGATGATGCCAATTTCATTGCGACTCTGTTGTTACTGTTTGTTTGTTTTTATACGACTGACACTTTTTTGTTACGTTTATTTTTGTTTGATATTTCATTGAGTGCTTTTTTAACATCATCTTGTTTATAACTGTTATATGCAAATGAAAGCCACGTTTTGGAGGTCGGGGGTGCGACGACGACGCTGCTCGCGTGCCGTAATACATTAGGTCGCGCACTAGGAGTTCACTGGGGGTGGCTTATTGTCTTGCGTCTATTAATACCAGTGTTTATGGCAAATTAATTTCTGCGGAATATACTTTCCACTTATTAAATGTTCCGTTTGTTCTTATGGCTTTGTAAATTATTTCATTAGTTGTCTTACATGGATGTAATCTTTTAAACATTCATGTTTCTTATATACCTAACAATAGAACGAATTTAAGTCTCACATATGTCGCTTCGGACTGATAGAAACGAAATATTTCTGAAGTTTTATCATTGTTTCAGAATATCCCTTGGGGACAGTCTCATAAATTGGATTCTAGTTTGAATCACGCACTTCGATGACATTTTCCTTCTAATATTTTACTTGACAAAAGTTATTCGCAGAATCACAGTATATATATTATGTACTATAAAGTTATCCATAGTGTTTTGTTAGCCAGTTGCTTGGAGAGCTTTAATTGTTGAGAGTGCCTTAATTGTTGAGTTTGAAAGTCGGTGTTGATTGTTTAAGAGTCGTAACGTTTGAATTATTGAAATAAGGAGGGGCTGTAAAATTGGTCACGTGGTGTGAAATCGACGACGCCTAGGTGTTACTCGTGCATGGAAAACTTATTCCAATTAATTATCAAGGGTGGCACTTTTGTCTTCGGTTAATAACCAGAGTGGGTTAGGATTTGCTTTGTATTATTTTTATTACCTGGTGAACCTAAACTGTATATTTCATAGAATTAGTTTAATAAAATACAGATACCTTTTTATAGTATTGTTGTATATTCCGTATTACTAAAGTAGTAGAATATTATCGCAAGGGCTAAACACTACTCTTGTGTTGGGCAACCGATATTCTTCGTGACGATTTTTACGATTTTCAAAGTCGAAATGAGGAGAAAATTCTGCAAAGCTTTGGATACCGAGTGACCGCTGCAGCAACGGTGTTTGTTGACGAGTCTGTAAGGCGGTCCTAGAGGGGGCGCGGGTGGCGCGACGGCGGCAGGTGCGCGGCGCGTCAGTTCCGCGACTCTCGCTGCTCGAACGCTACGTACCTCGCGAGAGACATGTAGCGCAGACTCGAGCTTGCCGATTGTGAAGTGACTCAGGTGTAGTGTTGTTTTGAAACTTGCGAGTGACAATATTTTGTTATTATGGTAGTGTTAGAGGGTGGCGGAGCCCTGATTGAGCCGGCGCTCGCGCTGGACGGCGCGGCTGCGGCATGCCTCGAAAGGGCTTATGCACAAGCAGATGTTTCACTAAAACTTTTACCAAAACGTTATATTAACTTACACCAGTGGTTGTCACCAGTGACGACCTCTGTTACTGCTGCTGCCGCTGCTGGAAAAGATCTCAAGCTACAAATTGTAAGAAACTTTCTTTTCTTTTTCATTCATTTGCTATATTGGCAATTGTTTATTTACGGCAAAGCTGTGGTTGTTTATATATGTAAAAACCACGGGCGAGACACACATATGAAATGAAATATGCAATTATGTACTATATTATATTTTATGTGTTAAATTTTATTTTAAAAAACATAAATATTAAAATAAGGAATTCTGTAATTACTCTATTTGTAAATAACAATTTCCCAACATTTTCCAAAAAGTTTTATTTACCACAGTACAAATACACTATATTATTTTTTAAATATCGTTAAATTTAAATTAATTACACTTATTTTATTTAAATCTGTGCAGTTTTGCACCGTTCCAGAGGCAAACAAGCAGTTTTCTCTTTTGCGGTATACAGTTGTCTGTTCCACTTGCTTTTCTATCGGTTTAAATTACATATGTATATTAAGTAACCAGTAGAAATTGTAGGTCGATATTAAACCGGTAGAGCCGCTTGTGTGAACGTGACCCCGCAGTCGGCTCTACCGGTATTTTATGTCAATTGTAAAGCCGGGTCTCCACCGAACAAAAGTTGTCAATTTTTGTGTTGTCAACACGTGTTGGTGACAAAAGTTTCTGTAATTTCCTTGTGTTTGCAACAAAAATTGTCAAGAAATGTTGAGAACAGTGTTTCCGTTTTTGGCGGTAAACGTCAAAACAATACGCTTGTTGCAAATATTTATTGGCTCTATGGTGACGCTTAGTTCGAATGTTTTTCAAATTGTTGGCGACTCGGTGTAGACACAATGCAAATAAAAGTTGGCGATTTTTTGAAGTGTTGCAAACAGTTGGAAACACTGAAATTGCCGATAATTTTGGTGGAGACGCGCCTTAAGATTAAGAATCTTACATTGTTGTTCTTAAGTTTTTTATAAGGTAAAATATTAGAAAAATTATAATTGTATTGTTAGAGGCAACGGTTTTTTAGTAACTCATTTTAAGTTATTTGAAATATAATGCACCTGAACTTGACATTACAAAATAGGTCATCTATTGTGACGACGACTGTAACAAAAAATTTTGAATGCAATACCAATAACGTAAGGTTAAAATACTAAATACAATTATATGGACAAGCTAGTTGTTGCCCGCGGCTCCGCCCGCGTGTGTGTCGGTTATCGCGATAAATTGTAGCCTTTGTGTTATTCTGATGTATAAGCTATATTACTGTAAAGTTTCATCCAAATCCGTTCAGTAGTTTTTGCGTGAAGGAGTAACAAAAATCCATCCATCCATACTTACAAACTTTCGCGTTTATAAAATTAGTAGGAGAAAAATAGGGTTATGCGAAAATTTAATTCAAACAAATGAAATAGTGAACAGTGTCAGTTTCATAAGTAACAAAAACAGCGCGTAATACTGCTAGGCGCAGTTAGTATTCACATAAAAAGGAATTCTTATTAAACAAGACA
The DNA here is from genome assembly GCA_949125395.1 of Diaphora mendica. NCBI lineage: Eukaryota > Metazoa > Arthropoda > Insecta > Lepidoptera > Erebidae > Diaphora > Diaphora mendica. The sequence goes on from OX421314.1 coordinate 23,505,661, forward strand.
GCTCATTGTAAAGATTAACATAATTGTCATTGAACATATAAACCAGTTTTTTACGTTAGTTGGTATTAAATAGAAGTAATGGATTTACACAGTGGAACATATCAGCTAACTTGCCGTCAGTTATATGTATGGCATTAAAATATGCACTATGCACAAAGAATATCTATTCTTTACATACATTTTATAATTTACTAGGTACGACGCCGCGGAGCTATGAAAAGTGGCATAAGTTACTCCCTTTATAATATAATCAGCTATCTGCCGGTGAAAGTCCTGTCGAAATCGGTCCAGCCGTTCCAGAGATTAGCCGGCACAAATAAACAGACAAAAAATGTTATTTTGGCATATGTACCGTGTTTACATCTACACATGCGTTTAGTGAAAAGCGGTTATTTTAATATTAAAAACAGACACTCCAATTTCATTTATTTGTATAGATATGTGAATTTAATAAGTTAATTTATTCAAAAACTGTTAGGCTGCAGTCTTAAAACTACCGGTATTTTTCTATACTATACCTACTGCAAAATTCTATAAGAACTTCTTAAAAAAAAGTAGTTTATAAATTGCAACCTCAGTTTATCTACTTTTCAAATTCAGTAGTAGTAGGTCTGAAGTACTGTGTAAACATAGTTTTCGTGATTTTGTTTCGGACAATTTGCTTGATTCGAGGTATTATAATAATTTGCAGATAAAACATATCAAACACCAACAAAAAACATACATATTATGCCTTTTGAATGATCCTACCTCAGCATTACAATATATACCCACTTGCTTGTAAACAAATAGCTGTCGGATTTGATTTCATATTCCAATAATACATGAATGGTCAACTATTACTTCCTCTTTAAATGTATATAAATAAAAATGAATGGCCAAATGTGTTGCTAAGCACAAAACTCGAGAACCGCTTGACTATTTTTTTTAATATTTTCTATAAGGCACAATGAAAACCTTCCTTGTGCCTTACGCCTGTGCCTCATGAGGAGAAAGAATGTAAAAATGCTAGGAAAATAGTAAAAACAACACTTCCTTATTTTTGTATCGGACAATATTTTACGTTTAACGTCTAAATGAATTATGTTCATTATGTTTCTATATTCTGTAATATGTAATGACGACTGATTAAATAACAACATTATTAATTTAAATATATGCGAAATATTCCTAAAATCCCACCAAAAACATTTTCATGTAAAATGTTGCCAAGACGACTGCATATGGCTTACCCTATGAAAAAGATACCGACCCTATGAAAAAGATACCAGTTCTCACGTAGAGCCAAGGTTCTGAATATACACGCTCTAACTCTACCAACCCTAACTTCATAAACTCTACATCTCAGTAAAAATGTATTCCTTGTAGTTCCTTGAGGCAGCTTTTTTTTTCTTTTTTTGGGCTGTATTTTTTGTACATCTTCTTCTTTCGAAAATGTCCGTGTACCAAAAATAAAACCTCTAGCATAATCATTTGTGAAAGTCTCATACAAACTTCCACCCCCCAAATTTGGGGATTGGGGGGCAAAAGTAATATGTTTATGCTTTTTTTTGTTGTTTGTATAATAAACTTAGTTTACATACCAAATTTCAGCTTTCTAGCACTTCAGGAAGTACCCTAACTGTTTTGATGATCATCAGTGTGTCAGTGACGAAATCGGTGTTTTTTAGGTATCAATAAAATCTAAAGTATCAGAGCTATGCAATTGAAACTTTGTATGTTTCATTAGTCTATTGGTAACATCATATCCTGAGAATTTGAACGATCTGGTATATCGGAAACCAAAGTTGAGGGTTCAAAAAAACGACGAAACCCTTCGAGAAAGGGTAGGTAGTGCCCTTGCGCTTCGCTTGGCTCGTCTCGGCGGCTTAAATAAAGAAAAAAAGCAGAATCTTAATTAAATGGGAACAGTTTCAGTTTATGATACTTTCGTGGCATATGTGTTATTCTGATGTATAAGCTATATTACTGTAAAGTTTCATCCAAATCCGTTCAGTAATTTTTGCGTGAAGAAGTAACAAACATACACACAAACTTTCGCCTTTATATATTAGTGTGATTAGTGTGATGTGATGTGATATATTAGTGATTAGTGTGATTTATAATTTATATTGTAAGACTTCCTGCCAGAGTGTCATAATATAATTAGGAACTTACTAAGATAGTATTATGTACTGTTAGGGTCGAGAGTTCAGAGTTAACCATGGTTTTGATAAGGACACGATTGTAACTTGGCCGTCCGCGTTAGTGTGATTTATAATTTATATTGTAAGACTTCCTGCCAGAGTGTCATAATATAATTAGGAACTTACTAAGATAGTATTATGTACTGTTAGGGTCGAGAGTTCAGAGTTAACCATGGTTTTGATAAGGACACGATTGTAACTTGGCCGTCCGCGTTTTTTAAATACGCTGTCCATCCATTGCGCGCGTCTATCGCAGACGTACGCGGTCGGGCGGCCGCCAGTGGTCATATCTCACCACCCGATCTCCACGTATTCATCGTAGCGCCGGAAAGCGCTAAATGTAGAAATACTCTGTCCAACCGCCTTACCTTGCAGCTTTTTGAAAGTCTACATTTAACGTCCGAAACTTACATTACACAAATTGGATAGTCTTTGTGTATCAGAGGTTATTCATGGTGCCCCTTTCAGGGATATAACTGTATAAAATGTTCTACTATCTCTAATGATATAAGAAATGAAATCGAGCAATGCCTTCGAATGAAATGACGTGTTGGTTCGTACTTTACGTCTACGATTCTACGGCGTAGGCACGGTATGTGTGCAATACAACTTGTTCACCGCAGCGCTCGTTTATTTGCGACTTCCTAGCTCTTTTGTTATGCTCTGTCGCTTGTGTCTGCTCTGAAAAATTGTAATGCAGCGCATTGTAGACGCGGGCCGCCGCGATTGTGCACATAAACGACGACCTACCTATCCCCAAGAAATTTATGTTCTCGGCTCATATACCTAACATGTAAATACAACGCGACCTAATCTATTCGTTCTTAACCTCAACTCTTCTAAAATTATTTCTTTTACTTTGGATATATGTATACAATACATATATAAATAAGTATTCCCAAATGTATTTTTAAAACATGTTGGCATTCTTTAATATGTTCTCATATTGTTTTGTTAAATCATTGTGGTATTAGAGCATTTATGAACAACATTTATTCGTTGGTAAAGTTAAATGTATGTCCAGAACAGTGGTTGATTTCTAATGGAAACAGTTAATAAATCATACAATCTCAACCCTTTGAGTGTCTTATAAAATTCTTTATGCGATTAGTAGCGTTACTTTAAGGTTTTAATATTGTGGTTGTATGCTTTACCTGCCTACATGTAGAACACAAAGACGTTTGAAGGCGAGGGCGGGCGAGGTACCCTGGCCACGGAATATATTAGCCGCCACCGGCGGTGTCGGCGTCGGTTTGCCATAATATATTTCACTGGCGGTCATTTTCGACAATTAACCACATAAAATAAGTGAAATTATGCATGCGGCCGACGATGGCGTATATCACGTCCAGTTACGGGCCATGATACCTAACTACATTCATTATTCAAAGAAATGTTTTGCTGGACTAAGCCAACGCAAGCGCCCTCTTGTTCTTGTGATTGATAGAGAACCCTTATATTTTCGTTCAATGTAATATTTGTTCATTATCAACATAACTTAGGTATTTTCTAATCTGTTGAAGTGTACTTAAACACAATGATATTTTAAAATGTATCATGTATAAAAACACGTCATTATAATTTCCAAACATTCTATGCATGGAAAATTCTATATGCTTCTCTCTGAAGCCGGACCTCTCAAACGGCCGAACTCATTTTCTCTTGCAATTTCCTACAATTTCCGGATAACGTTTGCTACGTTGATATGCTGTAAAATTATTTTCATAAAAATCTCAGTCTCGATACCTAGTGTAACGGTCTATATATGACTTAAAATTTCCCCCGTTTTTGTAACATTCTTCATTGGTGCTGCTCGCTAAGACCAATAGGAGTATTGGTCTTAGCGTGACGATATATAGCCTATAGCCTTCCTCGATAAATGTATTATCCAGCACTGAAATAATTTTTCAAATTGGACCATCGGTTCCTGAGATTAGCGCGTTCAAACAAACAAAGAAACAAACAAACTCTTCAGCTTTATAATTATGATGACTTAAGAATCCCGGAATCGTTTTGCTGTAACTGCACCAGACCGACCGACTTAAACGCCATAGACCACCATTTAATTTTAGGCAGGTTTTTACATAGCTTTACTGTAAACTATTCAGTCTGACTCATGTGATAGAAGCAGACTTCTTGTTGTTAATCGGGTATTAAAACTAGGAAGCTCATATTGAAAGGAAAAGAGAATTAAGGTGTGGGCATTAGAAAGAATTGCTAGTACGCAATAAGAGATCGGGAGTCGCCTCTTGTATAACTAGTGTCGACTGTGCTATTATCGGCAGATCTGTTTCGATATGTCAATTACCTGTTCATATATCAGTAAAATAAAAATCTAAGAGCTACATGATCTTTTTCCTCTTAGTACAAATAAGTTTTGTTTCAAGTTCAAGCACGATGTCAATGTCCTGGTGTATGTCGGTGCTTAGTGCGATTCGGTTGCGTAACGCAAGTAGGCCGCGTTCGACGCGCATGCATGCTCTCTTACCTTTCTGTTGTCTTGCTATCGAACAAACTTGTTAACTCATTTACATGAGATGTATCGTTTTTACACATACATGTGGCCGAATGCCTTTAAGTCGGAAGTATTTATATATTTTTGTTAGTTTTAGTTGTATAATACGTGCACACATAGTTGTTAGCTAAAAAGTTTACTCAGAATATGGTAAAAAAACCTAGTACTTGTTAGCAGTAATACAGTCTAAACTACGTCTGTTCACGTTAGCAATTAAAACACTCATACACTTTAGTGAAATAAGTCGATAAATTATGAAATTCGTACTTGTCAATTCTATGGGTGTGAATGGGCAGAGGGGTCAATTGATGTTATATGACTACCGCAGTACCGCCCATGGACGCTTGCTACTCAAAAGACTCAAGTTGAAGGGAAGGTTAGGATTCCGGTAACCTCACTCACTTGATGAAAAGCAACGAAAGAAATGCTTAAACCGGTCTTGTGTAAGTCTCCGTGGTACCACTTCGATCGCTGGTAATATCGGTGATCCACCAAAAGGCAAAACGTTTCACATAGTTTGCATTTAGTCGATCCTGGTAATATGTGTTTGTTAGCGAGCAATGGTGAAAGTGGTTCCCTGTCCCACTAGTAGTAATCGTTCTCCCGAAAGGCATCACCTTGAGGTGTGTGCGACGGTGCGTGAGTCAGCACCGGTGTGTCGTGTGACGCCAGCAGATCGAGAATAGCGTGCGGTCTATTTAGGAGTCCTCTCTGTTTGTTTGCCAGCGAAATGTGTCATTGTTAACTAATTTAAGTAACAACCACTGCCAGCTGTTACGACACCATAATGTGCTTCTTTTACTTTGTGCCTGATATTATTATCATATTTGTTCCAAATGTTATATGTTTCTCATGAAATGGGCCAATTAATTTTAATAACATATTAAAATAAATAAATTAGGGCAACCTATCAAAAACAATTAAACTCCGTGGGATATCGTAGAGTAGCTTTCTCATACCTTGCCACGGAAGTATACCACTTTGTTTCTTCACATTTGTATCTTATTGTTACTACTCTGTACACACACTAAGGTCTGGTCTGCGTATCTAATTAACCTTTTTTACTTTCCTCATTTAAATTAGCAATCTGTATGCACGGAACGTTAGTGACGATAACGAGCTCAATAATGAAACTCTTCAATTTTTAAGTGAGGTAAGCCAAGCTGATTATTTATTAATTAATATGAGTAGCGGTGGTGCTGTCATTTCGATACATGCGACATTATCGCTGGAGAGTAACGTAAACATCAGAATGTAAAACACGATACCGTTTAGCCAGTTAATTAATTGCCGTGACCGGGACTCAGGAACCGAGAGCAAGCGGGGGTCGTCGCTAGCTTGTTATAGAAATAATGAGAGCGGCGCTGCACAGCCAACCACCCGACTGCTTCATAAGTTCCAGACTTCCATACTTCGTGAAAAGAACTACCACGCATTCTTACCCCTTTTTTTATTTTTAGACCTAGACTTTAATGAGTTGTTTCCGTTTTACAAAAGAAAATAAATAAACTCAAGTACAGCATGTTCTTATATAAGAATCAATGATTTGTTCTTCCAATATAATAAATAAATAAATATTTCGGACATCTAACACACAATGCCATCTAGTCCCAAGCTAAGCAGAGCTTGTGTTATGGGTACTAGACTACTGATATAAATACATATATATATATATTTTGTAAAGACATACATATTATACATAGAAAAATTTTTTGCAGATCATACAAACATCTGGTCCGAACTGGGAATCGAACCCGAGACCTGAAGCTCAGCAGTCGCATACGCCACCACTACGCCACCGAGGCAGTCATAATGTTAATTTATCCCATTAACTCAGTAATTCAACGTAAATAAGAAAAAGTTAATAACAATTCGTTTAAGTTTACATCAGAGCTTATTTCTAGAAAGCGTAATGTGCCACGTAATGCCTGTAGTGAATAAATACTACGTACTCTACATTTCATTATAAGTTTAAGATTTATAGACTATTCTAAAAATCACAGACTTATAATGAAATGTAACTCTCTTTGTTTAGACAATATTGTCTACGCTAATCTATTGTCTATGTTTGTAACTTTGTCGCCAGTTTGCCGAAGGAACCTTACTTTTCTTAGGTAATTTGACATGACATTAAACATATTCGTTTGGTACATGGGTTTATTGGGGTCTTGTGATTGAGGTAACCTGCGACGAGACGTGTCTCTTGATTTAATTAAGAGCCGCTTTACCGCCCGTTCCTTCCAAGCTCTAACGCTCTATACGACACCCTGGTTAATTTTGAACAGAGTCATTCCGCCTGAGATTTATTTCAATATTGAACACGTCTTGGCATATGTACTCTTGCTATATAGAACACCCATATATTCTTATGGCGTGAATAAGGTAGAAATTACTATCAGGTTCACCTTTGGAACTTTCTTTATAAATTAAAATATTTTTTTAAACTCTACTATATTTCCGACATCAATTCTATTTTAACGATGGTTTACCGCTATTAGTAAAAGGGTAAAAATCAAGACAGCAAGGTAGAATCTCTTAAATCCGCCAGTGATTGCATCGTTTAGTTCAAATAGTCCTCATATTTCAACGCGGAATCTCTGACTTACAATTTAATAAATTGACTCTATTTGTCAGAACCGAACTTGCGTTTCTAGTTCTCTTTTTGGCATCTTGAATGTTTTTAAGTGATTGTTGACACTGGCAATACCAAGTTGTCTTCTGGTTCCAATTGTTAGACTAATTTTAAATTAAAATAGTTTTGCGTTAGAAACATAACGGTAACTCGACGTCCTTTCTTTTTTAATTAACCGTAGTCTTGGTGAAATCGACACAATTAATTTGCATCAGTATTTTACCGTTTCTTGTCATACTTTTTAATATAAAAACATTAAGTAAAAAGTTTCTTCTTGTTGTTTTTTTTTATAATTTCACTTTCTTGTTGCATGAAAAAAGTATGAAACAATAATTAGCTAGAGATTTTGCAAATTTTGAATGTTGGCATCTAATGCGCTACTCGTGTTGGCCGTCATCACGCGTCGCGGGAGAAGTTCGTTATTAATTCACCGCCTTTCAACTTGGACGTTTTTACTCTTTTAGAGCCTTTACTTTTCGCGAATCCAAGTACAGATTTAGATGTTCAGACGAAATTTTATTGTCATAGACTTCATGCATAGTCGTTTATTAAATAACATATACATAAAGTGCATATAAAAAAGAAATATGGTGTTATACACAAAACGTAAAGTATTTAGGCTCAAACTCAAAAATATTTTATTCATATAGGCACTTATTTTACAGGCACTTATGAATAGTCAATATTTAATATTAAAAAATCGAGTGATTCTAGTCGCCAGTTCCAAGTGCAGCCTACCCTTCAAGGAGAAGAATCTGGCAAGAAACTCCATTGTTGCTCCTTTTAAAAAATAATAATACGGTTTACAATTTTTTTTTCACTAAGAGACTTGAATGAGAACGAAGTCGACCAAAGAAAACAAAATAAAAGGTTTGGAGTCATTGCTGCACAGCCATGAGCTAACCAATCATGCGCCGTTCTTACTGATAGCTGCAAGATTTTTACATTGTTATATTGTGACATTGTTTTGTTATATTGTGAGGTCCACTTATGGAAAATAAAATCCAAATAGCACTTTCACTCACAGTCAAATTTAAAAAGATGTAATATGCACAAATATAAAATAATCAATAAATGTCACAAATGTAAAATAGAGTAAGACGCATGGATCAGCCATCGACATATTCAACCATAGTTGAGCTGCGTACTCAGGCCGCACGGCAAATCATCAGGTCAATATCAAAGAAATTAATAATTAATAATAATCATAGTCAACAGGTGCTCATACAATAACAAGTGCGTATTTAATAAATTGGGAAACATTGTTAGATAAGTACCAAAGTACCATCATGTATTCATTTACATTATACAAGTATGTGTGTATGTTTTCATTTATAAGTTGCAACTAAAACAATCAACAATCTGTATTTAAGAAAAAAAAAAGAAAGATGAAAATTAAGTAGAATTGATACAAGAAACAGATAAAATAAAGGAAAATTTAAACAAGAACAAACTAATTAAGAGAAAAAGGAAATTATTAAAGAAAATTATACAGAAAATAGTTACAATCAAAATCTTAACTTAATTATATGTCGGAATTAGATGTCGTTAGGTTAAAGTATTCAAACAATTCATACCGGAGTACTATTACTACCGGAGTAGGTATTTAAGATAAAAAATATTTCATACAAATATTTAGTATGACGTCGTTTGTCGAAACGAAAATATAGTCAACAAGAAAGATTTCTTATTGACCATACCTATAGTTACTTTTGAAAATATCCCATTGATGCTGGTGATTTCTAAAATGCATTCCATCTTAATGATTATTGTGGTCCACACCGTCCACAATCGGCAATCACATGGTATCCAAAAAGCGTGTTGATTGTGATATTGTCTGGTGCGGGTGGGGTTCCGCCACCGCCACCACGGGCACTGGGCGCAGGGCCAGTGGCGCGTCGCGGCGCATCGCGACTGCCACCCGCATTTGTGATGCAAATTGTTGCTCTCGCCGCAGCGCGCTCATACTTCGCGCCTCACCTGCCGCAACCATTGTAATTATTTTGGAAAATATTCATTTTATACGCTTAGGTCCTCATTATTATTATGCCAGTTTTTTACCTTGTTATTCGCAATACTCACCTAAAGTATTCTAGCTTCTGTAAACTGATATCTGCCTACTGTTGAACCGGTAGCAGTAATCACTGGAATTCAATAGCTAACTGAACCGACTATAAGAACTTCGTGTGAAGTTTCGTGAGAACCTAGAGCAGCTCGGCAATCGAATGAACGTTATCATATTTCAAACAGTTTCGCAAAACGAATAAATAAGAATGGAGGCAAGAAGCGTGCGGTGAAATTGAGTCAAAGCGTGGGTATTAGAAACGCTCCGATTACCACGCTCTGAGACAAGCTTCTCCTCTGCCGTCACGTCCCTTAGCCTGGCTTCTCTAATTTTTCATTTTTGCAATAAGTTCAGAAATTAACAATTTATTCTGGAAATGAATGTGATGAGTATTCTAAGATATAAACTGTCTCACAGTTACTGTAGATTGTACAATCATCACCAGCCTTTAATAGCCCGCTGCTGATCATAGTCATCTCCTTAGAAAGCAGGTTTATAAAACAAATGTTGCAAATTCGTCAGTTTGTCGGTTCACGCACAATGTATGTACCTTATGTAGGTTATAACTGAATGAAAATGATGGTGAGGTGGCGAAGAGGCAGAGTTGGACACGGGTACCGCTGCTGCCGGCTTGACCGCGTTCCACTAACGGTACCCACTCCGAAGTATTTCTCCGGCGTGTGGCACAGTTCATGCGTACATTCACCTCGACCATCGCTCTGTTTCCATATCACCTACAATGGTACAAGTATCATGTCTAACCCCTGCCTGTCTATACTTAATTAATGATAAAAAATATATCAAACGCGACGCACATAGGTTTATTAAGACTGCAATAAACACAATTTTAGGTGATCTAAATCTACGTCCTAACGAGTTAAGAAATATGCGACTAGATTAAATCAAATAATATAAATATCGCAAGTAATTTAATTATGTATATTATAGGATGCAAGACTTTCTTCTGTTAAGTAAATGGTATATTATTAGAAAAAGAAAGCAAATTGCATTTAAAACAAAAAACAAAATTTCTTTATAATATATGAATACTCGACTAAGAACTTTACTAACTCGACGAATTTGGATCAAAATACCGTTAGAGGTTGTCGTACTATAATATCCGCTTGTTGACTAAACACGGTAAAAGGATTTTTTTGTTTCACTGTTGCTTCACCGCTTTGAATATCGCAAATACAGTACGTGTAATTAATTTTCTAATAATTTGTACTGTTACATAGATTTAATGGGTCTTGTTATATGCGCTTATTACAATTTAGAGTTTTACTAAATTACTAGACCCTCTTTACGATGTTCAGGCTTAAATAGATGTATATACTAACATAAATATAGGTAATTGTGTATATTCTATCAGCATCCTTAATTTTTTACTCAACAAGCATTGGGAATAAAGAACCTTGTTTTTTCTGACAGATATCTCCAAAACAATAACTTATAAAGGCAAGTTAAATTTGAATGATTTTTTTCCCATTAAAACCAAATATAAGAGTTCAATCATGGTTTTGTGTCAATATTTAATCAATTCAACCACAAAGTAGCAAAACAGATTATTCTAAACAAAGTGAATGAAGCTGTCGGTAATACGGTTTAATAATAATCAAGTAAAAAAGATATGGAACGTCTTTCCACAGCTATTTAATAATTATACCTAAACTAATTCTGAAAACCTTAAAGTATATTTTAAAATCTTATTTTATAAGTAAAATTAGTTTACAGTTCTCTTTAAACTTTACTTTAGTATTTGATAAGCTATTAAACAGGTTTTTGCTTAATCATTTCTAAAATAGAAGTTTGCTTACCGTGACAACAGAAGAATTAAGGAAGCTATTTCGCTGTCCCTCTACCACGTCAAGCGATATAATTAGATTGACTTTGCTTATTCTCTTTTCGTTTATTTTCTGAAAATGAGCTTGCTATTTTAAAATCTTCACAAAATGTTAGTTCTAGAAAACCAAATGAAGGAGTTTTTTTAAATCTATACCCAACGCCCTACAAGATTTTTAGAAAAAACATGCTGTTTTTTTTCTACATTTCTAAAGTTATAAATGTGGTTGCTTAGCATAAACCAGGTACATATATCGTATGCCGAATTAGTTTAAGATATATGTGCCGTTATCCTAGCTAGGGGTTGCAGTAAAAGCCCGGAGGTCGTTGCGTTAAGGGTTCAGTTAGCGAGAAATTGGAGCGGACGTGCGACCCCATGTCCTAACGTGCCACTTCATTACATAGGCTTGTTACCCGCCTGTGTCCATACCATCAAATACGGACCTAGCAATATACCATTCGTAGTCACCTATAAAATAACTACTTGAGCTACGAGTGCCCCATAACATAATATTTATTTATATTATACTGTCCTAAGAACAAAGTAACTAGAAAATTTTACCAACCTACTTTATTATACATATTATGGATTTTCATAAGTAATATATTCCCTTTTTGAGAATTGCTCAAAATTAAAGAGTGTAACGGTGAATTATTGGTTTTAGTAGCGTTATTCGGGCACAGGTATAAGCCACCTCCCGTTTCTTGCGTGCGTGTGATTACGTTGCCGTATAATATATTCACATTTTCACCACCTTTCGCATCCTTAATTTTTCGTTTCCTTCTGTTTACATGTAGTTACTATTATGCTGTTTTTAATTTCTTTATGTTACAAATTCAAAACTGTTCACACAACACATTTTCTATTGTTGGAGATTTAACTTAATAGTTATTAAATATAATAAAATTACGTCGAAAACGACTCACTATTGTACCAAATCTGCCACATCGTATATGTCACTTACGAACGGATTCTTTAGGAATTCTGCCAAGAAATTCACACATAAATTAGCTTGAGCAACCTAATTGTTTGGTTTATTTACAAATAAATGAAACTGCACATTATGTGCAATAATGTTTTGATTAGTTGTTTAAGCCGGTAGATAAAATGGAATACGACGCATCGAATCGCTACGCATATATGTTACGAAGCAATCAATGGATATAGTGCAAGACTTACCTACCTCGTTACATGACCAACTTATCACACGTGCATTTCGGTCATTGATTTAGGGCCATTACCATTCAGATCAACTAACGGCTATTGTTCACCTGAAACTAGGATAAAGCTATTATTGCGACACTGGCCTTAGTTGGCAGAATAAGTAATCTGCGAAGACGACACACCAACCTGTGAAACTTCAAAGACTTTCTGCCCTTGTGTGTAGAAAATTAAAAATATTTTACTAAAAAGAAAGTGCATCACACTCAACTGTACCAGTTTTGTGGTGCTCCGGTATTAAAGTGAAAGTTGCCGCAAAGCGGTCACGCATGTGTTTCCTATAATACAAAAAGAAAACCTACAGAAACCCTTTTTCATCGCATACAGATTTAAGTGTACCTACTTGCTTAGCAGTTGATCTGTCAAGAATATTTTACATAATTTTGCAGTTTGCGTAAATCTGTTTTATTCGTTTGAGAGCCTGGTAACTTAGTGACCGAGAACATGTTAGTCCAGTGTATAAAAAAGCCGGTATGTAAGATATGGTTATATGTAAGTCAACATTTTGTGTTTAAAGAATTTATTCTCAAATGAACTTAGAGTGGGTTCATTTATAATGAGATTAATGAGAAACAGCGAGCAGCATTTCTTTATCAGTCTTCTTTACAAGAGATCCAACATTCATACTGTTATTTCTTAATTAACTAAGCGGTATTGAACGATTTAAAATATTTATTTTCCTACCCTTCGTAAATATATTAGCAAATAAAAACACGGCATGGGGTGACTGGATATGAAATGACAGCTAGGTGTGGCGCAAGTGCCGTCGTCGCTTTCGAGCTCGTGATGGTGTTTTTTACGATTGGGGTGCGCCGTAGCACGGGCGCGCCTGCTAATTTTGATAAAAGCACCGTCCGACCGCACCCGGCCCTAGCCGTCACCACTGTGACCAATAAATACTCGTTCACGTTGCAAATATAGTAGGCACCTATAGTAGTATTCTTAGTTTTCATGCGGTTTACTTAAACTTTATGCAGTAAAGAAAAAGCGTTAGGGAATTACACAAAACTATGTTGTTGAATACCTTCATCTGCCCTGTTTTAACAGATTTTTTTTGTTAAAGTGACAACTTTTATGGGCAGGTTTGGATGGAGAGTAAATTCATGTAATTTGTCATGGTATCCAAAAATTCTTGATATCCAAAAAAACTAGCGTAACTTTTGTTTTACAATCGTTTATCGCTACGGAAAAGTAAATATTTACCTACTTAAAATATTAAAACTTCATTGTTTTTTTTTATAATATAGTCTGAATTGGTAAGCATTCTCTCATCGAAAGAATATTAATCCAACACTCGAACTCACGGCACTCCCACCATGAGTTGTAATTTATGCTCATACATATACATATAGCTGCCCCGACACAGACTTCATTCTGTTAGAAGTTATTGTCCTGTCGCAGTCCAAAAGAAAAAATAAATAAATAAAACGTTTTTACGTTTTTTCTCTCCATAGGAACCTTCTTTGTGCATTAACGAAAATATAAATTCGTCGAGCGGTTCTTGAGTTTTGCGCTTAGTAACAGTGGTACAGCTTAGTAACACATCTGGCAATTCATTTTTATTTATATAGATTATATCGTAAATTATCTGATAATTTAAAACAAACCATTATTTGAAAGCTGGTTTGTCGTCTGTATAAATAAAATATAAGGGGTAGCAAAGCAATATTAAACGACATACACGGGCCGCAGCAATCCACTATTCGACATGCTACAAGAATTCCATTGCCATCACTTAGATAATTGCAACTCCACCTATGTCCCACTTTTAAAATACTGTATTGACTCTCACAACCATTTTCGGGAACAAAATTGTTGCCTTCGAAACGATCTCCAAACCTTAACATACAAAATACGAACCTGCCTATCTCTAACCCCGTTAACATACTTGTGACGTTCGAGATCCATGAACGGTGATAGTCACTTAGCAAAGTATCTAGTTACCTGTCGTCTTAATTTTTTTTCTATTTAGAAATAATAAAATAGTCGAGCATTAAGGATGCCAATTTGTTTAATAAGAATGAATAAATTCGTTGAATGCGCTTAGTTACTCGATTTTATTGAGGAGAAAGTTAGCTTAAAATACGTTGATGATAAAATTGAATTTTTTGCCAGGACAGGAAATTCGGTGAAAAAAAAAACTCGTTTCATTAGGTATGCAAAGTATAGAGGTAACTATGTCTATGGGACAAAGACTAAGACGCAAGAGATCAAAAATGATAATGATACATTAAAATTGATATTGAGATTTAAAATAATGTCTAATTTCAATATTTTAAATTCAAAATGTTGACATTAGACACTACGTCTGTTAATGGCGTAATATAACAACTATTAAGAAATACTAGGTACTAGGTTATCATATTGTCAACGAAAATGTAATACCTATAAATAATATAATAAAAAGAAACTGAAAATCGATATGTAAAGGTACCTAAATAACAATGGTAATACGAGTATGCATACCTACAGTATTACATTGATAAAAGTATATTAAAATATATTATAAACTTAGGACTTGATTTGTATCTAAGTACAATATTACTTCTCAACATTACTTGTGGTTCTTGTACTTACTCTTTTATATATTGCTACAATTAGTTTTATCTTATATCAATTATAACTAAAAAACCAAGGAGAAATTTTGGGTAGGGCGTGCCAGGGTGGGCGTGGCGATGCTCCGCCTAGTTCTGCCACGCCCTCGCCCTTTGCCACCTTTTCGCTGAAAATCTGAAAGCGCTATTTCGTGTAGGTATTCAATCAACTAAGTAATCAGTATTAAAATTGTATTTTTGTTTTTGTCAAGTTTTACTCACAAACCTCAAACCACTTCAGATACATAATATAAACCTTACTTGATCCTATTAAGAGCTAATACATGAAATGGTTTTCACGTGGATTTTGAAGCACCATAACGAATCAAATAAATGTAAGTACCTACATACAATATAAGCAAAACAAAACCAAGCAAAAATATAGTCGTTAAACTTTTGTTTTACGCTATTGTAAGTGAAATGTTTAATTAAATAAAACAGTTTTTAAAATGTTTTGTAATCATAATTATTTTTTAAAAACAATTGTGTTGATAACACAATGCCTATATCTATTATAATGAAGCTCTTCAACCTATTTATCTAAGCATAAAGCTATCTGCACCACTTCAGTGTATTAAGCTAAATGTTACTACCAGTACCACCTACATACTAAGAATGGATAACATTTTGCTTGAGACAAAAAAAAAGAACTTTGTAGAGGCAGCAGCCCGCGGGGCAGATAAACTCGTTATTGCAAGATACGCTAACAAAGACATCGCAACGGTAGCAGCGGGGCACGCCACGGCCGACGATATCCCTGTAATCTCGTTGTGACTCCCGACCCCGTCGCTTCCGATTTCCTCCAAATTACCTTTGTACCTACTTGATCGACAATCTAATTCGTTACAAAATAAAACGCTTTTATCTCAATTTGCGATGCTCTCGGCTGTTTGGGAAACAACAGTGGAAGACATTAAAGGTGTTAGGTTTGCATGAAGCACGTAGCACCTCGTCGACGCCACTAAAAGCTTCTTGTTGACGTAACGTTCAATTCAAGAGCCATGAACTACGTTCTTGTCCTTATAATTGATTGCTTTGTCGCGTAATTTGTTTGTCGGCACCGGGCGGAGCGTGCTATTCTCGCGGGAGAATTCGTCCTCTCGTCATCTTCGTATAAATAATAAACAACAGCCTCTGCTAACGTCCGCCCAACTTTAGTGAAGGTGACGTCCTACGCGGCATAGCCACACTATGACCACCACAAGTGACTCAGCGCAATGTCTCAGCAACGTTGATGAATCGCTTTACATTACTCGACTCCAATACACATTAACAATGTAATAGTTTATATTAAATATACCTTACTAGACTTGCAAAATTTAATTCTAGATTAACTTTCGTATTACATTGCGTTGATCTCATTATTTATTGTTAGGAATGTGCACCAGTGGTAACTTGTTAAAAATCAAGTAGCATGTATTTGTAACGTGGCGGTCTAAAACCGCATGACAGTCCGGGTTGAGCTGAGCACGACCGCGCGTTCCGTCACTAATAACCCCGTAATTGGTATCGAAGCTCGCCGCCACCGGATTACTGAACATCTAATTGAATGCGAGACGCTGCCTCACTGCCCGCCTGTGCTCCGCTGCTATCTTCTAGTCACACAGTAGTACGAGCGACTTAACTTTGTTGCGGTCAAGTTAATCCATTTTTGCACACGTACAGGGAGTATGCCAACGATACAATCGTTGCTCAATTACACTGTCTCGATAAATTTAATTGCCGTAGCGCCGAACGTTCCCGCACCAGGAGATCAAACGATATTCCCCCGCCCTACCAATAAGACTTTAAATTTTATCAGCGATGTCGCATCCAAGTTTACGATGTCAGATAATCATTTGGTGTCAATTAGCTAATGAAAAATAAAATAGACTCTGGTAATGTACTACCGTAATGAAAATTAGGATGATGACTGGATGGCGTCTGTTTTGAGTTGTAAATATACATTAGAATTACAATTTAATTAAAATTGCAGCAACCTCTGATGTTATGTTGTAATATAATGGATTCGATAAAATTGTAATCACATACATATACGTCCGCAAATTTATTTTTTGTTTAGACGAAATTATTTTTTTGGGGTATACATGTTATGAACCAGGTGATTTTTGCAATATCAATATAGTTATTATAATATTTCCTGTTCTTGAATAGCCAACGTAGGATTTAAGCATTCGGGATCATAACGTTGAATTTGCAAAATATTGAACAGAAAAATGGTAAGATATTGTTTGATAACGTCGCCACACTGTCTCATTAGTAAAGTGCCAGCCAAAAGTGTTGTTAGATTTTTCTTACAAGAAATTCTTAACAGCCCGAAGTATGGAAAAGTTAACGATGTTTCATGCACGTGCTTCGGAGAGCACGTAATTATTAGAAAATCAGTGCCCTCAAATATACTGACAACTAGTTCAACCTTTGAATTCATTCTGAATTGATGTTTTAGAATTAGTTGAAAATTCAACATTTAGAAAATTCAACATTTCGCAAATTAAACATTATGGCCCTGAATGGATTTTAGTATTTTTTTATTTTAAATAAGTCAAACAGGACGTAAAATCAAACACGATACAGGATATGCAAGCCGAATCTAACGATTACTTACTATTTTGTTAGCTATTTTGGACAAAGTCGAATGTGTTATTTTTTGGGGTTCCTATCTAAAGTGATATATAGTTTTAAACAAAATAATTTCCTTTTCCTTTCGGAAATATTCTTCTAAGAAGTACATACTTAGTACTGCAACGGTTACATTAGTCGATTTCGATATTATATAACGTAAAATATATGTTTTATAACTGAAATTAAATACTATTCTCGTGATGGCTGCTAAGCTCTGTAGCATTTTAGTTGATTTGAAGTCGACATTCTACGTAACACTTAACTCGGGATTTTTATTACACAACTTAAAAATATATTAATTATAACAAAAAAATAATAAGTATTCGCTTTTTAATGTTAGCCAGACTTCTGTTTATCATGAAACATTTGAACTATCGTGACGGTGAAGTATTGTACGACACATGTAGGTACCTATATTCCAATGTACATTCCTGGTTCTGACTTATTTATAAACTTGTCCTAACACTACTGAATCAATTTTCATAATATTCAGGCAATGCGATAAAAAATAAAGTTAACATGTTTAATCACTCATCACCTAGCTTCATTTAAATTAATCAATTCAATTAATAATTTTCAAAAAAAAATGTTCTCATTAATATCACTCGGGGCATTTCAAATAACTTGTGGCCCGTGTCGAAAATGGATGGGTCATCTGAACCACCAGGAGACCTTTTTAGAAAGAAGATACAGGGGCATAGAACAATAACATTCAGCACTATGCCGTCACTTGTAAGCTGAGTCCAACTGATTACAGGGGTGAAGGGGAGGTGGTAGCAACCCTCGATTTTTCTCCCTTGTCACATGATTTTTGTACGGAGTTGCGGAATAATGTATTAAAAGAGGTATTGAAATTGTATGGAACCGATGCCGTACAAAATAGTGCGCCACAAAGTTGGATTTCTTTTTTGACTTCCCAGCGCTTCGCTCGGTTAATTTGGTCATTTGATTTTGTACGGCATCGGTTCCATACAATTTCAACACCTGTTCTAATCCATTAGTCCGCAACGCCGTACAAAAATCATGCGACAAGGGAGAAAAATCGAGGGTTGCTATCCCATTCCCTTCACCAGAGTACTCAGTTGGACAGCTTACAAGTGACGGCATTGTGCTGAATGTTATTTTTTATGCCCCTATATCTTTTGTAAAAAGTCTCCTGGTGGTTCACCTGACCCATCAGTTTTTGACATGGGCCCGTAGTCTATTACTGCATACACCTTGCACCAAGTGATTAAAATGTATACACATAATAGCACTGAGAGACACAGCGGCACCGTGCTCGTACTATAGTCGTCCAGTCCACTTCTGCTTGTGTTTATACATTTCAAACGCACCATGCTGCACGTTTTGAATAAATCCCTGGACCGAAGCCAAATAATCTCTCAACAGGTAGATGAAGTCCACATATTTCTAATGACATCACACTCCGATATCTATTCACACGGATTCTGATTCATCTCATTCAAAATGTTCTTTACTACACTATATATCACCGATATATTTTTGAAAATTTATGCAATCATTTATATTTTTATAAACTATAGACTTTATTCGCGTAGTGAAATATTGCTACGTTAGATTAAGAGGCTGGTGCTCTAAAAGCACGTGCGTTGGACACTGTGGGGCCTGTTATTAACTTTTTAAACGATTGTGTTAATTAGCGCACTTCACGACGAGTCGCCCTCGAGCGCTGCACGGGACGGCACTGCGCACAGATAAAAAAAAACTACAATACACGATACGCTCCACTACTAATTAAACCGCTATGCGATGCACAGTTGCTTGGCCGATAATATACCTATACATGTAAAATATTATATTAGAATATTTGTTTACTCTGTTATGCGTTTACCTAATCAGGAATGAGACCGACTGTCTTTTACATCTGTATCTGTTAGAACTAGTTGGTAAAATTGATAATTGTATCTATTTCACTTTTAAAAAACAAGTAATGGAATGAGTTCATCAAGATTTTAAGAGGGTAATCTGTAACAGCTAATCTGTAAGAATTAAGACTATAGGCTCATATTTTAAAATACATCTTAAGTACATCTCTATATCTTAAGTATAGTTTGAACGTTCAAATCAAAAGTTAAGGATCAATCTTATTATAGAACATGTTTTAGGTTTTACTCAGTTAGAAACTATTTTCAATCACTGATTTGAACCAACACTACTAGATAGGTTACGTTTTCGCATGATCGACATTATTATTACGTGTAACATAGTCTATACTAATATTATAAACGCGAAAGTTTGTAACTATGAATGGATGGATGTTTGTTAGTCTTTCACGCAAAAACGACTGAAAAAAACTACTAAACGGATTTGGATGAAACTTTACAGTAATATAGCTCACACATAGGCTACTATTTGCAGCGATCACCGACATACACGCGGGCGGAGCCGCGGGCAACAACTAGTTACTTATATTAAAAAAAACTGATTTGGTAATATCACGATAAACTATTAAAACTCACTTTTTGGGCTCAAGCCGAAAGTTACTTAAATTCCCATATTTATTTTTCCAATAATAAGTTCTTTTAACAATTTATCAGTGCTTTTTTTCTTTTATTTTAGCAATTGTTTCGGTCGCAACAAGCAGCAGCAGCAGGGGGACAAGCGGCGGCGGCGCAGTTACAGCTTTTGCAACAACAGCAACAATTTCAACTACAACAACAGCTAGCTGCGCAACAAGCATTTTCACAAGCGCCGTACGTTATTAACGCTGGACAAGAGGGTGCGCCATATGTGAGTGCGCTAATAGCAGGTGTGCCACCGTACTACGGCGTAGCAGCGCCATGGGGCGTGTATCCTGGTCTTGTGGCGCAGCCAGCACAGCAGCAGGCGCAGCAACCTCGTCGCCCACTAACCCCGCAGCAAGGTGACCAGCAGGTGAACGGCCAGGGGCAGTATGTGATACCTTATTACGACCCTGGCTCATTGGTCATGGGCGGACGCAACGGCACGCCGTTGAGGCTTGTGTCTCCTGGCGGTGTGCTGGCGCCACGTCAGTACCCTCCCGGGCCCGCGCATCCCGGAGCCAATGCAGCGCCCCCAACTACTGCGCAACCTCAGCCTCAGCAACAGCAGCTTGGTAAGTTTGATAAAAAGACCACAAACCATAGACGCTCACTGTTGCAACTTTTTTATAAATTAGTAATCAAAATTTATTTATGAATAACTGTGAACAAATAAATACGTAGAAGTATCAAATTAATATTCAATTATAAGCAGCACTAAAGCGCGTTCGTTTTTTCCACGATATGTTTGATTTTGATTAATATTATTACTTAAATTTATAAAATAATTCTTCGTCTAGCCTACCTACACTTTAAGATGTAACAAATAGACAAGATTTTATGTAGGTAGACCTTCTGCTAAAGAATGTTTTTTTTTTTTATTGAAGTTAAACTTCTAATGCGACTTCCAACAAGGTTGCGTTAAACGTTTAACGGTTGCGTTAAACGTTTAACGCTGCCATGGGGGGGGGGGGTTATAAAAGCACTGTTGCACATTACGAAGTTTCACTTCTTCCGCGCGGAGGGACTCCACGCATTTTTTAAATTTTTTTTTTCTTTCTTATTTTTGTTAAATAAATATGTAAAGAAGAAAAATCCAAATGTTCTAAAATTACAGTAAAAAAGAGAAAGCGTATGCAACCTATATAAAATTAACTTATTTACGGCTCCCTTAACACGACAGGGATAATACATGTATACAGTAAGTAGAACTTATTATATTTGTTACACATGTTATTATTATTATTAACATGTGTAACAAATATAAAAATTATGTGAAAACGACCTAGTCATTTTTACTTCGGCTGGAAATAAATGGACGGTCTATAATGAAGATAAATTATAAAACGATTTGTGCAATTATTTTTCCTTGCCCTATTGCAACAGGATAAACTTTGTTGTTTTAAATCACCTAAATGTCTATAGTTGCGTAACTGAAACGACAGGAAAAAAGAATAAATTTATCTCTAAACTTCTAATCTATATAGTGTCGTATAAAAAAGAAAGTCGTGTTAGTTACACTATTTATAACTCAAGAACGGCTGAACCGATTTGGCTGAAAATAAAGGGGAGGTAGCTTAGAACCAGGAGACGGACATAGGATACTTTTTACGTAGGTTTTTTTTTTATTTTTCCCGCGACGGTAACCGCGGTTGTTGTTGTAACCGCGGGTAATACCGCGAGGCTCAGCTAGTAAAGAATATTTAAGACTGATTGATAAAAAAATTGTAACAGTGAGGGAGAGAGAGAGACAATAACACTAACAATGTATATACAGGTTAATTTACATGCATCAATATTTATTACTTATTATTACGTATTAAGTACGCTCAAACGCTAGCGCATGGCGTTATTACAACTCCAACTTGGTAGATAGTCTAATCAATATTCGTTGTTTAGAAATAGAAACTATTTAATTATCAACATTCTATTTAAATCACGTAAGATAACAATTCTTATAATAATTCAGTTTATTTCTTATAATTAATATAAAAAAATCTACACTGATATTATATTTAGTAATATAAATAGCTAATTCATATTGTGTCTAACCTACACTAACTTGGTCCTTAAGATTCACCTCGGCGCCTTTTACTTCAGTACTAAAATATGTATCTACTTACATTGATTTTCATTTTTTTTTTAACTTCAATGTGTCAGAATTGTAAATACTACTTTTCTTAAAAAATTTGTGGATTGCTATTAATCGTTTACTTTCATTTTTTATTAGTGTATATAATTCGTAAAATTTTAATCCTTTCAACTTAGCTTTTAGGTAGATATTATGTGAAACGTAAAAAAATGTATTAACACTATTTATGTGTATCTTAAATCATGTAAATAGATGATTTGAATCTAAATTACCAGCCTTACTCTGTTTTAACATAAAAATTATAATATCGACTCACAATATCAAACTACACGTGTCAATAGCAAGACGGGCAGGGATAGGGTTTGTTTCAAGTTTTCCCACACTTTGTATTCCATCTCTTGATTTTCAAGATACATATTCCCATGTTTTACTGACATGTCCCAAGTCATTGAACATATCCAATTTAAAAACCCGACGTATCATTTAATTGCAATAACTGTAACTGTATTAGAAGCAAGGTAAGAGGGCATGTAGTAAATGATTTACATGATCATAAGGTTTGAAAATTCTAGATCAAATAACACCTTAAGACAAAAAAATAATTCGTTTGTAGTAGTGTAGTGTTTGTATAAATGCAATTTACCAGTTAGGAGAGAATCCATCAGGTCTCTTTACTGCCGATGAGAGAATGGTGCTCTATTTGAGATATTTTATACCTACGTAGTTTTAGTTTGAAAAGTAGTTATTTGTAGATACTTTTAAACTTGAGCCTTCTAAATTATTTATAGTGTAAATAATATCTGTAGGTAATGTTGATTATAATTCGTAGATTGTACAACCGAAAAATAGCACCCTACACTGCTCCACTTATCAATTAAACGATGTCATGTCACTCGTGATCTATTAACTGATGTAAAATTAATCGGTAGTACAATTATGTCTAACCTAAACTAATCTTGTATTTCTTCATTAAACATAGTGGTTTGGATTAAACATAATCTTTAACTTTCACCATGTGATATTTGAAAATATTTAAATCCAGATAGCTAAAAAGCAGGGCATTTTTCGGAAACGTAATTTAATACGTTTTTAGGGTTCCGTGTCAAAGGAAGGAACCCTTATAGATTCGTCATGTCTGTCTGTCTGTCTGTCTGTCTGTCCGTCCGTATGTCACAGCCACTTTTTTCCGAAACTAAAAGACCTATAATGTTGAAACTTGGTAAGTAGATGTATTCTGTGAACCGCATTCAGATTTTCACACAAAAATAAGAAAAAAACAATAAATTTTGGGTGTCCCCATACATAGACCTGAAACTCAACAATTTTTTTTTCATCAAACCCATGCGTGTGTATCTATGGATAGGTCTTCAAAAATGATATTGAGGTTTCTAATATCATTTTTTTCTAAACTGAATAGATTGCGCGAGAGACACTTCCGAAGTGGTAAAATGTGTGTTCTAAAATAAGACATGATAAATCTAAAAAAAATATATGATGTACATTACCATGCAAACTTCCACTTAAAATTGGTTTGAACGAAATCTAGTAAGTAGTTTTTTTTTTATGTCATAAATCGTAAACTGCAATTTACCTTTGATTCAATCAAAACAAACATTAAAAAAATGTTACTTGCTGCTGCGGAACCCTACATGGGCGAGTCCGACTCGCACTTGGCCGCTTTTACATTTGCATTGTGTGTACATGTTAGTGTCGCGATCCAAAATATATGACAGATTCGCAGTACCGGTCGACCGGTTTGCGTGTCTGTTTGTCTACGGTGGGGCTGGAGCGCGGAGGTATGTCATGTTACAGGCGGTGCCACTGCAGCACGACGTGATTCTTTGGAGTTCGGTGCAGGACCTGCTGCCGCACTACAGGAATACGCAGCGCGCAAGTGGGGTCCCTCGCCGCTGTCGCCCCCCCTTGGCGCCCTAGGGCCCGTGGGACTACGACCAGTATCGGCCGCGCCTGGCGCTGAGACCGCCAAGTACAGGTGCTCACACACCCGTCAAACTCTTGGAGCCTACACTCCGTGCGTTGCTTCTCTGAAATAACTCATACATTCTACATGGGAGTTTTTCAAAGCATTTTTATGGCGTTTCAGTTAATCTTAAGAACGTAAATTTAAATGAGTAATCTCTTATTTTTTAATTTGAAACTAGATCAATACGAGTAGGTACATAAAAAAGCATAAATGTCAGTCACAAAACAGGGATGTAGTATAATAGTTGCGAAAGTAGAATAGAAGCGATGTGAGAGGGTTGCACGGTGACGCACGGAGCGGTCGACTTTGTACATTGTAAATATTTGTTTGTTCACCTTGTTAATATACAGTTGTTAATTTTGTACAGACGCGCCGTTGCCGGCATTTTAGCATGTGCCTTAATCGTTTCATTTGTAGCTTACTAGTAAATGTATCTGTTTCCTTCAATAGCTATACTTTGTGTTTCAGAAATGTGAGCAGTTTAGCGCAGGGTCTCACATCCAACGGAATGTTTGGGTCGTCATCTTCTCTGCTGAGCAAACTTAGTGGAGTTGGCACGATATCAGGTGTGTTATGTACACCGGTATTATTCTAAGTCGTTATAAATGATGTAAATAGTTCCTTATTTTTCATATATTAGAGAGACTTGGACTCAAATTACAGGATCTATTTTCAGTAAATCCCTATGAGCAAAAGCAATATCCAATTCATACTATGCGTTGCGTATCTGTTCTCCTGTTATCTAGCTTTCTTTTTATTATTATTACGGCAATATATAAAAAAATAGTCAAAAATTATAGTAGGCAAAACACTCGTACCGTGTTCAATATATTTATCTTTTATCCTCTCTAATGTCACTCAACATAAGACAGTACTGTTTGCAGATGATACTACACTTATAGTAAAATATGAAAATAAAGACACGTATGAAGTGGAAATAAATAACGCTATCGCTGCCGTTGTTGATTGGCTTAGTACCAATAACCTTAAGATTAATTTACTTAAAACTAAAATGATACAGTTTCAAACCTATAGACGACAACAAACTGATATAAATATAACTTATAACAATACTAAGGTAGAAGAAGTCGATTCAACAATGTTTATAGGAATAGTTCTAGATAAAAATTGTAGTTGGAAGTCGCACATTGAACACGTTTGCGACAAGTTGAATAGATTTGTGTATGCCATAAAAAGAATCCGAGAAACTGTTTCAACAGATGCAGCACTCAGTGCTTACCATGGCTATGTATCCTCGGTACTTGCATAAGGCCTACTATTGTGGGGAAATTCTGCTTAAATTGAAAAGGTATTTCGTGTACAAAAGGAGTGTGTAAGAGCAATATGCGGGGCATGGTTTATGGATAGCTGCAGACCAATTTTTAAACAGTTCAATATTTTACCGCTAGCTTGCATGTACATTAGGGAACTCTGTGTTTTTGTAAAACAACATCCTCAATACTTTGATCTTCAATCAAATGAAACAAAAAGAGACATTATACCCAGAAATGTCCACAAAATCTTTCAACCAAGAAGCAATCTAGAAATACATAAAAGAAACTCTTATATAACTGCAATTAAAGTTTATATCAAATTACCAAATGTATTCAAGGATCAACCTTTAAAAAATTTTAAAAGTAAACTAACCAAATGGCTTCTTGAAAAATGTTTTTACAATTTAAATGATTACATGACAAATAAGGAATGAAAACATAGTGACATGATTTTTATAGATTTTTTTTTGTATTATGACACAGATACTGCGTTAATAAAACAATCCTATGAGAAATTGTAGAATGCGTTTAACATCTTATAATACATTATTTGTGCCTCTTACTTCTTAATGGCAGTGAAGATCCGGTGCTAAAATAGAAATCAGAATTCTCAAGTTTGGTTTGTAACAGACTTCAGTCCATCCGTGTTAAGAATTTCCTTGAGTGACACATCATTGTCCACTGATCAAGCTCCGCCCCCTGACCAATCAAATGGCTTTAAATTATTGTAAAGTCAATTTCACATTGCCCAGTTGAATACATACTTTGTACGAACTTCCTTCTTCTCTTGAACGACTCTTTGAGATTTAGATTGAATTTTAAAAATGAATGAACTGCTCGTAATTATATCGTTAGAATAATTCGTAGTGGAGAACGACATTTTGTAATGTTTTTAAGTACTTTAAGCTGTGGAGAGAGGCAGTCATAAACAGCAAATGCTTGCGGTCGAAGAAACTGTTATAAAGTAATTTAGCAACTAACGGAAACTAGGCCATCAAAATCGCTAAAAATATTGATAAAATTCAATTAAAATTCCATAAAACCTAATTTTACTGTACTTGCTTGTTTTTGTTTCCAAACAAACATTTATGATAGGTCGAGGTAAACTTAAATCTATAAAAATATGAACTGTTGTCAAAATTAATTGTTTAGTTATTTACTTTACCTTAAATACACTTCTACCCCCGAAGCTTCACTATTTTCTCACCGCAAATAGGCTGTAGTTAATTTTTTTATTCTTTTTCCGCTCTATTTTGCCAAAAAGTAATCTTAGCTGTGGTACAACGCAAATTTAGTCAACTTTATTTTGTTTATCGATTTTCTACGCCGGTTTGGCTCATACGGTTGTGTTATAGCACTCAACACATCTGGTTTACATTTAACGCATAAATCGGTGTCTATTGTGTGTTGAGTATTTGACTACACTGCTAGAAATTTATGAAGTTGAAACCGGCCGAATGCGTTCTGTAATGTTGCGGGTTTGGTTTGCAGAGCTGGTGGGCGGTGGTGTGGGCGTGGGCGGGGTGAGCGTGGGCGGAGTAGGTGTCGGCGGCGTGAGCGTGGGCGCGCTGGTGGGTGACAAGCCGCCCGCCGGTCGCAGCCGTCTGCTTGAGGACTTCCGCAACAACCGTTTCCCCAACTTACAGTTACGCGAACTCGCCAACCATATTGTAGAATTTTCACAAGATCAACACGGCTCAAGGTAAGACTAAACTCCAAATGTTCCAAACATCTTCAAAATCTTTAACATTGTAAATTGTAAGTTATATATGAACATTAAACACTTCACGTCTTCAATTCTAAATGTATTGTGTATATAGTGTTTCTTGAGTTAAATGTAGAGCGCATTAGTGTAAACAGAAAAAAGTTTATGTGCAAAACTTTATAGGTGTAAATTGTAGAGTGGTAGATACACATCTATTTGAATGCAAAATATCAGGAACGCAAATAGCTACATATTTAATTCAACTAAACAGATGAGCAAATAGTTAGAATAAGATATGATGAAACCTGTTCATTTACTAAAATAGTGTAAGAGATACCTGGAGCAACCTTCATAATAACGGCCCTTATACTAGGTTTATACCCGGTGGTCCCAATAATTATTTTGGTGATGGGGTCTAGGTAAGTCAAACAATTGATGATCCCTAATCGGATTCCTTTACTAGATTTTGTTACCTTGATTCAGGTTAATGGAATATATGTACTCCAGGTGTCTTATTTATACACTGTTAGTAACACACCGTATAATTTTAATAGCAACACACAAAGGGCACGTTTACCCCCAAGTAATGTGCCTGATACCTATTTAATTTCAATGTATTTTTGTAGATTCATTCAACAAAAATTAGAAAGAGCTACAGTTCAAGAGAAGCAAATGGTGTTCAATGAAATTATCGGGGCCGCATATAGTCTAATGACAGACGTTTTTGGGAACTATGTAATACAAAAATTCTTTGAGTTTGGAACGACGGAACAGAAAACGACGTTAGCACAGAAGGTAACTTGTGATAAATTTTACTACTGTTTCTATATGTCCGTGTCTTTAGCTTTTGCCGAAAACTCGATTTATACTTACACATACCTATTTTTTATTTGAAGGTCCGCGGGCATGTGTTAAATTTAGCTCTGCAAATGTATGGATGTAGAGTGATTCAGAAAGCACTGGAGTCTATACCCGCCGAACAGCAACAAGAGGTCGTGCGCGAACTCGACGGACATGTGCTTAAGTGTGTGAAGGATCAAAACGGCAACCATGTTGTAAGTACTTTATTTGCAATAATTACTGAATACTAAAAACCGACTTTTTTCTTTTAAAATCAAACTTCTAATGCGACTTCCAACAAGGTTACGTTAAACGTATAACGGTTGCGTTAAACGTGTAACGCTACCATGGAGGGGGTATCAAAGCACTGTTGCACATTACGAAGTTTCACTTTTTCCGCGCGGAGGTACTCCGTCTTTTTTATATATATGGCCTTTTTTTATTTTTTTTATATATGGTCCTGCCAAAATGACTACTCTGCCTGATGGAAAGCATAAGCAGAATCCTAGAGTGGTGGTCACCATACTCATTGCGAATGCAGACAATGCAGCATGGCGGCCTACACTATTGCGATTACCTTTTTTGTCGTTGACAACTTCTCGGAAAAGGTTTTGGTTTAGAGATGCGCGCGCACTATTATCTTAGTATATTTCAGCTTGTCGTAACTATTGTATACGCTCTCGTACACCAAATACAGAGGTCTTAGGTCATTATAATAGAATAAAACAAATCAAATACACATATGAATTCCAATCTTTAACACAATTACCTATATAAAAAGTATACAAGCTGCTCCCGGCGAACCTAGTTTTCAATGAATATTTTCTAAGTTTCCGTAAAACTCGTTTGAGTATTTATTAATGCTCGCATCAACTTCCCAAGGGTAGTTAGTTAAACAGTCGCGACATAAGAAAATATAAAACTTTTGGTTTGCTTCAAATTTTCGTCTAGAACCTTGTCCTGACAATAAAAACACAAAAAAGAATTATCCAATTTGGTGCAGTCGATCGAAAGTTATGCGCCTAAATACATTTTTGCGGTTCATTTTTATTTATATTAATGAAATATTTTCAGGTACAAAAGTGCATTGAATGTGTGGAACCGACGGTACTGCAGTTTATAATAAACGCGTTTGCGGGACAAGTTTATGCGTTGTCCACTCATCCGTACGGGTGCCGCGTCATACAGCGCATCCTTGAGCACTGCACGCCCGAGCAGACCGCGCCCGTGCTCAGCGAACTGCACGCGCACACCGACCAGCTCATACAGGTACTGCTATCCTATCTTTACACCTATTCCACTGATTTTTTGCTTTTCTTGCTCTGTGACAACCCCAAGCTGTCAACAGCTTTAGAATTCGTTCCGATAAATTTTATTTCAAAAACATATTTATTTGCTAAAATATAACATCGAATAACCAATTTCACGCTAAACAATCTAGTAATTCTATGTATAATTATAAATTTCATATTTATTAAGAGTATAGAGTATAGTTAGTAAGAGTGTAATTATAAGTTTACGGGTAGGTACTACTAAAGTGTGTGTTTATAGTTTAAGTGATCACTGTGAATTTATTCTCACCTCTTTCAAGGTATTTATTATCTTTTTATTCTTAAAAACATAGGTACTTTATTCAGTTACAGTTCAAGTATAGTTTTACAGAAATATCGACAGTTTTAAAACTTTATACTGTTTAAATCTACCTCCCATTAGTTGATGACAGCTCTTCTAGTTTTAAAATAATAAATTATTATCAAATTCATATAAAACATTATAAAATGATTCAAACTCGCAAAGCATATTGGCGCGTCAGGTGGAGGCCAAACTCAAAATGACATTAAAAGAATTAAAATTTACTAAGGAGAGGTGTGATCAGCTGATGAAAGAGAGGAATGACAGTGAACA
This sequence comes from Diaphora mendica, assembly GCA_949125395.1. Lineage (NCBI taxonomy): Eukaryota > Metazoa > Arthropoda > Insecta > Lepidoptera > Erebidae > Diaphora > Diaphora mendica. The sequence continues at coordinate 23,535,661 of OX421314.1, forward strand.
AACACTCATGGATACCTTACATTAAAATGATAGCCTTAACCTTAAGCTGTCTTCATTACATTCACAATGCTCGGGACAAACTACAGTTCCTCATTGACTCATTCGACACATGCAGGGATGAGTACGAGCAAGCTCTGAAACGCAAATCAGGCTTTTATAACGCCAGCTATATGAAGCACACCATTACATCAAAACATAAGTTCTTTATAGATAGTGTAGCATTAAATAGGCAGAGTATGCAATTAATTGATCAGGTTAATAGGTACTCCATAGAGGTTGATAACATGTCTTCACAATATTTTGATGACACACGAGCTCTTTAAACAGAAATAGAGAAACTTGAAGAGCAACTAAGAACTATCAGTAGTAAATATGAGATTTCTCAAAAACAAAGTAGGGAACAAGTTATGGCAATAGGTAAATTAGTTAATTCGTGCAATTGTAGGAATGATTCATTGTTTTCTGATAACGACAATGAAACTAATGTTCTTTGGAAAGTTTGCCTGTAACATGTGATCCCAGTATATTGACAACAAATAACAATAATGTAATTAGTATACAGAACAGCAATAAAAATATTCAACATCAATTATACTGTAGCAATAGTAATACAGTAATGTTTAGCGATGAAATTGCTAAAAACATGGGCCATGTTTTGTGTGAAACTTTGGGGCAACCAGTGAGAAATTACTGTAGTCCTAATGCGAACTACTCCCAAATATTATCTAAAGTAATAGAAAACAAAAATTGTTATAATATAAATACTTCATTAATATTGTTATTGGGAGAAGGGGAAATGCAAACATAAACAAACTTAATTTTTTCTTTGAAAAACTTTCTTCTTTAAATGTTTTTTTTTATTTTTTATTTGCCTTTCTGTAAGGCCTTGCCACAGACAGAAAATAATATTAGATTTAAATACAATATTAAATTACAAACAATGACATTTATAATGATAAATTTGAATTTATTGACACTAATGCTATAACTAATAGTAATTATTTTACGACAAAAGATAATTATTATCTTTCTGTATATTTAAACGACAGATAGCTTTTTCGCTATCATATTTTATTTTTAAATTAGCCAAGTCGTTGGCTGTGACTTCTGCTTCTATTGAGCACAGTGGTCTCGAACGTCATAGAGCGAGATCGGTAGAGTTGCCAGCTAAAATAGGGTATATTTGTACTCAAAATCGGTATTTGACAAAAAAATACAACATTCAATCAAATTCGTTTATTTATTGAAAAAAACTTACAGACTAATTTTTAACAATCACACTTAAGTATAATTATTTATTATACCAATAATTTTTGGCCATAGCCACGGTCATCTTCTAATTAATTTCTAAATCATAACAATTAAAGAGTCGTTGTGAATGTAATAGACCAGTTCTGATTCAGTCGACAGCCTATTTCGCTGTTGTTTTCAAAAGATTAATACGTGAAAATATGCGTTCAACGTTAGCGGATGAATGGGGAAGTGATAAAATATTAAAGATGAAATTAAATAACAAAGGAAACATTTAAGGGGCATTTCACGTGAAGCGGACAACGAAAAAAGGGTCAGGATTCTGATTTCATTTATATTTTAGTATTTTTTACCTGTACATATAGGTCTCTGAAGATTTCAGTAAACGTGAGGTATGCACTACTTCGAATGTCATTATCAGTTCAAATGTAGTAATTTTGGAACAAATTGAATATTGAGTTATATACTCCATTAAATAAATAAATATTTCGGACATCGAACACACAACGCCATCTAGTCCCAAACTAAGCAGAGCTTGTATTATGGGTACTAGACAACTGATATAATTACATATATATTTTTTTTTTTGTAATTTATACCTAGTTATCTTTGATGATGCCATAAGGCGAAACCGGTCAGGTGTAAACAAAAATAAAATAGTGGAATAAGTACAAGTGATTTTAATTCAAAAATGTACTTTTTTTTTGTAAATACATACATATTATACATAGAAAACACCCAAACTCCGAAACAAATATTTATTTATTTATATACTTTATTGTATACTCAAGATAGATACATAACAAAGAATTATTTACAAAGTTGAAAACGTAACAATTGGCGGTCTTATCGCTCACGGCGATTTCTTCCAGACAACCTTAGTATGGATATTGGGTGTTTAAGATTTTAAGGTAGTTTTTACACTAGTAACACACCATCAAGTGAATACTCAAACAACAAATAAAATAGAAAAATGCATACATATGCCTACACATATACATACACATATACATACACATATACATACACACATACATACACATATACATACATATATACATATCAGACCATAATATATATTATAAATAATGAATCAAAATTATTCATAATGATAGATAGTATTTCTTTACCAGGATTTTAAAAACAGACAAGGTTTTAGCCTTTCGAATTGTCTCTGGCAAGCTGTTCCACAGTCTTACTGCTTGCACAGTAAAAGACTTGTCTGCAAAACGAGTGGAGTGTTGTGGCATTTTTAATTTTAAATTCTCCGATGACCTTAGGTCTCTGCAATGTGTTTTGTGTAGGAACTGAAAACGTTCTTTGAGATAAGAAGGTGTGTGAGGATGAAACAGAACACTGTATAGAAGAGAAAGTATATGGAGATTCCGGCGAAAGCGTATTGGTAGCCACTTGAGTTTAGAACGATACTCTGAGATATGATCATACTTGCGTAACCCAAATATGAATCTGATGCAGAGGTTTTGAAGTCGCTCAAGTTTATTTAGTTGGTCTTCGGTGAGATCGAGATAGCTGACATCGCTATAGTCAAGGATGGGAAGGAGAAGAGATTGCGCGAGCGCAATTTTAGTGTTGATGGGAAGGAAGTTCCGTAGCCTTCGCAGAGATCCTGCGGCCGCAAATAATTTGCGACTAACTTCCCCGATCTGAGGTCCCCAAGATAAGTACCTGTCCATATAGATTCCCAAGTTTTTCACTTTTTCACTGTAAGGAATAACCAAACCATTGCAACTAACTACTGGTATTTGCTGAAAGTTTATTTTACTCTGCAACCTGGGACTACCCACTATAATGACTTGAGTTTTATTTGGATTTACTGTAAGTCCATACTCTTCAATATTTGCAGATCATTCAAACATTTGGTCCGACCCGGGAATCGAACCCAAAACCTCAAGAACAGCAGTCGCTTACGCTACCACTGCGCCACCGAGGCAGTCAAATAACCTTTATATCCTCATAATTAGAATTTTTATGTTTGTGTTTAATTGCTTTTTTCATTTTTGACGCAGTTCGCATTTTTAAAATTTTTTTTTGATCATTAAAAGAAAGCTTATATTATGCTTAAGCTTTATGCCAAGTTTCATAGTGGCCGCGCCGTCGTTTAGGAGCTACATGTATAATGATGACGAAGGTAATGGCCCCCTTCTAGCGTCTAGTCAGTTAGCGAGACTTACTGAATTATTTCTTTAAATAACATATAAATAACAATGTCTCTGGTATATCTTTGCTTGGATAAGGCAGTAGTCCCACCGCCAGCGATAAAATGACTAACTACCGCCTATTTTTCGCTCAAGAAACTAACAATAGATACATTTCGTGTAAACAAAAGAAATGGCACACATTAATAGTTGATCGCTGTCTGTTTACACTGCTGGCGGGTCGCGTACACAGCTTGTTGAATGATAGACGTTTCTTGATATGATACTATTTATTTGTTGCACACAAAATGACTTATTAAACTAATGATATAATGTGAAAAAAATTGTGCTAGTGAGTACACCCTGTGAATGTTGATAGTGCACTGATTTACTAAATGTTTTAAATCGACGATGTGGACGTAAAATGCTGACCGCGCCAAATGTACGGTCATTGGCCCGTACAAATACTGAAACATAATACATACTTGCTTTTTTATTGTTATTTAATTGATTGAAATTCCTCTTTTATAGTTTCTACTTTAATTAAAGTTTGTAGTGGTTTGTGACTAAACAGCTATTGATGTGTAATTGTGTATTTACCGGTTGATCGATAGTACTAAATCCAAAGTTTAGTATTCTTAACGCACGTTGAGCATTTGTATTGACATGCTTTATCAGAAATATGTTATGAATACATTACACAATTCAAAAATAGTTTAACTAGCTAACTTACCTACTTGTTGAAAATAAATATATACACGTAAACAATTATTTAAGCGGTTTTCACTTGAACTCGGAAGCAGATTTTAATTTGTAGGCAAGTATTTTTATTTATATAGAAAACATGCCTAATAACTATAAATTCTCAAAATTTAAAAAAAACCCCGACTTAATAACCTGAGTTCCCTTTAAAAAGTAAAAAACACGTGATGCGCTTTCATTTGACACCCCACTCGATGATATTTTTGCCTTTACTTACAATAACTAGCTGACATTTGGCAAGTAACATCTCTGATGTATACACTATCAAGTAAGGTAAAGGCGGATGAGGGAGAGCCTCCAACCCCAGCTCTTGCAGCTTGGAGACTGTCTGAACTGACAACATCATTTGGTACAGTTCGCAACAGACAGTCTCCAAGCTGCAAGAGCTGGGGTTGGAAGCTCTCCCTCATCCGCCATACTCACCAGACCTTGCACCTACCGACTATTACTTTTTCCAAAATTTAGACAACTTTTTAGTGGGTAAAAATTTCAATTCCCGAGAGGCAGTACAAAATGCCTTTGAAGAGTTTGTTGCCTCCCGTCCAGCTGATTTTTTACAAGAAGGGCATCAATAAACTGCCAATGCGTTGGCAAAGATGCGTCGATTGCATGGGTGATTACTTCGAATAACAGAAATAAAAAAGTTTGAAAAAATAAGTACTTTCACTTATTGCATACAAAACGGCAATTTCATAGGTATCATAGCTATTATAATCGAGTCCATATTCTTGAATCAACTCCATATTCTTCCTCTTTTTCGAATTCTCCGATAGATTTTCATAAGATTTTGGTGGTCTTCCACGTTGTCCAGATGTTATAGGTGTGATATCCATTGTTACTTCTTCAAGTTGTACCTTAAATTCACCGTCCAACCACGTTGTATTTTTAATTAAAAGCGGTCTTTCGTTCGGTTAGATTTGGTCCAGCGACCGTTAAAAGCTGTTATAAGATTTTTTTGAATACTTTTCATTACTAGTCCACTTTTAGAAGAGGACAAATAATGGTGTTCTTCTAAATATTGTTTAATATCTTCTGATTTAGTTCCGTGGTCAATGAAAAATATGCATAACACTCGCCGAGGCACAACAAATTCACTCATTCTGTTGTTAATATTGTTTTTACCGAGGATGGCAAAGACTGTATGAAGCACAATAAAGTACTGGTAAATAACAATGAAAATCAACAACTTTTATAGTTAAATTTCGTGAGAAAAATGGTATTATCTTCGAGCGTCTACATTTTTAACCACGTTGTTAACCACTACGAGTATCTTTAAAATTGGTTAAGGTATTGATTATATATGAAGTATCAACAGTAACCACAATTTCTTTCCTTTTTTTTCACCTAACTCAGTGGTGAAGTTCATACACTTCATGAGAATTATTTAATTCACAATGTGATAATAAACATAAATTACACCCGAACGACTGACAAAAATTAAATTAATATGTAAACCCACTAATTCCCACTTTTCCTTAACTTTAATTTAGTTATCAGTTAATAATATTATAAAAAAAAACGTCAAAAATAATCCTTTTCCCCAAAAATCATCTGAATCAAATGTTAAAATAAATTTGAACATTTTTAGAATTTTTCGCGATAAGGCTTTTTTCGTCTCATTTAAAAGAGGGCAAATTCGGGCAATTTTTTTAATGCCCTGGCTTTTGTATGAGATGCTTTAAATTATGCTATTAAAATTCCGACATCGGGAGACAGCGCTAACTGTCAAAAGTCTATTTGAAGTTCATAAGAAGGATACATTTTTCAAAATTGTAAAAACAACAAAATACCTGTCCAGCCTTTGCGTATAGATCTATTCAAATATTTTTAAATAGAATACTAAATTACCTTTTTAACCATATATCACACTTATAGATATGCATTGAAATTACTCAAAATATGACCATGTAAGCTGGTGGAATTCTGTTCTACATAATCGACATTAATTTGAGCGTCAACTTGCAAGTCAAGTTTCATTTAGAAAAAAGTGATGTAATCTATTTTATAATATATTTGCTCGTAAAGGGTCTCTTATTTCACCAATTTCAATATCGTAATGTATCTCATTACGTACTTGTCCGTTATTGTAATGTAAATCGCACGTTTTTTTAAATGAAGTAAAACTCACGGTTTATCCAAGATGCTCGAACAATACTCTTTTAAATATTAGCAAAGAGTTTTTATGTCAGAAAAGTGGTCAGCATTTTTTGAGTGAAAGTAGGAGAAACGAGACCACAGAGTTCCGCACTAAGAGACATAAGAGGGGGTAAGTCAGGCCTCCAGCTGTCCCTCAGTTAGAAAGAGAGAGACACCGCGGTACCTAGTACTGATTCGCTCTACTCGCGCTTGCCCAGTTTGCACGGAAAAGCAGAACCATGGTATCAGAAACCAAGGCCTCGCATTCCGAGAGCGACACAGTGTGACGTCACTCTCCGGTAACCACTTCATGGCAACTTATCACGAAATGAACCAACCAGAAACAGCGATAGTGGTAATGACATAAGGCTCGTGTCACTCACGTGATCACAGTGTCTCGGAATGCTATAACCTGGCGAAGTATATCGTTATTACATGAGCAGAACGATTTGACGTTTAATTGTTGTGATGATCGGATTTCTGTAGGTAATGCTTTTACAAAATTACAAAAAAGTGTGTTATTTGTAAAAAGCAGAAAAAGACGCACGACTTTTTAAGGTATTTGTTGATTTTATTATTTGAGGTTGTCATAGTAACAAGCAATCCTTTACTACGCATGCGTCAGTTGAGAGAGACAGATGGTGGTACCGCGGGTCTTCTCTCTCTTTCTAACCGTTGGACGTTTCCACTTACAGGCAGCCCTATGTCTATGTTCCTCTAGTACTATTAACTCTAAGGTTCCGCCGCCGCCTCCGCCGCTGCCGCCGACTGCTGAACTCTGTGGTCTCGTTTCTCTTACTTTTACTCAAGAGAGTAAGAGAGAGACTGGTGAAATTTAAATAATAATAATAACTTGACAAGCTTAAAAATGCCAACTGGCAACGTAATAATCAATTTTACAAATTATTAAAAATTTTATAACTGCTTTACCAAGTAATTAAAGATTTATTCGATCAAGAAAGTCCGAGTTTTATTTATTTCCTCGCAAATATGTTATAAAACGTCGTATGACATACGTGCGCTTTGATAATTACAGCCTCAGCTTTCTTGTAGCCCTCGCTAATATTCAATATCGAACATTCCCTAAACCTATTTTTCAGACAGTACGCACGGTTTCGTCCTATAGTGCGGCGTGTGTATATTAAAACCTGCGTCTACATGCTACGCGACGAACAGACATGCATATTCATTACATTGTTGGTTTGAATTAAAATGATTTCGAATAAAAAGGTATGTGTGTGTGTGCGCAGGACCAGTACGGCAACTACGTGGTGCAGCACGTGCTGGAGCACGGCGCGGCCGAGGACCGCTCGCGCCTGGTGGCGGGCGTGCGCGGCAAGGTGCTGCAGCTGTCGCAGCACAAGTTCGCGTCCAACGTCGTGGAGAAGTGCGTGTCGCACGCCACGCGCAACGAGCGCGCGCTGCTCATCGACGAGCTCTGCGGCTTCAACGACAAGTGCGCACACCTCTTTGCTTTTCTCTTTTTAACCGACTTAATACAAGGAGGAGGTTCTCAATTCAACCGTATATATATAGACCTATATATTTTTCTTTTTATGTGTGTCCGCTGATAACTTCGTCGTTTATGAACCGATTTAAATGATTCTTTTTTAATGGAAAGGAGATATCCCAACGGTGGTACCCTAAGATCTGATGATGGCATCCAAGAGAAATCGAGTCGAATCTTAAAGTCGGTTTTTATTTTGTTAAAATTTTACTTCTTACAAACAACTCGCGCACTAGGAATAAATCCTGTGTCGCGGGGGACTTTACAAACATACATGAAACGGACACAAAGAACACCAACTCAGAACAACAATTTGTAGATCACACAAAGTGATGTCCCTTGTAGAATTTGAACCCACAACACTTGGAGCAGTAGGAAGCGGCGATCTTTGTATACCGACCGGCTAGTACCCTCGAGTACCTCGTATTTATAACTTTAAAATGGCGACCTACTCATATGTAGCCTATGAAGCTCACAAATATTGTAGCTTTCTATTGATAAAATAATTTTCCAAAGCGGTTCAGTAGACCCAGAAATTACCCCCTACAATGTCCTTATAAACTTTACCTCTGTATAAAGTTTTAATAGCTAACATTAACACACTATAACTTGTCCGGCAGTGGACTGTTGATAAAGATGAGGAGCTTGCCAATGCTCCTTAGTACCATTTTGTAGTAATATAATATCTTCCACCGTTGTTGCTAAATAAATTTTCGGACGGCGCAATGAGTTTTCTTCCTTTCATTGCTCTCCATCATTCGGCAGCTCACTGCTTATTCTCTTCTTAGCTATAACTTCTTTTACGTAATCATCCATCCATCTTTTCCATGGTTATTCTTTATTGTTATATCAATTAATTTTCCAACCTCCTACTTATACTGGAACCCATGACCATATAAAAGAAACCTATTTCAAAACCTTGAGAATTGACGTTATGGAAAGTGGCCTTTTCGGCATAGTAAAAGTCCTTTTGGGAAAGTGGACGTTTTGGAAGAGTGAACGTTTTGATAAGTGTTCATTTTGAACCTAAAGGACCAGGATAACCTGTTTCTTTTCATCTTTTCATCTACTAATGCTACTTTCAGGCTTCCTCTAATATAGCCATTTTTCACCTTGTAACCTGCTAATCGCACTAATATACATCTCGTCATTTGCGTTTCACTTAGATGCAGACATCTCTTATCCGTTTTCTTTGTTGACCAACATTTGTTGGCTATAGCAATACATATTACTAGTTAGGGATGGGTAAATAATTTTGTTATTCCTGTCTGGTACTGCCTAAAGTATTGTTTTTAATAAAGAATACGAATTAATTTAGCATTATTCGTCTACAGCGCTCTCCACGTCATGATGAAGGACCAGTACGCAAACTACGTGGTACAGAAGATGATTGACGTTGCGGAGCCTACTCAGCGCAAGGTGCTGATGCACAAGATTCGGCCGCACGTCGGCTCGTTGCGCAAATACACGTACGGGAAACACATAATCGCGAAGTTGGAGAAATTCTTCATGAAGGCGCCGGAGCTGGGCCCCATCGGGCCGCCGCCGCCCAACCCAGTGCTGTAGTGTGCGTAAAGTATTAACGTCCGCGGGAGTAGGCTGATGCGACGGCGCGGGTATCGCCCCGCCTATTATAAATTTTGTGAATATTTGCGATTGTACATTTGTAACTATAGAGCTCGTCGCTTCGTCGCCCGCCGCCCGCCGCCGCCGGCCCGCTCTGGCAGCGCCCGTACAATCTGATTAGACATAGTGCGCGTGTAGGTGAGAGGGCGGCAGGCGGGCGGCGGCCGGCGGGCGGCGCCTGTACATACGTAGCGGCAGACTGATGTACAGAACGGTACGATGTACGATATACGGTATACTGTAACAATAGTTGTACAGCGTCGACGCCGACCCCGGTGCTCGGCCGTCGCGTCACCGCGGCGTAGCGTTCCTTGCGTTTCTAGCTCTTAAGTGTTCTAGTATTATTCGTTGTTCGTATGAATCTATGTATAAATATTTGAACGTCTCTCATTCTCGTGTAATTTATGAATCGAAGGGAAGCGGCGGTTTAAGACGAACCCCGGTGTTTCCATAATTTTAGCTCGTTGTAGATTTACTATTAGCTGGGCTAGGGGACCTTGAATCTTCTAGAGCGATAAAGAGATGCCGCAGGCAGTTCTGGACAATCGACACTATAGTCGTGATTATTCTATTATTATTTTGTACTATTCTTCAAGTCAAGCTCTCGTTTAAGTTATAAACCGGCTTTAAAATCGTACATAGCTTATCTTGTTTAGTGCCGGAGTGTATAGTTCGTCGATTATAATTTTGTGAAAATGATATTTTTGTATATTTTTATGTAATTAATTTAAGTTATTTAGTTAATGAGTCTCCGAAAATGTTCGGAGCGAGCGCTTACGAGTGGGCGATGCTTATGTTTAGTGTAGGCGCCGGTTTCCGGCGTGTTTAGGTTATAGTGATGATTGTAAAGTCCTGTACTGATAGTTGTAGTCCCGAGGTCTACCTTGCCGGTTGCACGTCACAAGCGTAGCTACTCCTCATTCCCCCTGTGTAATTAATTTTTATAGGAAGCGTAGTTTCCTACGACACCTCAAGATTTTTTACGTTTAGATGTAATTGAAAATAAAATTATTGTATATGGCTGTACAAAAACGTTAACAAAATGATTTGTAAAACCTGTATGTGATGGAATAAGACGAGGCGTCGAGAGCAGTGAGGTAAGACTTATCACGGCTCTGAACGTCGCGGCTTGTAGGTTGTACTAGATAACATTTATATGATGATCCATCTATTTAGACATTAATTATAATAAAGCATTTCTGTAATAATATTACAAAGCATCTGTCGTTTTATTAGTAATATTACCTAACCAACACTTTTATATACCTTTTACTCTTTGATATACATTATATCAACAACGATCATTTTTGAGGACATTCACTAACCTTTAAGAAGTTTTTTCCAAAGAAATTAAGATTCCAATGACAAAAGGCGTACCATAATTACTCCACATGTCCTTACGAAGTCAATTCTGTAAAAGTCAATTTCACCCTGCAAGACGTTGCTAAACTATTTTGCAAATAAATACAAAAAATATTTTTGAAGCAAGCATTTAGGTTTTACAGAGTATTATTTAATGGTATCGGCGCCGGAGATCGTTAAACGATCTCCGTCCTCTATAACGCAAGCCTGAGGGTGACAGGTGAGGCCATTTGTCACCTTAGCAGAACCAGCCCCCCTAGCCAATGACCTAACCTAACCAGTGAAATTATCACTAAACTGGATTAAAAACAAAAGATTATTGGAGTGTTTCTCGACATTGCCAAGGCTTTTGACACGGTATCAGTTCATATACTTATTGACAAACTCGAACGTATTGGTGTAAGAGGGGAGCAACTTTTCCTTTTCGAAAGCTATCTTAGTGGTAGAAGGCAATATCTTAAAAAACCGACTTCCAAAAACATCCAACGAAAACTCTGTCAAAAAACACTTAAAAGCGTAAAATAAACTGGTTCTTCATAAATTGCCTATACCTAATTCTTTATTTATTTAAATAGTAGTATTATAATGGGTGCTAGGTACCTAAAATCTGTTTGAAGTCGGTGCCAAGTGACTATCGCTTAGACTTTTGTAATTGTTCGTTTGTATTCTTTTTGGCTTAGCACCGACTTCAAACAGATTTTAGGTACCTAGCACCCATTATAATACTACTATTTAAATAAATAAAGAATTAGGTATAGGCAATTTATGAAGAACCAGTTTATTTTACGCTTTTAAGTGATTTTTGACAGAGAGTTTTTGTTGGATGTTTTTGGAAGTCGGTTTTTTTTTTTTATAAAAAGTTTTTATTTTACAGTTTTTAGTGCAAACAATCGTAGGTAAGTAGTAAGTTGAATTATTTCATCAAATTTCATCATCAAGAATACAAATTAAGGTACGTGTAATATTAAAATCATCATCTAATCCCTAACTGTTGAAGAGTTTAATCTTCTATCATCAGCTCACCTAAATAGCTTGAAAGTATACGACTGAAGGTCTTTAGATACGTATGAAATTGAAAGAATTATTCTCCAACTCCTAACCGTTGAGGAGTTGTACCTTCCACCTTCCATCATCAGCTTACCTAAATAATTTGTAAGAATACGACTAAAGGTAACTTATATACATATGATATTTAAAGATTTATCCTCCAACTCCTAACCGTTAAGGAGTGGTACCTTACATCATCAGCTCATCATCATAAAATGATGACTACCAGACGCAAATACCGGTGTAACTTCAGAAAATATACGAAAAACATAGTATGTGCCTATAATAGGTAGTAGAGCCACGCTGATTTCAGCACGAACGGGCCGGCTCGACCGGGGCGGTACTACCCTCGCACAGAAAATCAACGTAAAATGACAGCGTTCGTGCTGTCGTGTTTCGTTGGTGAGTGCGAGACCGGAGGCCCAATTAGTCTAGTCAACAAGTCCCATACTTGTTGACTAGACTAAAAGATGCACAAGCATCACTAGGCCGCCATAGTGTGGGTCGCCATACTGCATTGTTGTATTCGCAATGAGTATGGTGGCCACCACTCGTGGATTCTGCTTATGCTTTCCATCAGGCAGAGTAGAGTCATTTTGGCAGGCCAAATAAAAAAAAAAAAAATAAAAAAAAAATGAGGGTTTCCCTCGATTTCCCTGGGATCCCATCATCAGATCCTGATATGCTGGCAATGGGACCACCACGGAAGCATACCCTGTCGAATACAAAAAAAAATAATCAAAATCGGTCCACAACTGACGGAGTAATCAGGTAACATAAGAAATACATACAGTGGAACATAGAACCTCCTCCTTTTTGGAAGTCGGTTAAAAATAGAGGACTGGACTAGTAACGAGCTGCTTATAACCTACGGCGTGCCTCAAGGCAGTATTCTTGGCCCTACATTGTTCGTGATTTATATCAACAAACTTTGCCGTCTCAGCCTTTCCAATGGTAGTATTTTCACCTGTGCTGATGATACCGCCCGGATATTAAATGGCACCACCTGGGACGATTTTTTCACTGCCGCTCAGGTAGGCATCACTTAACACTTGACAAAACCAAAGACATCGCTATCTCTCTTACAAACCTTGACCTCTCGTCAATGTCCTCTCTCATTACATAACATAACAGCCCACTCATGTGATTTGACCACCAAGGTAACTTGCAACTGCCCTAAGCTTAAATCCACTAATTTTATTAAATACTTAGGTGTTGAAATTTAACTTACTCTCATATATTACACACATAAATACACTCACTTCTAGACTTAGAAAAATTACATTTGTTTTCTCTCATCTGCGGTACGTTGCGAATGAAAAAGTGCTAAGACTTATGTCCTTTGCCAGTCCTTAATACAGTACTGCATTGTTACTTGGGGAGGTTCCGCCAAAATTCACCTTCGGAAACTTGAGCGTACTCAAAGAGCACTGTTAAAAGTGGGTTTGAGACTTCCTTTCCGGTTTCCAACAGCCGACCTATTTAGAACTTGCGGTGTTCTCTCGGTCCGAGCGTTATTCATTCGCACTACTGTTTTAACCACACACTCACAGACATATTACAATCCGGATCATATAGAAATTAATAGACAAAAACATGTTATTCTCCCTCCTATAAGTTCACACTAGCCTAGCACAAAGAAACTTCCACTTCCTTAGTAGTTATTTCTACAACGTAGTAAATAAACATATCTACATATATCCACTGACAATCCATGAATGCAAAAAAGACACCACAAAATTGCTTATTAGTTTATGGTTTGACCTATGATGAGACCCAAAGTCTTTTACACATACTTTCATAGGTTCTCACTGGACATAGACAACGTCTCACAACTTGGACCATACACTCATCATACAACGCGCGCCAATAAGATAATTAAAATTGTTCCACTCACATTTATTTCGCACAATTTACTTAAACTCTCACACACACACACTCACACATCTTACATACCTTAGATAGATTTGGATCTCATTTTTGTTAAATTAATGATAGTTTTGTATAGAATTTAGTTCTTATTACTTCTACTAAAAAATATAAACTAAGTCTATATTTTCTCTTTGGAGGAGGTGTTTCTGTATGATTTTGTACAGCCTATTTAATAAAATATAAATATTTTGTCGGCCGTAGGGTGGGCCTGGAGATCTGTCACACAGGCTTCGAGCCTAGTATGGACTTCAGCTCTCACTAGGTTTTTTTTAGAAACTGTTTAGATTGTACCTAGATCTCTTGTAACCAACCTAGATCTCTTGTAACCAAAATTGTACCTGCCTGTGAGAGAAATAATGTTTATTATTATTATTTTCTTAAAACTTTTAGGAAATTCTTAAATAAAAAGTATTGACATAGAGGCAGTACTTTCTGAGATCTAGGCCACAAAATAGATGGGTACAGAAGTCAATCACATGTATGTACTTCACTTTTCATACCTACGCAAAGCGGTCGCTCTAGGGTTGTCGTCAACTATGTCACTATGGCTTATGCACAAAAACCTATCGTGGTAGTGGCACTCGTATCTAGTTGTTTGATTTATTGTTGAGAATGAAACTGGAAGAATGGAAATATAAATTAATCTAAGCAAATAAAAAAATTGGAGTGTCTGTTTGTAATATTAATATAACCGCTTTTTAATAAATGTGTCGGAAGGCGCGAGAATAAAACGAGAACATGAATCACAGATAGGTACAGCCAAGCTGGACTAAAGCCAAACACTAATCACTACTAAACGGATACGAATTAACTTAAACACCATCAGCAACCCCCACGAGGGGGTTGGGGCAACTCTCACTCCTTCGCGGTGCCCTGTGGAATTCGCCACCTAGGCTAGTAATTCCCCCACAGGTAAATATCGCATCACGCGGATCAAAAGGATTAAGGACAAATCAGCCGGTACTCGCACACACGATATAAAACACAGAGATACAATAAATCACAAATATAATTATTATTATAGAAAACTACTACGACTCAGGAGTTACCCATGTCACAATCAAGAGACATGATCGTCGCGAGTTCTGAAGAGAGAACTGCGTCCGGTTTCCGATCGCGCCGCTTTATATAGACTCCATCCCTACCTCGCCCGACTCACGGAACCGTTCCATAGTGGCAAACGTTTGTAACACTTTTATTATTCGGATACCCTCATATTATGTACCTATGTATACACGGTACATGTAATAAAATAACATTTTTTACAATTTTTCTCTGTCTGTCTGTTTGTTCCGGAAAATCTCTGGAACGGCTGGACCGATTTTGATGGGATACTTGCACTATGAAATCCTAAAAAGTCTCTTAAATGAGGTCCAGACTAATACTTAATATATGAGATAACTTTCTCAATGCCTTGCAAGTGTTTTCCACTAGCTTACTGTAAACAATTGTACATGAGAATGCGAATTTAGTTGCTGATGGTCTAAGTAGTAACTTAGGCTACTTTTTTTAGACTATCTTTCTCTTGTGGCGTTACCCGCGGTTGACACCACGGGCCTCAGCTAGTAATAACTAAAATATTTAAATTTTTATTATATAACTAGCTGGCAGGAGCTGGATGCGAGAAGCCCAAAATCGAACTAAGTGACGTGCAATTGGAGAGACCTATGTCCAGCAGTGGACTGCGATAAGTTGATGATGATGAACTAGCCGAGTCCCGCGGTGTCACCCGCGATATTGTCGTACCGCGGGAAACGCCGCGGGGCGAAGCTAGTCTAAAAAAATAGCCTAAGTTACTTCTTAGATCATCAGCTACTAAATTCGCATTCTCATGTAAAATTGTTTACAGTAAGCTAGTGGAAAACTCTTGCAAGTAGAGATGGGTTTATGTCCGGGCAAATTGGGCATAAAAAATAAGCGCCCAATAACGGCCCGTAAATACCGAATAAATGCCTATTAACTGGGCAAAAACTTTTATTTACATTTCTTAAATTCTAATAGCTGTTTAATATAAACCTCCTAGCTAAGGATAGGTCTATGTCCAGCAGTGTACTGTTAAAGGTTGTTGATGATGATCAAATAGATATATTTGTGTGAGTGTGAGTTATTTATTCGTATTTAAGAACGAATAATGCTACGGTACCCGTGTGTTTATTTTTACTGTATGATTTAATATGTGTAATGTTTAGTATGTATGTTTTTTTTTCTGGCTTGTACTAATTTCTTGTAAATATATGTGTTTTATCTGATGTAGCTTCATCTTTTTTCTATTTACATAATTATTATGAACTTTATCGTATTACATGTTTTGTCTTTTCACACCTGAAGGTTGACTGGAAGAGAATGCCTCATGGCATTAACCCTTTAAGTTTAAAAATAAATAAATATCTTCCCTTTATTCTAGTTAATAGCGCAAGGGAATTAAGTTATTTGTTTTAGAAATACTTCGGACATCTGATACACAACTTTATCTAGGTTCGAGCAGAGTTTGTACTATTTTTTTTCTGTGCGGAAATCTCCTCGGATACCACCGCCTGGTAGCATGTCGGACTCAAACCGACTAAAACCGCACGCCTTCTCTGATGCTAGAAACCAGAGAACCAGGTGCAGCCTAGAAAGGAAAGCCCCAGGGTTTAGGGCCGTAGGTGGCCCTCTCCTGTGTAGGAACCCCGATACTCCCGTTACTGTCATCAAAAGGGAGAAGAGGTGCGCAGCGCAGCGTTCGTACCGCCACCTGAGTCTGCTTCTGCTAGGGTGACAGTTATTTTATTATGGAATAGGGGGCAAACGAGCATCACCTGATGGTAAGTGATTACCGCCACCCATGGACACGCGCAACACCATCAAGGCGTCACAAGTGCGTTGCCGGCCTTTGAGGGATGGGGAGGTGTATGGGTCGCCGGTATCCTCACTCACTCGGTGAAACATAGCGCAAGCGCTATCTCACACTGGTTTTCTGTGAGGTCGTGGTATCACCCCCGTCGAGCCGGCCCAAAAATGCCGAAGCGTGGCTCGCCTATCTATGGGCTCGCCCACGGTGGCCTCATCTCACAGAGTACATTGCCTCATCTGGACGGAGATCATTTAGCAATCTCCAGCGCCTGAGTTGTCTGCGGTATCTTACTCGTTCCCGGGCCTATCGGACCGGGGGAGTCTAACTACTCCCGGTCCGCCAGTATACAATTTCCATGCAATTTGCGTTGCCGTCAAACAATTTGTATTTAAAGGAAAAAATTATATATCTGACATTGTACAGTTATTTTCGAAAAGGAGGTCAACTGTCGGATTCAACTAGGTTGGCCAGTGTTTGGAAGGCTGCGTAACACCTCAACGTCATAATCATAAGAATTCTGAAAGTCGCCCAGATACAGGGCAATGCTCGGAATTTCTATGTGTGGTCGAATCAGGAATGAGGAAACCCGCAGACAAACAAAGGTTGCCGATATTGTCCAAAAAAATGGGTCAACTTAAGTGGGTGTGGCATATTGCTTTTAGAAACTATTTCTGTAGGGGCCATTAGGTGTGTGAGTGCGAGTTTCTTCATTATTGTGTTCAGTTCTTTAAAATACACATAGTTTTATAAGAAGCTATGATGAATCACACCGATGTTAGACTACCATCAGTGACCGTCACTTATCTAGGGGTAAATTTTTGTTTAAGGGATTGTTTAGGTGCTGACCAGGATCTAACTAACTTACTAAGTGCCTGCGATTGTCAAACAGAATCCAGTGTTTGTCTCATTTAAGAATGCGGTTCAAAGAAGGCAGCTATTAGTGTCGGGGTGCCAGGGTATTCCTTTCGAGGGTGCACCTGGTTCTTCGGCTTCTAGTACCCGAGAGTCCGAGACGGTGTGCGGTTTTTAGTCGGTGCGAGTCGGTCATAGGCACCAGTCGGAGGTATCCGAGGGAATTTCCGCTCAAAAAAGGGGCAGCCATTAGTCACGCTTTTTATCTTGCCAATTTAAATCAAATGGATTAATATTGTTGCGTGGTATACCTAACGTCGAAAGCTGCTATTACTTTAGCCGTACATTGAGTTTCTTCAGCTTCTTCCATTGCCTTTAACTCAGCATACATAATCGATCAAAGTTTTTGAATGACAACGAGTTTTTTACGTTAATAGTTGAAACGTTTTATATACAAATACCACAATACCCATGTTACAAATTTAGAAAAAAATAATTCCATAAGTTGAAAATAAATTAATTTGAAATTATTTTTTTATAAAAGTAAATTTATTTTGATTTGATGTGACCAGTATACTGTAGAACGGTTAACTTACAAGATTTATACTAGTATCTATATAAATAATACGAATTTTCGAATCTGAAAAATATTAGACAAACTATGATTTAATAAGACTGATTATATTAAGACTGAACATAATTATAATAATACTAGGTGAACGATACGATACGGGTAACACCGCGGGGGGAAGCTAGTCTAAAAAAGTAGCCTAAGTTACTCGTTATATTATCACCAGCATCAGTGAAAGTACCGTCGAAATCGTTCCAGCCGTTCCAGAGATTAGCCGGAACAAACAGATAGATAGACGGACAGACAGACAGACAAAAATTGTAAAAATGTAATTTATTTAAATGTACCGTGTATACATACATATGCATTTAGCAAAAAAGCGGTTATTTTAATATTACAAACAGACATTCCAATTTTATTTATTTGTATAGATATAAATAACTAAACATTAATAAAAGTGATAATTTATAAATACTGACTATCGATTATGATAAGATTAAGTTCAGTTCCAGCTATATTTTTTACAAAACATAGTCATTCGGTTTTGCCCAGTGCTCGAGCATTTATTCAGGCGTAAACTCGTTTACGCCCAATGTGCCAAGTTTATGCCCATTTTGTCCGTATTTGTTTTTGACCTCGACCCATCTCTATTTGCAAGGCATTGAGAAAGTTAGAGTCTGTACCTCATTTAAGAGACTTTTTAGGATTTCATAGTTCAAGTAGTTCTCCTTGAAAAAGTTGCACAATCGTTCCTCTATTGATCTGAAAATCTCAAGCGCATGGCACTCGCGCTCGTACTGGTCCGAAATGGTCCCAGATATCGTGTCCGTGAGCAGTGTCTGTGTGCGTTGCTCGAGCGCACTTTGTATGTAGATTGACTTCTGTACCTATCTATTTTGTGTCTAGGCTATGTCATTTTCTGCAAGCATCTGAACTGAGGGCCCAAGTTATTTGCTCATAACAGCTTTATTTCACGTTCAAGAAATTTATGACCCATTACTTTAGGTTTTTAATATTTTTAACTAATTTCCATTTGAATTTTATATCGTTTCGCAAAAATTAAAAAATGGGCCCTAGTTCCAAATGCACATAGATAGCGTTGTGTCAGATTACCGAAAGTATTTTACATGATTTTAAAATATTTAAGTAGTACATAACAAGTAAAATTTTAACAAATTAAAAACCGACTTCAAGGTTCGACTCGATTTCTCTTGGATGGCGTCATCAGATCTTAGTGTCCTTATCATGGTACCACCGTTGGGATATCTCCTTTCCATTAAAAAAAGGATCATTAAAATCGGTTCATAAACGACGAAGTTATCCGCGAACACACTAAAAAAAAACATCCTCATTTTGATCCGCCTCCTTTTTTTGGCGTCGGTTAAAAAAGGATAAAATATTTTAATCGATATTTATGAGCTTACTGATGTATTCAGTAAAAGAGCAATACTTTATTGACGGATCAAGAAAATCGTAGTAGACGAATGATTTTGATTTCAAAATTATTATATTACGCCATCTTGTTGACAACAATGACAACTCAAATGTGATACATGTATTTCATTAGATTTCATTGCAATCTAAAAACAAAATTAACTTTTAACGCAATGTTGTAAAAATCTGAGAATTTCAAATGTTATTGTCGGTGATGTGACATTAGCAGCCAAATAAATACAAAAATAATCCGTACCATGTGATACGCCAGGCGGTACAAAAAGTCCCATACAAACCTGCCATTGACCTTTAAAGCCCTAAGGGTCAATTTATACTAGCGCAGAGTCGAAGCGCATCGAAGCGTCAAACCAAAACTGAACATAACAAATTCAACCAACTCCACAGCGTAACGCACACATTACTTCTGAGATTTTAAAAAGACTTGCGCATTCTTCGGAATTCGCGCGTCTGCGCGTGAACAACGCTGATTCGTGTGCGCGCATTCTCGCTTATCCATGCGCCCACTAGCGAACCTACGCGTCATCAGTTGGAAATTACGGAACGTTATAATTCCGCTTTCTTTTTCTTCTGTCTTCGTTTGCTTCTTCTTCAACTTCGATATAAGTAATATCATAGCAAGATCAATGTCAACCATTTTACACACGTTTCAGCTACGAGAGTCAACTGGCAAGTCACTCAATAACATTGCTGTTGATGCCCATTACTACACGTAAAAGAGTGCGTGCGTATTCGTGAGGCTTCGCTTCAGTTGTAAAGAATTAGACGCTTCGATGCGCTTCTACCCTGCGCTAGTATAAATATGACCCTAATACATTTCAAGGACCAAAAATGGCATAAATAATAAAACACAACTATGCTTAGGTATAGTTTATTGAGGACCTTTTCTATCGATAACTGCAATAAAAAGAAAACTTAAAATAAGACGACTACTTTTCTTCGTCTTTTTCCTTGTCTTTCTTAGGTTTGACACTGCGTTCTCTGTCTCGGGATCGTTCTCGCTCCCTTGAACGTTCCCGCTCCCTAGATCGTTCCCGGGGCCGGGGCGAACGAGACCGGGATTTGTGACGTCGCGATCTCGAGCGCGATCTATCTCGCCTATACGATCTAAAATAAACAAACAGTAATGGTCACAATATATTGAGGCTAATAAATAATTTATGGATGGTCCTCAAATTTTATTTCCCTTGGTACGTAAACTATGAGGCAATACTAGTTTCACGCGGTCTTGCTCACGGTAAATAGCCGTGCTCAAAGACGTCTCTCTGTGAGCCGTGCGTAGAGTGGATATGGTTGTACGTGTGCTAAGTAGGTACGCGGCAAAATGAATTAAGAAAGAACATTGTATCGAGTTAAATATATTAAATAAAAACCATAGACATTTGAGGGAACTAACTCATCGCATCATTTAGCATTATAAAGAAGGATTTTCGGTTAAAAATAAGTAACCAAATGAAACTACCCGTTTCCAAAGTAAAAATTAAAAAAAAACTAAAAACCCGCTTACAAAAGTCGATTACATACAGACAGACAGGTGAAGCTAATAAAGCGTGTTAAAAAAATCAATATAATACGGGCTCAAGTAGAGATTTATTTTAACTTTCCTCAGACCGGGCAACGCTTAAGATGAGGTGCTTGGTGTGTGGCTTTACACTGGGTATTGTAACAAAAAACCACTTACTTCTCTCTAATACGATCTGGCTTTATGGATCGTGAGCGTTCTCTTTCTCGATCCCTTTCTCTATCTCTGTCCTCCTGAAAAGCAAGATACAGTTAGTGTTTATTTACTCTTTTAAGTATTGACTGATGTAAACTTCCTTAATCGTTTACTCTAGTCAACATCTCCATGCAATATCACTTACGTCTTCTCGTCTATCACGGTGGCCTCTTTCCCTTTCTTCCCTCTCCCTCATCCTGTCCCTGTCCCTCTCGCGCTCCCGGTCCCGGTCGCGGTCCCTGTCGCGCTCCCTGTCGTGCATGTGTGGCGGCGGGTGCTGGCGGTAGGGCGGCGCGAAGGGCGGCGCCTGCAACATGTGCGGGGGCCCGCCCATGTGCGGCGGCCCGAGCGGCTGGCCCATCATATGCGGGCCCAGGGGGGGCGGACCCATGGGCCCGGGTGTTAGCTCCTTGATCTCGCTTGGAGCCCAACCGGTCTGTTCAGGGTGACCTAAGTACAATTACAGAATCTCATTAGATTATTAAAGCACTGACAATTATAATGATGCGATAGCCTGAGGGTCGAAATCTGAAGCATCCATGCCACTCATTCATATTTCATAGATTTCTATGATTAACCTTTAAACTATCGCGTTCAATAATGAAGTGGTAAAAAAGAGCCCTTTTCATCTACATTAAATGCACAATGTATTTAATTTACTTAATTGTATAAGGATTCATTCTGTATTGCTTAATATCGCTTCATAAATAAGCCATTATTTTTCGTAAAAAGAAAGGAATAAAAACTGTTTATTGTGGGTTATCCCTAAGAGATAGACATATACCGTCGTGGACTTTTTTGTAGACCTTTGTAAGGTGTACAATACTGTAGTACATTATTTTGATCTATCTCGTAGGGTGCAACCAGCGTTTGCAATGTAAGCGCAAAAAATGTGTTTATTTGAATCACTATCTATGAAAAAAACCGCATCAAAATCCGTTGCGTAGTTTTAAAGATTTAAGCAAACATAGGGATATAGGGACAGAGAAAGCGACTTTGTTTTATACTATGTAGTGATAAACAAAAATATAAATAATAAATCAGTAAATTAGATGAATGAACAGAGTTATTGTTCTTTACTCTTGGTTTGATCCTAAATTTCAAGATTTCGACTTAATTCCTTGCAAATAATCAATCTTGGAGTCATAGATACTATTTTTATTTCCTTTTTCTATTAAATTTACAGAAAAAATACTTACATGAAGTCAAATTATTTTTATCATATGATCGATTTATCGTATTTCAAGTACTGTTTTATAGTCTGTGGTTGTTTGTTATGCACAGGCCACTTCACTAAAGTACCGTCACCGTCAATAAAGTACGACTTTACTGTAGTACATTATTCCGAAAAAAAAAACGGTAATTTATAGGCGTGAGCTGACAAAAAGAAAATAAACGAATGGACAAAGTATAAATACAAACTTGTGACGTCACTGTTTTAGACTACTCAATTGATCAATATATTTCAAACCTTATTTTGATTAAAATTAGTAATGAAAATGAAAAGCTGTAATAATTATATTTGCCGAGACGTTTTGTAATATTCGTTTTAAGGAATGAGACATACCTATTTATTTACCATCTATTCGTCTAAAAGTGTCTCCGACACATCCTGTAGCACTTTATCAGTCAGTAATTTAATAAGTAATATAATTTCAACCAACATACGATGGAACGACTCGCTTCTTCTCATGCGCAAATCTTTGGCAAGAAAAATAATTGCATTGAACAAAAAAAAACTAAAGCTGGACATACACAACATACACGTTCAAGTATACTTGCGCAAATCCAGACTGTTTTGACAGACAGACAGACTTGCGCAAGTATACTTGAACGTGTATGCCCGCCTTTAGCATGACAATGCAATGTAATAAATAAGCTAATACTTACTAGCTATGAACTCGACCGGTCTCGCTGCATGTACATAGAGGTTTAAGTTGTAGTGTGTGGGTAGATTTAAAATAATATTACTGCTAAATTCAGTTGTTCTAAAACTCTTTAAATTGGACTAAAAACCCTAAAGTTTAGTTTAATGCTGTTGAATGAGGTTTCGTGCTCAGGAAGCGTAATATTAATCCATATTCAGATGGAAACATACAAAATTAGTTGAATTGCTCAATTTAGTTTAGCTCATGTCTTATTTTGTTGTATGTTCTAAATGTCAAAGAGTAACTAAAATTAAGAATTTCATACTAAAATTAGACACCTACAGTTTGACTAACTTATTTATTAGTGTTTATATAGATTTCTTAAAATTTTAAGAAAAGAATAATTATGTATAATATTACCTACTCTTTATAATAAAAATAAATTACAGCCATATTATCATGGCAATCTTAAAGAATTCTTGTACTTCTATTTTTCTGACGCCAAACCTGTCAAGGTCACTCATAATGTATGTACACGAGAATTAACTGAATAAATAAAAAGAGAAATTACTATCTTGACAAAGACCAGCTTTTTAAAGCCAATACAGGCTTCATGTAGCGCCAAAATGATTATGTTAAGCCCACATGAGTATGTTTTAGCACATCCTACTAATCACACTAATATATAAAAGCGAAAATTTGTGTGTATGTTTGTTACTTCTTCACGCAAAAACTACTGAACGGATTTGGATGAAACTTTACAGTAATATAGCTTATACATCAGAATAACTACTATTTGCCGCGATAACAGACATAAACACGGGCGGAGCCGCGGGCAACAGCTAGTATTATAAACGCGGAAGTTTGTAAGTATGGATGGATTTTTGTTACTCTTCCACGCAAAAACTACTGAACGGATTTGGATGAAACTTTACAGTAATATAGCTCACACACCTCAACAAAGTCTAGGGATATCATAATCCTATACTATTGACGACTTTATAGTTGAAAATCTTTTTAGTTTCCATAAAAAGAGTATATATTAATGAAACCTCTTTTATTCTATTTTCAAAATTTAAAAATATAAAAAGAATAACAATGCTATACGGACGGAACAAGAACTATACAGACACTTGCAAAGAACTTGGGACCTCATACCGCAGCAAGACATTACCAATTTAATTTTAAGTATGAACAATCGATGTCGATGTGTAATTAATGTAGGAGGTGGCAACACTGATTATTAATATTTAGATTTTATTACATTTTTAATTATTTAATTAATATTAATAATGTTACAAAAATTCTATGACATTTGCTTTCGTACCAATTTTCTACAACAATTAAAAAAGTTAACTTTTTAATTAAAAACAAAATAATCACGAATCGCTTTCTTCTTCTATTAAAGTCCCTAAAAGAAGCTACTTTTCTTCCATTTACTATCTATGAAAATTCTTCTTAGATTTTTAGATATTTGATGAAATATAAAATATCCCTAGACTTTGTTGAGGTGTGTATACATCAGAATAACGCATAGGCTACTATTTGCCGGGATAACCGACATACACGCGGGCGGAGCCGCGGGCAACAACTAGTTAAGAATAAATATAGCGTAAGTTATATTTTACCCCAAGGTTCTTCATAAGGTGCGTGTGGTGGTGGTTGATAGTAGTGTTCGTTTGGAGGTGGTCCGAAGTACTCTGGCGCTCCCATGTCTCGCTGGTGACCACTTCGGCCGTACTCTCGCCGCTCTGCTGTCATCACCTAATACAACAAAGCGATAATATATAGACTGTAACCCGACTAAGTTGAAATTCGATAATCGAAAGTATATCATTTTAGGTGAGTATTTTATGTCGATAAAAAACTAAAGCACTATAAAATCTATACATAAAGTTATTTTTAATGAACGTATAACTTTTAAAATACGAAATTTGATATAGTCCGAACCAAACTTTAAGGCGACTCAGAACATTGTGCGTGTCGATGCGCAGCATATAATTTTAGGTATCGGCGGGACGTACAGGTGTGCGGGGGGAGGTCAACACACGGTGCATCTTCCGTGTGTGTGTGACTTATGTCCGTACACTACACATGCACTCATAATTTATATTTCTACACATAAATGTCTACGTAAAGTCGAGTTGTTAATAGTTTTGAATTGTTTCGCAACCTAATTGTATGTATTTTTTTTTGGTTACTTGTTTTATTATTGACTGTTGTAGTTTTGTGTATTTTACGTAAACTTTTCAATGGTTACATATTTGAGGTGTCGATTAACATGACTCGCGGACTGTATAATCTTCTAAGTCGAAGTCATTTATTTCTGTAAATAGGTTTCACAAAACACTTCAACTTGCTAGAAGACTATTAATATAATTAATTAAATACAAGAATACAAATAATATTTAGGATCATATTGTATTTGCCACGAACAACATCTCAGAAATAATTATTCGGTTTATAGTTGGTGAAATGGTAGGAACCTAATCATGTTTTTTATAAATTAAATATGCTAACAAATAAATAGATATAATAATAAATTTCATATTATAATTATATCCACTCATCTAATTATTTTCGACTTAACTGTACCTGCGCACACCTACTTGCGCAGCTAACTTCAGAAACGCCATAAAGTTTGGTTCGGACTATACATGCATTTTAAGGTGCATTGAAATTGTTACTGAAATTACTGATTTGCTTACAAAATGTGGTTGTAAAATATACAAGGAGAGAGGGGACACAAAGGATAATTTGCGAAAGTTGGTATCGATGTTTGTTACTGTTTCACGCACAAATAGCTCAAAAGTTGTTAATAGTTAACTGCTGGGATATAGGCCTCTCCTTTGAAGGGAAGTTTTGGCCATTTGGGTCAACTATAACTAAGGGAGTTATAACAAATACACTTCTTTCTTACCTGTATGGTGTTTTCCCTAGCTTGATAATTGTTTGACATTGGTGGTGGCATTTCGTCCATTCGGCCTGGACCTGCAATTGTTTTTTTTTAATTTAAACCACTTGATACTGTAGAATATCTAGTAAAGATTTTACATAAAGCATTTTGGGGCTATTTAAAAGAAATATAAATATATTATAATTAAATATAAACTGTATTAAACACATAAGATCAACAAAGTTATCATACCGAGTGGTCGCCTCATGTCAGATGGAGGCGGTCGAGGCGTCACACCAACGTGCAAACCAACTCCAGCTT
This sequence comes from Diaphora mendica, assembly GCA_949125395.1. Taxonomy (NCBI): domain Eukaryota; kingdom Metazoa; phylum Arthropoda; class Insecta; order Lepidoptera; family Erebidae; genus Diaphora; species Diaphora mendica. The sequence continues at coordinate 23,561,950 of OX421314.1, forward strand.
CATTGACACGCATACGACGCTGACGCTCGCAGTAAGCACTCCACGTAACTTCATTAAATCCATAATTAAAATAATCTGGAACAAAAATAACTTAGTTTCAGTAAGTTTTAACATTATTTTAGGAAACAGTGAATTGAATTAGCTGTTGTAAATTCAAATTACAGCTGCAACACTACGTAAACTGAAAGCCGGCTCGACCGGGGCGGTACTACCCTCGCACAGAAAATCAACGTAAAATGCGATTGTGCTGCCGTGTTTCGTTGATGAGTGCTGGACCGGAGGCCCAATGATGCTGAAGCATCACTAGCCCGCCAAGGTGTGAGTCACCATGCTGCATTGTCTGCATTCGCAGTATGGTGACCACCACTCTTGGATTCTGCTTATGTTTTTCATCAGGCAGAGTAGAGTCATTTTGGCAGGGCCAAATATAAAAAAATATTAGGTAAATATTAGGTCCAAATTTTTTTTTTAACACTGCCATAATGTGCATGCCAATTGACTCTTTTAGAAATATTTAAATGTCACTTTCAATTTTCTACTCATTGTCGAATCCACAAAATTATGTTACTTATGTTTGAAATCACCCTATTTGTATGCATTGCTACATCCAATCACAATCTACATACATCAAGATTTTCTGAATTTAAAAATGATAACCAGGAAATTCTGTTTACATAATATAGTAAGAGAGCTACTGAACCTTTCGACCAACGGTGTGTCTGTAAGGCTAGAAACTCTTGTACTGATGAGTCATAACGTGCTAAGTACGTAACCATCGCCTGGCAGTCCTCAGCCCTGCACATCATCATCTTTCATGGTTTTGAAAGTGTAAAAAAATGACACAAAAAAACTTGTTCCTGTAAGGCTGAAATTTTTATAGGATTTAGATCATTCATTAAGAAGTTCAAAAACAAAATGACAGGCGATTCCGATGAGCACTAGTACCTGCCAGGCGAACAGAAAGACACACATTTCTTCAATTAATCATCAATGTAAATAAATTTTATTCTGTAAATTTGTAATTCATATATATGTTTGTCTGAGCGATTTAAAGAAAGTAGGAACAATGACCGGCGGTGCAAGCTAGCATATTTCCTAGATAGGTGAGCAGAAAGATAGCACTTGAGTGCAAGTATAAATGTGTCTGAGAACACTTGGTCGGTCCTAACTCGACAAACTTCTCATTATTAGTCATAAATAACATTAAATCGTCGGAAGCATCTAAATCAATGCAATATACATTTCAACTAATCGATATATACGATTTTTTATGAACAAAAATAAAGCTATTGTGCGTATGACACATATACAAATGTACATATATATAAATGTATGTATGTCAAAGACGAATTGAAAGGATGATTAATATTTGTGTACTGAATGTCAAAAGTGGTGAAATCCTGGATCTAGAGGTATAAGCCTTGACAAAAGAAACCTAATAAAATTGAAACAAAAAAAATTCAAAAGAATTAAGTTAGAATTTCAAACGTTGGGCGACCACTATATAGTAGATATTTTTTGCACCACTAGTACTTTTTCGTTTTTACGCATAATAGTGTGGGCAATGCTTTATTTTTGTTCATAAAAAATCGTATATATCGATTAGTTGAAATGTATATTGCATTGATTTAGATGCTTCCGACGATTTAATGTTATTTATGACTAATAATGAGAAGTTTGTCGCGTCAGGACCGACCAAGTGTTCTCAGACACATTTTTACTTGCACTCCAGTGCTATATTTCTCCTCACCTGTCAAGGAAATATGCTAGCCAGCACCGCCGGTCATTGTTCTTACTTTCTTTAAATCGCTCAGACAAACATCTTTATATATATAATTCTTCTGTGAGTGTGTATGTCACTGAACTTCTCTCAAACGACTGGACCGATTTTGATGAATTTTTTTGTGTGTGTTCAAGGGGATCTGGGAATGGTTTAGATTCACAAAAACGTAAACGATGTTACGTGGGTCAGCTAGTATATATATGAATTACAACTTTACAGAATAAAATTTATTTACATTGATGATGTTATTGAAAATATGTGTCTTTCTGTTCGCCTGGCAGGTACTAGTGCTCATCGGAATCGCCTGTCATTTTGTTTTTGAACTTGTTAATAAATGATCTGAATCCTATAAAAATTTCAGCCTTACAGGAACAAGTTTTTTTGTGTCATTTTTTTTACACTTTCAAAACCATGAAAGATGATGATGTGCAGGGCTGAGGCCTGCCAGGCGATGGTTACGTACTTAGCACGTTATGACTCATCACTACAAGAGTTTCTAGCCTTACAGACACACCGTTGGTCGAAAGGTTCAGTAGCTCTTGGTCCAATATACAGAAAATTATTTTTAAAAGTAGATAAATCGCTACATGGAATACATTAGACGATGGTTGTCTGTCGTATTCGCGTAATGTCCGATATTGCGATGATTCTTTAAACCTTTCAAACTTTTTTATTTGTTATCCGATCAAAATACAACAAATACTAAATACTAAGTGAAGTTTTCCACATATGAGAAAACCACATTTAAATCGGTCAAGCCACTCCTGCAATTAACATGCACTACAAACAGACAAAAATCTTAAAAACTGGTTTTAAGTTCTGTTTTTTTCAATAACATCAACCTCTTTCTATATGTGTACGTATAGCCTAGACGAGCCTGCAGGTGTTGATGCATCTTTACAACAACCACATGTAACGCTGTGGGGCGAAGCTAGTATATAAATAAATATTTCGGACATCTAACACACAACGCCATCTAGTCCCAAGCTAAGCAGAGCTTGTGTTATGGGTACTAGACAACTGATATAAATACATTATTTTTATTTTTTTCTAAATACATACATATTATACACTAGCTGACCCACGCAACGTCGTTTGCGTCTCCTATTGCCCGTAGCGTAATAGTTGCCCCCCGTTTTTGTAACATTCTTCATTGGTACTCCGCTCCTATTGGTCATAGCGTGATGATATAGATAAACTCGATAAACTTCCTCGATAAACGGGCTATCTAACACTGAAAGAACTTTTTCAAATTGGACCAGTAGTTCTGAGATTAGCGCGTTCAAACAAACAAACATTTTATCTTTATATATTAGTACTAGCTGACCCACGCAACGTCGTTTGCGTCTCCTATTGCCCGAAGCGTAATAGTTGCCCCCCGTTTTTTAAACATTCATCATTGGTACTCCGCTCCTATTGGTCATAGCGTGATGATATAGATAAACTCGATAAACTTCCTCGATAAACGGGCTATCTAACACTGAAAGAACTTTTTCAAATTGGACCAGTAGTTCCTGAGATTAGCGCGTTCAAACAAACAAAAACTCTTCAGCTTTATATATTAGTATAGATGACCCACGCAACGTCGTTTGCGTCTCCTATTGCCCGTAGCGTAATAGTTGCCCCCCGTTTTTGAAACATTCTTCATTGGTACTCCGCTCCTATTGGTCATAGCGTGATGATATAGATAAACTCGATAAACTTCCTCGATAAACGGGTTTTCTAACACTGAAAGAACTTTTTCAAATTGGACCAGTAGTTCCTGAGATTAGCGCGTTCAAACAAACAAACTCTTCAGCTTTATATATTAGTATAGATGAGCCACGCAACGTCGTTTGCGTCTCCTATTGCCGTAGCGTAATAATTTTCCCCCGTTTTTGAAACATTCTTCATTGGTACTCCGCTCCTATTGGTCATAACGTGATGATATAGATAAACTCGATAAACTTCCTCGATAAACGGGCTATCTAACACTGAAGGAACTTTTTCAAATTGGACCAGTAGTTCCTGAGATTAGCGCGTTCAAACAAACAAAAACTCTTCAGCTTTATATATTAGTATAGATGTATTTATTATACTCTTCTAAGATCTAATACTCATAATCAACAACACATTTATTTGGATAAAGACTAATATTAGGTATTATTTTGATAATAACTCTTTGGCAAATAACTCAATAATAGGTATCAAGTCATAGCGTCTTAAACTCGTGATAATTTCTAAACGAAATGTCCGAATGGGATGAAACAAAAAGTATTTTACTTCTAGATAAATACCCTTGATAACATAATGCTTTATTTAGATAAGGATTAATATTACGATACACATTTAAAGTAGTTTCTTTCTTCAGACGATTTAATAATTTTTTTGAACACAAAAGCGGTTATTGTGACTAAACTATGATAGTTAGATATATGCTCTCGCGGACTTTTTTGTAGATCTTAATGGGACCCACAAACCCGTAATACATTATTTTGTTCTATTGTCAATACTTTTTGCAGCGCACGCAAAAATAGGTTTTCGATTTCACACCTTGGGTTACAAAATCGCAATTTTCTTACGGATCTCTATTTTTTATGAAAATAAAATATAGCCTATAGCTTTTCTCGATAGATGGACTATCCAACACTGAAAGAATTTTTCAAATCGGACCAGTAGATCCTGAGATTAGCGCGTTCAAACAAACAAACAAACAAACAAACAAACTCTGCAGCTTTATAATATTAGTATAGATAGATGACCCACGCAACGTCGTTTGCGTCTCCTATTGCCCGTAGCGTAATAGTTGCCCCCCGTTTTTGAAACATTCTTCATTGGTACTCCGCTCCTATTGGTCATAGCGTGATGATATAGATAAACTCGATAAACTTCCTTGATAAACGGGCTATCTAACACTTAAAGAACTTCTTCAAATTGGACCAGTAGTTCTGAGATTAGCGCGTTCAAACAAACAAACTCTTTAGCTTTATATATTAGTATAGATGACCCACGCAACGTCGTTTGCGTCTCCTATTGCCCGTAGCGTAATAGTTGCCCCCCGTCTTTGAAACATTCTTCATTGGTACTCCGCTCCTATTGTTCATAGCGTGATGATATAGATAAACTCGATAAACTTCCTTGATAAACGGGCTATCTAACACTTAAAGAACTTTTTGAAATTGGACCAGTAGTTCCTGAGATTAGCGCGTTCAAACAAACAAACTCTTCAGCTTTATATATTAGTATAGATGACCCACGCAACGTCGTTTGCGTCTCCTATTGCCCGTAGCGTAATAGTTGCCCCCCGTTTTTGAAACATTCTTCATTGGTACTCCGCCCCTATTGGTCATAGCGTGATGATATAGATAAACTCGATAAACTTCCTCGATAAACGGGCTATCTAACACTGAAAGAACTTTTTCAAATTGGACCAGTAGTTCTGAGATTAGCGCGTTCAAACAAAAACTCTTTAGCTTTATATATTAGTACTAGCTGATCCGGCGAACTTCGTACCGCCATATTTATGACCCACGTAACATCGTTTACGTTTTTGTGAATCTAAACCATTCCCAGATCCCCTTGAACACACACAAAAAATTTCATCAAAATCGGTCCAGTCTTTTTTGTGAATCTAAACCATTCCCAGATCCCCTTGAACACACACAAAAAATTTCATCAAAATTGGTCCAGTCGTTTAGGAGGAGTTCAGTCACATACACACGCACACAAGAAATATATATATTAAGATAGATGACCCACGCAACGTCGTTTGCGTCTCCTATTGCCCGTAGCGTAATAGTTGCCCCCCGTTTTTGAAACATTCTTCATTGGTACTCCGCTCCTATTGGTCATAGCGTGATGATATAGATAAACTCGATAAACTTCCTTGATAAACGGGCTATCTAACACTTAAAGAACTTTTTGAAATTGGACCAGTAGTTCCTGAGATTAGCGCGTTCAAACAAACAAACTCTTCAGCTTTATATATTAGTATAGATGACCCACGCAACGTCGTTTGCGTCTCCTATTGCCCGTAGCTTAATAATTTTCCCCCGTTTTTGAAACATTCTTCATTGGTACTCCGCTCCTATTGGTCATAGCGTGATGATTTAGATAAACTCGATAAACTTCCTCGGTAAACGGGTTATCTAACACTGAAATAACTTTTTTAAATTGGACCAGTAGTTCCTGAGATTAGCGCGTTCAAACAAACAAAAACTCTTCAGCTTTATATATTAGTATAGATGACCCACGCAACGTCGTTTGCGTCTCCTATTGCCCGTAGCGTAATAATTTCCCCCCGTTTTTGAAACATTCTTCATTGGTACTCCGCTCCTATTGGTCATAGCGTGATGATAAAGATAAACTCGATAAACTTCCTCGATAAACGGGCTATCTAACACTGAAAGAACTTTTTCGAATTGGATCAGTAGTTCCTGAGATTAGCGCGTTCAAACAAACAAAAACTCTTCAGCTTTATATATTAGTATAGATGTATTTATTATACTCTTCTAAGATCTAATACTCATAATCAACAACACATTTATTTGGATAAAGATTGATGATGATGAGATTAGGTATTATGTTTATAAAAACTCTTTGGCAAATAACTCAATAATAGGTACCAACTCTTAGCGTCTTATACTCGTGATAACTTCTAAACGAAATGTCCGAATGGGATGAAACAAAAAGTATTTTACTTCTACATAAATACCCTTGATAACATAATGCTTTATTTAGATAAGGGTTAATATTACGATACACATATAAAGTAGTTTCTTTCTTAAGACGATTTAATAAATTTTTTTAACACAAAAGCGGTTATTGTGGCTAAACCATGATAGTTAGATATATGCTCTCGCGGACTTTTTTGTAGATCTTAATGGGACCTACAAACCCGTAATACATTATTTTGTTCTATTGTAAATACTTTTTGCAGCGCACGCAAAAATAGGTTTTCGATTTCACACCTTGGGTTACAAAATCGCAATTTCCTTACGGATCTCTATTTTTTATGAAAATAAAATGTAGCCTATAGCCTTCCTCGATAGATGGACTATCCAACACTGAAAGAATTTTTCAAGTCGGACCAGTAGATCCTGAGATTAGCGCGTTCAAACAAACAAACACACAAACAAACAAACTCTGCAGCTTTATAATATTAGTATAGATAGAAAACACCCAAACTCCGAAACAAATGTTTGCAGATCATACAAACATTTGGTCTGACCCGGGAATCGAACCCGAGACTTCAGCACAGCAGTCGCATATGCTACCACTATGCCACCGAGGCAGTGTTATCAAAGATGAGTATACATATTAATCAAAAGAGTCCTAACCTGATATATCAGCACCAGGTTTGTTCCAGGGCTTGTCCTCAATAGTGTCAATATTAAACTCCAATGCAGGAACACCATTGATACTGCCAGGTCCTTCTAAGTCTTCTTGCGTCACTTTACCCCCAGTAATTGCAGTTGCTCGAGGCTTGTCTGTGGCCCCTGTTGCCACTAAACCTACACCACGCTGCAAAAATAGTATACCTTGCTGTATTCTGAATGATCAACAAATGAGAAAGGAAGGTAAACTTTTTGCATAACTCAACATAATGCTTTGGCACAAATCTTATAATTATTATCTACTAGTTGTTGACCGCGGCTCCGCCCGCGTATATGTCGCTTATCGCGAAAAATAGTAGCCTGTGTTATTCTGATGTATAAGCTATATTACTGTAAAGTTTCATCCAAATTCGTTCAGTAGTAGTAGTTTTGCGTGAAAGAGTAACAAACATCCATCCATCCATACTAACAAACTTTCGCGTTATTAATATACACACATCAAAAGTGTCTAGGGATCAACATATGTGTCTAGGGATCAACATATATTTTTGCAATAACTTTTCTCCTGATTGATATTAATTAAAATTTTCTTTAAGAATTCATCAAATAAAGTGTTTTCGTTTGTCACAGTAACGATAAACCAAGTCACCTTTGCATTAATAAAGAAATTTGCCATTTTCCTAATAAAGGGATTTTTGACATTTGAACCACTAACATTAAAGTTCGAAAAAAAGACTGAAATAACAGTTTTCTTTAAAATTTTATTAGGTAACTTAAACAATTAATAATCCGTGTTTCTACCGCGAACACTAACAACACAAGAACATCGGTTTGGCATACTCAAAATGAGTTCATCCAAACACGCTGTGGAATGGCCGTCCATGTTCGTTGCAACAACAAAAAAAGGTCTTCTTGCGACTGGATACCCTCCATATTCGGCAGAGCTCTTCTCTGTAGCATATCCCATGCATGCTCAATCGGGTTCAAGTCTGGCGACTGAGCAGGCCAGGGCCAAAGCCACATCTCAATCTCAAGAAATCCGCATAAAAATGCTTGATCCCTAGACACTTTTGATGTGTGTAGGTAGGATTTTTATCGATATAAAATCATAATACAAAATGTATCGGTACCTGAATAGTTTTATTTTCTTTACCTCGCATAGAACTTTTATATATTTTTATAAATCAGTTTAAATAAAATAAAGGGGTTAAGACAATTTTGTGAACACTAAAAATTTAGTATAGCGCCATCTGTATTTTTGATATGGAACTCATTCCTATCTGATGTCCTACGACACCACTCGATTTTTTTTACAAATAAGACACACACGTTTTACTATTGAAAACTTATTTAAGTATTTATATATGTACATAAATTATAAAGTGTTTATATGAGCTTATTTCGACATTTGACATGGCTAAGGCCTTCGACCGGGTCTAGCACCGCTCGCTTCTCTCTAAGCTCTCGGCATTCGGTCTGCCTCCTAGACCCTGTCACTGGATTGACGCTTTTCTTCATCAGCGCCGCATTATTGGCCTTTGCGACGGCACGGCCTCTGATGTTCTGGATGTAAACGCTAGCGTACCTCAGGGTTCAGTCCTGTCGCCCACACTATTGGAAGTATTCTGAGGAGCTCTTCCAACTGGTCCCCCTTCTCCCTTCCTCTGCAGAATAACATGTTCACTCTCGAATCAAACGGTTTGGTTCATCCTTCCTGTGCCGAGCAGCTAAAAACTGGAACTGACTTACAGCGCACGTGTTTCTCTCCTACTGTGATCCCGGGCCCTTTAAGTGGGGCGTAAATTAAGTGGGGCGTGAAAAAGCATCTCACTAAGCCGTCATGGTGTGGGACGCAATTCTGCATTGTCTGCTTTCCCAGTGAGTATGGTTGCCCCCACTGTTGGATTCTGCTTGAGTTTTTCATCAGGCTGACCATAGTCACTTTGGCAGCTTCTTGCGCAGAGATTTTGCGGATTTGATATAGGTACGTAAGTATGCTGCCCATGAGAAAAAAAAAATACTGTATCTTTAAGCATCAGTCCTTGGGTTTTGTTAATATTGTTATTGGAAATGCTGTTTTCATGCATTCAGCGGAAACTGCATTCTTTTAAATTAAAATGTCAAATAAGTTGGAATTATTGGAATACGTGGAATTAAAACATTATCTTCTTTTGCCATTCCATGCGTCATGATTGTAGTTTTTACAATATTGTACCCCAGTTGTGTAATATTTAGCCGTGTACTATTACATTACTTTGGCGCTCAAGATACCTCATTTAATAGTACTGGAACATTAACTTGCACCCTCAACTTATGGGAAGGCACTCCGGATATTTCTAAAGAATTTAAGTATTCGACAACATCTCCCTCCACGCCTGACATGATCCGTTCGTTTAATTGATAACTATCTCATTAGTCAGCAGATCAGGATCGAAATTATTTTTAAATCATCTGTGCTATCTTAAACCAGAACCCACGTCTCAGTGTAATCATGTCGTTACTGTCAGTTGGCATACTATCTTTTCCGTGATAACGCCATAAATGTCATATCAGAATAGCTCTAATACATATTTTGTCTCTTGTCGCAAACTAACTCACAAACCTTACATATTTCTATACAAACTGCCATCCCCTGTTGCTATTTTACCCCCTCGAGGGTAAAATTTTTACAAACTTTAAATGACATTTTCATTCATATCTAACCAACAGCTAGCGTATAATGACGATACTTCTGTAGAGAATTTTGAAGTTAAGAAACGCTGCTAATTAATTATATTAATTTGGCTTATTTATTTCTATTAATATAATGAACATACAAATCAGATTGACGAATATATACTTAATATCTTAATATTTAGGTCTTCATTGAAAAAGTCAAATATTTTTTATGATTGTGACAGCCTTGTTTATTCGTTGTCAAGACGCCCGACGTAGGTAACGCGCAGGCGTGTGGCGAGTGAACCCCCAGAACAACCTTTCATCCCCCTTTTAAACCCCTTACAACCCCTTTTTCGCATTAAAAAGTAGCCTATGTCCTTTCTCAGGCTCTAGACTATCTGTGTAAATAAATTAATTTCATTCAAATCGGTGCAGCGGTTTGACCGTGAAAGCAAGACAGACAGATTGACAGACAGAGTTAATTTCGCATTTATAATATAAGTATGGATAGCTGACCCACGCAATGTCATTCGCGTCTTCTGTTGCCCGTAGCGTAATAATTTTCCCCCATTCTTCATTGGTGCTCCGCTCCTATTGGTCATAGCGTGATGATATAGATAAACTCGATAAACTTCCTCGATAAACGGGCTATCTAACACTTAAAGAACTTTTTTAAATTGGACCAGTAGTTCCTGAGATTAGCGCGTTCAAACAAACAAACTCTTCAGCTTTATATATTAGTATAGATGACCCACGCAACGTCGTTTGCGTCTCCTATTGCCCGTAGCGTAATAGTTGCCCCCCGTTTTTGAAACATTCTTCATTGGTACTCCGCTCCTATTGGTCATAGCGTGATGATATAGATAAGCTCGATAAACTTCCTCGATAAACGGGTTATCTAACACTGAAATAACTTTTGATATTGGACCAGTAGTTCCTGAGATTAGCGCATTCAAACAAACAAAAACTCTTCAGCTTTATATATTAGTATAGATGACCCACGCAACGTCGTTTGCGTCTCCTATTGCCCGTAGCGTAAAAATTTCCCCCCGTTTTTGAAACATTCTTCATTGGTACTCCGCTCCTATTGGTTATAGCGTGATGATAAAGATACACTCGATAAACTTCCTCGATAAACGGGCTATCTAACACTGAAAGAACTTTTTCAAACAAACATCACAAAAGGTGAAATTGGACCAGTAGTTCCTGAGATTAGCGCGTTCAAACAAACAAAAACTCTTCAGCTTTATATATTAGTATAGATGTATTTATTATACTCTTCTAAGATCTAATACTCATAATCAACAACACATTTATTTGGATAAAGACTAATATTAGGTATTATGTTGATAAAAACTCTTTGGCAAATAACTCAATAATAGGTACCAACTCTTAGCGTCTTATACTCGTGATAACTTCTAAACGAAATGTCCGAATGGGATGAAACAAAAAGTATTTTACTTCTACATAAATACCCTTGATAACATAATGCTTTATTTAGATAAGGATTAATATTACGATACACATATAAAGTAGTTTCTTTCTTCAGACGATTTAATAAATTTTTTGAACACAAAAGCGGTTATTGTGACTAAACCATGATAGTTAGATATATGCTCTCGCGGACTTTTTTGTAGATCTTAATGGGACCTACAAACCCGTAATACATGATTTTGTTCTATTGTCAATACTTTTTGCAGCGCACGCAAAAATAGGTTTTCGAGTTCACACCTTGGGTTACAAAATAGCAATTTTCTTACGGATCTCAAATTTTTTTGTAAATAAAATATAGCCTATAGCCTTCCTCGATAAATGGACTATCCAACACTGAAAGAATTTTTCAAATCGGACCAGTAGATCCTGAGATTAGCGCGTTCAAACAAACAAACAAACAAACTCTGCAGCTTTATAATATTAGTATAGATAATAAAAATGTAACAGGTCTAATTCTGTACATTAAAGATATTAAAAAAAAAATTTTTGGAGGTCGCTGTCGTCTCGATACTCAAAACTGTAATTTTTTTCATTTTTGTCTGTCTGTCTGTATCTTGGCCGCGCATCACACCAAAAGTACTGAATGGATTCAAATGAAACTTGGCATGATTTGATTTCATACTACGAGGTAGGACATAGGATACTTTTTATTCCGAAATTCAGCACGGTTTCCTGGCGAGAGGGTCATGAAAGTCAAAATATGTACTTAGTTGTAATTCAAGAACACATAGTCCGATTTCATTAATTATATTTTTTGCTAGAAAGAAAAAAATAAAAGATAACAGGAAAAGTCCTTTTTTTTGTCTGCGACTGTACACTGCCTGTGGGAAGCTGAGACAGATATGTAAATATGGTACGAAGTTCGCCGAGTGAGCTAGTACTTAATAACAGTAGATATTAGGATTTAGAATTCCATTACTTTTATTATTATTACACAACTACAGTAAATCCAAAAAGAAGGGTTATAGTTGTGGTAGTCTATGTTTCTTTGTATGTTCCAATGTATAGCCTCTACTAAACTGATTCTTATGAATCAATAGATTCTACAATGGCCCGGGTGAGAGGCTATATAAATTATACTAGCTGACCCCCGCAACGTCGTTTGCGTCTCCTATTGCCCGTAGCGTGATAATTTTTCCCCGTTTTTGAAACATTCTTCATTGGTGCTCCGCTCCTATTGGTGTTAGCGTGTTGATATATAGCCTATAGCCTTCCTCGATAAACGGGCTATCTAACGCTGAAAGAATTTTTCAAAGTGGACCAGTAGTTCCTGAGATTTGCGCGTTCAAACAAACAAACAAACTCTTCAGCTTTATATATTAAGTATAGATGTATTTATTATACTCTCCTAAGATCTAATACTCATAATCAACAACACATTTATTTGGATAAAGATTAATATTAGGTATTATGTTGATAAAAACTCTTTGGCAAATAACTCATTATTAGGTACCAACTCTTAGCGTCTTATACTCGTGATAACTTCTAAACTAAATGTCCGATTGGGATGAAACAAAGAGTATTTTACTTCTACATAAATAGCCTTGATAACATAATACTTTATTTGGATAAGGATTAATATTACGATACACATTTGACGTAGTTTCTTTCTTCAGACGATTTAATAATTTTTTTGAACACAAAAGCGGTTATTGTGACATGATAGTTAGATATATGCTCTCGCGGACTTTTTTGTAGATCTTAATAGGACCTACAAACCCGTAATACATTATTTTGTTCTATTGTCAATACTTTTTGCAGCGCACGCAAAAATAGGTTTTTGATTTCACACCTTGGGTTACGAAATTGCAATTTTCTTACGGATCTCTAATTATTTTAAAAATAAAACATAGCCTATAGCCTTCCTCGATAAATGGACTATCCAACACTGAAAGAATTTTTCAAATCGGACCAGTACTTCCTGAGATTAGCGCGTTCAAACAAACAAACAAACTCTGCAGCTTTATAATATTAGTATAGATATAAAGTTTTTCAAAGTCGGGTTATAGTTTTTAAAACATATTCTCTGTTAATGTTTTCTCACTCACTCGCTTCTATGTTATAGAGAGTTTATCGTTTTAAAGAATTTATACTGTACCACAATTTAGTATCATACTAAAAATGTACAATATTCAATTCTTTAAAATTCAATAATTAAAAGATTTGCATAATATTGTCATTTGAATAAAAAGTAGAAGAATGATGGCAGGTAAGGAATCTTATTAGATCCACATTTAAGGGTAAGAACATTAAACAGTTGGCTGTGTACTGTCAACCATGTTCAACTTAGGGATCCAATATTACATTATTAACAATAAACTTCATTAATATAATATCAACACCATAAAAATACACTTGGTTTTTAGGTAAAGGTTATGATGTACTCTTAAACTGGGTGTCTACTAAATAGATACACAACTAAAATAAATAAATAAAATCATAATATAGACACTAACATTATGCATGCATGCCATATGACATTGCTAGTTGCTCACTATTGTTATGGTAGAATGTACTCGAATAAAGAATTATTATGACCTGTTTTGTACTACATTCTTGCAAATATGTATCATTTCATTTGATTGCATTTAGGTCACTATCATCTTAACTAGGCCAAGCCTGTATTGTAGTCATTCAACATTGATAATCGTTTTTCTTTACTTACTTTGATATTTAGACTGCCATAAGCCTGTGGTCCCGATTTGATATCTCCAATAGTAACTTTAATATCATCACTGTCATCAGAGTCTGAATCCCCATTGGCTTGGCTGTCCCCATCACCATTTTGATCCTCGCCATCTCGCCCTACATCCGCAAAGTGCTCATCGCTGAAGTGAGAGTCGTCATTGGTAGCTTCATTTTCCTCACCCTCTTTTTCTTCGCCGTCCTGGAAACAGAAGTAGCCAAAAGATATAAATGCTCGAAGTCAGTAAGCAAATTAATATACCATTTCAATTATTAGGAGTAAATCAAAAATAACTTAATTTTCATAAAAATTGTAGTTAAAGATTTTCATTTATCAAGAAAAATATAGGTTACTTACAGCACCGCCTTCAGCCGCATCAGTCTGTTCTTGTTCTTTTTCACCCTCTTCTGCGGCTTTATCTCCCACTTGGTCACCAGTTGATTCACCGTACAACCAGGAATCGTCATTTTCGTCTCCAGGTGCTGTTTCAACTACAGTATCTCCCATTTTTTTATTTTTGTTTAGTGACTTGAGCTGTGCTGACGCTTACATCGAGTTGACATTTTAATTCACTTTTTTTTTGAGTGACAGGTATGTCATATATAATTCAGTGTTGCCGCTTTAAAGCACGATCTCTAAAATCATGTTCCAACAAAAATTATGTAAAAATAAAATAATATATACGTTATGAAGGGAAACCAGAGTTTAAAAAAAAAAAAATAATCAGTCATCTCATTAGAGAGGATCTCCGGAGAGGAGACCCGAGCCCAGCAGTGGGATATTAGGGGTTGTTGTCGTTGTTGATGATGTAAACACTTTATTCTTGACGCCTTTGGTATATACACGGTTTTAAAGGAAATAAACGCGACCTTAAAAAATAATCAATATCCATTAAAATATAATTTAGAACTTTTAGCCTGTTTTTATTCGACTTCAAAAAGGAGGATGTTAAGGATATCAATTCGACTGTATTTTTTTATGTTTGTTACCTCATAACTTTCAAGTTTCAACTGGGTGAACCGATTTTAATGATATTTTTTTATTCGAAAGTTAGTGCTTCCCTTGTGGTCCCATTTCAAATTGTGTCCAGTTCTTGCAGTCAATTTTTTTTTGTTAAAATGTTTATACTACACGATTACCGTACGAAATTAAAGTGACAAACGAGTCAAAGGACATACGATGATCGTGTCGAAATTCATTTTCCACGGTGGAAAACGAATTTCGACATGGTTGTGGCGGTGGAAATTCCACCACACCAGAATGGCAGTTAATTTATGGTTAGTAATTTCACTAATTTAAGTCAGCATCAGCACCCGTCTATCATGTGTCTCAATTCAAAGCAAATTCTTGCAACTTGCATTATTGCTATGCCTAAAGAGAAAAAGCGAGTAGAGCGACTAATCAAGTTTATATATTTTTTTATGTATGGGCCTGCCAAAGTGCCTCTCTCTGCCTGATGGAACGAATAATCAAAGTTGTGGTCACAATTCTCATTGCAAATGCAGACAATGCAGCATGGTGACCCGCACTATAGTGGCCTATTAAAATCCTTCAGCAATTCAGCATCATTAGGCCTCCGGTCTCTCACTGAGCTACGAAACACGACAGCACGAATGCTGTCACTTTAGGTTGTATTCTGTGAGATGGTAGTACCGCCGCCGCACTGCGGTTGAGCCGGCCCGTTCGTGCTGAAATCAGCAGGTAGTAGCCATACTACTTACCTACCTCAAAATAGCAGGTATCTAGTTTTACCTACAGAAATACATTTTTTAACTTTAAACGGTCAGTAGTCAGAAGGTAGGCATACGTTAAATCATTGGTAGAGTCTGTTTGTAATAACAAGTTAACAGTTTTTCACCAAATGCAAAGGATTTTTTAAATGGAATAGCCGGCAAACGAGCAGACTTATCGCCTGATGGTAAGCGATTACCACTGCCCATGGACACCTGCAACACCAGAAGCGTTACAAGTGCGGTACTTACATCAAAAAACTAATTCTTAATTTATTTATCTGTTTAAAATGCTTTTTTTTTTGTTTATCTGTTTGTTCCGGCCAGTCTCTGGAACGGCTGAACCGATTTGAACGGGACTTCCGCTGGCAGATAACTGACGATATAATATACTACGGTTACTTTTATTTTAGACTAACTGCACCCCGCGCCGTTACTCATAATTGTTGATATAAAGGTACAACAACAGCCGCGGTAAACACCGCAGTGAGCAGGGGAGCAGTCTACCATAAAATCATAGCTAAGTAGTGGTGTGTTTGAATATTTCAGAACAAGAGTTCTCGCATGTAGTTATAGGTAGTTACATACATACTTAACTTAATCATAAAAATATTACCTACTTCAGCATTTCATTAGTGAATATAGTTTTTATCCATACATAATAGTCTTACCACTCTTACCTATCACTAGGTACCTTGGTGATAACGCCTCCCTCGCTAAGTTCACACTACCGATAAGACTCTTTTCAGGTACCTATCCCTCCAGAAGTCATGGCACCCAAACAAGAAACACGTAGTAATGTAATAAACACGAATAGTTCTTTAGACGGAAGTTATCACACACTGCTCAACATATTGGTGGAGCAGTCGTGCATCATTGCTCTCAGCTCTCAACTGGTATTTATTTGAGCAGTGATATTTATTTTAGTTGCGAAAAAAACATTTCAAATAATATATTCATTTTTTTCATATAATTCTTTAGTGTTTTAATTTATAATGACAAAAAGACTCAAACAAGCTGACAGTTCGCCTCGTGGAAGGCTACTTCGCGCCGCCTGTGAACGCCTGCAAGTTAAAAGCGCGTTGACGAATTTTGAGGAGTAGGTACGCTCTTTTCATTATGGTTTTGGAAGGTTCGGAAACACCGACGATAATTTGATCCACAAAAGTGTGTCGTGCGATTCAAAGTGACAAACTTATCATCTTGTTCACTGCTGGACGAAGGCCTCGTAGGTCTCTCCTTAGAAAGGTCATGAAACAAAAGTCCACTAGCTGTAGGTTTGTTTCTATGTCATATTTCTGTAACTACTTTCTTTTAGATTCTAGGATAAAAGCATTAAAACGGAACTAAAGTTGATAACACACTTTAAAAGGTTAGAAGCAAACGAAACAAATAAAAAAAAGGTCTTTAATAAGCAATTACAAATAAATTAGATAAAGCAATATTTAATATAGATATTTCATAACGAGAATTTGCAAATGGGGAACACATTGGATAACTATGTTCTAGTCCAGTCCATTCCTCCTGCGAGGAAACACTTTTTGCTCAAATTGTTCTACTTTCTGAGCAACATCGGCTAACTGCTGAGATGCTTCATTGGCTGCTGCGCCACAAGTCTCTGCCAGTTCCTGTACACCATGCGTTACCTAAAAATAAATGTTTTTTTTATATTCTCTCGGCTTTTTTATCCTACACTAGCGACCCGCCCCTGCTTCGCACGGGTGGATTTCAGATGCCCCCGCCGACGCGTCGGCGAATATTGTCGTCGCGACGACACGATTCGTGCATTTTAAATCTGTAATATCTTCGAATATATTCATTTAAATTAGATACTGTGAAGGGCCATTTTGATCTATATTAAATGCACAATGTATTTAATTTACTTAATTGTATAAGGATTAATTCTGTATTGCTTAAAATCACTTCGTAAATAAGCCATTATTTCTCGTAAAAAGAAAGGAATAAAAATATGGTTGTTGTGGGTTATCCCTAAGAGATAGACATATACCGTCGCGGACTTTTTTGTAGTACTTTTTAAGGTCTACAATACTGTAGTACATTATTTTGATCTATCTCCAGCGTTTGCAATGTAAGCGCAAAAAAATGTGTTTATTTGCTACATCACATTAGAAACCTCGAAAATTTTCACACAGAAACAGTGTTTCCAAACTATATTATGCATTTATTTAATATTTAATTTCGAAGTTTTCGATTTATCGGTCTCTCCGTTTAAAGAGTTATCTTCTTCTAAGCCAAATTACCGTAAAGCTGATTTCATAGCACTAAACAGTTTCTATAATGAAATTAATTGGCAGCCACTGTCAAACATTATACCCATTGACGAGGCCGTGGACACCTTTTACAATCAGGTGCAAATGGGTATTGATAAGTTTGTACCAATGTGTTATAGACCAGGCACTCGTAAATATCCCGTCTGGTACAGTAATTCACTAATAAAAATAATAAAGCAAAAAACTAAGGCACATTCGCGTTGGAAAAAATATGGAAACCTTCTAGACTACGATGAGTTTGCAATGTTACGAACTAGACAGCGTAATGTACAAAAAGAATGTTTCGATAAGTATGTACAAACAACCGAAAAAACGCTCAAATGTGAGCGTTTTTTATATAAAACATATATATATAAAACATATGCGCGGTGGTTCTAATTACCCTAAAATGTTAACTCATAATAAAGAAGTTTACTCTAACGGACGGGATATGTGCGAAGCATTCAACAATTTCTTTTATAGCGTATTTGGAGTTCAATCCTCTCAGGATAATTCTGAGAACAGCTCTAACACTGGCGACGGCGACATATGTTCCGATATCATATGTAAATTGAGAGTGAGTGCCAGCACTGTAGAAAAAGCAATTGATGCTCTAAATACTGACAAGGGTCCTGGATGCGATGGCATTTCCCCTATGTTCTGGAAAGGCTGTGCCAGATCCTTAGCGGCTCCTATTTCAACTATTTATAATCGTTCGTTGGAGGAAGGAGTCTTCCCGGATATATGGAAAAAGGCTCATATTGTTCCTATACATAAAAAAGGTTCACGGGTTAAGATAGAAAATTACAGAGGCATCTCTATACTCAACACCTTGGGTAAAGTTTTCGAAAAACTCGTATATAATGCCATATACCCTCAGATACTGGCTGGAATTCCAAGCTCACAGCATGGATTTTTAAAAAAACGTTCCACCGTCACAAATTTAGCTTGTTTTTCTAATTATGTCTTTAAAAATGTGGACGGTGGGGGGCAGGTTGACGTGGTATATACGGATTTCGAAAAAGCATTCGACCGGGTGGATCACGTCATCCTGCTTAACAAATTATTCAGACTCGGTATACGTGGTGATCTTTTGAGGTGGATTAAGTCTTACCTAGCCAAAAGGTCACAAGCAGTAGTGATGGGAGGGTACCGTTCCAGTTTTTGTGAAATCCCCAGTGGTGTCCCACAAGGTTCACATTTGGGACCGTTATTGTATAACGCGTATTTATACGACATCAATGATGCCATCAGAAACTCTCAATACTTAATGTATGCTGATGACAAAAAAATATTTTTAAAGATTGGGTGCCTTACTGATTGCTTGGCACTTCAATCTGACCTAAACTATCTGTTTGATTATTACGGTAAGAACAACATTTCTGTAAATATTAATAAATGCCAATGTGTCACTTACAGTCGTAAAAAACAACCGTTACACTATTTTTACAATTTTAACGGCGCTCCGATTAAAAGAGTCACTGCTGTACGTGATCTCGGGGTGTCATTCGACAGTACACTATCGTTTTCTGAGCATATTGACACTATTTGCTCTAAAGCATATAAAAACCTTGGGTTTGTTCTAAGATCTTGTCAACATTTTAAAACAATTGAATCGCTGAAGTCTGTTTATTTTGCTTACGTGCGTAGCACACTCGAGTATAGTTGCCCTATTTGGTCCCCATATTATCTAATTTATTTGAATCAAATAGAACATATACAAGAGAAACTGGTAGATCACTTTAATTATCGTCTCTGTAAACCAGTCATGACTTACCGTCAAAGTTGTAAAGAACATGGCTTGTTGACTCTTGAGGACAGACGTGTGGTCCTGGACATGTGTTTATTGTATGATGTCATAAATGGAAATATCGATAGTGCCGAATTGGTTTCGCAAATAGTTTTTAATACCCCATCCCGTCGCACCCGACATACGCCCATGCTTCATGTACCCCGTCATGCAACTAACTATGCCAAGAACTGTGTATTTGCCCGTATTTCGCGTACATATAATGTTTTTTTCCATGAGGTAGATATCTTCTCACGTTCCAAACAACTGTTTAAATTTAAAATCACTGACGTTTTGAGTGGACAGTGTAAATGATTACGTTTATATATGTAATTTGAATGTATTTAGACAAATGTCATATTTCATGTTCTCGTTCGCATGCTGGATACATAGTTTTAGTTAACCGAGGAAAACCTGTTATTGGCCACACTTTCTGTGTATGTTATTATGTTAAAATATTGTATCGCTGTTGGTTTTCAATAAATAAATAAATAAATAAATAAATTTATTATACATAAAAACCTTCCTCTTGAATCACTCTATTTATTAAATAAACCCGCATCAAAATCCGTTGCGTAGTTTTAAAGATTTAAGCAAACAAAGGGACATAGGGACAGAGAAAGCGACTTTGTTTTATACTATGTAGTGATAGTGACAATTTATTTAGAGATGCCACAAGTTGTAACGAGAACGACGCAGCGGATCTGGTACCTCATGTGCGTTGAAATATTCTATTTTAATTATATTGTACACGAGTGTGCATTTTAAATGCGCACAACCGTTACCTTCTAAACAATAAAATACATTGCACCTCTCTCCCTCTTAAGGTAAACTTCCACTGACGCGGGACCGAACGGAATGGAGTTGAGCTGAGATGAAAAGATCAGATGAACTGCATTGAGCAGTTCCCATACACTTTTTGACACTTTCTGATTTTCATTTACAATGTCGATGAAATGGTGAAGTTTATGACATATTACCTACACCAAACTGACAAGTCTGCCCAGTCCGCCGCCCTGCACCAATCCCCTACTCTGCCGACGCCACATTCTACTCAACTAAGTTCAGTCCACATCGGATCGCGTGTTCATTATTTTATTTGAAAGTACGCTCAGCTCCACTCAACTCCAATTAAACTGATTTTACTTTACGGTCCCGATTGGCCAATCTACGGTTTCGATTAGGCGGTTGGTGACAATTTCTTAAAAGTTATCTTTCAGTTTTGCTGGTAAACATCTATAGGCGCGAGTACACCTGATTTTTGGCGTGACGACCCCGCGACGCTTCGCCGCTTTGCCTGCCTTACCGAAGTCACTGATCAAAATAATTGAGTTGTCGCGATTACAAATAAATTTAATTTTGAAATTTTGTAATTAATAAAAATGAATATGTAATAAACAGTATTTCATGCAACAAATAACTTATACAAAACAATTTCGATGTTTCACATCTGCCGGGCGTCGCGTGACGGCTCACTTTTTTTTTATGTTTGGCCCTGCCAAAATGACTACTCTGCCTGATGGAAAGCATAAGCAGAATCCAAGAGTGGTGGTTACCATTCTCACTGCGAATGCATACAATGCAACAATGCAGCATGGTGACCCACACCTTGGCGGCCTAGTGATAATTCTGCATCATTGCTATTTGATTCCTATTCATTCATATATGACTAGTTTTGTATTTAACCACTTTTTGTTACTGTTGTACTTGTAGTAAATACCGTATTTCTTTTTGACCATTTCGTGGCATGACTATAAGTACAGTGAAGATAAAAAGAATTATAATTATTCATTTTCATGCCATATCCAGAAGAGGACATTTTAAGAAAGTGACACAGATCACCCAATTATATGGTACGCTCCATTCTGCTCAACTCCGTGTCAGTGGAAACTCACCCTTATTCTTAGTCATGTTACAATGCACCATGGTATAACAATACAGGTATGACATTCCGAAAGCTAACCAGGGTGACGTCACTATCCAGTTACCACTTAATAGCAACATAACATAAAATGATGAAAACATTTTCAGTCACCATTCTATTTAAAAAATGTAAAATGCATTTAAATTGTTGTTTTGTGTGCATAATCAAACAGAATATTTGAATTTAAATATATATATATATATGATAACGTAAAACTTTATTGTTCTATCGAATTCACAAAGGGAATAATGGTGGTTAGGGAGTTATTATTTCACACTACTGGTAACACTGAACCAGCGATAGTGATGATGACGTCATCTCGTCCTTTATGTATCTCAGAATGCCATACCTGTATTTTTATACCATTCAATGCGTTGCATGGTATAAAAATATAACGTATAACGAACAAGTCTGAATGACATGCCACATGGTGCACCATGTGTGTTGTTCGTACTAGAACAACACCTGTGTGAGATCTCTGACATACCTGTGGGCCATTAAGATATATAAAATTGTTACCCGTTCAGCTTCTACTTTTACTTCAGCAGCGGCTGCTTGCATATTGTTTACTACCTCTTGCATTTGAGGAGCATGCTGAATAGGCTCTGATTCTAACACAGCTGCTGCCTAAAATACACAAAAATAATAATTCTTTAAAATTAAAAATCACTGACCTTGTCATTTTTATAACAAATAGACACGTTTCTCAGTAATATTAATTACTAGCTGTTACCCGCGGCTCCGCCCGCGTGTATGTCGGTTATCGCGGCAAATAGTAGCCTATGTATTATTCTGATGTACAAGCTATATTACTGTAAAGTTTCATCCAAATCTGTTCAGTAGTTTTTGCGTGAAGAAGTAACAAACATACACACTCACAAACTTTCGCCTTTATATATTAGTGTGATGTGTTTGAGAAATGTGTCTATTAATTAATAGACACTTAAATATTTTTGATGTAAAAAAAAAAATGAATAGCTATGTCACATGGGACGGATAAACACCAACCAGGATTTAATGGTAGTGCTTTTACAGCAATTGCTGCCTACTAGAGCTCTTATGTCTCATGCAAATAACTAAGCGACACCATAGAGCCAATAAATATTTGCTGCAAGCGTATTCTTTTGACGTTTACCGCCAAAAACGGAAACACTGTTCTCAACATTTGTTGACAATTTTTGTTGCCAACACAAGGCAATTACAGAAATTTTTGTCACCAACACTGTTGACAACACAAAAATAGACCTTTGTTCAGTGGAGCCCTGGATTTAGTCACCTTTAACAATATCCATGGAATAAAGGGGTGATGACAACCTGTTCTTAATCCATCCCCAATTCCCTGGGTAAGTTTGTAAGATGTATAATGGTACCTTTGAAAGACTACTATCCTAGACTCCATGAAACACTTTTGGTACTTGCTCCTCAGATATAGTTATAACTTTTCATAAACTTTAATTTTGGAGCCAAGTGTCCCGTCAGAAAATCAGGGCTATATAATAATACTAGTGGTTGCCTGCGGCTCCGCCTGCGCATATGTCGGTTATCGCGGCAAATAGTAGCCTATGTGTTATTCTGATGTATAAGCTATATTACTGTAAAGTTTCATCCAAATCCGTTTAGAAGTTTTTAAGTGAAAGAGTAACAAACATCCATCCATCCATACTTACCGTTTTCCATCCATCCAAACTTTCACATTTATAATATTAGTATAGATTACCCCCGGGACTATTTCCTACAACTAGAATATGCAACATTGAGTGGGACAGCTCTCCCGAGGATCAAGCCATGATCTTAAAGTTAGCCTGAGGCAAATAGTTATTTATGGTATGTGTGACATACAATTTATATCACAGTGCCATATCAATCATACCTGCTTGCAGCGATGCATACACTGACAGTGATGCTGTATAGTGGGCTCAGCCGCAGCCACTTCTTGCATCCTCATCTGATTGTCTTGGAGCTGAAATTATTAGCATGAGTTTTTAAACTCTTGTCAGTGTTTTATAAAAAAAAATTCAGATTTGACTCAAATTAGATAAGAAAAAGCTTTTTATTTCTTACCTTGGGAAAATAAAAAACAACATGATTCATCCTGTCTAAATGTAATTATCTTATACCTGCTCTACTTACATTTCTAAATACATATATTAATATGTGTATTCAGAAATATATAAAATTTATGTGTATCAGAAGTATGGTCACCATAGTTCAAAACAGTTCTGGATTGGACTAGTTTAAGACCAGCCATGTGATAGATGTGTGCAATATTTTTATTATACATTTAACATAATTTATATATTCACAAATACACAAGTTAAAATAAATCTCGAAGAGTCATATCTTTTGTGTTGATTTGGAAATAAGTTTATGTAGCCATAGCCATAAGGGATGGGCAGATTCATTCAGTAGACAAACAGACAGGACTATTTTGTGGACCATAACATCAAAATCAATACATCAAATAATATATTACATTGGGTAACAATGAGACCTTGTAGTGGTTAAAGTTTACTGTTTCATGTAGAAGTTATTTTTTTAATTGGTCTACACATGACAAATTTCAGTGACAATAATAAAAATGTTATTTCTTCTTATTGAACTAGTTCGTAGGCAGGATTCTGATCCTGACTATAAGGAAGTTCATTGGTATTATAGCTAAAAGCTACAATATTGTAAAAGAACTTACATTTTGAATGTAATTTGGGTCAGTGTAGTTATTTAATTCTGTGGCCATTTGCATTGCTCCTGTAAGCTTCTCATGTCCCGCTGTTGCATTATTTATACCTTGAGCAGTATTTAAAAGATTTGCAGTTGCAGAATCACCTTGTTGTCCATCTAGGGAAGAATTAGCTGCGAGGCCAAGTTTAGCTTCAAGTTGCTCAATTCTGCTTTGTAAAACTGCTATAGGATCTGCCATATTCAAAAAATTAACTAAATTCTTCCAAATAAATACAGATAAAAATTTATGTGCTATTGCTTTTGGACTACAAGGACTACAAAACATAAATAATTGAACATCAAGGAAATCGAACTCGAATTTGACTTCAACTTGTTTGACAAGTTTATTTTTTTCTTGACACTGACAGATTGGATTGATTGACTGGTCCTGACTGGTCAGTGATTTGTAATTCTTTGGACTGGTCATTAGCTATACGCTGGTCACCTGGAGCACAGAACCACAGAACACATTTACTCAGAGACCTGGAGTCACCTGGTCACCATGGAGTATAGAGGTAAGGAGTACAATCTTTGATGGGCTCTTAGAGGGAAAATTGTCCATCAAACATGACTAAATTAGAACCGAACTGAAAAATAGAAAAAAAAAAAAAAAAACTAGAAACTTACTACTGTTCGAGAAAAGACTACATAGGCGCTAGAGTGAGAAGAGTGGATGATATCGTTTTAATTATTTTCATTAAATTGTGGTTAAAAAATTAAAAACTTTGCGTAGTAAGTGTCCGACAAACATAATCAAATAATTTAATTGTGGTTTAAAAATTAAAAACTTTGCGTAGTATCCTGTTCGACAAACATAAACAAATAATAGTTCATTTGATTATCTTTTCTAAATCTTTAAAATTTACACTCGTTGCACAGTGGCATTTTGGCGGATACTTTTTTAACTTCTAGATTGTACTCCTTATTTTTAACTCCATACTGTCCTTTGTACTGGTCACTTTATTACTACGGCTACGTTCGAGAATTCCTTGAACGTAACCATGCCATTCTTCCCATTTTGACTTTACTTTCACACCCAGTATATTAATAAAAATAATATACAACAATATTATAATAATACAACAGCTGAACAAGCATCATCAATCATTTTATGAGACTCAATAGCCTCTAAGAGAGAGGCGCACGATTGGTCTTTCGGAATTTCAATATGTATTTTACTTTAATTTTTGTACAAGCCTACGCCTAATTAAAAATTAAGAGTATTTTACCGAATGACTTGAATATGAGGATGGGATCTTAGAGCATATATATCTCGAAAGGCATGCGAACGGGCGGAAAGTGTGATCGGAGTAGACAGAGAGAGAGAGAGACTGAGTTTGGGTAGTGTCTGTCTCTCTCACGCAAGCTTCTGATTGGTAGACGCACATACCGGTTTGCATGACTGATTTGGTGGGAAATACACCAACCAATCAAAAGCTTACGTGAAAGAGACAGTCACCACCCAAACACAGTCTCCCTCTCTCTACTCCGATCACGCTTTCCGCCCGTTCAGTGAACCTCTAAGTATAAATGCTCTAAGGGATGGGATAAATTTCTAGTGCGGGGATGCCTTCACTGGGTACTATCCAATGACAATCTTAAGATTTGACAACTGACAACAGTCGGTTGTCACTTGACGGCATTTATCAATGTCACAGCCAGTGTTTCCACAATGAGGGGAAATTCCCCTTTTGAGGGGAAATTAGGGTCCAGAGGGGAAGAAAAAGGGGAAAGAGATGAAAAGGGGAAATCGAGGGAAATCATGGATAAAGCCTAGCCTAAAATATTGCGGAAAATTTCTTAAGTAATTTTTGTATGGACTATACTAATGGTTTATATATTATATTTCTGGTCAGGCTATAAGAATACGAATGTTGAAATTATACTTTATTCATGCTTAGTCAATTTTTTTTGGATTCGCTTGCAGTTGCATTGGCCTGTACAAACTTGAGGTGGGGCATTTCGAACTGATTTTTCATCAGTTGTAAAACAGAGGTTGTTCCTATTCTTTTCAAGCTAGATTTGATCCAACTGTTTCATTATCAAGCCTATTGCTTTTATCTGTTTTAATATTTTTTACACGACTACGGCAAAGCCAAAGGAGGGGTATGATTTTGACAGGCTATGTAAGTATGTATGTATGTATATTCATCTGTTCCCTCATAGCTCCTTAACTACTTATTAGAACTGGACAAATAAGGTATCGTTAGAAGTGTCTTGATCGTCCGCTGGTTATAGGCTGTATGACGTGTCACTGAATCTAATGTGGCGCCCTCTAGCCGACATAAAGTACTGTATTCAAAAGTAAATTTGAGATAAATATGCCGTGTTTGGTATCATTGGAAAGGGCGATACTTGTAAATTTAAAAAACACATATATTATTAGCATTTGCTCGTGACTTTGTCCGTATTTTTTCGATCGGTGTGATATTTCTATGGCATTTTTTTATTTATTTTTTATTTAATAAGGGGCAAACGAGCAGACGTATCACCTGATGGTAAGTGCATGGACACCTGCAACACCAGAGGCGTCACAAGTGCGTTGCCGGCCTTTTAAGAAGGATTACGCTCTTTTCTTGAAGTTTTGAAGGTCGTATTGGTCCGGGAATACCGCAGGTGACAGTTCATTCCACAGTTTTGTTGTGCGAGGCAAAAAGTTCCTAGAGAACCGCACAGTTGTGGACTGCCAGCCATCTAAGTGATGGGTATGAAACTGCTGTCACGTAGGACGATGGCGGAAAGAGGCGGCAGGAATCAGCCCGAACAATTCCTCGGAGCACTCCCCATAGTAAATGCGATAGAAGATGCAAAGCGAAGCTACATCTCAATGTAATGTATGCTTGTACGTTCCCACATTCTTTCTTAACTACTAGTCAGAATAAGACAAATGAGGCATCGTTAGAAGCGTCTTGATCGTCCGCTGGTTATATGCTATAAGAAGTGTCACTGAATCTAATGTGGCGCCCTCTAGCCGACATAAAGTACCTACTGTATTAAAAACTAAAATTGAGATAAATATGCCGTGTTTGGTATAATTCGAAAGCCCGTTACTTGTATATTTCAAAAATATATAAATATTATTAGCATTTTCTCGTGATTTTTTCTGTATTTATTCGATAATATTGTGATATTTATATGGAACTATTTAAAATATACTTTAGAAAGATATTAATATTATAGTGTCACCAACATTTTAAATAAAAAAAAGTAGAAACTAAAACCCAACTACGACTAAAAACGACGCTGAAAAAGTATGAAACAAGTTTTAAAAGCCGTAGTAACGCGATGTTAATGTGTTATGGACGTTGTGGTATATTTCTACGTAACGTGTGACTACGGCTTTATAACTGGTTTCATACTTTTTTATCATCGCGTCGTTTTTTGTCGTAGTTGGGTTTTAGTTTTTTAATCACTAATAGCCGTTCTACGGCAACATTGAAAAAAGCGGCCAAGTGCGACTCGGACTCGCCCATGAAGGGTTTTTTTTTTTTTTTTTTTTTTTATGTTTGGCCCGCCAAAATGACTCTACTCTGCCTGATGGAAAACATAAGCAGAATCCAAGAGTGGTGGTCACCATACTCATTGCGAATGCAGACAATGCAGCATGGCGACCCACACTATGGCGGCCTAGTGATGCTGCTGCATCTTTTAGTCTAGTCAACAAGTATGGAACTTGTTGACTAGACTAATTGGGCCTCCGGTCTCGCACTCACCAACGAAACACGACAGCACTGCTGCTGTCATTTTACGTTGATTTTCTGTGCGAGGGTAGTACCGCCCCGGTCGAGCCGGCCCGTTCGTGCTGAAATCAGCGTGGCTCTACTACCCTGGGTTCCGCTGCAGCAAGTAACATAATAGAATTTTTATTTTATTTTTATATTTGTGTTGATTGAATGAAAGGTAAATTGCAGTTTACGATTTATGACGTATTAAAAAAAAACTACTTACTAGATTTCGTTCAAACCAATTTTCAGTGGAAGTTTACATGGCAATGTACTTCACATATTTTTTTAGTTTTATCATTCTCTTATTTTGGTAGTTACAGGGGTGGGGGGGGGGGGGCGCACATTTTACCACTTTGGAAGTGTCTCTCGCGCAAACTATTCAGTTTAGAAAAAATGATAGTGGAAACCACAATATCATTTTTGAAGACCTATCCATAAATACCTCAAACGCAAGGGTTTGATGAAAAAAAAAATGAGTTTCAGTTCTAAGTATGGGAACCCCTAAAATTTATTGTATTTTTTTCTAATTTTGTATGAAAATTTTAATGCGGTTCACAGAATACATCTACTTACCAAGTTTCAACATTATAGTTCTTATAGTTTCGGAAAAAAGTTACTGTGACATATGGACGGACAGACAGACAGACAGACAGACGGACGGACAGACGGACATGACGAATCTATAAGGGTTCCGTTTTTTGCCTTTGGCACGGAACCCTAAAAAGGCAGTGACATAAAATAGAACTAAATCAGAATAATTTTTGAGGGGAAAAAAGTCCTGAGAAGGGGAAATCTCAATTGAGGCGTGGGGAAAGGAAATCATTAAAGTGGAAACACTGGTCACAGCACAGTGAGCACAGCGAGAGCGAAGAGCGAACATTTGTTTGTAGCAAGTAGTAAATCTCACGATATAGTTTGATTTTTTATATTGTTTATTTTGTAATAACCTCTTACTATAATAATGGATGAGGAGGCTGGAGGCTTAACTCAAGATGATTTTATTTTACCACCAGTCAAGTATGAATGTAAGTAACTCTGTAATAAGGAATAAGTATACATAAGTCCAAGTTGTAAACATGAAACATATATTATATTGGTTTTTTTAAATCTTTTTTTTATATTTTAGATTTGGATCACACGGCTGATGTTCAGTAAGTTTCTATCTAATAATTTAATGAAAATAATTAACAATGATTCATATAAACAACATGATGCAATAAAATTATATTTGATTTTCAATCTCCTGATGTATAAATTAAAGTTAGCTATTAGAAATTGATGACTAAGGCCCATATTTTGAAAGTTGTGAATCTAATTTTAAAACAAGTCCAAGTAGATTATATTTTAGAATGTCATTAAAAAATAATATCACCAAAAAAATAGATCTATACTCGTGATAGAGTGATGTTTACATCAAAATCTTTACTCAGGTATAGATTTTGAAATTGACAAATGTGATCTTTGCATAAGTGAGACAAGCTTAAACTAGTCTCAAGCAGTAATTTCTAGGACACTTCTTGTTAAATGAATGTGTTTTTTATGTTGATTTGTTTCTGAATAAGTACAGATGAATTATTTTACCTCACTTAATAGGAGATAATTACTATTTAAACATTTAAATTAATCCTAATTAATATTTAATTCGCTTAAATACACATTCAACTGTTTGTTTACATAAAAATCATCGCAACTTTTTGGCTATTACAAAAGTGTAACATTATTATATAAAAGTAGCTGAGTCCCGGGGTGTTACCTGTGGTTATTGTCGTACCGTGGGTGTCCCGTCCAATTGGTCTATCCGTTCCAGAGATTACCCGGAACAAACAAATAGACAGACAGACAAAAATTGTAAAACAAACATTTTTGATATATGTGCAGTGTATACATACAAATGCATTTAGTATAATCGGTTATTTTAATATAATTCAAAAAGAAAAACACAATTTGACAATTCAACATGACAAGTGTTGAAATTAATTTAAAAGTGCCATTAAAGCTAATAGCTACAATGATATTTAAAGAAAGATAGGTTGCCTTCATACTGAATGGGTCCGGTTATTGTTGCGACATGACATGACGTGCTTTTATACATACATTAGGATGACGAATGCGAAAGATAATACGGAATGCATGGTAGAGAAAGAGATAGCTATCTCTTGTGAGTTGTACTTTTAAGTATGTTGTAAATTATAGACTATATAGTTAGAATTGTTACAGATATGACATTGAATATCGCCATTTGCATGTTTGCTAATAGCTACTGATTGGTAATGAGCGTCCCGTAAAAAATGTATGTAGTGAAAATAAAACAACGAAGAAAATTACTATCGATTTATTTTTAATCACAATATACGTATATGTATATTTCATAAGTTTTGGTCAGATAAATAAGTTTAAATATAGTTATTCAAATCTGCTAGATGTTTCACATCAATAAATTCATTATTTTAAATTAATTTATTTTTGAAGTTGCTTAATTTTTTTAGATAAATATATCGACATGCTACCACGAGAGAAAGAGTTGAGTTATCCTTTTTAACACTCTTATATTAGCTCGGTTTGTTTCTATGAATCTATTTAACGGAATTTTTGAACGTGATTTCCCCCACATTAAAACGCATAAATGAATTGAAACTTTGCATACTTATCAGTTATCAAAGAACAATGACAATACAATAATTATTTAATTATTAATTAGTAGAAAATAAGAAAGAGTTTAAAAAAAAACTAGAAATCACACTTTTGAAACTAGCCGAACTAGCCGAAAAAAATGGGACGTGGACGCCAGTATTGGTAAATAGTTAATCCGATTAACGATTAAAAATTACGATTAAAAAGTTAATCGCAAATTTTGCGATTAAAATTAAACTCAAACTCAAAAAGATTTTATTCATATAGGCACTTATTTTACAGGCACTTATGAATAGTCAATATTTAATATAAAAAAATCGAGTGATTCTAGTCGCCAGTTCCAAGTGCAGTCTACCCTTCATGGAGAAGAATCTGGCAAGAAACTCCATTGTTGCTCCTTTTAAAAAAAATAATACACGGTTTACATCGTAATTAATCGTAATCAGAATTTTGCTGATTATGATTATTAATCGTAATCGTTAATCACGATTAAAAATGTATGATTAATAGATAAAGTTTGATAAGGTTAAAAAATTAAAAAACTTACATAGCTAATCAACATTTTTTGGTCCTTTTTTTTGTCTTAATTATAAAGTACAATGGACGGCCTTATTGCTAACAGTAATGTCTCCCAGGCAACCTATGTATGTACATATTGTACATATATGCAGGAAACAGCGGTAGTTGTAGGCATGGGCGTAGCCAGCCGTAGGCTCAGGGTGGGGCAGCAGTCTAAAATAATATAATATATAACTAGTAGTTACTACCCGTGGTCTTACCCCTACCGATTCGGACGCGGCCTACAGGTTCATCGTGTTGCTGGACGAGGGGGCAAATTGTTTGAAAGGATACTGCCCGTGTCTTTCGGCATCTTTGCGAGGTGGGGCTCGATCTGATGGACCCTCAATGCGCATCTCGAGAGGGGCGTCCGACTGTCGATGCCGTGTTGCGCCTGAGGGCCGTGATCGAAGAGGCACTGGACTGTGGCGGCATGCTGTTGACGGTGTCATTCGACATAGCCAACAGCAGGGAAAGAGAAGCACTCCACAACTTCGGCGTGCCAGAGTACCTGAGGCGGCTTGTGGCAGAGTATTTAGAGGAGCATACCGTCATATACGAGGACCGAGAGGGCGTCTTGAGACGGCGACCTATGTCGTGCGGTGTACCGCAGGGATCTGTTCTTAGACGGGGGGAAAACTTCCAAGAGGCAGTGCGCCTCGCCACCAGCGGTGTCTCTTTGGTGGTTGGGGGCTGGGCCTACGGGTGGCCCTAGATAAGACTGAGGCCTTGATGTTCCATGGCCCCGTCGTGGTCCACCCCCCGGCGCCTCTATCGTGGTCAACTCGGTCCTCGTACAGGTTCGGGCTCAGATGAAGTATTGCGTGAACCCGCCAGGGTCACGCAACTTTGGGCCCTTACTGAAGTCATCGGAGGAGGTCTCTCGCTACCGGCCGTCATATGCTCCATGGCCGGTCAGCGTTACTGCCGTCGCAACATTCTGCGAGGACGTAATCTCGCAGAAGAAGGCGGCAGAGAGGGCTTGGGGGGTCGACCTCCACTCGGACTCAATTCGCCACCGGTGAACCGGGCAGCGGAGGCGCGCTTACCAGCGCCTCATGCCGCCCCGAGTGTGGCTGCCGATGGGCGGGACGGTTTTCTCACATCATACGCTTAAGTGGCCAGCCGCGAGGGAGCGACGTACGCATGTGCCGTATATTACCTGATTAGAGAGTTCATCAGCAGACGGTGCCCGCTTCAGTACGGGCAGTCGCTTGGAGGGGTCCGGATGTATTAATAACAGCAGTTCCCGGATCCCTCCCTTCTCAGGCGCAGAGTGGCACACTGTGTGGTTTTAGTTGGTCCGACTCCGATAGACCACCCCGCCGCAAACCCCGTTGGAGTGACGGCACGTGGGGGTACGTAAAAAAAAAGGTACCTTACAGGTACCCTGGAAAACAACTTGTAGACGTGGCTCAGGAGCGATATAGGACGGTAGTTGTTAAGAAGGGTCTTGTCCCCTTTCTTGAAAAATAAGACTACCAGGCTCCTGCTCCACGCTTGTGGAGTTCTCCCTTCGTGGAGAACGGAGTTGAAAATGCGCTGCAGTTGCTTAAGGACGGGTTTTCCCCCTGCTCTTAAGATCTCAGTTGTAACTCCGTCTTCACCTGGGGCTTTTCCATTTTTAGTTGTTTCAGGGCTAGCTCAATTTCGTCAATGCTGACGTCGGGAGTTCGTCGGTATAGTGTCGGACTAAAGCAGCTCGGGGGTCACAGGGGACGGGTTCTGGAAGAGTTTTTTGCTTCCCGTCCAGCTGATTTTTACAAGAAGGGCATCAATAAACTGCCAATGCGTTGGCAAAGATGCGTCGATTGCATGGGTGATTGCTTCGAATAACAGAAATAAAAAAGTTTAAAAAATAAGTACTTTCACTTATTGCATACAAAACGGCAATTTCATAGGTAAAGACCTATTATTTACTATTAATTGTCGTATTGAAGCATGTTTGGTAGGATAAATTTATTAGGTAGATCTTGGGAACGAAAGAAAAGGGGCCTCGCTGATGTGACTTCGCCCACGTCTATGCAAGTCCACGCTACGCCACTGCCTTTGGGAACAACAATTTTGTTTAAGAATGAGCGAGATTTGCACTTTCCTTACTCCAAAAACTGCTCCAGATACAAGCCGCTGCTTTCTCTAACCGAATAACATGGAGATCTCATAGATTGGATAGTCTTCCGAACTATCAGAATAAAAGAGAATAAAGACTTATTCAAAGATTTTTTCGAATGAATAAATAGTAATATACCTAATTTAATTTGTATTAACCATCATTCTTATCAATTCCAGGTTGCACGCATGGGGAAACACACTCAAAGAAGCGTTCGAGCAATGCGGCATGGCGATGTTTGGTTACATGACAGAGTTGGACTATGTACAGATCAAAGAAGTCCATACTATTGAAGCGAACGCCGACGATATGATGGGCCTCCTTTATCATTTTCTCGATGAACTGTTGTTTTTGTTTTCTGTTGAACCTTTCCTAATATGTAAGAAATTAGTTATCACAGAATTTAACACTGAAGAGTTCAGAATAGTTTGTAAGTGTTACGGTGAAGAGTTTGAAATCGGTAAACATCCTCAAGGTACTGAAGTGAAAGCTATCACATACTCGGCCATGCAGATAGTGGAAGAACCAAAAGATAATAAGTACGAAGTGTTTGTTATTATCGACATATAAGAATTATATTTTTTGATGTTTATGAGAATTTTTCTATTACTGAATACGGACATCCTCCGTCACATTAATAGGCATGATGACAGTAACCAGGAACCACTAAATTAATGTATTTATCTGATGAAATGGGGTTCATAGAGCTTAAAAATCGTATTTATTTTCATATATACAACGAGGTTAATAGTTAACAAAAATAAAACCACAAAATACAGCAATCCGCCATGTTAAGTTGAACACCAATCAGAGCGAGTTACGTCACTTATGTATAAAGGTCACTTTGTTCGGATATAATCGACGATCACTATTGTATTTATGAGCTATAATATTGACACTGGTTGACAAATGGTGACGTGCGTCTGCACAAACAGACGCCATGACACCACCGAGCGTTTTGGCGTGAATTGTAAACTTAAAATTTAAATCGCAATTTTTTCCTACTAAAACTTATTTTTTTTTAATATAAACTTTAAAACAGTTTTTCAAAATTAGTCATCATGTCTATTACGGGCTCAATTAAGCAACCTTTTATTTATTCTACAGACCTATTCCAAAGTAAAATAATAATAAATACTCTGGACATCTGAATACACGATGTCCTCTAGCTTCAAATTAAGCAGAGCTTGTACTATAACAGATAGATTGACTGATAGGATCTCTCCTTGATTTTGAATTTTGAGGGTCGTGACCCTATTTGGAGCCATTCTGCGTGATCATTCGAAACCTATTTCTTACTTGAGCGTGTAGGACAGCATGGATCGTAGTGCTGAGAGTAGAGCAGACTTGGTTGACCATGCGCAACGAGCTACGGCCTCTGGGTTTTTTCCCTGAGTGACTGATAGACTACATACTTATACTCCTTTTTGTATTAATATCTTGCTTCCCTGGTCCGTTATGTGGGATTGGGTCTACTCACTTGTTTGCACCAAATTCTTCGGTTCTGGCAACTTGGCGGTTGGCAAATTGTTTTGAAGGAAATGCAAGTAGGTCCAATTATAATTATTTGTCCGTCAGATTGACAGCGACACTATCTGTCTCATTCTACCACTTTGGTTCATTACATACAATTGAGACACCAATCTTTTAATACAAAAAATATTGAGTATTATTTTTAAATAACGTCTATTTGCAAAAAAATAAGGAATAACATTATTAATGGCAAGAAAAGTTGCAAGTATTGCACCATTTTAAAATCTTGACTAAATGGGTCATCTTTGAAAATAACTTGCCAAGGGTAGCGTAGTTTTCCAAAATGCAGTGTCAAAGTTAACAGACAACATTTTTGTAAATCATGCCTCAATGAAACTTAATTTATTTTACTAAGTTAACAATGTTAATTACGTTGATTTGTGGTTGAGATTAATAGCACCCTTATTGTAGAACACATAATAAAAAAAACACTGCAAAATTGTGAAATTGTGATACAATAGTTAATTTACAAAAACCGACTTCAAAAACTAAAAAGTATAAAATAACTTAATAAAGATTTAATTAAATACACCTCATATGCAAACCTTAAATATTGATGAAATACTATATAATTATTTGTATGTGCTACCTATTCATAGGTTTGAAGTCGGTGCCAAGCCAAAATGTAATATTAGGTACCGCACTCGCCGCGCGTGACCTTGAGCGGGATAGCTGCTCTTCGCGTAGAACAAAACAACCGAAGCGTCGGTGACGTCGTTGACGTTCGTCTCGAGTTATAGCGAGTGTGGTACATTTTGCTTGGCACCGTCTTCAAACCTAGCACAAAAACAAAGGTAGCACATACAAATAATAGTGTTTCATCAATATTAAAGGTTTGGATAATATGAGGTGTAATTAATTAAATCTTTATTAAGTTATTTTATACATATTAGTTTTTGAAGTCGGTTTTTTTAAACGAAGTTTTTTTATTTTTCGCTTTTTAGTCTTTCTCAAGTCTCTCATCATCATTTCACCTAAATAACTTGAAAGAATACGACTAAAGGTAACATACATACTCATCATCAGCCCGTTGCAGTCCACTGCTGGACATAGGCCTCTCCCAAGGAACACCACAGAGCACGGTCTGTTGCTTTTTGCATCCAGTCGCTGCCAGCCCTCCTATGCAAGTCGTCCTGCCATCTGGCCAGAGGGCGTCCCACACTACGTTTGCCAAGACGCGGTCTCCACTCCAGAACGCGCTTACTCCAGCGGTTGTCAGTTCTGCGACATATGTGACCAGCCCATTGCCACTTCAACCTACTAACTTTCAGAGCTATGTCGGTCACCTTGGTTCTCTGACGAATTTCTCCGTTGCGAATTTTGTCCTTCAGAGAGACTCCAAGCATAGCTCTCTCCGTGGCACGTTGAGCGACTCTAAGCTTATGGATTAGCCCCACAGTCAGTGTCCACGTCTCGGCACCATATGTCATTACAGTGAGGATGCACTGGTTGAAGACTTTCGTCTTCAGGCTCTGTGGTATATGTTACGTAAATATGTGTTTAAACTTCCTAAATGCTGCCCAGCCCAACTGAATCCTTCTATTGGCTTCCTTCTCGAAGTTGTGTCTACCTAACTGCATAAGTTGCCCGAGATAGATATATTCCTTGACAACTTTGAGACAACTGACTGGCACCGCTGCAGGGAGTCCAGAACGGACCAGGTCTCGACAGTGTCAAAGGCCTTCTCATAGTCCACAAAAGCAAGACACAGAGGCTGATTATACTCCTGGGTCTTCTGTATAATCTGCCTCACAGTGTGTATGTGGTCTATGGTGCCAAATCCTCTTGCGGAACTCGGCCTGCTCCGGTGGTTGGAAGTCGTCCAGCCGTCGCGTCATCCTATTTGCGATAACCCTGGAAAACAACTTGTAGACGTGGCTCAGGAGTGATATAGGACGGTAGTTCTTGAGAAGGGTCTTATCTCCTTTCTTGAAAAAAAGGACTACCATGCTCCTGCTCCACGCTCTTGGAGTTCTCCCTTCACGGAGAACGGAGTTGAATATACGCTGCAGTTGCTTAAGAACAGGATTTCCCCCTACTCTTAAGAGCTCAGTTGTAACTCCGTCCTCACCCGAGGCTTTTCCATTTTTTAGTTGTTTCAGGGCTAGCTCAATTTCGTCAATGCTAATGTCGGGAAGTTCGTCGGTATTATGTCGGACTAAAGTAGCTCGAGGATCTCTGGGGACGGGTTCAGGCAACGGAGATTGCGAGGCATATAACTGGTCATAGAAATCTTCTAACTCCGAGAGGATCTCTGGCTTAGAGGACACGACCGTCGGCGGTAGTCAGGCTCCTCCCGAGAAGCTTCACGAATACTTTGGAACCTCGGTTTTGTTCTATTGCCTCCTTAATGAGTCGTGTATTGGAACACCGGAGATCCCGCCGTACCGCTTTCCGAATATGTTTCGTGAGTGCTCGCTGGTCGTCCGCCGTGGCCTGCTTATTTTCGCGTCTTTCTCTCATAAGTTTTAGAGTCTCGTCTGACAGTTTGGACTTCCTGTCCGTATGCCTATTCCGACAGAAGTTGCTACCCACTTCCCTCACGACTTGCACTACTCTACTAAAGTCCTCGTCAATGCTACAATCGGTTTCCAACACCTCGAATCGATTCTGAAGTTCCATTTGGAAACTTTCAGAGCCCACAACGGTTTGGGACAGAGTAGGCCGGAGCGTGGACTTTATCATACGGGTGCGTTCTAGCTTGAAGTTTATGTTCAGAGTGCCTCGTACAAGTCGGTGATCACTTCCGGTATTGAACCTGTTAATCACTGAGACATCTCTGAATACCCGCCTCTTATCCGTTATGATAAAGTCGATCTCATTTCTGGTAGTGCTATCAGGGCTCTGCCAGGTCCACCTTCTCTGGGGCTTCTTCTTGAAGAACGAGTTCATCAGAAATAGTCCCTCTCGTTCCAGGAAGTTAACCAGCATCTGCCCTCTGTGATTTCTGCCCCCTATACCATGTGGCCCCATAACCGATTCGGTAACCGTGCGTACTCCCATTTTTGCGTTGAAATCTCCCATGACTACATTGAAGTGAGCCCTTGAGGTCTTGTGCAGGCCTTTAGTTATGTCTTCGTACATATCTTCCACAGCATCATCCGAGTGTGAGGTGGTCGGCGCATATACCTGTACGACCTTAAGAGAATATCTCTCGATCAACTTGAGTATAAGGTACGCTACCCTTGGTGACACACTGGATATTTCCACAATGTTGCCAATGAGATTGACGAGAAATCCAACACCGCCCTGGGAGAGGCTATCACCTTCTCGGAAGTAGAGTAGATGGCCTGATTCCAACGTTACTGTGTCCTCTCCCTCTCTTCGTACTTCAGATAGTCCCAGAACATGACATCGTATCTTTTCTAACTCTACCTCTAATTCGGCTAGATGTTCGTCGAGCCTCAGAGTTCCTCCATTATACGTAGCCAGGTCAATGTGGTAGCCGTCCGTAACCCGGGGATTCTTAGCACCCCGCGCCCCACCGGAACTGTGACCGCTACCGTAGTCAAGCCTGGTGAAGCGGCCGGGAACTAGGGGCCGTTTATTAAGTGTGTCTCTCATGGGAGGTAATGCCCTTATCGCCACGCTGGGCAAGCGGGTTGGCGATCGCAGTGAATGAAGCATATCAGAGAACGCTGCTGCTAATTCTCCCGATCTACGGAATCTTCTGATGTTTAGCTTCTCTTTCATTAGTCGCCTTATACGACACCCGAAGTGTTATGGGTTGGTGCTATTCTATTCTGCCGGACACCACGCGTAGTCTAGTCAACAAGTGCTTTTTTGGACAACTTTATTCAGCAGTCTCCAAAAATTGTGATTGAGGTGTCATTCGATTCGGAATGGCATCTAGATGATTTTTGAAAAAAATGAAGTGGCGCTTGCAAAAATTGCAAAAGTTATTAAAAAAATAATATTAAAAAGTTATAAAACACAAAATGGGGTTTAGTTTTTTGCAAATTTCTCATAAGTTAATTAGGATTTTTCAAATTTGAAAAAAGATTCAAAAAGAAGAGGAAATTTCCTAAAAAACATTCTGACTCCCGGAATTGTAGAACCATTATTTATAATATTACCAGAGGGTTAAAAATACGCCTGAAAACGGGTACGCCGGCTTGCGCAAGCCACGGCTCCACACCTTCAATGAATAAATATTATTTAATATTCTATATAATATATATAATAATATTCTACTTATTGTTATAAAAACAGACATTATTTAGTTTTTTTACAATTCTTTTTTTTTCAGTTTTAACTATACGTTGTCCGTATTTTCGTCATTCTTATGGATGAAAAACCTATGAAGGTAAGAATGACGAAATTACGGACAACGTATATTTAAAAAAAGAAATTGTTATAAAACCAAAAAAAAAACAAAATCATGTCTGTTTTTATAACAATAAGTAGAATAAGAAAAAAAATATAAGGTTAAAATTTATTTGTTTATAACAAATTGTTTATTGCATAAACAATGAAAAATTTAATAAAACATTTTTTTATTACTTTAAAAAAGATACATAAACAATGATTTAATAAAAAAATGGTTACTTAATATTAATTAGAAGTGGGAGAAAATAATTGTTATTCAACAAATGCGTTTTCAAGCTAAATTTTTTTTTTTTTTGGAAACGGTTTTTTTCTAAAACATCATAATTATAATCAAGTGTTACGATAAATCAAAAATAAAATTATATTATCTTCTAAACAACGCATTTGTTTATAACAATTATTTAAACAATGGGCGATAAAAATTATTAAAAATCATTTTTAGGAAGCTTCTGATCTAAGAAAATGGATCAATAATAATAATTATAAAAACATTTTTTTTTCAATGTTTACTAGAGCTTTATAATTTTTCACGTTAGTAAATTGTTAATAACAAAACGAAAATTAACAATTTATTATTTTTCCCAACGGGAATCTATTCTAAGACCTTTGAAAAATAGCTCCACGAAAGGAAAAAAATCTCAGATTAATGGTTAAACAATTATCGCACTTGCAATGTTAATTTTCGTGCTACAAAAAATTGTTAATTAATTAATGGATAACTTATTGAAAATTCGCGATAAAAGTTTTTGGACCACGGATTATTGTTTAATGGTCTATCCTGCAGACGCCTGAATTTTTTCAATTTTTATATTTTTATATTTAATAAGTTTAAATAATATTTATTCATTGAAGGTACGACGGAGCCGTGTCTTGCGCAAGCCGGCGTACCCGTTTTCAGGCGTATTTTCTACCCTCTGGTAATATTATAAATATTAGTTCTACAATTCCGGGAGTCAGAATGTTTTTTAGGAAATTTCCTCTTCTTTTTGAATCTTTTTTCAAATTTGAAAAATCTTAATTAACTTATGAGAAATTTGCAAAAAACAAAAACCCATTTTGTGTTTTTAGTTAATTGTTAATAACTTTTGCAATTTTTGCAAGTGCCACTTCATTTTTTTCAAAAATCATCTAGATGCCATTCCGAATCGAATGACATCTCAATCACAATTTTTGGAGACTGCTGAAAAAAGCACTTGTTGACTAGACTAGCGGCGCAACAACACATGACATTTAAATATTTATCTTCCAACTCCTAACCGTTAAGGAGTTTTATCTTCCATCATCAGCTCATCATCATGAACTGATGAAAACCAAATATAAATACTGTAATAGCTTTAGAAAATATATGAAAAACATATTATGTGCCTAACAAATTTGAGGGTTTCCTTCGATTTCCTTGAGATCCCATCATCAGATCCTGATATGGTCGCAATGGGACTACATAGGGAGCATACCCTTTCGAATACAAAAAAAACATTCACAATTGACGGAGTAATCAGTGTACATACATAAAAAAATAAAAAACATACCATTGAAATTGAGAACCTCCTCCTTTTGGAAGTCGGTTAAAAATGCAACCAAGGGTGTCGGTTTTCAACTTTTGAAAAAATGTCTATTATCGCTTAACCAAGTGGCATGGAATTTTTTTCTTATTTTTTCCAGAACTGTTATGACATGGCCTCTCGCCCGGTGCCAGATTATCGTTCAGTTTTGGAACAGCCTGTACATATATAGATAACTAGCTGACCCACGCAACTTCGTTTATGTCTCCTTTTGCCCGCAGCGTAATTATTTTCTCTCGTTTTTGTAACATTCTTCA